>JARWLC010000017.1:58092128-58832128 GCA_033318265.1 Phyllotis vaccarum
GATATTAATGTAGCTTAGGAGAGAAAGAACATATTTTAGCTCACAGTTCTGGTTAGCTCACATTTCTGGGTCACAGCCCATCATAGCTAAGACATCAAAGATAGCAGGAACTTAGAACAGCTAGTCACATGACATCGGCAGCCAAGAGCAGAGAGAGATGAAGGCATGCATAAGCTCCTTTTCCCCACTCCTATGCAATCCAGGACTCAGACCCAGGGAATGGCAACACCCACAGTGGGCATATCTTCCCATGTCAATGAACGTAATCAAGATAATCCCCACTGACTGACCTGATCTAGACTCTTTCTAGTGACTCTAGAGTCAGGGGATGGCTTAGCTGGCAAAGTAAAATCTCATAAAGACCCACATAATGGAGGAGGAAACCTGACCTCTTCAAGCTGTCCTCTGACCTCCACACATACATGTAAGCATGAATCAAACTCTCTTCAGATAAATAAGTGTAACAAGAAGAATGATTAGTTGATTATATTTTTGTTATTTGTTTTTTCAAGACAGGATTTCTCTGTGTAGCTCTGGCTGTCCTGGAACTCACACTGTAGACCAGGTTGATCTCAAATTCAGATATATGCCTTCCTCTGCCTCCTGAGTGTGGGGATTAAAAGTGTGCACCACCATTGCCTGGCCACATTATTTTTTAATTAAAATTAGCCATCTGTGGAACATGAAATGTAGTACAGCCACAAAGTAATGAGGCCATTGGCTTATGGGTAAAGACATTCAAAACTGTGGCCTAAAAGAAACCTTATCTTTTCTTTTTAGACTGATTTTTATGTGTATGATGTTTTGCCTGCATGTCTGTCTTGCACCATGTTCATGCCTAAAGACCTTGGAAGCCAGAAGAGGGCATTTGATCCCTTGGAACTGGATCAGGTGGTTGTGAGCTGCCATGTGTGTACTGGGAATTGAGTCTGGGTCCTGTGCAAGAGCAGCCGGTACTCTTACCCACTGTCATCTCCCTACTCTTTCTCTAAAGTAT
Organism: Phyllotis vaccarum; assembly: GCA_033318265.1. NCBI lineage: Eukaryota > Metazoa > Chordata > Mammalia > Rodentia > Cricetidae > Phyllotis > Phyllotis vaccarum. The sequence goes on from JARWLC010000017.1 coordinate 58,093,126, forward strand.
TGTGTTGAGGTGACAGAAATGTCACAGATGTCCTCGTGAGTATGAAGAGAGACTGCACGCACACATTGGGGCAAATAGGTGCAGATGGAGGCAGAGATTGGAGCAGACACAAGGCATGGCCTTCTCAGAGGATGGGGTCCTTCTGAGCCTCCTAAAGGAGTGTGGGCTGGGACACCTTCATTTGAGCCCTGTGATGTTGATCTTGGATGTCTGGCTGCCAGAGCTGTGAGCTAACTAACTTCAGTGTTTAGTCACCAAGGTATTTGTTAAAACAACTGTAGGAAACACAGAATGACTCCCCCACGACCACACAGCTGGTTTGGAGTAAATATGGTGTTGGGTTGTGTATATAGCAAGTATTCTATACATGCTATCTGTTATCATCATCACCATGACCACCATCATCACCATCATTATTACAGCCATCCTGCACTTGAGGCTGTTTCTCAGATGAAATGTCACAATAGCTATGAACTTAGATGCCACTGAAGTAGGGCAGGGTTTGATGATTCAGTTTGAGAAGGTGTTGTTAACAGAGGGTGGAGCTGGTTCAGGAAAATGAAGAAACTTCAGGTGAATACCCTCTCTGAGTCAGTACCAGTCCCCCAAATTACAGTCACCGGTCCAGCTGGTCTCATCAAGTACTCATTATGGTATGGTTCAGAAGTCCAAAATGGTAAAGGGGCCTCCCTGGAGGGGCGTTGTTTATTTGATTTGATTTGGGTTTTTTGAGACAGGGTTTCTCTCTGTAACAGCCCTGGCTGTTCTGGAACTCTGCTCTATAGATCAGGCTGGCCTCGAACTCACTGAGATCCACCCGCCTCTGCCTCCTGAGTGCTGGGATTAAAGGCATGTATCACATCACATGCTCCCTTACATTCTTGAACAAGGGTCAGTGGGGAGGGTACTTGCTGCTCAAATGGGGAGTCTCAGAGACTAAATGGAATAAGAAGGGTATCTACAAGGCCAGAGGTGGCCCAGCCTGAAAAGTGAGGTTCACGGGAAGGAAAGGGGAGTCTTGGAACTACAGGCATGAGAGACATCTTGGGTTTGGGCTGTAGCAGCAAGAGTAAATTGCTCAAACCAACAGACCAATGAGACTGATGAGAACCTGGGGAAGAAGGTAGGTGCAGCTTCCCCCAGGACTGCGTCTACCAGAGCTAGTCTGCTTCCATTAGGACAGACATCCCTAAGTGACAGCTTCAGATGCCCATGTATGTCCAAAACTCCTCTGAAAGGACCCAGGAAGAGTGTCATTTCAACAGCCACCAGCACATCCAGATCTTGGCTTCTGAATATGACACACAACTGAGGGGACCAGGGCCCTCTGGAGAGATGGCTGTTTTCAGGACCAGGGAAGGATGAGCTATTAAGGCTGGAATAAGAGAGTGAGGAAGTACTTACTACATAGTGGGGTTATGTTGAACAGACACAAAAGCTGTCACAGACCACTTGGGACAATCAGGTATTGACAACTTGGATGAGAGCACAGCACAAAGTATGGGGTATTGGTACTTTTTTAGACAGGAAAGGAACCGTGTTACACTGGAGTGAAGTGGAAGGGGTCTTGCCTTACTCACTACGGTGGCACACGCCTGTAATCTCAGCACTCAGGAGACAGAAACAGGAAGATCTCAAGAGGGTGAGTTACAGGACAGCCAAGGCTACACAGAGAAACCCTGTCTCAGGAAACCAAATCAAATAAAACCCAACACCTTCAACATTGGACCATTGAAATCACATGTCATTGTAGGATACAATGAGGAACTCGGTGCTGCTGCTGTATTGTGAGACACAGAACCTGTGATCCAAATAGATGTCATACACCCCTCTTCAAAGGTGTCAGTAATGGGAGTCAGGAAAGACTGAAGAATGTTCCAGACTGATGGATTCCAATAGACAGAACAACTACATTACATGAGACACATGATCCTGGACTGGGGCCCTAGACACAAAAGGCAAATTGAGACTGATGAATCGGTATTAGTTTCCAGTTAGTGGGTGAACCATGGTTCTGTGGAACACTTTTGTTTGGGGAAAATGAGCATTAAAATATTTTAAGATAACTTCAGTGACAAGTTATTTGTATGGGACTTGCAATATTTTTGAGAATTTAAGATTCTGGGGGTTTGTTTTGTTTTTTTAACTGTCTGGTACTTGAGAGTCTGAGGCACAAGATTTCCTGGAATTTAAAGCCAGCATGGGCTGCATAGTTGATGCTAGATCAGCCTTGGCTATACAGCAATACCTGTCTCAAGACAAATAAATAAAAATAATCCAGGTAGTGGTGGGGGCTCCTGAGTGCTTTAATCTCAGCACTCAGGAGGCAGAAACAGGTGGATCTCCATGAGTTTGAGGCCAGCCTGAATAAAGTGAATTCCTGGACGGCCAAGGGTTCTCTATTACAGAAAAACCCTGCCTCAAAACAAACAGACAGACAGACAGACAGACAGACAGACAGACAGATAGATAGACAGATAATAAAGGTAAAAGGAAAAGAAAAAGATAAAAGGAAGGTAGGGTGAAAAAAGGCAGGAAATATTTTCGTGTGGTTTATGTAAGTTTTAAATGGCCAGTATGTAAAAATTGATTTTTTAAAACCAGAGAACTAGGTTTTAGACTTGTCTTGTGGAATGTGAAAAATGAACATCCCAAGGACAACAGCTGGTGAGATGAACAGCTTAATAGTGCCCTTTAGATGGATTGTGTGACCCTTACCTTTCCAATCTTGACCCAACCACTCAGCACACCACACATAGCCCATGGTACCCCTTTGCCAGCCTTCATTCTTGAGAGCTGTGGAAAGGTGAGTCGTCTGGAGAGAAAACTCTTTCAAATGAGTTGGATGGGTGAGTAGGTGGATGGACAGGTGGGTGGAGGGAAGGATGGATGAATGACAAATGGTCAGATGGATGGAGGGAAGGAGAGAAGGGTGATACATTTCAAAACACCACAAACCTGTATGGAATCCCTGTCAATGAGACTTCAAGTCATTATTTTAAAGATCAGCTTTCTTCTATCACACAGGGTTTTAGAATGGCTTGGCTGGGATGAGCAGGTTGAGAAACCAGGATGTCCTCTGAGGCCAGAGGCCCCTTGCAGGCTCTTACCTCTGTGGAACTGATGGAGGTGTCTGAAAGGTGAGGTTCTGGCAGAGGTGGGGCTCTAGGGAGACTATTGTAGCTTTAGTAAGATTGTATCTTGGGATGCCTGAGGTGGTGAAGCTGGGTGGGGTGGGAACAAGCTGAAGTGGGTGGCTTGGGCTCCTATCAATAGATCTAACTTGATGGGGCATGTCATAGTCTGTGTGAGCAAGAAATAATAATGGTTCTATCTCTCCCAGCCTGTGACTTCCTGGTTCTATGGGGGGGGGTCATGCCTGTCATTTGGCTCATTCTCTTTTGTCATCTGCCCCCTGAAAGGGTAGATTAAAATCATTTAACAAGGTTTAGCATATGCTTTTCTGACAAGTAATTTCTCACTCCCCAGCCCCTGCCTTCCCCATCTCAGCTCCTAGCACATCTCTGGTTTCTTGCACACAGCACTATCTCCTTCAAGTTAAGGCTTTGCTCAAGCCCTCCCACCCCTTCAACCCTCAGACCAATGTCACTCCTCCTGGAAGTGCTGGCTGGACCCTCTACATCAAGCCAGAGTCATTCTCTGTTCATCCAACAGCCTTGCTTATTTATCCAGTGACAGGATCTCTACTCCAGACTGGCCCCAGGCTCCTCATGTAGCCAAGGACGACCCCGAGGGTTTCCGATGTGCTGGGGGCACAGGTACGCATCACGTCCAGTTTATGCGGTGCTGGGATGCAACGCAGGGCCAGCTGACCTCCGCCCTCAAGCCTGCTTTGTTTCCTTCACTCACAAGCCAGCTCTGAAACTATTAATTTGCATGTGGTGCTGGAAAGAGCCGTGAGGAGTGTTGGCTCCAGGACAGGGTTTTGGCTACGTGGTCACTGCATCCTCGGTGTCCAGCAACAGTGAGCAGCAGCAGTGCAGAGTGGGGCCTTTGAATATTCAGTGTGGGCGAAGTAGCATGCTCTCCAGGGCGAGGGATTTGGGGCGCACTCAGCTCTGGGTTTTAGGGCCCAGCAGCGAAGTTGGATCGTGGCTGAGGTGAACCCGGCGTTAGCTGCGAGAGGCGTGAACCTGGGGCCTTTGGAAGACCTCGGATTAGGAAACAACGCCTCGCCAGGGTGTTGGACTGTAAACGGGTCGAGACCGGAGCGACACCGGCCAGGACCCCACGTTGAGGGCTGAGGTAACCAGCGACTGGAGGTGCAGTGCCTCACCTGGGTGCGGCTCACCAGGTGCCAGCCGCCCCGCGCTTCCGCTAAGCCCCGCCCCCAGTCCAATGGCAGCGCGGCGGCAGGGGAGGAGGACTCCTATTGGTCAAGGGGGCGTGTCTCTTGGTGCCAATTGGTCGAGCTGCGCAGGGGCGGGGCCGAGTGCTCCATGGCTCTGGCCGGCGGGCGGCGCTCGGCGCTCGCTGAGAGGCGCGAGCGGAAGTGGCGACGCTGGCGTCCCGGGAAGCGGCGGGCGGCGACAGCCGGGGCGCGGACGCCCTCGGCGCGGGCTGGGGCATCACCAAGGGCCTCGACCCCGAAATGGCGCTGCTGGCTGAGCACCTGCTCAAGCCGCTGCCCGCGGACCGGCAGATCGAGACCGGACCCTTCCTGGAGGCGGTGGCTCACTTGCCGCCCTTCTTCGGTGAGTCCCGGGCACCGCCAGCCCTTCCCACCTGCCGAGGTCTCTGCCTCTTCTCTCTCCTCAGATGCACCCCAGCCCCTCACTCTGGCGCGCGCATCGCCCTCCACAACATTCCTTGCTATTGCACCACCCGGATGCTGCACCAACCCTCCAGCTCCCCCGAACGCTTTCATCTTCGCTTTCTTTTTTTCGTCCCTTTCAGAATGGTTCTCAATTTCCCCCCTCAGCCTTCTCCACCCCAGATCAAAGACCAACCCCACCCCCCAGGGCTTGAAGATGGAGCTGTAGAACTCAAGGGCGCTTTTTAGAGGAAGTCATGAAAAGGGTTTTTTTTTTTTCCTCCATCTAGAAAGGGGTCAGGAGAAGGGGAGTGGGTGGGTGGGTTGTGGGAGTGATGTCAGCGGCAGAGTGCTTAGCTCCAATCCCTTCTTCACACTGGCTTGGAAAGGAAAAAGACCTGTCCTCCATATGTCAAGTTGAAGAAGCTCTTAGGAGCATTGGAATGAGTCCCCAAGCCAGTTTCGGACCCTCTTCGACCCTCCTCCAGCCCAGGCCTTGTTGCAAAGTGGAAGGAAAACCAATGCCCTGCCCTTTGCCCTGCAGTCTACAAAGGATGCAACCTGAGCCTTGCCCTACCCTGCTAGCTCATTTGGTGACTTTGCAGGACGACACCAGCCCCCAGGACAGAGGCCAGTTGAAACCCACGCTTGAGCAGAGCCTTGAGGCTGCTTAGTTGCTTGCTTGGCTCCCAGAGATGGTTAGGACTCGGTGGGGCAGTAGTTCCCACAGGTGGTGTGTGGCTATGTAGGTCTGTACACGGTTTCCTCTTGAGCCTCAGAGTTCCCATCTGTGAAATGGACATACTGGTCTAGGCTGGTTATGGGGGATAAACGAGGGCATGTGAAGAACAGGCTGTGGAGAGGAAATCATGCGTGAAGTTCTTGAATCTAATTTTGGGCCCTTTCCATAGATGTCTAAGGGGCATTAACCCTAACTCTGAATGTACTTGTCTGTTACAGGCTCCAACCTGGAGTGGCAACCTGAGAGCAGGGTCTCAGGCTTCCTCAGCCACTGCTTATGCCCAGGTGTCCTGAACATGACCTTGTCAGTATCTCAGCTGGAGATAAGATTGTATCCCCAGGCAGGGAACTGCTGGCTTTGGCTTTGATTTTTACGACCACATTTGTGTGTGTGTGTTTGAATACCAGGGACTGGAGGACAGTTTTCAGAAGTCAGTTCTTACCTTCCAGGGTATAGGTCCTGGGAATCGAACTCAGGTCATCCAACTTCACAGCAAGCTCCTTTACCTGCTGAGTCATTTGGTCAGCCCAACAATACCTTTTTGTGTGTTTGTTTCTTCCTTGGCTTTCTGAATAGTTGCCACTTAGAGCCAGCCTCTCCTGGGTTCAGAATCTCCTGGAGCTGCTGGTTCCAAAGTGAGGGCAGTTTTGTTTCTTAGTGGGGATCTGCTGGTGTATGAAGGTGGTTTTGTTCCTTGTAGATGAAGGGGTATTTAGATACCCTTCAATGAACAGCCCCAGAACAAAGAATGCTGAAGCTGTGTCAGTGGTTCCTTGGGTGGTGATGGCATGGCTTCCCTGTCTTCACCAACGTGGCATGTCAGCTCTGCTCTTGGGGGCACCCCTTGTGGGGATGAGTGTCTGGCTGGTTTGGGAGGAGGCAGCTGTAGCCAGGGCAGAGGAGTGTCCCTCCCTCACTGCTCTTGGTCTCAAAGGACCCTTGTCTTTGCTGACATCCCAAGCTGTGGATGTCACAGCTGTGGACAGAAGCACCATTTAGACAGACACTTTAGTGGAGTTGGCTTATGAAGGGTTAACTGGCATGGATCACCCTAGAACTGTTTACTGTTCACCAAAGAGGGTCATTCTTGGGAATTGTATAAAAGAAAACATTTTGAATGTGTTCTTCCTGGATGGATCCTTCTGTGGACTCAGGTTTCAGGAGGGTTCTCTCACTCTGGCTTTGGAGCCCTGCTGTCAGCTCTAAGATGGGGTCCTGCTACATCTTTGGGTTTATCCCAATCACTTGGATGAACACACAATGTGTGTGGCTCTAGACTACAGCTGATCTGGAGTGATATCCACAAGGGGCCTCTCAGGCGTTGTAGGAACAGGTTCTCAAATCAGAGAAAAGCCAAATGATGACTGCCGTTTATCAAGCACTTAACTAGGTAGTAAGGATCTAATATCAATTAGTTAATTCACTTAATTTCCTCACAGATATTTGTTTTGAAACCAGGGTCTTGTAGCTCAGGCTTGTCTTGTATTATCTATGTAGCATGGACTGGCCACCAAGCTGCTGGGGTTATAGGCATGTACCACTATACTCAGTTTCAGGAATTTATTGTTTGTTTGTTTGTTTTTAATACAGTTTTGCTTCATTTTCTGCGGTAAGATTTCACTCTGTTCTGGAACTCACTATGCAGCCCAGGCTGGTCTCAAATGCAGTTCTCCTGCCTCAGCTTTCAAATGGCTGGAATCATAGGTGTGAGCTATACTCTTGGCTTCTCACAGCCTTTTGAAGTAGGATTTTTGAAGAGAAGCCCTCTGCTGTCACTTCAGAATATTTTTCTTCTAGACTCTGCCTTCTTGAGAAATAGAGAAGAAAAAATGTTCTCTCATTTTCCTTTTAACTATACTGTGAGGCCGTCTTCCTATGTCACTTGTCATACTCATAATGGCTTAGGACTCTGCTACTTGAATGTGGCCACACTGTAGCAGCCCCCTCATGCTGGGCACCCACATTGCTTCTTATTTGTCACTGGTAGACAGTACTGCTACCAACATCTCCAGGTCTATTTCTCTGCACAGTTCTTTGGATGTTTCTCAGTTTTAGAAGCGAACTTTCTGGATCGCAGGGCAGAAAGGCTTTGGACCTGTTGGAACAACCACCATAACTCATCAAGGTGTGGCCTGGGATCATTGGCTGGACTCGGTCAAACACTGATTCTCTCTGCTCCTATGGGTGTGGGCCACATGTCAGCCTGCTCCCCTGGTTTACGGCATCCCTTTGGGGACTCACCCTGCCTCCGTATCTCTAGCCTGAATTCTTCCGCTCAGGCAGGTCTTACCACATTCTCTTAGAAGCTAGTTCTCTACCCATCTGTTTTCTCCCCTCTGACCCAGTAATTGGATCTTCTCGACTGATCAGTTACAAGACTGACCTGTGACTCTGCTCTCCTATCTTTTAGGTCAGTTATGCTTCTAGCGACCAGGAGGCCTGATGTCCTTCCATGGCCAGAAGCCTCCCGATTGCCCTCTCCTGAAATCTGAATGACTCCCAGGCCCACAGATGGCATTATACCACTGTACCAGAGCGTTCCCTTATCAGCCCTTCTCTCCATTCTGCATACCACTCCACTTGCCCACCTACACACCGCCTCCTTTATGTCTGGCTGGAGTCCACATGTCCTTAAGGAATTGGCTTAACCGTAACCCTACCCAGAAAGTGGCTGCTCCTCCCTGTGGCTCTTAGAACCTATTGTATTCTATGGTTCTTAATAACTTCAGTGCCGAAGATTCTGCAAGCAGGAACATTTGCTGAATGTATTATTTTTATTTTTTTTAACTTTTTTTTTTTTTTTTTTTTTTAGTATTTTGAGGTCCTTTGTAGCCCAGTCTGGCCTTGAATTTGTGACACCCATGCCTCAGCTTCCAGAATGCTAGCTTTGCCAATGTACATCATATGTAGCTGCTTGAAAAGTTTTTTTTTGGGGGGGGTGTTCATTTTTCCTTCCCATTCTTCTAGGTCCTTGACAAAAATCCTTGACTTTTCTTTTGAAGACGTAGCCTCTGTCCATTCTGCACATGTGGCAGGCATTACTAATCAATCAGAAATCTGTCCATTCTGCACATGTGGCAGGCATTACTAATCAATCAGAAATCTGTTTTCATCTCTGAGCTTAGATACAGCCTCAGCCCATTTTGTCCCTTTATAGGACCTCTGTCAACAACCCTTCTGCCAGTCTACACTGTGACTCTTGCTTCTTGCAGATTAGAATCACTGAGGCACAGGGACCATCAGGCTTGGTGAAGCCCAAGCATTACAGTGCTTCCTCTAGTCAGGATATGCGGGCCAACCACTTGGAAAGGGCCTCCTGTACTCTGGTCTCCAGGACACTTCCCTAGTGCACCAAGCTCTTTCAGGGCTGAGGACCCCTTGTCAGCCCTGCCATGTTTGACATGTCTCTTGAGGGCTGTTTGCATGTTGATTCTTCTAAGAGAGATACAGTGGGACTGTGATCCCTTTCTACTGCAGCAGGCTGGTGACAATCCTGATGGCAGAATGTTGAGGGCAGGGCTTTAGCCACAAAGCAGGGTATATAGACTGTGCTGGCATAGGGGGCACTTGGATAAAGAAACATTTCCTCGAGGGGACAGAGCCAAAGAGACACGCCCTGTCCTGGTTTGTCCAGCTTTGAAAGTCCTGCAGTGGCCTCAGGGAGACATTTGCAAATGTGTAGTGATCAAGGCATGGTGAGTTCTGCCCGGTGCTGACGTTCCTGGCTGAGTGAGTACCTTGGGAAAAGACGGTTGCAGAGGGGAGCAGTAACTTTGAAGCCGGTTTCCTCCCATACCTGTGTCCTGAACACCTTGGACAAGTTAGTGGAAAGAAACGTGGATGATGTTCTCAGATGTTCTCATTCAGCTGAGCCCCACTGGGTTCGAGTTCTGCTGGTGTCTAGATAAAAGCATATAGTCCGCGTCCATACACTTGCCATCTGAAGCCCCCCCCCCCCAGGAGGTGACTTCACAGGGTGATGATGGTGCTTGATGCCTAGAGTCACCCCACCTTTGCATGGGTGAAGAGGCTATCAAAGTGCACCCAGTACAGCCCTTGGGAGATAGATGGCTTTGCTGCAGAGAAGGCCATTCCTGAGCCTTAGTGATTGACTGCCAGGGCCCTGGGCCGACTGTTGGCTGCTTCAGAATCACTCCAGTGTAGCTGAGAGCCACGTGGAGTAGGTCTGGGCCTCTGGTATCATCCACTGGCTCATCCTGGCCTCCTGAAATGGCTCGTCGGTCTTTCTCTGTTTCATCTGGTTAGTGTGGGAGCAGAAGAGAAAAACTTGTGTCTGAGCTTACAGACATTGGCACCTCCATACCTGGTCTGCAGAGGGGTAAGGCACACTGCTTGGAATCTGTTAGGGGTTGAAGTCAAGCCTTCTGTGACCTGACACCTGGCAACACCCCGGGCAGAGAGTAGGTAGCTAGGCAATGTCCAGATGGGAAATCTCCTGGCCCAGGACCTTGTAAAAACTCATGTATGCCCCCTACATGGCTAGCCTGACCCCTTTAAGATGGCTGTCAGGGGCAAGTGTGGGAATGGCTGGAAACTCATTTCTAACCCTTATAAAAGAAGTAAGAAAAACGAGAACCATGGTTTCTTAAAGAGTACCTTGAGGCGAATGCAGCCCTGTGACAGGCCAGTCTTGCATCTTCAGGGACAACTGTGTTATGTGATAAGTCCTCTGCCTGAGCTGCTGTGTGGCTGGGGAGGGGAAGCTGAGTGTGACATGTGACAGTGTTAGCTGGCTCTGGTCTTAGGTTTCATTGTTTCTCTTTTTAAAATAGCTTTGTGAATCTCCCTGCTTCTGTTACATTCTTACTCAGGGCCCTTTTCCTTTTATTGTTACAACGTAGCTAACCTTTCTAAGCTCTTTTCAAGGACCATGAGACTCCTGCCTGGGCCTGCCCCAAGGCAGGCAGCTTCCCCAGGCTTCTAAGTATCCTATATGCTGTCGCACCAAAGATATCCCTTTACTCCCACCCAGGCCCCCTTTATAAGGCTCTTGAAGTCATTGCCGGGTGATTTCTATTGGCTTTTCCAATTCAGTCCATCAGTATCTCTCCTTCCCTCCCTTACCAGATTCTCTGATTTCTTCTTTGTCCTTCCTGTGAATGCTAGGCTCATGCTTAGATCCAGTCTTCTTCTTTCCCAACAACCAGGACACTGGATTTCCTTCCTGGAAAGCCCTACCTGTTGAAGCCTTCCAGCCTCCCTGTGAGATGGGAGTCATCATTACTCTTATTTTTTAAGGATTTATTTTATGTATATGAGTGCTGTCTCTGTATGTAGAGACTTTAGGCCAGAAGAGGCCATCAGATCACACTATAGATGGTTGTGAACTACCATGTGGTTGCTGGGAATTGAACTTTGGACTCTGGAAGAGCAGCCATTGCTTTTAACCTCTGAGCCATCTCTCCAACCTCATTACTCTTACTTTGCCAACAAGGCAATTATAGTTCAGAGGCATTAGCTAATTTCCCCCAGGTCACACAGCAAGTCAGACTTTCCCAACTGTACTTGCAACTCAAGGCTGGCCTTTTGGGGGAAACAATCTCACTATATAGCCCTGGATGGCTTGGAACTCACTATATCGACCACCAGGATAGCCTCAAACTCACAAGGATTCTCCTGTCTCTAGCTCTGCCTCCTGAGTGCAGAGAGACTAAAGGTGTGTGTCACTGCTCCTGGCCTCAAGGCTGGCTGTTATTAAAGAGGGTAACTGTGGACAGACAATATGCAGACAAAGGGTAGCTTATAAAGCCTTAGAATGTGGCCATCCTCCGTGTTCCTAACTTCAGAATTAGGCCTGTGACCTGAGCCTGGACACCCCTCCTCAATTAATAAAAGATTCATCTCCAACAGCTGTAATTTGAGCCACCCATTCTGATCTTGTAACTTGGGACCTGTAACATTAATCTGCTGGGAGTGTCTAACAAATTTTATTATCTGGCCATGAAAAAGGGCATTCCCAGCAGAACCTCCCCCCATGGTGTCTATTGCCTCACATTGACCACTCCTTGGAAATAAATGTTCAGGGATTGACTTAGGTGTGTCTCATCAAAAGCAGAATGCATACTGGTTCTTCATATGTTTGCTCATTTACTCGTGGCCATGTGACTCAGGCTGGGTTTCAACCCTCCATCTTTCTGCATTGGTCCCCTGAGAACTGGGATGACATTTTGTTCTTAATTGAAAATCATTTCTGAGAGGAAGCAGTAGTGGGGGTGTCAGGACATGGCTAATCTCTTACTTACAATGACAATAGCCTTAGCTGTGATAAATAAAGCCGAATGCCTGTAATTCGAGTGCCTGAGAGATGGAGGCTAGAGGCTTAGGAGTTCTGGGTCATCTTCACATACAAAGTAAGTTCAAGGCTAACCTGTGTACTTAAGATGTTTTCAACAGCTGGGGGAAAAGGAGAGAGAGAGAGGGTAGAAGAGGGAGAGAGGACAAACAGGGCTTGGGAGACTTATATTTAATTCCCACATAAAATGCCAAGTGTGGTGGCACATGCTTGTAATCCCAGAGCCAGAGAAATGGGGGCAGGTGGTTTCCTGGAGCTCACTAGGGGGCCAGTCCAGATCACGTAACAAGCCACGGGCCAATGAGAGCCCCTTATTGTCTCAAAGAAGATGGGAGACAGTACCTAAGGTTGCTATCTGACTTCCAAATGTCCGTACACACATGAGCATACATACATAGAGAAGAAAACAGTAAAGACATTTAGAACATCTAGGATAGAAATTTCCAAATGTGTGTTGTGGTCTCTTCTGGGGAGGGAGTGTAGGGGTACTTAGTCTTACTAAGTTTCCCAGATGGGCCCTGAACTGATATTTCCTGCCTCAGCTTCCCAAGTGCCAAGGCTAAGGGCATGTACCACCACATGGCAATGCTGGAACTCAGGGCCTTGTGCATGATTGGCAAACACCGCCATGACACCCAGCCACACCCCAGCTGGGCTGAGTACAATGACATGTGTTCAACTATGTTGAAGGAGGAAATGGGTGTTTCTGGGTGGCATGTAGTGACAAGTTGGCTGCTGGACAGTTCTGCTTTCTGGGCAATGTCAACCATCTGGGCAGTGGTAGAGACCGAGGCAGGAAGTCCTAGGTGGCCCCTGTTTGGGCACATTCTTCCCGGAAGGCACACCCAAATCTTTCCTAGCTCCTATGTCCTTTGTTTTGTGGGTGGTTTTGACAGTTTGCTGTTTGTGTGTTTTCCCGCCAACTACTGGACTCTGCAGGCAAAGCAGGGGAAAATAGCCATCAACGACCTAGTGATGCTTTTTAAAAAGATGGAAAGCATTCAATATAGGGCCCCATCATAAAGCTTTGAGAGAGCCGGTGACATCACCAGGCCACCCTTTAGTATGTATTATGATGCTTATTTAGAAGAGTGTTCCATTTAGGAGTTTGTTTTATGTGTATGTGTCTGAATATGTTATTTGTGTAGGGTACCCACAGAGAAAGTCAGATGCCCTGATACTAGAGCTACAGAGGGTTGTAAGTCATCTGATGGGGTGATGGGAACTGAACTGAGATCCTCTGGAAGGGCAGCAAGTGCTGTTACCTGCTGGCCATCTCTGCAGCCCCTGTGCTACATTTTAATAAATGCTATCCAGAATGGTTAAGCCAGTGGCTAATGTATTTCTAAAATTGCTTAGTTGATGGAAAGATCTCCATCTTAGTTATATTTTTTCTTTATTGCTGGGATTAAGCATATTTTTATCTCATCTGTGAATTATTCATTCTAAAGAACTTATTTTCTTATTGTTCTGTAAACACGCTTTACACATTTGAGATAATAAACAGCCCTTATTTATTTTCTCTGCTTCCGACCCCCTCCCCTTTGTTGATGGCCTCTTATAAGAAGTTCTTTGGCTTTGTAATCAGATTTATTGACCTTTTCTTATGCCTTCTGGGTTGAGAAAAACAAAGCCGTTATTAGTCATAAGAGGCCTTTCGCCAGTGTTCTAAAAACCCAGGCTTTCCCGATGCAGCCTGCCTGTTGGGGCCAGTCGTGTGACAACAGGAGATGGTGGCCCCAGGAGCCTTCCTGTTTTTAAAGGCAGCTCCTTTCCTCCTGTGGGTTATAACACAAACTGGAAAACCATCCAAGTGCCCCCTCCCTCCAGGCAGCAAGCAGGTTTGACAGTTAAGTAAGACAAAAAACGAGTTTGAGGGACAGGTAAAAACTAGTCAAACAAGAATGGTGGTTTGTGGGCAGGCTTCATCTGGAGCGGCAGGTCAATTGGCTGTGGGAACAGGCAGCTGGGTGGGGACCAGCACGGGTTTAACTATTCAAAAGGCCACCATGAGTGTGGGGGCACCAACCCATGCTCTGGGGTCCCTGCCCCTCACCATTCTCTCTGAGTTCACACAGATATACTCTAGAAAGAGGATGTGGGTTACTTTGGCCTTGGGACCCATCTCTGGTGAGTCCTTTGATCTCTCTTCTGTGGCCCCCAGGTAAGCTATGGGAAGCAGACTCCAAGCCACTGGGAATTCTCTCTGCTCAGCACATCTGGGCTGCAGGAAGTGAAGGGTTCACACCCAGAGCCAGCTGGCTCTGAAGTGACAGGCAACTTCCCCACTTACTATAGGTGCTACTAAGTCTGGCTACAGCACAGGGAACACTGTCCCAGGTCCTTCAGCACAGGGAACACTGTCCCAGGTCCTTCCTGCCCATCCACCTGGGGTCACCCTGACCCCAAACTCTCATCTCTTTCTTTCTGGGCTAGAGTCTCACTATGGTCTAGAACTCATGACCCCCTGCATCTGTCCCCAGCATACTGGGGTGACAGGCCAGGCCCACTCTCTTAAAGTCCCTCATGAGCCCCTGCCTCAACATATGCCTCTACCCATAGCACCCTTCCCCCACAGCAGAATGCTCTGGCCTGGGCAGCAATAACGGCTGCTGTGGGGACAGTGCCTGCTGACCACAGCGGCTTTGTGACCCTCGCCAAGCACTGTCAGGAGAATGGCAAACAATAAGCCTTTCTCCTGCTAGCAGGGTGGGTGCTGAGCACCATACCATGGCTGTGTCCTACGGTAGCCAATGGCTGCCCACGCTCTGCCCTCCAGCCCAGCTTCCTGGCATCTCCTTTTGAAGGCAGTGGTTGACAGTCACTCATCCTATATATACACAACCTGTATCTCTTTTCACAGCAACCCTGCCCTGCATGGCCATCCTGGTCTCACTTTATGGGGAGAAAAACTGAAACCCAAGGTGTTTCATGGGGGCCCCCTGTCATCTTGGGCAGGTGGGTGCTTAAAATTAATACTTGGGTCATCTGAACTATGTATGTTAAAGAGTATAGACAAAGGGAAGGTGGGTGGGGGTTGCTCCATTGGTGAATTGCTTGCTGCACCATCGTGAGGCTGAGTTTGGATGCCTGGTACCCAAGGTCGGTGTGGGGAAGAGACCTCCTGGAGCTTGAAGCCTGTCCAGTAAGTGAGAGCCGGGTTCAGTAAGAGGTAAGGAGAGTGATCAGGAAAGACACCACTGTTGGCGCCTGGCTCTCACATGTACATGTGTGGGAGAAGGGCCCTACCAGGGAAGTCAGTTTCCCACAGTCCACTCACCTGCTTCACAGGTGCCAGCCAGGTGCCTCAGAGCTCAGTACTACCAGGAGCCTGCTGGGACTCCGTGACAAGTGGTTTACAGCCAGCAAACACCAGAACCATCAACTTAGGATCCTTGAGGGACTTCAGTGGGCTGGATGTGGTGGCACACACCCCTCATCCCAGAGTTTGGAGGCTGAGGCAGGAGGACCAGAGGCTACAGAGCAAGATCTCTTTGAAAGAAAAAAAGTGGACAGTGGGGTTTGCACTCTGCAGAGGTTCAGAGAAATTTGCTGGATTATGAAGCCTGACCCTAGAACAAAGACACCCTTTTCCCAGCGTTTGTCCCACACTGGACACCCTGATAAGTAGGTTGTAGTATGAGGTTTCTGGCCCAGACTTTCGGGCCTAGCCTCACGGTTGATGCCTGCAGATCCGCAGACCCACAGTCCCACCATGACACACAGAAGCTTACTATAGTTTTAGGCTGATCAGCCTACGGCCCAGGCATATCACTTGCTAGCTCTCTAACCTTCATCTAACCCATGTCTCTTGTTCAGCCATGGGGCTCGTACCTTTTCTCAGAGCAGCATGGTTGTCCTCTGCTTCTTCCGGCTTCTCTCTGGCATTCTGCTGCTGCTTCCTGTTCTCAGAGTTTTTAGTCTGGTAGCCCTGCCCATACTTCCTGCCTGCCTTTGGCCAATCAGCGCTTTTTATTAAACCAGTGGGTGGGACAATTATTTACCACGAAACAATATAATCCCCTACAGTAGGTCTCAAGTATTTTTCTCTTAAATTGATTTTTGCATTTATTTGTATGAGCATGCATGTGTGCACCATGGAATCTGGTGGGGGGTGGGCGTCAAAGAATAACTTGTGGAAACCTGTTCTCTCCTACCATGTGGGTCCCAAGGATTGAACTCGGGTCACCAGTCTTGGTACTGAGGTTGCCACTGAGGTCATCTCTCTGGCCCTTAATTTAATTTTTTGGTGATAAAAGTCACATCCAGGACCTCATGTCTGCTAGGCAGGGACTCTGCCTCTGCTATGCTGAGCTGAGCTGAGCCCTCTAGTCCAGATGCATCATTGTTGCATGAATTCTGTTCTCTTAAAGGAAACTCAGGGCCAGATCTCAGGAAAAGGCTGAGATATCAAAGAGAGGAAACACCAGTCAAATCTCACCCAGCTGTCTTCCCGCTTCCTTGGCCTGGCTCCTCCTGGCTTCTACTGCCTTAAACTGTCTTTCTACGCCTCCCTTAAATACCTTCTTTGCCCAGTTGTTTCTCATCTAGGTTAAGATTAAAGGTGTGGGCTACTACTATTTGGTAGTTAGCCTTGAACTCACAGAAACAGAAAGATCTCCTTTGTCTCTGGAGTTATGGGATTAAAGGTCTGGCACCACCACTGCCTGCCTGGGAGCCTGTAACTCCTTCTTTAAACCAAGCTGGCCTCAAACTCAGGTCTGCTGGGATTAAAGGTGTGAGTTACCGCTCTCTGATCCTCCTGGATTGACTGTGGGTGGATCTCTTCTCTGATATTCCAGACTGGTTTTTATTAAATGTGAAACATCACCACATATCACTGTTTCTTGTTTTCTTTCAAGAGACTCTGCTTTGTAGCCCAGGCTGGCCTCAAATTCCCAGTGTTCCTGCCTCTGCCTCCTAAGTGTGGCGGTTACAGGTACACGCCACAGGCCTGATTGATGCATCTTAAGTCCTAATTTCTGTTCCCTTTGCCAACCTCACTAAGTACTTAGTGTCCCTGCTGACACAGGAAGAAACAGACATGTGGTCTGGGAAACTTGCCCCACAGAGAAATGCTGGTCTGGTCCCAACTATTTGGTTCCTCATCCCGTTGTGTGTGGTGTGTCATTGCATAGGCTTCCAGCACACCTCTTCATGTTGGCAGTGAAAGAATATTCTAGATGGCCAGCCAAGTGTGCTGGTCACCTTCTCTGGAATTTGACCTGTAGAAGGGCTTTCCCTGCAGTCATTCAGGAAGTCCTTAAGCCCTTGTCTGACTCCAGGGCAGCAGAATCTCCCTTCTGTGGATTTGGCACCTACTTCTGGTCTACTATGGTGTCCTTGTGCCCTGAGGGAGAAAGTTTCCGGGGCGCTCAGCAACTTTGCTCAGGTTACAAGGGTGGGGCCAGTAGTAGAATGTGATGCTGAGGGCCTGCAGCTGCCTCTGTGAGCAGCTTTGGCTGGTATAATATTCTAGCTACTGTATCAGCATGCCAAGCAGAACAAAGTGGGGAGCAGGAGGAAGGAGCACAGTTAACATCCCACATGGAGCCTGAGGCTATGTGCTCCTAGTCTGCCTATTATCTGCTCAAAGGTATCACTGCTTATATCATATCCCATTCTACTGGGACCTGCCAAGAAAGGTTCCCACCTCCACATGAAACACTGTAGCTCCAGGGAAAACAATGTGTGTCTGTGGCCGCTCCTCACACACCTGTCCTGTTCACAAGATGGGAAACTTGAATCTCAGATGAAGGGCATCTCCTGAGCCTACCCTGCCAGTGTTAGGAGGGCACAAGTCAAGGCCAAGGTCACATGGTTACCAGCTGGACAGTACAGATGGGACATTTTCACTAATACAGAGAGTTCTCTTGGATGGTGCCATTCCAGGGAGAGCAACTTCTGCAGCCTCAGAGGCCAGTTCTGGGGTATCAGTCTGCTCTCATCCAGAGCCCAGCACTCCCTGAATTCACTTGGTAACAGGACTTTCTGTATGCCTATAAATGATTCTTCCTGGTCCCTAAACATGGTTTTGAATGCCATCTTGGTTGGGAATTTAAATCTCTCTTCTCATTCTGTTCCCAGATTGCCTTGGGTCCCCGGTGTTCACGCCCATCAAGGCAGACATAAGTGGCAACATCACTGTAAGTATGCCACAAGGCGTCTGAACCCACCCCCGCTGAGGTCCCAGCCCCTTTCCCAAAGGGCCAAAGTTCTCAGTGCCCAATCCCCACTGCAAGCATGCAGTCCAGGATCAGCCTGACACTCTGCCACCTCCTCCACCAAACAAGAACTCCAGAGGGGTGACATGGCTCAGTTTCATAAACATGCCCAAGTTATGACCCCCAAACCCATGGAAAAATATCACTGGACAGCACAAGACTAACCATTGCTGGGGGATTGGAGAGAGGTGGGTCCCTGATGGTCATTGGCCAGCCAGTAAGAGGTATGTCTTAAAATAAATTAATATGGAGGCTAGCAAGATGCTTGCTGCACTTTCAGAGGCCTGAGTGTGGTTCTTGCACCCACCCTGAGCTACTCTCAAGTGCCTGTAACTCCATTTCCAGAGATCTAGTGTCCTCTTTGGGCCTCTGTTGGTACTCTCATGCACACACACACACACACACACACACACACACACACCTTGCATGTACTTACACACATACACCACACATACTCACACTCATATATACACAAGTACGCACGCGAGCATGCACACACATACACACACCCCACACATGCACTCACATACATGCACACACATACATATTCACGCGCACTCACACACACCATGCACACTTGCACAAACACATACTGCACACACATATTAACACATTACACTCACACACATACATACACTCATACAGCACACACTCTCATGCACACACTCATACTCATACACTCACACACACACACACACACACACACACACACACAGTAACTCCAGTTAGGTATCATTACGCAGGCAATCCTGTAATCCCAGCACTCAGGCTGAGGCCTAAGGGTCCATGCTAGCCTGAGCTGTCTAGTCAGGCCTCCCATCGCCAAGAACGAGAAATCAAGTCTATGGTGGTGTCAGCTTGGCTCTTCCTCTGCAGAGAGGCACATTGAGAGCAGCAACCAACTCAGATAACTGAGAACCTGGTCTGCTGTTACTGCCTTCACAGAAATAAGGAGCTTGAAGCTCAGAGTGGCTGATGATTCACCTAAGGTCACATAGCAGCAAAGTGACAGGTGGGATTCAGACTTAGTCAGAGTCTGGACAGACTGACAGGAGCTGTTTTGTCTGGATAGCTTCAAACCCTTTTGCCTGTGTCTGTTCTTCTTCACTGTGGGATTTCAGGTCCTGGTGTCTGTGACAGTGTCAATAGCAGAGGAAAGACATGGCTTCTGGAGCCAGCCAGGCTTGGGCCCACTCCCTGTCGCAAACCTGTGGCCTTTAACACATTACTCCTGAGCCTCAGTGTCCTAATCCATTGATTGGGTTCAGAGAGCAGTGTCAGAGTCACCAGAGGGACTGAGGCACTTGAAGCATTTTGGGGACCCAGGCTCCTGAGTGGCGCCAGTACTCATAGGCTAGGACACTCTGCTCAGTGTGTGGAAGCTGTCTGCAGGGCAGTCTGTGATGAGAGAACACCTGTGCTCTGTTCCAGAAAATCAAAGCCGTGTATGACACTGACCCAACCAAGTTCAGGACCCTGAAGAACATCCTGGAAGTGGAGAAGGACATGTATGGAGCAGAGTGGCCCAAAGTGGGAGCCACGTTGGCACTGCTGTGGCTAAAAAGGTGAAGAGCTGGGGGGTGGGGAGTGACTGGGCCATGTTGGGCAAGGGGTGCTAACACTGTCATTTAATAGCTCCAAGAAAACCTCCCAAGGCTGACAGATTCATGGTGGCACTAGTTCTATTCCCAGAGACATCAGGGAGGTACATTTTTCTTCTCTGTTTTTTATGCACCTGATAAAGTTTCATACACTGAGTCAGATGTGCCATTTCTCCATCTCATGGAGGAGGCTACAGGGACATCTGGAGACAATCCAGGTCATCTGAGCAGTGGTCCAGGTGGTTTACTGCACAGAGGCAGCCTCTTCATGCACAGGTAGACCTGTGTATTATGCCTCTCTTGACTGAAATACAATAGGAGTGCTTTGGGGTCTGCACAGGTGTGCCCCTGCTTTGAATCTTGTCACTGGCTGAGTAGCTCCAGAATTCTCCAGCTATGTGATCCCAGCAATCACTAAGAAGGGACCCTTGCCCTGTCCTACAATACTTCTCATTGCTGATATCTCAGGGGTCTGAGCTGGAACCCAGAAGGACAGCCTGTCCCCTGAAGCCCACCTCCCAGCCACCATCACCTGAGGAAGTTGGCTTCCCAGAGGTGGGGGACCGGGTAGTCTCAGGGTATGGTTGTTCTAGGGGCTTCCTGAGCACACTGCCTGACCTTGTCAGCAGGCCTTTGTAGTATGAGTTTCTGGCCTGGCCTAGCCCCAAGATCCGGACAAGCAGTCCCAAATAATCACACAAAGTCTTATATTAATTACATGCTGTTTGGCCTGTGGCTCAGGCATATTACTTGCTAGCTCTTACTCTTAAATTAACCCATGATTAGCCAACATGGCTTAGTATCTTTTCTCAGAGCAGCATCCTGGTTTTCTTTCCTCTGTGCCTGCCTGGCATCTCTGCTCTGTTTTTTCTCTTCCCAGAGTTTTCTTAGTCTGGTAGCCCCACCCACACTTCCTGTCTGCCTTCTGGCCAATCACCATTTTATTCAACCAGTAGGTGGGACAAATATTTACAATGTACAAGAGTATAATCCCAAGCAGAGCTTGAAGGGCTGAGGAACAACCCCCCAGTCCATTTACCCAGCAGTGGCAGGGCAGGTGATGCCACTCCTCATATCTAAGTCAACTGTGGGCCCTGGGTGACCAGGAAGGCGGTGCTGGTTCTAGTACCTAACACAGATGGAGAATGATGGAATGAAGGAGCTTCCAACCAGGACAAGCTGGGACGGAGCCTGCTCTGGAAACTCTTATCTGGGCCACACAGTTCCCTACAAGAAGAGAGCAGAGGCATTTGCTTGGGATCCAGTCAGGTTGTTTGAGGGGTAAAGAAGGCAGAAGCCTGGTGAGCCACTGAAAGGGTACTTGGCTGTGGAGTGGCTGACGGTGCCCAGTTTGGCCCCATGCGTTTAAAGGAGGTAGGATATGGAACCGCGTGTGCATTACACTTTTGTGGCCATGGCACAATAGCCACGTGGAGAGGAAGAGTTCATTTTAGTCCATGGTCTCTGAGGGCTCAGCCCTTGATCAGCTTCACTGATTCACCTAGTGTGAGGTAAGACTAATAGCACTGTGCAGAAGAAGCCACTCATCTCTTGGCTGGCAGGAAACAGGAAGTCGCTAGGGACTCACTTCCTCCAGTTAGGCGCCACCTCCCACAGCGCCCCCTAAGCCTTCAGCATGGGAGCCTCTGGAGACCTTTGCTGCTGTCTTAGCTGTATGGCAGGGCTGACAGGGCTTGCTTGCTCTTCAGGTTTCCTTCTGTGCCCCATGAAGCCCTAGGCAAGGGTCACAGTACAATAGAGGCAAACAGCCTTGGGAGGCAGTGTGCCCGACTACCTCTGGCCTATGAACCCTCTGAGTTATACTGGCTTCATCCTTTACACCATGAGAGACTGCAAAGACCCAAAATAGGCTCTGCTTAGAGGCATGCTGCGCCAGAGCTAGGTTGTCACATTGCTCAGAAGCAGAACCAAGTCAAGTCACCTAGGAGAGTTACCCCCCTGTACTGTACATCTACTGTTATGGGCCATGGCCCTAAATGACTGTCCCCTTTGACCACAGGGGCCTGCGCTTCATCCAGGTATTCCTGCAGAGTATCTGTGATGGGGAACGGGATGAGAACCACCCCAACCACATCCGCGTAAATGCCAACAAAGCCTATGAGATGGCCCTAAAGAAGTACCATGGCTGGGTAGTGCAGAAGCTCTTCAAGGTGAGCACCCAGGGGACAAGAAGCCTTGAGTTCCTTCCCACAGTCATGCCTATCCCAGGAAGGGCTCACCTATGCTATGAGATAGAGCTGGTGCACGGAGGCCCTTGTGCAACTGCCTGATTGTGGCCGCAGGGCTCCTTAGTGTCCCTGTGGGTCCCTCAGCCTGTTGGTTCTATGGCTGTGAGAAAAGACAGATGTGCAGAATCAAGAACCAGGGGATAATGGTGGGCTGGCCTCATTAGCCTCTCTCTCAGACTGTCACTCCAGGCACAGAAGGGAAGAAGGGCCCTGCACCCAAGGAGATAGAGGCTGTAAAAACTTCAGCTGTCAGTTTATTATGGCCTATGTTGGGGTGATACTGATTAAAGCTCCTGGAAAGCACTCTTGTGCCAGCTTGGGTAACTGAGAGGCCCAAAGTTGATCAGGCTGGGAGGCTTAAGGAATAACAAAAGGCCCTCAAATGTCCCTGGCTATCCTGCTCCTCATGATGTCCTCTTCAGACCACCACTCCTTCCCCAGGAAGGGTCCCAAGGAAGGTTGGGTCCAGGCAAGAAGAACAGATCATAAGGCAGGCTGGGCCCAGGGATCATCTTGAACATCCCATTCTCCCTTCAGTCTTTCTACAGAGGGCAAGCAAGCACCCCTCAGGAATGACAGGATCCCATGTACCACCCCAGCTGCCTGCGAGTGTACCACTAGTGGGCGCTGTTCCACCCTATGATCTCAAGGTCCCATTGTTCAGCCTGGGCAACATAGAAGCCATCTCAGAAACAAAAGTGGAGACCTGGGAGCCTGCCTCCCCGAGCCTCAGTGGTCTTGTCTCCCACACCTCTGAGTCTCTGGGGAAAGTAAGGGGTCATCTGCACAGTGTGCAGCACGTGGCTTAGGTTGAGGCCCCCAAATCATTTACTGTCTTCATCATGTGTGACCCCTCACCCCATAAATCAAGATCTGGATGTTTATTTGGCTGTTTTTGTCCTCTGGCTCTAAGGTTCTATGGTTTTCCGGTTATCTGCCTTTTTAAGTATTAAAGCAGCCCCCCAATTTAGCCAAGGACAGAAAGATGTGTGTCTGCTGCTGCCCTGGGTATCCATGTGCCCTGTGCTGTGTGGAGCACTTCACATAACTTCCCTAATCATTTTGTTGTGTGGTTTTGTGTTTGTGAGACAGGATCTCACTATGTAGACCTGGCTCACCTGGAGTTAACTCTGTAGACCAGGCTGGCCTCAAACTCACAGAGATCCACTTGCCTCTGCCTCCCAGGTATTGGGATTAAAGGTGTGTGCCGCCTTGCCTGGCTATCCCCTTCCTGATCTTAACACAAGCAACCAAATTGAGCGCACGTAGCTAAGGAACTTACTAGAGGCACAAACTGTATTAGGGTCTGTCTGTACCCTAAGCTGGTGTCCTGCTGTCCCTTACAAGACAAGGGAACATACACTTCCCTTCCACCATATGCAGAGAGACCCGCCCAGTACCGGTATGGATGCCCACCCTCGGGTGCCCAGTGTTCTAGCCTGTCTTTCCTCTTCCCTCTCAAGGCTGCACTGTACGCAGCGCCCTATAAGTCTGACTTCTTGAAGGCGCTTTCCAAGGGGCAGAACGTGACGGAGGAAGAATGTCTGGAGAAGATCCGCCTCTTCCTGGTCAACTACACTGCCACCATCGATGCCATCTATGACATGTACACCAAGATGAACGCGGAGCTTGACTACACAGTGTAGGCGCCCAGACACACAGCCCTGTGTGGGAGCAAGCAACCCCGAATCACTGTGAATCAAGCTGGGGTCCCCAGCTCAGCCACCGGGCCAGCCTAGGTCTGCAGGGGCAACCTCAGCTTACTAGAGGTCATTTGTTTCTGTTTTTGTTTTTTGCCTATTCTAATGGAGCAATAAACACCTACTCACAGCTGCTTTCCCAGCAGCCCAGGTTGAGCACACCTTCCTTCTAGTGTGGGCACAACCAATTAACGTTGCTAACGATCGATTCCTAGGGTTTTCTGTCTTTCCCTTCTCTGCCCAGCTTGGGAGAGACGTACACCTCACTCAGCAAAGAAACCTAGTCCATCTGGCCAAGGATGTCTTAGATGTTTGGAGGACAATGGAGTCTGGTTGTAAGTTCAGCAGGGTCCTTACTGTGGTGTCTGTTTAAAAAGCAAGCTGGGGGGAGCCTTCACATGGCTGTGCACATCTGCCATTACCAGCCCTGGTCGGTTTCTCTCTCTCCCTCTCTCTGTCTTTTGTCAGTTTTTTTTTTTTTTTTTAAGATGAAACGTACCAGCATGCCTTTTCAAACGATTGACTAGGCACACATAGGTGACAGTACATGACTGTATTTGCATTCTTCTGCATAATTATTTTCTTCAGGGACGGCTTTTCCAACCTAAGAAACTGCCTGTCATGGGAACCCTCCAGCTGTGGAGACCCAAGAAACTGCCTTGCTGCCTTAACTGTCCTTTTGGCGCTAAAAAGAGCTATATTTTTTAAAGTATTGGGGTAAACAAGCCCTGAAAGAATTGATGTGTGTTAAAGAAAAAAAAAAAAACCCAATGAGGAACAATTGGTGATTTTTATGCAGAAATTAAATAATCCATAATAAATAAATCTATATTTTGAAACCATATCTGGGTGCTTTTGTGGTTCTTGATTCTTCTATTATTTTTTATATCAGAGGGGACAATTGAGGAGGTTTATAGTCGTTAACTTAGCACCCGTTGTAAGAAGGAAACTCGACTGAGGAATTGTACTTCTGACAGGCCTGTGGGCACATCCAGGAAGCGTTTTCTTGACTGCTAATTGTTGCAGGAGGGCCCAGCCCACCTCTGGTGCTGCCATCCCCAGGCAGAAGCCCTGTGCTGTATGAGAAGGGAAGGAGTAACCTTGCTCAGTGGTCTCTGCTTCAGTTCCTACCCTGACTTCACTCTGACAGACTGACCTGTGAGCCAGATAAATTCTGTATCCCCCGAAGTGCTTTTGGTCTGAAGTTTGGCCACAGACATAGAAGACTAGATAGAACAGGGACCCTTAAGCCAAACCCTACAAGGATCTGTCTTCTAACCTCTGATTTAAAAAATATAACTGGTGGTCATATAAGAGATTCTGAGAAGTTTCACAGAAAAATCACATATGTAATGCCGTTGGAAACACCAGGAGAAGAAATGGTGGTGTGTGCCTATAATTCTGGGGTTCAGAGCCTGAGGCTGGAGGACTGTGATTCCAAACCAGCCTGGGCTACATAAGGCTGCTGAGGAAGAGAGAAGGGGCGAGGAGAATCATGGTTCTTAATAGGAGCTGAAACCTTGTCTGGAAAGGAAGGAAGGGTATGGTCTTCATTTGCCTTGGTTTCTGCGCAGCCCTCTGACCAAAGGCTGACCCTTTCTTTCTCTGGTACTAGGGTTACATGGAGAGGGAAGTGCTTTCTTGACCTCTGCTCTCCAGACTGGATAGTCAGAGTACAAGGTAGGTCAGTGCCCAGAGGGAGTGGGAGGTACAGGTGAGCTGCCACACCCCTGGATGCACCTTGAAGAATCAGAACTTGCAAGGAAGTCAGAGAAGAGGACACTCTAGGGTCCAGAGGTGGTGTGACCTAGAGTGGGCTCAGATGTGTGTATCACACACTGTTACTATGGTGTTGGGGCTTCACCCTGGAAATTGTGGATCATCTCAAGAGGCTCAAGTCTCCAGGAAACAGATTGGGGGGGGGGGCTGCCTTAGATATGGCTGAGATGGAAGCCTGAACCAGTCATTCACTGTCTCCTATTTTAATGACAGGTTGTAATATCACTGAAACCCAGAATGCCAGTGTTTTTCCTAAATTCTAATTGCGTTTGGATCTTGGGCTTCCTAGAAACATAACACTCTGCTAACAAAAAGAATTCTGTGTCTTCTAACTCTGATGTACTACAGTGAGGTCAGGGGGCACTTTCTTTTTAGAAGGGAGAGACTTGCCCAGGGCCAGCTTTCTTCACTTCTGGCACCTGTTGTGATATTTTCAGCCCAGGGACAGGCAGCTAGCTCATCCTCGTCACTGGGCCTGGGGCTGGGAGAGAAAGTACACATATTAATCACAGACTGTATACCAGGCCCAGCAAAGGTGCTTTAACACATCAGTTTACAGCCAACCTGAGATGTCAGGAATCCCACTTAGAGAAAACAACGCCCCAAAGGACTCTCACCTGACATTATGCCCCGGACAGTGAGTCCATGGTGCCATAACCCCCAAATAACTCCTTAGGTAGCCCCCAAGTAACACCTTAATTGCCACGAAACTCCAACAGCCCCGAGCTTGCCCTCCATTTATTTGTTTAATTCATTTAAAATGACGAGCCTCAAACTCATTCTAATGTGTTTGTTACCAAAGACAGATCAAAGCTTCCTCCACTCTTCAGATCTCAGTTTCCTTATCCATAACGCCGGTCTTACCAGGTTTCAGTATAAATCTTACTGCAGTATCGACCACGTGACTACATCGGTCTGGAGCTGCTTAAAACTGCACTCTCAAGTGAAAGGTGTATGAGATGTGATGTGCAGAGCTCCTGCTGCTGTTCTGGTACCCACAGATCTTAACTCGAGAAATGGAACCGTGCCCGTAGTTCCCGCGGATCCGGGTAGGTGGCGCTGTCGGCATGCGCTGCTGTTGGGGAGCCAGCCCCTCCTCCCTGCTCCACAGGTGGCCACGCCCACAGTGGGCGGGCTCAGGCAGCTTCCGCTTCAGCCTGGACAGTAATAAAAGTCCTCCCGCTGTTGCATTCTCAGCATCTGGCCGTTCTGGGATGCAAGTTCAGTTCCGCAGCTCGTCCAGGCAGCTTCTCTGTACTAAACAGAGCATTTCTGCTTTTCAGGATTACATAAAGTAGTGTGTGAAAATGCCCGCCACAAAAACAAATAGGGCTGGAGAGATGGCTGTGATTCCAGAAGACCCAGATTCTATTCCCAGTACCCACACTGAGGGTGACAACCGACTGTAACTCCAGTTCATGGAGCAGACACCTTCTTCTGATCTCTGTGGCTGCAATGCACGTGAAGCACACTCATACACACAAGCAAAACACTCTTACAGTAAAAATAATTTCCTTTTAATTTGATAAAATGCCTAATGTGCAGGAGATGGTCAACAATCACCTTTGTTAATACATTTTATTCATTGTGATCCTGCTTTCTGGCCAGAGCTCCTGAAGAGACCACCTAGCCTCCACTTCTTAGTTAAACACATCAGAATCCATGATAACACATGGATAAAGAATAGCCTAGAAGCTAGGTGTGGCGGTATATATCTGTAATCCCAGCACTCAGGAGGCAGAGACAGGCAGATCTCTGAGTTTGAGGCCAGCCTCGTCTACACAGCAAGTTCCAGGCCAGCCAGGGCTGTATAGTGAGACTCTATCTCAAAACAAAGAGTCTAGAACATGCCCTGTAATCTGGCTGCTATCCTTCCCTCTCCCTGGGTGTATTGTGTGACTCTGGGGCCTCTGCTTTGTCATCTTCAAATGGAAGGGAGGGGGAGTTAGTTTCAAAGTCTGGCTCCCCAGTTCTGTTCATCTGCAATGGATACCTAAGCCCTAAAACCAGTCTCTGCCTTGTCCCCCTGTCTGTGGCCCATATGCAGAGTCTTGTGCATCCTTGAGCTCTGGAGAAGGTTGACAATCTTGGCTACTTGGTGACTTACTATAGATTATACCTTGGTCTGAGATAACTGCCTGGAAGACCGAGTTTCAGCTCCTGTTAACTGAGCACCTACTCTGTGCAAGACCTTGACATAAGCTCAGCGACTCTAACAGCAGGCACATAGGCACCCACCGCAGGCACAGAGCAGAGGAGAGTGAGAAAGCCGGACAGAGAATGGCAGACAAGGCAGTGCCATGGGAATACGTGTGGAGCCCTAATTTAAACCGGGAGTTTGGGGAGCTCTCTGAAGAAGTGACATTAAAGGTGACATTGGAGCAGACTATGGAGAGAGGCTGGGAAGAACTGGTGCAAAGGTGGGTGGTAGGGAAGGATTGAACATTCCTTTCCTGGTCAGGCAAATTCTAGTTCTACTATGGAACCATGTCCCAAACTGGAATTAGAATACCTTAGGAACAAAGAGAGGCCCATGTAGCCAGAAGCA
This sequence comes from Phyllotis vaccarum, assembly GCA_033318265.1. Lineage (NCBI taxonomy): Eukaryota > Metazoa > Chordata > Mammalia > Rodentia > Cricetidae > Phyllotis > Phyllotis vaccarum. The sequence continues at coordinate 58,121,056 of JARWLC010000017.1, forward strand.
GACATTCTGGGAAAGTGCTGTCTTTAGGTGGGAGGGTTTGGTTTCTGTCCTAAGAGCGGGAAATTGTCTCATCCCTCCTGAGAAGACCGTGACAAATTTACACTGTAAACAGCTGATCAACAGGTGCTCCGGGAGGTACTTGTTATGGACATGGGCACCTGCATCACCTGCCTTTGTGGACAGACCTGATAGGGTGGTAGTAGTGTCTTGCTCAGTTGGTAGGACACTCAGCAAAGGCAGGTAAGGTCCCAGCATCACATAGACTAGATGTGGTGGCTGACACGCGCCTGTTATTCCAGACTCAGGAGGTGAAGGCAGGAGGATCCGAAGTTCAAGGTCACTTTCAGCTATATAGCAAACTCAAAGCCCAGAATATTTGCAACTTCCTCTCAAAAGAAACAACCAAACAACTATCATAGTCCTTGCTTCAGACAGACTCATTTACATCTCACAGACCTTCATCCACACCAGCAGCCATCCAGGGATCCTTTAAGAAAACCAAGGGTGTTCTCTCTTCTTGTGTAATCTATGAAGTGGCCCTGGCTAGCTATGGCTAGGCCACACTCACAGGCCAGGCCAGGCCAGCTGCCCAGAAGAATGGCATCACACCCAATGGATAAGCCCTTTGAGTGGCTGTGCCCATGGTAACGGTCATCTGAGGAGACAGGCTTCCACCCTACCTGGCCTCAGGTTTCTGCCCTAGGGAGAATTCCAGAAGAGCCAGATTGAAGCTGGGTCTTTGGCAGGGTGGAGTCTCAAGGCCTGGGAAGAGAGCCAGCCTTTTCAGAACCAGGGTTTACAAACCAACTCATCATCCCCAGCTCTCCGTGGCTTCTGGGAAGAGATGGGGGTGTGATTTCATGGAGAGCTGATTCTGGCCTAGGCTGGGTGGCTCTGGGCAGATGTCTTTGCTTCTCTGGGTTTATGCTTCCTCCTGTATCCATGAGGAGCTCAAGAGAACAAAGGTCTACACAGTACCTGGCACACAGCAGTGCTACATAAATGCATGTTTCCCCGACCTGTGTGTCTGTGCATGTGTAAATATATACACATATTTATATTGCTTAAAGGAAATAATTCATAACAACACTTAAAGATTAAACCAAGCTTAAAAATGAAGCAGACATGTATGAGCTGGTTGCTCCCCCTGAAGGATTTCCTTAGTGGGCTGGGATACAGCTCATTTGAAGCGTTAGGTTCTATTCTCAACATGAAGCTTAAAGCAGGCTTCATGGCAGGTCTATAGTCCTAGCGCTTAGGAGGGTCAAAAGTTCAGGAGTTCAAGGTCATCCTCAGCTTTGAGGTCAGTCTGTGTTAGAAACTGTAAAACATATTCCTTTTGTAAATGAAATTGTAAGGTTTGTTTTGATGAGGTTGCACTGTTCATTTAGATTTGGGGGTGACTGAGGAACACTAATATGGTCAAACTCAAGGTCACAGACATTCTGACCCTAAGTGAGCAGCCTTCATTTGCTGCATTTAACATCCTTGTCTGAGGTGTCTCGAGGAAAGCACAGTAGCTCTGCCGACAAATTTGGTTTTGCCAAAGTTCAGTAGGCTACATGCCAGGTCAGGCCGTCTCCCTTCTCATGGCTCCCTGATTTACTGTCCTTCCTTCCTCCCTCCCTTCCTCCCTTTTCTTCTTTCTATGTGCTTGTCTTTATGAGTCTATATGCACCACATGCATGCAGGTGTCTACAGAGGCCAGAAGAGGGCGCTGGATCCCCTGTAACTAGAGTTATAGGCAGCTATGAGCTGCCACGTTGGTGCTGGGAACTGAATCTGGGTCCTCTGCAAGAGCAGCCAGTGCTCTTAACTGCTGAGCCAGCTCTCCAGTATGATTTTCCCTTTCTATTCTGCTTAGTTCTGGCTTTGTCTGTAATTCAGGGAACTACTCCACCCACCCCCTCACCAGGAGTCTAGTCACTAGCCCTTGGGCCCAGGCTGGGGCAGGACTGAGGGGTTCCATGGAGAAGAGACAAGAGTGGAGGCACAGGGTGGATGGAGCAGGACAGGAGAGGAGGACCCTGCCGGCAATCTTTATGGTTGTAGTCATTTGTGAAGTAGAGATACTAAAGGCAGCTCACAAGGACACTGAACTACAGGCCTCAGAAAACCTGGAGAGTACGTGAAACTGGTCAGGCTGAGACAGGGTATTTGTGTAGAATAATGGCATGGTAGCCGAGGGCACAGCACAGATGTCATGATGGACTCTGGCACTATACTGCCCAGGGACACCATAGGCAACTTACTCTGTGTGGACACACTCTAAGATATTTCTAGAAAAGTAAATTTGCCTGATGGCAACCTTCTAAGACTAAACCCCACTACTGAGCATGACTGTCTACTGAGCTTTTACAGAATTCATCAGGCACTACCCATGCCTCATGAACACTGTTGGAGTCAATCATCCTGATCCATGAGGTTACTGTCCCATTACACAGGGAGGCAGCGTCATCTCTGTCCAGGGTCACACACCTTAGAAAAATGGTAGAGCCACACCTGAAACCATTTGACACCAGAGACCAGATTTTCTTTTAATCTCTCCTGAGAGCAAAGGACATAATCACATCCCACATGAATCTGGTGATGCAGCCATATTCAGGATATTCACAGATGTGAGGGCCTATCATCACAACCAAACCCACAGCATTTTTATCACCTTAAAAACGAGCCTCCACCTCCTAGCTGTCACCCATGGTCCCATTTATTCGCCCCCTCCAGTTCTGCAGCCACAACTACGTATGTCTCTATGGAGTCTTGTCACTTCCTAAACATTCAGCTATACAACATATAGCCATTCGAGCCTGGCTTCTTCACTTAAAAAAAAATTACATTCATTTATGTGCTCACACATGCCATCATGTACATATAAGTCAGAAGGCAACTTGCGGGAATTGATTCTCTCCTATTACATGGAACCATGGGCTTGAGCTCAGGTTTCCAGGTTTGGTGGCAAACATTTTTACCCATTGTTGTATGATAAAACTTTCCCTGGAGATAGAAAACACACACCCCAGATAGGGAAAGCACCAATAGACCCAAGTACAGTTATCACCAAAGTCCAACTTGGTGAGATGATAACTTTTACTGGGGCTACTTAAAAGAGTTGAAATGTCTCAAAGACAGCTGCTTCACCAAAGCCCATTGGGCATGGGTGGCAGCTCACAAAGTTGGGATATTGGAACACACTGCACAGCTTGGCTGGTTTCTGCTCCTTCTAGGTAGCTGCTCTATCCCCAGTTTTCTTTGCAGCTCAGCTTACCTGAGTCTTTGCAGCCTGGCTCTGCCTATGTGGGCTGGGAGGAGCCTGATGAATCTAGTCAGTTTCAGGGACTTCCTGAAGCTATTTTGACTTGTTTACCTTCCTGCTTAAGGAGTTGCTCTGCAGGATGGAATGTTTCAATGAAAACTGTTACACCTCATCCTGCACAGACATCTTGCTGGCCCATCTTCAGTTTTTTGAGGTTCACCTGTGTTGAAGCATGAGTTAGTGTTGCTCCTTTTCACTGTTGGATACAGTGGAATTGTTTATTCATCTATTGAACAGATACACCAGCCTGATTTATCTGCTCAGCATTTGGGTGACTTTTAAGCTATTTTGAATAACACTGCTCTGAACTCTGTCATGCTTTTTGTCAGATATAAGCTTTCAGTTCCTTCAGCTGTGCCCCTTTTGAGTGGAACTGCTGTGTCATATGTCACTGTGTTCTTAACATTTGAGGAACTAATTGCCTCTTTTCCACAGGAGCCCTGTGTCCAAAGCCCCACACGCAATTCTTGGTAGAGACTGTGGCCCTGTGGCTGTGCTCTGAAGGCTCTGCTGCTTGGGTTAGAATCCTGGAAGCAATGACTCTTCCATAGGTAGGCTCTTAGGGCTTTTCTCCTCAGCGCTGTGCAACTCCTTCCCTTCTAAGCTGGCAGGAGATGTCTCGGGCTGGTGATAAGGTAGAGCTTTGCCGTAACAACTGTCAAGTGAGGTGCAATTGTCCTGTTTGTGATCTGGTTCTAACCCCACAGCTCATGTATCTCTGTAGGATATAGCCCTGGGCCTGGCATATAAGAGGCATTCCATAAGCACAGGATGCAGGTCCTTGGCTGCTCTCCATGAAGCCCTGTAGGGGGAGTGGTCAGGCCCATCAGGTAAGCTATCCTGGAGCCATGTGAGAGTCAGGACTGACATCCTCCCCTGTGGCTCTACAGAACTCTTGTCACTAAAGACCTCACACATTTCTTCTTTCCCAGCTAAAGGTCAACAGTCTCTTGTCTTTCCAGGTAGAAACAGGAGGGTCACCAGTCCAACAGGTGACTCATAAAATTCGGTGACCCCAGCTTGTATTTGCTGGCTACCTCACCACACTTGCTCTCTCTGCTTGTCCCTGGGCAGATCTTCACACTTGTTTTAAATACAATTTATTTTTATTTTATGTGCATTGGTGTCTTGTTTGCATGTATGCCTGTGTGAGGGTGTCAGACCTTGGAGTTATGGACAGTTGTAAGCTGCCATGTGGGTGCCGGGAACTGAATGGGGGTCCTGTGGAAGAGCAGTCAGTGCTCTTAACCGCTGAGCCATCTCTCCAGCCCAGATCTTCACACTTTCAACTAACCCAGTTTCCCTGAGTTTTCACCTTCCCATACTAAAATATACCAAGTGTTTACTAAGATCACCATTTGAATGAGGTATGTGTGTGAGAGAGTGTGTATCTCTCTGTGAGACTGTGTGTGTGAGTGTGTCTAGGTGAGTTGTGTGTGTGTGTCTTGCTGAAGATGGAGCACAAAGACTTACACATACTAAGTAAGCCCTCTACCCCAGCCTGTCTTGACCTGAAGAACATGGAATGCCACCGAGGACATTCATATTGGGCAACCATCACATCTCCACCTCCTGTATTCTCTGACTTTTGTGGAGCTAAAACTACACCCAATAAACAAGACCCAGGTTCTACTAACCCAGGCTCCATCAGTAATGCTCCTGCTATGTCCAGGTTAGCCTCAAGCTCTTGATCTTAGTGCAAAGATTACACACCTTGACCAATCAACTCTTTGTGTGGGGTGTGGAAGCCAGAGGTCTACCTCAGGTGTCTAGGAGGGTCATCCACCATTTCTTTGAGACAGGGTGTCTCACTGGAGCTTACCAGGTAGGCTAGGCTAGGTTGGGCTAGCTGGCTAGTGAGCCCCAGGGATCTGCCTAACTCTACTTCCCCAGTGCTGAGATCATGAGTATGTGGAACCAGGCTAGGGTTCTTTGTTTTTGTTTGTTTTTAAATATGGATCCTCGAGACTGAACAAAGGGCCTCACGACTATAGGCAAGCACTTTACCAACTGAGCCAGCTCCCAGGCCCCTCAACCAGAGCTTTTAAAAGCATTAGCTAAGTACCAGGCGTTTGTCCTATGGGCTGGATACAGGGTCTCCTACCTCCTGAAACACCCATCTTCTAGATGAACAACCTGGAAACTCCCATGTGGGGGCTCTTGCCTAATCCATGGCAGGGCAGGATTTTTATCCAGGTGTCCGTGTAGCTGTGGATCACCAGCCTCTTGGCTCAAGCCTGGTATGTGCTGCGGGGAGGAGCCTCAGTCTCCCAGTGTGTGGGATGTGTGAGCATGGCTATCACTGAAGGTTCCTTCTGCTGACCTTGGAGAAGAATCAGCCAGCCTCTTGGGTCTTTACCCTGATTTATCCCCACTTCAGGTGTAAAAGGCCTCAGCAGCAGGTTTCTGAATGACAGGGAGGTTAAGGGACAGCATGCACACCCCTCACTACTGCCAGACAGGTACCAGCTCATTCTGCTGGAGACCAGGGCCACCCCACGCCCTGAGGCAGCAGCTTGCAAAGGCCCACACTCCTCTCTGGGCCCATTTCTCACCTGTAAGTGGGCCCAGCACTGCTCACCCCATGTCTAGCTAAAAGAAGTTTATTTGATGATGTCACCCCTTCCACCTAAGTGAGTTAATTATTAAGATTTGTTTCTTCTCAAGTTTTTTTTTGTTTGTTTGGTTTTTTTTTTTTTTTTTTTTTTGTCACATTGCTTCTCTTTAGGCTCCTCCTGCCCTTCCCCCACCCCCTTCTCCCTCTTGTCCCAGCTGAGTGTTGTGTTGTGCTATACCTAGACTGAGCAAGGATTTCCCTATGCTCGCCAGCTCCCCTCAGCTAAAGAAAGGAAATCTGCTGTAACTGGCTGATACTTGAGGTTCTGCGATGACCTGGTGGTGCCCTCAGCGTTTTTCTGGTAATGGCTAGGTAGAGCTTTCAGAGTGGGGACACTGAGGCACAGACAAGAAGGATCTGCAGAGGGCCGTGGCTTGGTGGATAGTGTGTGGGTGGCAGGGAGTCCTCTACAGCCCGGAGGCACTTTCTGCCAGCCTTGATGGACGTGAGCTGGGGCTCCGGGCTTGGGCGCAGAGATCAGTGATGAATGGAAGAGCGAGGCACAGAGCCAGGTGTCTGCGCACAGGCCGGGGAGGACCCTGGGGTGGGCGGGCACGGGTGGGCGGGCACGGGTGGGCGGGACCCCGCGGGGCGGCGCGGCCTGAAGCACAGCGGGAGGAGGACTCGGCGGGATCAGGAAGCGGCAGCGCTGCGCCCGGGTCCCGAGGTGAGTGGGGCGGCTCCGGAGCTAGGGGTCCGCGAGGTTCCGACATCCCCACCCCACCCCCGGCCCATGGGGTCCGAGATTCGCCGTACCCCCGCTGCGCGCGGGAAGCGGGTCACCTGTGGATTGGACGCCGACATGGGCCCGAGGGGTGCAGATCTAGGTCACCTCGACCCAAGTGTCCAAACCGATGGCCAGCAGGGTCCCGGGACCAACCCCACCTAGGGTTCGTGGCAGGGATGGGCGCGGGGGAGGGAACTGCGAGCTGGCAACTTCATGGGCTGCTTCTTGGAGTTTCAGGGGGATGGCTCAGCCGGAGAGGCTGCAGATCTTTTCTCTAAGCCTCACCCTGGAGACTCGTGGTCTGTGAGAACACACAGGGACCTCCACACTCCCCACTTGACTGAAAATCCAACCTCAGACTCCCTTGGGGCTATCTTCCACTCTAGAGGGGCCCAGCCCAGCCTTCCCTTGTGCAGATGACAAAACCCAGGCTTGGGGTAAAGATGGAGCCAAGAGGATTGAAACCCTCCCCATCAGCTGGCTCTGGACAACAGAGCCTGGGGCTGAGAAGTGGTAGAGTACTTTTGACTCTTCAGCTGGTTGCTGGGGTAGGGGGCGGCTGGCATGAACCTTGAACTTCTAAGCACATGTCACGTGTGAGCTTTGTTCTGAGAGGTAAGAAACCCTGGCAGAATCTTGCTGCCATGGCTGTTCGCCATGTGGGGACAGCTCAGGCCTAGGGCTGCCCAAGGTGAGGTGCCTGCCAGGTCCAGGCCCTGTCATCACCAGGTGAGGAGCCCAGCCTGGGTGGGCTCTGGGCATGCCCTACCCTCCTCTGCGATCTGACCTTGGCCTGGTTCTCTCTTTAATGTAGACACTGGGAATACACTCCAGGACTGTTGTGGGACAGAGGCCCTGGAGGAGTTTGCCACTCAGCCAGAGCGGTTTGATGATGACCATATTCCTTCTCTACTTGCCTTAGCAGAGGATCAGGAAGAAGCCATTTTTATGCCCTCCTCCTGCTCTGCTGTGGAGAATGTGGGAACCTGAAGCTGGGGAGACCCCTCCATTTTAGGGGGAGAAGTCTCTAGGAGAGGGGGCTCCCCAAAATTGGCAAACATTGCTCTTGTTTTACTCTGGCTCACTTTGAAGCCACAAGGATGGTGTTTACATCGGCTTCACCAGAGTAAAGGGTCTGAGGCATACTGAGACAGGATTCCTGCGAACCCTGAGAAGGCTCCTAGGCTTCTGAGGAAGTCCAGATGCCTTGTGACTAGGAAAGAAGGGACCTTCCCCTCTCTTGGGCCTCATCTACTTCTCTGTCCCCAGTAGGTGCTCTAGAAGCTGGATACCATTGGATGCTGGCACTCGGGTACCTCATAATGGCCTAGCTGTAGCCTGAGGGGTGTGAACAGAGTTCGTCTGCCCTACCCTCTTCTCTCATGCGGTAGTAGCTTCCAGGTGGGCACCTCTGGCGCATGGAGAAGGCTTGGAGGATGCAGGCAGGTGGTAGATGTTGTTAAATCCAGAAGGAATTGATAGAGAGAGGAGGGATGACCAGAAGGCATCAGGGTTCCTTCAGTCAAGGTGGTGACTGAGCCACACCTTGAAGAATGAATGCAGAAACCAGAGAAGAGGGCATTTGGAGGGACCGGAGCAAGCTAAGACTTGTTTTATGTGTTACCTGCTGGGGGTTGTAAAGTGTGTGGATCAGAGAGACGTCCATTTGTCCAGAGTATGTGAGCCGGGCCAAGGCAGACTTAGAAGCCCTGAAAGTTGGGATGAGGGGTGCTGCTGTTGTCCGTGTGGTGTAGCAAAATCCCTGTAGCTGCAGAGTGGAAGTAATTGCAGGAATTGGCTTGGAGGCCTTGGGTACTCAGGCTGGGGAAATCTGGCAGTTTTTAGAAACCCACGACCTCCTTGGGCTATGCCTCAACCCCAAGCAAATGCTTTCAAGAGGGCCTTCATGTTTTGTTTACCTAGAGTCGGGGGCCCATGAGAGACTAGGCATCTTTTCCTCTCATGGGTCTTGGCCCTGCTCTCTGCCTCAGTTTCTCCCCGTTTGACTTTGGGGAAGATAGTCCAGTCTCCGGCGGGACCTGGGAGATGGTTCCCGTCTATAACAAGATCTAGAGACCTGAGACAACATTTGTTTCACGCCACAGGTCCTCTAGAATGTTCCGCATTACTGATTCGGAGTGCCTGTTAAAGTTTAATCCTGATCTCTGGAGATACTTGTGGTCCTGGTCCCTGTAACTGCTGCTATGAACTCTGGGTACTGAGTCAGTCTGCCTTTGTCCAGCCTGGGTTGCATTACCAGTTTCTAGGTAACGAGAATGGACTGGGCACTTTCTATGTCCTCAGTGATAGACCAGACATGCTAATACATTCAGATAACAAAACTTGTACCCATTACTCAGAGGGAGGGACTGAGGTCTGCAGAGTGAAATCATTTCCTTTAGAGTCACTCAGCTCACCAAAGATCTTAACATAAGTCTTAATTGTTGGATTTCAAAATCCATGTCCTTAATCTATGCGATGGCCTGTCCCTGTTTGTTGGGACTCTCTCTGGGGATGACCTGAGACTTGAGGAAGAGGTTGTACAAACATGGGGGACGCTGAGTTGCTAAGCCTACTACTTTCTGCTTTGAGTTTGGGAAAGTTGCAGGCATTTCCAAGCCTCAGTTTTCTTACCTATGGAAGGGGCTCTCTCTCTCAGGTTCACCCTGCTATGTCAGTCTAAGACCCACAGATGGGCCCCAAAGCTCTGTCTCCTTCCTCACCCAGTGTCTTCTAGCCTGGGCCAAGGCATGTTTCCTGGCAACAGGCAAAGCTAGACTTGCATTAAATGGATGATGGCGGCTTCCAGCCACGCAGCAGTGCTGTGTGGTGGCTGAGTGCCAGGAACCTTCAACTTTCCCACTTTCCTGGCCTAACATTTAGAAGTCAGCTGCCCAGGTGTGAGCCCCTTCTCCCAGGGGGTTAGAGTGCTCCTCCAGCCTCAGTTTCCCCATCTGAACATTAGAATAAGCACTCCCGTGTAGGGCATCAGAGCACCTGTCTTATTCAATCTCTGTGGACATACTTTAGCCCAGTCACTGTCTGTCCCCTGCTCCCTTGTGACAGCCTCATTCTCACTGGAAACACCACATCTGAGGACACAAGGAAGAAGGTCGACAGGGGCATCTGGCTCCTGGCAGATCTGGAAGCCAGCATCGGGTAACTCTTGGTCCCCTCGTATCCCAGAACAGCAAGTGACTGGCTCAGCTTACCGTGGGGTCCCCCCTCCTGAGTCTTCCCTATTTCCCAGGGAAGTGGCTTCACCTCTCTGTTCCCAGAGCTGACACCCAGGAATTGCTGTAGATCAGAATTCTGCCAGCATGAAGGAGGCTTGTGTCACTCTAGTGGCCACCCCTGCCCTGGCCTGGGCTTCCTCACCTTGGATGCTCTTGGGTCCTGTGAGCTGGACATTAGGCCACTTGGTCTTGTAAGTTGACCAGGCAGAAAGGCCAGGCCCTCCTGTTGGTGACTCTTACTTCCGCCCCACCCTCGAGCCCGTTTCTGACCCTGGCTTCCCCTTTCTATCCCAGCCACTGGACACTCCTAGCTGTGTGAGCCCAGGGATGTCACTCCACCTTTCTGGTCATGTACCCTCAATAGTAAGGGAGGGTCCCACACAGCCAGGCAGGGCACACAGGAAATCTCAGGTCTGCTCCAGATGAGGTCAGGGTATTGAAGTGGTCCCAAGAGGTGGAGAGGGGGGTGGGCAGGCAGGCAGTGGGAATTGGTGTTTTCCTTTGGTAGTGAGTAAGGTTGCCTCTCCCACCCACTGTTCTCCCTGCACAAAGGCTCCTTAGTCCCCTGGGCGACTGTTTTTCCTGAGGGTGGAGTGGCCTGGGGTCCACCCGGTTGACCAAAGTGATGACTGCCTATGGGCAGGTCTTCGTGTGTGTGTGTGTGTGTGTGTGTGTGTGTGTGTGTGTGTGTGTGTGTCTGTCTGTCTGTCTGTCTGTCTGTCTATAGGGGATGAACCCACAGGCTCTGGGGACACCCCAGGAGGTTAGTAGGGACAGTGATCATGGAGCTAGTTTGCAGGTAGAGGCTCATTGACCTGGCTCCATCCTGGGTCACATTGATGGAGGGGGAGGTTCAGGAATGCTTATGAACTGGAAAAGGAAGGGAGGGAGGAGCAGACATGTTAGCTCTGTGAGAGCCGTCAGAACCCCATTTGGATACAAGTTCTGACTTTGAGAGCCAGTGGGTGAGTGTCCTGCCTAGCTGAGCCTCAGTTACCTTATCTACCTAGGTACTCAGGGTAAGTATCACCCTATGGGGATGCTGGATCTCATAGGTCAGACCTCCCTATATACAGTAGGTGCTCAATAAACTACCTGTTTGTCAGGGCAGAAGTTGAATAGGTGGTCACTTGAGTAGAGGCTCTACTTTGGAGACTAGTTTTCCCTAAGAAGAGTTACCTATGTATCTGACTCCATCATTATGGCACCCACAGTGACCGCGGACCCCACAGCAGGTGTAGAGGTGCAGCAGTCTAGCTGGGGTCACACAGTTACTCATCTTCAGAGCCAACCTGGAGAATCCTTACCACCCGTGATGCCAGCTGCCAGGGCATTCTGGGGGGTCCTGGTCCTTGGAAGGATAGCACCCTGACCTCATATACTGTCAGCTCAGCTGTGTGTGTCTGGTGGCTCCAAGCTTCTGGTCTGGGAATCTGGACCCTTCCTACCTGATAAGAAGGGCTGGACGTTCCCATCATACGTCAGTTTGGATAAATATCAAGCTTTTCCTCTCTTTCCCCTGTGACTCAGTTTACTCCTCTGGGAAGGACAGTGGCACCTAGCTTGAGAAGTGAGGATTTAGATCAGAACATATATAAAATGCTGGTGTAAGGCATTAAGTGCCAGTACTGTGGGTGGAGTTTCCAACTGAGCTTCAGCCATGATTCCAAGCAGAATCCCTGGAGACAGTGACATTCTGTAAGTGCCCAGGCAGGGCCTTGATGGGGTTGGTGCCTCTAGGTCCCTTCCTGTTGAGCCCCATTGTCACAGAGCTGCTTTTATATTTGTTTGGGAATTCGTAAGGAATGGCTGTATCTGTCCTGACCACCTTCCACTTGGTGCCAGAACTGAAATGATCACATTTGACCCTCACAACAACCCTCGTGATAGCAGCCCCGTTACTTTTGCAGGGCTAGGGGTAAAACCCGGGGCCTGGTACATGTCAGTCAAGTGCCCTGTACCACTGGTACATCCTCAGCTCTTGGTTTTTTTGAGAGAGCATCTTCTTCATCCAGCTCAGGTTGGGATTTAGACGAAGGATTCTCCTGTCTCCCCAAATGCTGGGATTACAGATGAATGTTACCACACCCCATGGTATAATTTAAAGCAGGAACATAATGCACCAAATGGTTACAGAATAATGATAAAGACAATTACTCCTAGGTGGCAGTAATTTTTACCCCCGTTTTACAGATGAGAAAACCAGGGCTTAGAAGGATTAATATTGTCAGTAGCAGGAGAGGTGCAGGACGGACTGGGTAACGTTTGAGGACATCAAACCTTCCCAGGGTTCTTTGCGGCTGGGACTACCCCCAGGACAGGGAATTAGGAGACTAGGCTTTGAAGACCCCCTCTTTTCCCACATTGCCCCTTTTTCCAAGCTGGAGCTTGGCTTTGGTGGGCCATGGAAGAACACAGAGCCCTCCTGTCTCTGTGTGCCAGGCCCTGTGCTTCTGAGGATTTACATGTGTTCAGTCCTCCCCAGGGCAGAAAGGGACCTGAGGCTGGGGGAGGGTGGGAATTAATCTGGATCACTGAGCTTGGAAGGGTCACTTAGGTCTAATCACATACCGTCCACTGGGCCTTTAAAAATGTACAGCTCAGTGGGTTTTTAGGAGTGCCAGCCAAATGAACGGCACCACTAACTCTGGAGAGTGTTGTCACCTCACAAGGAAATGGAGTCCCACAGGATGTGGCCTTAGTGTCTGAACCATGTCTTTCCACCAAGCCACATGGCTTTTTAGTCAGAGATGGGGTCTCCTGGAGATGCCCCCATCCCAGTGAGAGTTTCTAGGGGTATTCCTGTGATCCGAGCCAGCCCTCAAAGGCTTATGAGAAAAAGTGAGTGACTGCTGTGGCCACGTTGGCCTTGCCCTTCTTGGGGCTAGTGAGTCACCCCAGCCATGTCCCACTTGGATAGTGTGAGCATCGTGGGGGACACCCTCCAGGTGGAGGGATCAGGCAGGACACTGGGGCTCTGTCTGCTCTGGACAGACAGCCACTGTGCAGCAACCAGGAAGTGGGCTGGGCTGAGACACACTAGGTAAATACAGGCAGGGAGGGCCCTTCATGGCGTGATGCTCCCTGCTGCCTGCCTGCCAGGGGCTTGGGAAGCTGCAGGCAGCCACTGGCAGGCAGTGGGCCTCATTCTGCCAAGGGACTGAGCTCCCGTTAGTCGCTCACAAAGGTAACGGCTGAGGTGGCTGCTAGAGTCGACCTCCCAGGGGGCCATCCAACTCATTCTTCATTGACACTCATGCCCACCTGCCTCAGTCCCTTGCCTGTCCATGTGTTTGTCTTGGAGGATGACATTGAGGACTCAGATACCAGCCTGGCCTTCTTCAGCACATGCTGGCTGTGCTTAACTCACTCTGTGTCACCTAACTCCTGTGACAGTACCCTGGGGAGGATGCCACGGTCGGCACCATTCAGCCATAACCCAGGAAGGCCTGGGCACTAGCTCAGAGTCACATAGTCACATAGCTCCACTTACATGCTTCTTCCCTCAGTCCCTCCACCTTCCCCTTCCTTCCTGGATTCCCTTATCCTTGTAAAATAGCCTATTAAAGGCCTGTACTATGAAGCCCTGGCTGTAATCCCTCACTGCATACTCTGGGTGGTGGTACAAGCCAAACTTCAGTACCCAGGAGGTGTAGAGACAGGAGGATTGGACATTGAAGACTGCCCTTGGGATACTCGGCAAGGCCAGGGCCAGTTTGAGATGCAAGAGACCCTGTCTCAAAACAAAATCCAGCTCCCATGCCTGTGTGTTGCCCTGCTTCCCTCTCCCAGAGCCAGGAAGCGATGGCCTTAGCTTCATAGTCTAGAAGGCTGGTGCTTTATCTGGTGCCCCTAACCTTAGTGTCCCAGCCTTCCAGCACCTCCCCACCAGGCCTGAACCCGATAGCTAGCATTCGTGTTCCCATGTAGCTGGTTGGTTTTCCTTTTCTTTCTTTCTTTCTTTCTTTTTTTTACTTTTTTTCGTGGCCTACTGCCCAGCTCCCAAATAATCACACACTTTTTTTTTTTTTTAAGTGTATAAATGCCTGAATTTAGCTTGGTTTGTTTCTAGCCAGCTTTTCATAAATTATCCTGTCTAGGTCAGGCAGTGGTGGTGCGCATCTTTAATCCCAGCATTCGGGAGGCAGAGGCAGGTGGATCTCAGAGTTCGAGAGCAGCCTGGTCTACACAGCTGGTTATCCTTTCTTTCCTTCTTATTCCGTGTCTGGCTGGGTGGCTAGGTGGCCGAGTGACCGGGTGGCTGCATGGTCGGGTGGCTGCATGGCGGGGTGGCTGCATGGTCGGGTAGCTGCATGGCTGGGTGGCTGCATAGCTGGGTGGCTGCATGGCTGGGTGGCCGGATGGCTGGGTGGCCGGGTGACTGGGTGGCTGCATGGCTGGGTTGCTGGGTCGCTAGGTCACTGGCTGGCTGGGTGGGTGGCCACGAGGCAGGGTGGCTGCATGGCTGGGTGGCCGGATGGCTGGGTGGCTGCATGGCCGGGTGGCTGCATGGCCGGGTGGCTGCATGGCCGGGTGGCTGCATGGCTGGGTTGCTGGGTCGCTAGGTCACTGACTGGCTGGGTGGGTGGCCACGTGGCAGGGTGGCAGGGTGGCTGGGTGGCCGGATGGCTGGGTGGCTGGGTAGCTGGGTGGCTGCGTGGCTGACCCCTTCTTTTCTTCTTCCCCCATCTTCTCTTTTTCTCCCATTTATCCCCCCTGCCTGTCAGCCCAACCTGTTCTTTCTCCTGTCTTGCTGTTGGCCAATCAGCTCCTTACTACACCATCAGGTGTTAGACAGGCACAGTAACCCAGCTTCACAGAGTTCAACAAATGCAACATGATAGAATGTAACACAGCTTTGCATCATTAAACCAATGTTCCACAGCGTAAACAAAAGGAACACATCGTCAACTAATATTCCCACAACAGTCATGTTTATTTGAGGGTCCCACAGGAATCAGGGTTCCCAGAGATTGGCCAAGGATCCCCAGATGGAGAGAAAGAAGCATACAAGGTTTGTCTGAGAGTCCAGGATCTGTCTTCTTCTGCAGCCCCTGCAAGCACCTGTCCCTGGTTCTTGCCCTGCACTTTCCAAAATCTACCTTTTATCCTATTCGAGGCCGGGAGCTCTGGTCCAAACACTCTGCCCCTCCAGCTGCCTGCCCCCAGGATGCTGTTCCCTTTCCCAACACCTTAGGAACCTCAGGGGTCCCTGGTGGTCCTAAGTGCTGGGATTAAAGGCAGTATGCCACCCCTGTGTTCTTTTAAGAGAAGACTTGAGGGGTTGCAGGCTGCTGTCGATGAGTACTGCCTAGCATGCTCAAGGCCCTGGGCTCCTGCCCCAGCACTGGAGTGAGAGTAAGTAAATAGAAAATGTTGAGCTGAGAGAGAGCAGGAGCCAGCCAGCGGTAGAAGCCATGGCAGACACAGCAAAAGGCCAAGGCAAAGGCCATTAGTGTTTCCACCAACCTCAGGTATTCTGGTCTCGTCCCTTTTGGCCTACCTCAGAGCAGTAATGCAGACAGCATCTAGCAATTGCTCATTTGGAATGTGTTGATCCTAAAGGAAGGATGTAAGAGAAACCAGCCCCCTGCTACTATCCCCAGGAGTAGAGATGCCCTGCACGCCCAAACCTGCCTCCAGATTTAAGCAGCTTTCCTGGCTCAGATAATCAGGTCGGCATCTGGTAGACTTGTGCCAAGGTTTCTGAGAGGCCAGGCAAAGCCCTGGGAGGGATGAAGCTGGGCCCCCCTTCCACCCTGTGTGAGCAGAGCGGACAATGGTACTAGAGCCCAGTGGTTGCACTGCATCTTGGGATCTCAGCATCCTTGGGGCAGCCTGCTGTTTACTGGCCCTTCCTGGGTTAGGTGCTGGCTTACCTGGTAACTTCTGCCCTTGAGCAAGTGTAGAAACAAAGACTCCCAGAGGCCAGAGAACTTTACAGTTAGTTGGGGTCTGAAATTGGATTTGTATGATGTCAGCTTGGAAACTCTCCATGCCCTCTAGCCAAGGGGCAATGACTGCAGAGTGTATCACATTGGACCATGTTCCCAACATCTGGGCCCCCGTGCACAGGAAGGCGAGTAGAGGACCTTGACTGAGACCTTTGGTTCCACTAGGATCCCGTACCGCTTCCCTGGGCCACTCATGAGCGCCTGTGGACTACACGGCCTTCAACACCACCAGCCAACTCTGCTGGTCTGTCTAGTGTATTGTCCTCCAAGGAGGGATTGCTACCAAATTTGCCCATGTTGGTAATTCCCAATCAGACACAGGCCTGGCACACAGTAGGTGCTTAGAGGGTTTGTAGAGACCATGAGTAGATAGGCTTGTGATCCTTTGACTGAGCCCCGAAATTTGTACCCTCCCTGAATCCATTCTATCAAAGATGCCGTCTGTGTGGATGCCAGGTTGCCACATAGATGAGGAGCGGGGTATCACTGTGGCCTAGGCTGGCCCAGGCTTGCGTTCTTACCTCTTCCTCCTTAGTCGTGGGATTGCAAGTCGTGTACCCCCATCTGGCTTTAATGTGTAGGTTTTGTTTCCCTTATGTTTTTCTGAGAGGGGGTTTGACCTTAAATTCATTGTGTAGCAGAGGATGACCTTGAACTCTTGATACCCCTCCACACATACTCTACCTCTTAAATACTGGGATTATAGGCATGCAACACCATGTCTGACTGATATATGGATTTTTTTAAACAATAAAAACACATGACATTTGGGACTAAACTATGCAGCAATGGAGATGTTGTATGAGAGGGGCTCCCCCTTTACATGCACCCTGCCCCAGATATTCAGTGGAGACCCCCTCCCTTAGGGGAATCAGGAAACCTGGCTGGCATGAAGGGATGAAAGGTCTGTGCTTGCTCCCAGCATGGGCATGTGCGTGAACATGGAGAAGGAAACAGAACATGAAAAAGAAAAAAGAGGAGTCGCTGCCCCACACCCTCCTCCCTGCTTGGCTGGCACAGCCTTGGAATGTGTAATA
Organism: Phyllotis vaccarum; assembly: GCA_033318265.1. Classification (NCBI taxonomy): domain Eukaryota; kingdom Metazoa; phylum Chordata; class Mammalia; order Rodentia; family Cricetidae; genus Phyllotis; species Phyllotis vaccarum. Next base: position 58,137,940 of record JARWLC010000017.1, read on the forward strand.
ACAGCCTTCAGGGGAATTAGAGCAGGGAGTGAGCTCTTCCCGGCCACAGAGAAGCAGAGCCCAGTACCCAGTAGCATGAGGGGAAGGAAGGCTCTGTGTGTGTGTGTGTGTGTGTGTGTGTGTGTGTGTGTGTGTGTGTGTGTGTAGTGGGGCATAGTCCCCTTTCCCAGGGGCTTATCCTACAGTGAGGGGGTGGGGGTGGTGGCCAGGACTGTCACATTGTGGCTATAGTGATTACATACAAGAAGCAGCATCAGTGTGGTTGGTGCCCTGGAGACATATGACCTACTTTCTGTCAAAACAGCCCATTCAGTGGTGGATGCTATCTGCCCTGCCTCCCTTCCACAGGTAGAGAATGTGAGGCTCCCTGGGTGGCCGAGAAGCTCTTCTGCAGTGATGTTGAGGCTCAGCTTGGCTCTGCTCTTTAAATCATCCTAAGGGGTTGGGAAGCCAGAGCTTTGCAACTCTTAACAGATTCAAATCTTGGTATTGCCACTAACCTCTGTGGCCTCAGGCAACTTCACATCCGTGAGCCTCAATGTATTTCCTCATCCTAACAGGATAATTGTAGTAGTGTCTAGGCCCCCCTCTCCTGCCTCCCCCCACAGAGTTTCTTAGCCTATTGACTTTGGGGGCTGGCTTTTTCCCCCGTGTGGCCCTAAGCATTGAATTGAGGCTTCATGGCATCCTGGCCTTGACTCACTGGATGTCAGTGGCTGGCTCCCCTGTACCGGTAGGACAACCACATGTATCACTGAACACAGCCCTCTGTCCCTGGACCATCATTTCAGGGGTGAGGACATGTGTGTGAGGCTCTTAAGGCCAGGTGCAGTAAAAACTATTCCCAACAATGATGATTGATTTTGTAATTATCTCAATGTGATCTAGGCTAATCATGATCATTGTGTACCTGACAGTGTCATGTGATATGATCAGGGCTGGCTGATTCCAGGTGTTCGACTTGGGGTCCCCCCGCCCCAGGAACCTGGATACTGCCCAATTTGGAGCTCCACAGGGGAGGAGATGAGACATGGTGGTGGTTTCTTAGTGGGACTTGGGGTGATGGTCACAGGGCTGCCCTAGCCAGGGGTATAATGATCAGTAATGTTGAAGGCTGATAGTACATGGTTGACATTGCTTTTCCCTCTGACTTCAGGATCCCTAGTGAGGAAGGCACACTACCTGGGAGGGAACCCTTACCACCCTTCCCCCATGTGCCTACCCACACTCTGCTCCTCCAGAGCAGAGACCAAAGTCACAAGGCCCCATCCATGTAGATGGCAGATGGATAGGACCTGTGGCCTCAGAGGCCTCGATCTGTGTAATGCTTTGCATAGGGGGGAGACCCCAGGAGGAGGTGTGGTCATCTGCTTTACGGGTGAGAAAGCTAAGGCCCAGAGAGGAAACTGGGCTGGATTCAGCCTCATTCCTCTTACCACGAGTCTGAAGACGCTGTTAATGTGCCCATTACCCAGAGGGAACACAGAGGCTCTGGCCCTCCAGTGACTTGCCCCCGTGTAAACAGCAAAGCTGGGATTGATCGAAGCCTGAGTGACTCCAAAGTCTGGCTTCTCTCTGTTTGCTGGTGTCGAGAGAGAAACCAGCCTCTTCCAGGCATTCCTCTCTTCTGCGTGCCCAACTTTGCCCACAGGCGAGGCCCCTTGCCATGTTCCCACCTGGCCAAGCTTCTCCTGGCAATTACAAAACAAACATCATGGGCATCAGTTTGTTGTCCTTCTTCGTGTGGGGCCTGGGGAGGACACACGTACACACAAACTCCTGTACCCAACTTGCAAGGAAAATAATTCCAGGAGGGCCCTGGCCTGCCAGCTCTAAATGAGCACAAACTGGGCCTGAGAATCAGAAATCTTGTCTTCACAAGCCTTGTGTCTGCCACCTGTAAGCCTCAGTTTCCTCATTTGAGAAACAGGTACAATGGACATCTTTGTCTCTGTGCTTCCATCCTATGGAGATTTAGGATGGCTGTTCCCTGCCTGGGTATCACGGCCTGGCAGTTACTCTAGGAAAGAGAAAGAGATAGGGCAGGGCTTCCCGGAGAAGGGGACAGAAGCCAGTCTGGATGAGGAGAGAAGCATTCCTTATTCCCGGCATCAATTTCAATCTGGAAGCTTCCATTCCAGAAGGGCCATGATGATGCCAGAAGGGCTGTGGGACCAACTGCCCTGTGCAGTAGATTCACATGGCTCCTCAGAGCAAGGTCAAGGTGGTGCTTCTAGGCATGCGATGCACTGTCCCACGTCTTCTCAACTAGCTTCCCCATGACGCCTTGTGCCCCTCATGTCATAAGTGAGCAAATAGATGCTGTGAAATGCTGATTGATTTAGTGTCACAGAGCGGCCACGTGGAGCCTGGCTATGAAATCGGGCCAGAGGGCTAGGATTTGGGGTGACGCCTAGCCCTTCTTATCCAGCTAATGTTCAGAGTATCTGAGTTGGAAGCTAATCGATATGTCGCCAGGTTCCTCAAAGAGGCCCCTGTTATGGCTCCCGCCTGGGGCTGGCTGCTGACCACATCTGGGAGTGGCCACCTCAACCCCTGTCATTACAACGGTGGCTTTGAGGCAACTGGGAGCTATTTGTCTACATGGGAGGGGGCTTCCTGGAGCCTTCACTACTGACTCGGCTCTGCCTCACCCTTTCTTCCCCAGCAGGCTGAACAGTACAAACACATCAGGGGCCAGTATGGCAGATCCTGGTGACAGCCCCCATGCGGCACCTGGGGAGGCAGCTGAACCCCCTGGTGATGAGAGTACCACCTCTGGAGGGGAGGCCTTCCCCCTCTCTTCCCTGGCCAATCTGTTTGAAGGGGAAGAAGGCTCCTCTTCGCTTTCACCGACTGATACTAACCGTCCTCCTGGCCCTGGTGATGGACGCCCGAACCTGCGTATGAAGTTCCAGGGTGCTTTCCGCAAGGGGGTTCCCAACCCCATTGATCTGCTGGAGTCCACCTTGTATGAGTCTTCGGTAGTGCCTGGGCCCAAGAAAGCACCCATGGACTCATTGTTCGACTATGGCACTTACCGCCACCACCCCAGTGACAACAAGAGGTGGAGGAGGAAGGTGGTAGAGTAAGTATTCCTGGCCATCTGGTTGGCAGTCTCCTCCGTGTTGACTCCATCATCCATCCACCTTTCTGCCTACCTACCTACCCACCCATCATCCATTCATCTCCCCACCCATCCACCCATCTGCCCTCCTACCCACTCACCCATCATCTCCCCACCCACCCATCCATTTACCCATACACCCACCCCCCACACCCATCCACCCATTCATCATCCATCCATCTATCTACCCATCTACCTACTCATCCATCCATCCATCTATGCACGTACCCACTCATCAGTTCACTCATATTCCCCATCTGTCCATCCTACCTACTCACCACCTCTCCATTCATCCATATATATGTCTATCTACTCCTTTCTATAACTCCCTATACCTACTGTCACTTCACATTTTTTAATGGAGCTGCCCTGGAACTCATTTCGTAGACCACGCTGCCTTTGAACTCACAGAGCTCCCCCAGCCTCCGGTGCTGGGATTAAAGGCATGGCCACCATACCCAATCTTTCATTAGCCTTCTCCACCAACCCATCTGTTTACTTGTCTGTCTGTCTGTCCACCCGCACATCCAATAGTGTGCCCTTGTTCATTCTTGCCCACATATGTATTCATCTGTCTGTCCACTCATGCAGCCATTTTATACATCAATGTCTCCCAAATGCCCATCCCTCACTTGTCCAGTCTGCTCACCCATCATCTACTCAAGTGGCTCCATGCTCATCTCATCTGTCCCCCTTGTCATCAGTCAATTTGTTTATATGCACAACTGATTTTCCGGTCATCTGCCATTTACTTCTCAAATGCTCGATGGCTGTCTGCTTCTTCTCCCCTTCTTCCTTTCTCCTTGGTAACCACCAATTCATTCAGTCAGCTCCACTTTCTTAGGCCACTAACTCATCCGTTCATTCATACCCCCCGTCTTCGGTTGGGCCACCCCTCCCCCCTTACCTTTCTTGGCTTTCTGGGGCTGGTCAGAGTTGAAAGCCTCGGAGTATTAACCCGTTTCTCCCATGAAGGAGACCTAGCTAGGAAATAGAAGAGTTGAGAGTAACCCCATGGGTGACAAGTCATGCCCCTCTGGACGTATTCTCTGCTAGCCCAGTTGTGGACTTCAGTCCCAGACACCCTCATCCAGGCCTGTCTTCTCCATGGGCTCTGCTAAGCAGATCATCACAGGGTTTGTCATGGACACCACCCTCAGCTGGTGTGGGATCCCTCTTTCCCTGACCTTTAGGCACTAAGCAGACGCTCCCCCAGGCTTCTGCCGTGAGGCTGGGAGAGGGAATGAGAGGCACCACCTCTGATCGTGTTGAATAGATGGTATAACATTCTTAGGTCCCTTTTTGTGTCTCTAATGTGCCCTAGGCTGACCCGGGCTTGGACATTAGCTTTTTCCTTCCTGGAAAGCCCTGTGTGTGTGTCCCAGAGTACCACCCTGAAGTGTGCTGATGCCTGGAGCTACTGGGTCCTTTAGTCCTTGCTGTCCAAAGACTTAGCTTCCACACAGAGTGGACCCAGTCACCTTTCTCCATCTTTGCACAGCCAGGAGCTGGCTCTTTAGAATCTGTTTCTTGAACAACACAGCTGCCCAGAGGTTGATTGATGGTCCCAAGGCCCCTGCAGAGTATGTCAGACCAGATTCAGCCCCTAAGTCAGAAGCACCTTCAATTCAAGGTGGTTGGGGCAATGACAGGTGACCAAGCATGAGGTGGAGGGTTGTTCTAGAAGACTTCTCACCAGAGGTGACATCTAGGCAGGGCACCCACACAGTTAGGAGGGCATCCCAGGCCAGGGGAAAACTCATGAACAAAAGTGTGACTCATCAGGACCAGGGAGGTCATAGTCTACCACATATTGGGGACTTTGTCCAATCACTGTTTAGATGGGGAAACTGAGGCCCAGGGCAGCGAGGAGTCCCAGTGTACTTGATCCATTGAGCCAGGTCCACAGACGTCCTGAATGTTTGGGTTACTGCCTGTTTCCCTCTCTGAAGCCTGAGGTTTCATCCTAGCCCAGCCCCTGGTCCCTGGAGGCCCTAAAGGGAGCTTGGAGGAGGCCGAGACTTAAAAGATTGAGCGGCATAAGGTAGGAACAGTGCTCTTTTATTTAGAGGGTCAAAGGTCCAGATTCAGGAGCGCTGGTTGGAGGACGCTCTGGTGTAGGAGTTTCTGGCCCGGCCTTTCCAGCCTAGCCCCAAAGTTTGACCCGCTCACAACCCCACTGATGCTTATCCCCAAATAAGACACCAAGTCTTATATTAATTTCATGTTGATCGGCCTTTGGCTCAGGCATATTGCTAGCTAAGCTAGCTCTTGCATCTGAACTTGACCTGTTATTCTTATCCCGTTTAGCCACATGACCTGGTACCTTTTCTCAGAGCAGCATCCTGGTCATCTGTCCTCTGCATATCTGCTGGCGTCTCTGTCTGACTCTGCCCTCCTTCCTCTTTATCAATGTTCCGATATCCCCCCCTGCTTCTAAGATGCCCTGCCATAGGCCAAAACAGTCCCCTTATTAACCAGTGATATTCACAGCATACAGAAAGACATCCCACATCACTTTGTAAGGTCCCCTTCCATGGCCAGCACCCCCTTTCCCATGGCTCCTTGGACCCAGAGCAGGGAGATGCAGGAGAGAGGCTGCCTGGCCCAGGCCTCCCTCTTCTAGCCGCATGCAGCTGTTCTCCTTCCTGATTCTCTGTTCCCATCTGCTTCTCTCTGTTCTCTTACTTAACAAGTCCTGCCACATCCCATCCATGCAGGCCTGGGCTGGATGGGAACACGATAGGGCAAGGATCTCGGTCTTCATGTGTCCAGGCTAGCTCTTTCTCTCCCAGAACCTAGCACATAACTATTGCCCATTTAGTGTTTGCTGAATGACTAAATGAGCACCTTCCTGGTTTTCCTAAGCCCTCTCTGGGTCAGGTTAGTCTGCTGCCTGCCTCTGTAGCTCAGCACCTTTGTGTGAAGGTACAGGCTTCAAACACACAGCTCTCAGGAACGATGGTGACTGTAGCTAACATGCATTGCATGTTTACTGTGTAGTGGGCTCTGAGCTCAGTCCCTGCTTGTGTAGTTTCTGTCTAAAATGTTAGATGATGAAATTAGTGAGTGAGTGAGTGCAACAGATGTGTTCTTTTACTTTATGCTCCTTCCCTCCTGTCTCCATCTACCTTAGACAGTCAGTACAGGTGGTAGAGTGCCAGCCTGGCATGCCTGAAGCCCTGATTCCATCCCCAGCCCTACATTAACCAGGCATGGTGGCACATGCCTGCAGTCCCACCACTCAAGAGTGAAGGCAGGAGGTTCAAGATCAAACTGGGCTGCATCTCTCACAAAGCCATCTCTCCTCTCACACACACACGTGTGTGCACACGTGCAGTATTTAATAAGTGACAAATGGATGGATGAGTAGGTGGAGGGGATAAAAGGGGGTATGTGAGTGGAGGAGTGAGTTGTGACTAGGTGGGGAGATGGAGGGATAAATGGGGAGGTAGATGAGTGTATAGATGGGTGGGTTAAGAGGGTGGAAGGGTGCGTGAATGCTGGATGGGTAGTGGGGTTAGTGCATAGGTGGATGAGTGTATATATGGATGGATAGAGGATGAATGGACAGATGAATGGATAGAAGGATAAGTGTATGGATGGGTGGACAGGTATATTGGATAGATGAATGGATGGATGAGTGAGTGGATGGATGAATGGATATGGATAGGTAGGTGAGTGGGCAGATGAATGGATGCAAGGATGAATGATAAGGGGTGGGTGGATGGGTAAGTAGATAGATGGGTGAGTAGATGGGTAGATGAGTGGATGGGTAGATGAGTGGATGGGTAGATGAGTGGATGGGTAGATGAGTGGATGGGTAGATGAGTGGATGGGTAGATGAGTGGATGGGTAGATGAGTGGATGGGTAGGTGAGTGGATGGGTAGGTGAGTGGATGGGTAGGTGAGTGGATGGGTAGATGAGTGGATGGGTAGGTGAGTGGATGGGTAGATGAGTGGATGGGTAGATGAGTGGATGGGTAGATGAGTGGATGGGTAGGTGAGTGGATGGGTAGGTGAGTGGATGGGTAGATGGATGAGTGGATGGATAGATGGATGAGTGGATGGGTAGGTGAGTAGATGGATGGATAAGAGGCTAAATGGAGGGAGAGAGGATGGGTAGATGGGTGGTGGGTAGGTAGGAGGATGAGTAGGCTTGTCTGCTTTTCCTTCTGTTTCTCGGCCCAGTGCACAGTAGGCCAGCTTACCTTCTCCTGGATGAGGACTATAGTATTCTCCAGTTTGGTCTTTCCCCGGGTTTCATCTCCTCCAACGGACAGGGAGGCAGTGGGTGCTGTGGATAAGCTCCAAATATCCCTCTTTCTCCCTCCTCTAGGAAACAGCCACAGAGCCCCAAGGCTCCTGCACCGCAGCCACCCCCAATTCTCAAAGTCTTCAACCGGCCTATCCTCTTTGACATTGTATCCCGGGGCTCCACCGCTGACCTAGATGGACTGCTTTCTTTTTTGCTGACGCACAAGAAGCGACTGACTGATGAGGAGTTCCGGGGTGAGCTGCCCTGGTGGGCATGGGTGTGGGGTCTGCTCAGCTTTGGGTAGTGCCCGTCCCCTTTTGCATATCTCTTTGGGCCAAGCACATCAGTAGAGCATTGTAATAAGTTTCTGACCCAGACTAGCCTCAAGATCCGGACCAAACAGACCACCCTCAGCTGCTTGGTCCCAAATAATCACACAGAATCTCATATTAATTTCATGCTGATCAGCCTATGGCTCAGCATATAACTTGCTAACTCTTAACTCTTAAACTAACCTATGATTAGCCAAGTGACTTAGTACCTTTTCTCAGAGCAGCATCCTGGCCTCTTTCCTCCATGTCTGCTGGCGTCTCTCTCTGACTCCTCCTCTTCCCAGAGTTTTCTTACTCTGGTAGCCCCACCTATACTTCCTGTCTGCCTTCTGGCCAATCAGCATTTTATTAAACCAGTAGGAGGGACAAATATTTACAATATACTAGAATATAATCCTGCAACAGAGCACTGGGCAGAGGAGAGTCCGAGTACATCCTTTATCACATTATAAAACCTCTCTGGGTCTTGACTGCACCAAATATTCATTCATGTAGTAGCTAAAACATAGGAACTCTAACATACTTCTACACTTAACATGGTGGTGTGGCTTCTCTTTGGTATGACCAACTTTGCCATGAAATGTTAAAAATAAGCATCCAGGATCCCCTGACTCCCTGGGTAAGGACTAGAGGGTAGCATGGTGGTAGGTTGGAGTTCCTGCTTGCACTTCTAGAGATCTGCCTCACCCTTGCCAGCCCCCTCTCTGGCCTGACTCCCTGGGCCACCTTTCCCCCAGCTTTTCCTTTGCAGAGCTGTTTGTCCTGTTCGCCCTCAGATCCCTCTGTGGTCCCCAGATCTTTGTGAGCTGCCCTGGTGTTACCTGTACCCAGACACATGGCCTATGAACCCTTTCTTCAAGCCAGCTGCCACCATGTGCTGTCACTAGGTCATCAAAGATGACCGGCCAGAGGACCCTACTAGTCAGTGCAAAGTGTGGTCCCTGTTGCAAAGCATTTCCTGTCTTGACAAGTCTGGTCTGGTTGGCCTGGAGCTCAAGTCTGAGAAAGTTTGGGGAGATGGTCACCAGAGCCCCCCCACCTCTACCCTTTTGAGACTTTAGGGCAAACTCAGTGCCAAAGCAGATGACAAAGACAGGGAGTCACTTTCCCTAGACTTCTCCAGACTGTTATTACCATTTTTGTCTTTTTATTGTTTATCAACCTGATTCTTTTTGTATGTGTGTGGGGGCAGGAGTTTTGAAACAGGGTTTTTCTGTGTAGCCCTGGTTGTCCTGGGACTCACTCTGTAGATCAGGCTGACCTCAAACTCATAGAGATCCACTTGATTCTTTGTTTAAAAAAATAAATTATTTACTTTATTTTTATTTATTGCGACAGGGTTTCTTTTTTAATTTTTTAAAAAAGATTTATTTATTTTATGTATATGATGTTTTATTTGCTTGTATGCCTGCACACCAGAAGAGGGTATCAGAGCCCATTATAGATGACTCTGAGCCACCATGTGGTTGCTGGGAATTGAACTCAGGACCTCTGGAAGAGCAGCCAGTGCTCTTAGCTGCTGAGCCGTCTCTCTAACCCCTTGACCCAGTACTTGACACCTAGTCACAGTTCCCTCCAGACCTTTGTGTCTGTTCATTGAGAATTACTGGACTCTACAAAGCACTGTGATGCCTGATTTTGTGGTAGGTGCAAGCTTGGAATTATGAGAGGTCACAAAATATGTTGGTGGCACATATTGGCCCCCCCTTTCCTCTGCACCCTACATGTCAGGCAAAGGGAATGGTCTACTGAGCAGATTCGGTGCAAGGTCATTTCAGAACTTTGAGCAGGACAAAGTCCCAAGGAGCTGGTCCTCCAAGCTTCCTGGGCTTGGAGCTGAAGTTAGGAACTCTTAGCCGGTTCCAGAACTCTTAGATGGTATTGGTGTGAATTTGGGTGGGAGGCTTGGCTGGGTCTGAGATTGTATGTGTTACAGGGGGCCCTGGTTTGGGCTTCCAACACGAACAAGGCTGTTGCCAAGAACAAACTCTGTCTATGGTCTTGGACTTGCTTTTGTGTTCACAGTTTATAGTCCACAGCAGAACCCCCAAATTGTACAAGCTTCAGGCTTCACAAAACCTGGGTCTTCCGTGCATGTTTTTCTGGCTGGAGGCTGATGACCTCATCTGACTTTCAGGGTGGAATCTCTGTTCCCAACCCTCACCCCACTCCCTGCTGACCAGTTTGGGAAGTTTCACAACCTATTTGTCAATGGGCTCCAGTAGGCTCCATAGCCGGAGACTGCCACCTGGTGGTCAACCAAGGAATTGCTTCCTCTCTAGCCGTGGTTGTACCCAGATTCTCCACAACCACAGGAGTGAGTAGAAGCCCAGGTCCAGGGCCTTGTTCCCTTTTCCCTGTGCCAGCTGTGATTTGGAATCACCAGTTTTGAGTTCTTACTGATTCAGCAGATACCATTGGGAACCCATGAAGTACCAGGCACTGGGCTGGTGCGGGTAGAGAGGTAGAGGCTAGGGGTGGGCTGGGGCTGAATATGAGGAATATATGTGAGGCACATAACAGCTCAGGTCTCGAGTGGCTCTCAGGGTTCCAGATGGGACAGGCATTGATCAAGCAGCCACAGAGCTAAGTACACAGTTAAAAGCGTCGGGAGGGGTTTACAAGAGGCTGTACTGGCATATTAGAACTAGTCAGGAGAAATCCAGGAGGGCTTCCTGAAGGAAGTGAAACCTGAGCTAAATCCAAGTAGTCTGTAAAAAGGGAGAGAGGAGTGTTTCATACTGGGGAGCCCTGAAGTAACTGTACAAAGACGCAATGGCCCACTGTGATCTCTGTGATGACTTTGCTGCTGTGTGCAAAGTGGATTAAGGAGGTCCTCAGAGGCTGGTCACACCAGGGGAGTATCTTGGGCTTGTGAGAGACAGTGTCTGGTTCAGGGTGGTGATAGCAGAGGTGACAGTCCAGGGGTATGAGAAAAAACAGATGCTCTGGGGCAGGCATGTGAAGAAGGAACAGCATTCCCTGAGGATGGGACTCAAGGGCTGGGAGGGGAACTGGGTTGCCATGGAGAACTGGTAGTTTCCTCCTGATATTGATAAAAAGGTGGATCAACACTTCCCCTAGGCTAAAGATTGTGTGTGTGGGGGGTACATCTGCATAGCCCTTACCCCCACCCCCACCCCCAGGGCTTTGACCAGCATTCAGGACAGCCCCTACCTGATGCCATGAGAAGTTGTGGTCACTGATGCATTAGCCAGCTGGCCAGGGGACAGGAGAGAGCAGTTGGAGAGAAAGGTTGTGTCAGGTACCTCACACTCCACTCCTGGTGGTCAGATGGAAGTTTCCCAGGCCTCAGCTCTTCCTGTATCGGGGGAAGTGGCCGTGCACTCACTGCCACAGGATGCAAAGTGCAGCATTGATATGTATAGAAGGCTCGCGGCTACCTGGGGTCCTGCTAATTACAGTATTGATTGATTCCATGGTGTCTCCTTGAACGAGAAGGGAAGCCAAGCTGCAGAGCTGGCCCTAACAGCCATGCTGGGCTCTCATTTTGAATCCATTTTCCAGGCCTGACTGGTTGTGGTATGGTGGGAGTGGTTTTTCACTGATTGTCTGGAGATAGATGCTAGTTCCTGCAGCCAAACACATCATAATGAGGGACAGAAACTTGAAAGAGGGTGTTGGTGACAGGGAAAGGTGATAGGCACCTGACAGACTCAGACCCCTAAAGATATTGGGCAGTTTACACTTCCACATCTCGGAGACCCCCAGACATTGTACCCGTGTCCAGGAACCCCCAAAGACCACCAGGCAGCTGGACTCGATGCAAATGCATGAGGGTTTTTTGTTGTTATGAACAGGTTCCAAATGAACCTAGGTTGACTCCTTTTGTTCTGACACTGCTGAAGGTTATTGGACCAAAGCCGGAGGTGAAGGGGGTTTTAAGTGGGCTGCTGCACATCTTGGCATTTCAGGATTGGGCAAAGGGGCTTGGGGTACAGTAGCTATTGGCTGAACCCCAGCTCCGGTGCAAACCCAAGCCCCTAATCTGCCAGGTAAACTTTTGAATCTATTGGCTGTCACGTGCACTCCCACACCTGGGCCCCACCCTCAAGCAACAAATGCTTCCCTCCAAAAACAAAGCTTTGTAAGGATAAATCCATGTATTTACACACTCCTCTTAAGATGTCTTATCCTCTGCATATTCAGCCCAAACTTTAGGGAACATTATGGTCTAGGCAGAAGTTTCTGTCTGTCAGTAATTCCTAAATACCTGGTAGCTGCTTCCCAAATAATTGACTCTGAGGCTTAATATTACTTATAAATGCTCAGCTGGTAGCTCAGGCTTATTACTAAACTAGCTCTTACACTTAAATTAACCCATAATAGTTATCTTTGTTTAGCTATATGGCTCATGTCTTGCTATCTCATTTTATACAGACTGTTTGGCCTCTGGCTGGCATCTCCTGAGTCTGCCTTTCTTCCCAGAATTCTCCTAGTCAGGTTGCCCCGCCTGTACTTCCTGCCTGACTACTGGCCAATCAGCATTTTATTAAACCAGTTCAAGTGACAAATCTTTACAGTGTACAAGAACGTTATTCCAGAGCTCTCTGGCCCTTCACTTCCTTCTACAGACAGTAGCATAAATGCTTCATGGGACAGGGTTCTCTGTTTCCACAGGGGGCAAGTGCTATTTGACATGTCTTGCTTTCAGAGCTGACTAAAGAGGAGATGCTCAGTAGTGTAGAATATGCACTGTGCAAACATGGGAGCCTGGGTTCAGATCCCCAGCATCCACGGAAAGAGCCAGACATGATGGTACATGTCTGAGAACCTAGATCTGCGGACGGACGGGGAAACAGGCAGACTCTCCAGAACCAGCCTTGCTAAACCAGTGAGCTCCAGGTTCAGTGAGAGACTCTGTCTCAAAAGTAAGGTGGGAAGGGATGAAGGAGAACATGCAGTGTCGACCTCTGGCCACCATGCAGGTAGGAATACATGTATACCAAGGAAGAAGGGAGGGGGAACACGAGGGGTGAGACAGGCTCCTCTGGGTCCTGTGGTAAAGATGGATGGTTGGAGCTGAGCATGGTGGTTCATGTCTTGAATCCCAGCACTCAGAGGCTGAGACAAGCGGTTCTCTGAGTTCAAAGCTAGTCTGTTCTATGCAGTGAGTTCCAGGATAGCCTGGGCTACATAGTGAAGATCCTGCCTCAAAACAAACAACAAAAACCAACAAAAAGATAGATGGTTGACTTTGTATTTTTAACACACACACACACTTCTCTGTTCCCATTTACTCTGTTTTCAAAGCCCCTTTAAAACATTCCCTCTATGAGTCGGAGAGATGGCTCAGTAGTTAGAGCACCCATTGCTCTTACAGAGGACCTGGGCTCAGTTCTCAGCACCCACGACCAGCTCACATCCATCTGAACTTCAGTTTTAGGGGATTCAATGCCATCTTCTAACATCCATGGACACTGCATGAACATGGTACACAGACATACATGCAGGCAACGCACCCATATACATAAATAAAATAAAAATTAAAAATGTTTCTCAAGTGCAGGGTATGGAGATCCATCTGTCATCCCAGAACTCTGGAAGTTGAGGCCAGAAGATAGAGCTTTAAGACCAGCCTGGGCTTCATAATGAGACCCTGTGTCAAAGAGAAATCCCTCCAAATATGATTAAGTACATGCCAGTCTATAGGCCGTGGCCTTCTATATGTTGAAGCATATCTATTGTCATAAGTTCATGGACACCCTGAGCACCTTAAGAGACAAAGGGACACTGTGTCCCATCAAGCAGGCAGACAGCATCTCAGAGATGTAGGACAGCCAGGCTGGGAATCCTGCACCAAATCCACAGCCAGGCTCTAAGGCCTCTGCCTCTTCCTGCCCCTTTCCCAGAGCCATCCACAGGGAAGACTTGCCTGCCCAAGGCACTGCTGAACCTGAACAATGGTCGCAATGACACCATCCCAATATTGTTGGACATTGCAGAGCGCACTGGCAACATGCGTGAGTTCATCAACTCGCCCTTCAGAGACATCTACTACCGAGGTAAGTCTGTCTGGGCAGTGTATATGTGCCATTACTGAATGGATGAGTGAGTAAGTGAGTGAGTGAGTGAGTGAGTGAGTGAGCAATTGAATGAATGAATGGGCAGCAACAATCCTTTGTACTTTGCTACTCTGAATTTTAGAATGAGAGAGTCTGAGTTTTGGGGATGTAACACCCCATTGCTGTCTGATGCCCATGATCTAGAAAAATGAACCCTAGAGGCTGTGGGACACTTGGGCCCCTTGAGGCTCTGCAGTGCACCATATTGAGCCAGAGGTTCTGGGAAGCAAAGGTGTCGTTCTCTGCTCCCCAGTTCTGAGAACCTTGGAACAAAAACTAACCTTACTAAGACTGCAAAATACCAGCAAAGTCTGTGAAGTTCACGAGCTGGATAATCCATCACCCTCTGATCTCCAGCGTTGATTTGGCTGATCCAGTTGGCTGGGTGGGAGTTCCTTCCTCCCCTGCCATGCCATGGACATCTATCCCAAGCTGTGTACTCCATAGTGACCCTTGAGAAGCTTACATTCCTGCTAGACCCTAAGAGAACCCTCTAAGTGTGTGTATCTTACAGCAGGAAGTCAAAATTCTGAGTCCAGAAAAGGGCATCATGCCCTCCAGAATTAAAGTGTGTGTGTCTGAATTCTTGCCGTTGGAGTCCACAAGTCATTCATCCTATGAGATTAAAAGTCTGCTTCAGAATACATCAGGTCCTAGCTGTCATGCATCCCAAATCCCACATCAGCCTTCCAATAATGCCTGGCTAAGGCGTGGCCTTGAGGTCCCTAGCCCAATTTCCACATCTGGTACCCCTCAGCAAGTGTGGCTGGATCCCTGCCATGCCAGAGCCTGGCTGCCTTTCTCCCCAGGCCAGACCTCCCTGCATATTGCTATTGAACGACGCTGCAAGCATTATGTGGAGCTGCTGGTAGCCCAGGGAGCTGATGTGCATGCCCAGGCCCGGGGACGCTTCTTCCAGCCCAAGGATGAGGGTGGCTACTTCTACTTTGGTGAGCAGGGGCGGCTGGGGTGAGAGACTGGGGACAGGTCTGGAGATTCTCCACACCCTCAGACCTGGGCTCCCACAGGTCCTGACTCGCCCTGTGGCATGGATCTCCCCGGGTCCTGCTTACTGAAGCTATAACTCAGAGGTTAACTCTGCAGAATGTTCAGACGGGACTGTATTCAAATCCTCACCTTGCTACCCCTGAGCACGTGACTGACTGCATGAAACTCAGTTCCCCCATCCATAGCTGGGGATCAGGAGAATGTTGAGGGCTGTGATGAGGTTTCAGCACACATCACCCTAATATGCAAGAATCCTTTGGTCTGACTAACACCATATGAGGGGTGGGATCTTAGTCCAAATTGTCACAATTGAACCAATACAATATTCTGAATGTCACCCTGATAAAATGGGACTCAGAGCCAAAGTTCCACAAAGAATCCTGCCACCAGGAGTCCAGACCCACCCAACTTCCAGATTGCCTGGGCCTCTGCTTCTCCAGCAGTCACCATGAGAAGCCCCAGGCCCATGTAAGGTTGTGTGGAACAGGTGGTGGTGTCTTTGTTCACCCCCAGCATGATAGGCAAAGCTCCATCTTGGTCCCCTGCATTGACTCTCAGTTTCCTTGACTCCAGGGGAGCTGCCCTTGTCCCTGGCAGCCTGCACCAACCAGCCGCACATCGTCAACTATCTGACGGAGAACCCTCACAAGAAAGCAGATATGCGGCGACAGGATTCGCGAGGCAACACTGTGCTGCATGCACTGGTGGCCATCGCCGACAATACCCGTGAGAACACCAAGTTTGTCACCAAGATGTATGACCTGTTGCTTCTCAAGTGTTCCCGCCTCTTCCCTGACAGCAACCTGGAGACGGTCCTCAACAATGATGGGCTTTCGCCCCTCATGATGGCTGCCAAGACAGGCAAGATTGGGGTGAGTGGGCCTCGCTCCTCCTGGAGCTAAAACCCCCATATCCATCTCTGCAGGCCCACGCCAGGGAAAAGGGCATTGTACCTCCTTGATATGGCTCCCTAGCATCTAACCAGGCTCCTCGGCTTTATCTACAACTGGGCATGTCATGCCCGTTGGTTGCTCACCCCCACCAATCAGGAAAAGTCACTGATGTAAACTGAGTCCCAGGGATCTGGCCCAACAGTACTTTCAGCCTCTGATTTGCTGACTTTTGGCAGCTGGGTCATCTCCTCTCACAGCACCCTTGAGAAGGAATCTTAACCTCAGCCCTGTAGAGAGTGTGTCGGGGATTGGTCTATGCTGTCTTATGTGTTGTGGGACACCCTGGCCTTGATCTATTGATGCTGAGAGCACCCCCTGCCCTACACTGTGATAGTCAAACGAGTCTATAGAAGTTGCCAGACTGTCCCTTGGGAGGTGCTGTGCCCTGATTGAGAGCCAGGCCAGAGTAGCCTGCAGTTAGGAACCAGGCTATGATTTTCAGTGTTTCCCATTGGGCGCCTCAGACCCCACCATGTTCTGCCCTGCCCCTCTGTGTGCCTCCAGTTCCTTATCTAGTGGAATGTTGCTGTGACAGTTCAAAGAGGTGAGGCTCTTAGTGAAGAGCTGAGGGTGGCGGCAAGTGCTCAGGAAGGTGTCGAACTAACCACAGACAGCCAGCACCCAGACCCGATGGGCAGCCTGAATCCCCAGAAACTTTGGAGACGGTGGCAGGAGAACTGAGGGTTCAAAACTAGTCTCAGTATAAAGCAAGTTCAAGGACAACATGGGTAACTTAAGGAGACTGGGTCTCAAAAAATAAAAAGGAAGACCAGGCAAATAACTGAGTGGCAGCAGTCTTGTTTGGCACATGCAAGGCCCTAGGTTCTACCCCCAGCATTGAAAACCATTTTATATCTGTCTGTCTGTCTATCCATCCATCTGTCCGTCTGTCTACCTACCACATCTATCATCAATTATCGATATCAATCATCTGTCATCTGCTATCTAGGTCTCTATAAATCATCTGTCATATACTATCATTTATGTCTATTATCTATCAAACGTCAATCTATCAGTTACCATCTATGTCTTAATATATCAATCATTCTGTATCCTCCTGTATATGGTTGCCATTATTTATCAGTCATCTATTTATTATTGTCTTAGTTAAGGTTCCTATTGCTGTGAAGAGACACCATGATCATGGCAACTCTTATTAAGGAAAACATTTAATTGAGGTGTCTGACATTTTTAGGGTTTAAGTCCATTATCATCATAGTGTGACATGGTGGCATTCAGGAAGACATGGTGCTGGAGAAGCAGCTGAGTGTCCCATATCTTGACTTGCAGGCAACAGGAAGTGGTCTGTATCACTGGGCGTGCCTTGAGCATATATGAGACCTCAGAGTCCACCTCCACAGTGACACACTTCCTTCAAGAAGGCCACACCTACTCCAACAAAGCCATACCTCCTAATAGTGCCACTCTATTTGGGGGCCATTTTCTTTCAAACCACCACATTTCACTTCCAAGCCCCCAAAGGCTTGTAGCCATATATATCATAGCAAAAATACATTCAGTCCAACCTTAAAAGTCTCCGTAGTCTGTACTAGGTTAAAAGTCTAAAGTTCAAGTCTCTTCTGAGATTCATGCAATCTCTTAACTGTAATCCCCTGTGAGATCAAAATTAAAAAAAAAGAATAAATAAACAGATCATGAAGGCTGGAGAGATGGCTCAGATGTTAAGAGCACTGGCTACTCTTCCAGAGGTCCTGAGTTCAACTTCCAGCAGCCACATGGTGGCTCACACCAACCATAGTGAGATCTGGCGCCCTCTTCTGGTGTGCAGGGATACATGCAGGCAGAATGTTGTATACATACTAAATAAATCTTAAAAAAAAAAAAAAAAAAATCACATCCTTCCAACATATAATGGCACAGGATATACGTTGCCATTCCAGACACAGGAAACAGCACAGTGAGGAAATACTGGACCGAAGCAAGAAGCAAAAAACAGCTGAGCAAACTCTACACCCTGCATCTCCGTGTCTGATGCTCCTCAGATCTCTAATCCTTTTAGTTTTATTAACACAGTTTTTCCTCTTGGGCTGGTTCCTGTCCCTGATGGCAACTCTCCTTGGCAGGTAACCCATGGCCCTGGCATCTCCAACATCTTGGGTCTCTTAAGGCAATCCAGGCTTCAACTTCACAGCTTCACGCAGTGGTCTCTCTAGACCTCTATTCAAGGAGGCCTGACACATGTTGGTCTCAGCAGCTGCCCTTAGTTGTGGAGCAAGATCCCATAATGCCTTCCTTTTATTCTGAACTGTAAGATCACGTGGCCAAAGCTGCCAAGTTCTGCTACATGCTGATGCTGTAACACGGCCCCTTGATCAATTACCTCCACACCAGCTTTCTGTTTTCCATGTTTCTCTTCACTGCCTGAGCTCTGCTATTCACCGACTTGCTTTGTAGACCAGGCAGGCTTCAAATTCAGATCCCAGTGCTGGAATCGCAAGTTGGAAACTTAGCTGGGTGGGATCTTGCCCTGAGGTCACCACTCACTTTATTCCATTTCTTAATCTGTTTCTCTCCTTGAACGCAGGGTTTAGCCCTATTCCACTTTCTGGGGCCTTTTTTTTTTCAATCTGTACACTTTGTATTTTTATTTCCGCAGTTTTCTACTTTGCATATTATAAATCTTCATCAGAGTTAACACTAATAACCACAGGACAGAGTCTATACTAGGCTGTTTTGAGATTTCCTCTGCCAAAGGAATTAATCCAAATGCTTCACTTTAGCCCCAAGCAGACTCTTTAGACAAAGACAAAAGCATGGTCAGGCCCTTCTCGGGAACACCGCAGTCCATGGTACCAAGTCCTGTCTCAGTGAGGGTTTCAATTGCTGTGAAGAGACACCATAACCACGGCAACTCTTACAAAGGAAAAATACTTAATTGAGAAGGACCTTCGTTTTCAGAGGTTTAGCTCATTATAATCATGGAGTGGCGTGCAGGTAGATGTGGTGCTGGAAAGGTAGCTCAAGACACTCAAGATGAGTGTCCTACATCTTGATGTGCAGGCAACAGGAAGTGATCTGTATCGGTGGGCGTGGCTAAAGCCCGCCTTCACAGTGACATACTTCCTCCATATCTACTCTGACAAAGCCACACCTCCTGGCAGAACCACGCCCTTTGACACCACCACAGTGTCTATGTTTCTAGCAATCATCCGTTATCTGTCAGTCTATCAATCATCTATCATGTTTGTCATCTGTGTATGTATATATCAATTACCTATCTTTCTACCACCTACCTATTACCAACTTATCTATCATCTATCTATGTATTAATCCTCTATCACCTGTCTACCTATATGATCTCAGTCTGTTCATCTATCATTTATATCTAATATCTGTCTACCACCTGTCTATCTACCTATTATGTATCTGCCTTTCTATCATTTATCTATATCTACCTATCTGTATGTCATCTGTATATCAATCATCTAGCACCTATCATATATGTCAGCCTATCAACTTGTCACATGTCTCTATCAATCCTCTGTATGTCTGAGAGCAAACATCTCCTCTACAGGTCTTTCAGCACATTATCCGGCGGGAGGTGACAGATGAAGACACGCGTCACCTGTCTCGCAAGTTCAAGGACTGGGCCTATGGGCCTGTGTATTCTTCACTCTATGACCTTTCCTCCTTGGACACATGTGGGGAGGAGGTGTCCGTGCTGGAGATCCTGGTATACAACAGCAAGATCGAGGTGGGCATCGGGGCGGGGGTCTGGCTGTGAGTGAGGCAGGCCAGGAACACAGGGCTGAGGACTCTGTGACCCCCCCCCCAAACGGAGATCAGTGTTAACTGAGCATCAGCACATAAGTGTCCGGCAGCTAGGGAACAGAACAGGGTTTGTGGGAGGGTAGGCTTCAGGACAGGTAGGTCTTGGATGAGGACCTGCTCTGTCATAGATATGCTGTGTGAAGCAGGGTTCTCATCCAAGACTCTGAGTCAGTTTTCTTGTTTTTGATGTGGGGTTGTTGGGGAGCCAGATGAGTCAGAAAAATCCTAGTACAGAAACAGCTCTCTCAACTGTTGTCATATGTGGTGGTAAATACATGAATAGAACTGTATAGAGAGCTACTGTGCATGGGCTCAATTATTGATGCCTGCGTTGGATGAAAAACTAGAGAATTGCAGTGTATTGATCTTGTATTATTGTTGAGCTGACGCAAGTCAACTCCCTGATTACACTTTCTGGATGTGGAACCAATAATTTATATATACTTTTAGCTAGACAAGATTGGGGGGACATGAGAAAAGTGTGTGTATGTGTTGGGGGGATGTTTGGTTTGTTTTGGGGTGCTGTGGTTCCAGCCCAGTGCCTTGTGATTGCTAGGAAAGTGTTCTACCTTTGAGTTATTTTCCTAACCCCTTGGATTTTGTTTTATTTTAAGATGAGATTTCATTATGTAGCCCTGACTGGTCTGGAACTGGCTATTTAGACCAGGCTGGCCTCAAACTCACAGAGATCCTGTTCTGGGGATTTAAAAAAAATGTAGCACTATGCTTGGTGCTCCCCGAAAAAAAAAGTTTCGTTTTATTTTATTCATATGGGTGTTTTGCCTGCATTTTGTCTATGCACCACATCCATGCCTGGTATCCTAGAGGCCAGAGAGGGCATCGGATCCCCTGGATCTGGATCTGGAGTTATAGATAGTTGAGAATTGTCGTTCTTTGCAAGAACATCAAGGTTCTTAACTGCCGAACCATCTCTCCAGCCCACTTTAACACAAGATTTTAAGTCAGGCATGGTGGTGGCATAGCTTTAATCTCAGCACTTGGGAGGCAGAGGCAGGTGGATCTCAGTGAGTTCGAGGCCACCCTGGTCTACAGAGTTTCAGGACAGTCAGGACTGTTACATGAAGAAGCACTATCTCAAAAAAAAAAAAAAAAAAGGATTTTACTTCTTATTTTTATGAGTATTTGCCTGTATGTATTTGTACCACATACATTACCCATCGAGCCCAGAAGAGGGCATTAGATCCCCTGCATCTGGCGGTTAAAGATGGTTGTGAGCCACAGTGTGGATATTGGGATCTGAGCCCATGTTCCCTGCAGGGGCAGCAATGCTCCCAGAGGCTGAGCCTGCTCTTCAATCCTGCATCCTTCATTTGTTTGTTTTGTTTCTGAGAGGCTTTTGCTATGTAGTTTGTAAACTATGGAATTCTCTTACCTCAGTTTCCTAAGTGCTATAATTGCAGATGGGTGACACCAAACGCGGCTACAATATATATTATTACTGTTGTGTGTATGCGACAGTGGACATGTGGAGGTCAGAGGGCAATTTTGTGGGATCTTTTAATCATTGTATGTGCTTTGGGGGTTGAACTCAGGTCCCCAGGTTTACACAGCACCTCTGTTCAGAAAGAGATGTTCTTTAAGGAATTTTTGGTTCTATGGTGAGGTGCTACAGAATATGAAGGAAGGGTAAGTTGAGGCAGCCTTGTGCAGAACCCTGAATGCTGAGACCACCCGACTCCCTGAAGATCCTAGAGTATGGCTGGAGAGTGGCTTAGGAGCGGAGGTATAGATAAGGGAAGCAGTGTTACTGTGAGCCTGCCTGGAGCTCCAGCATGGAGGGGCATCCATGACACCCTGCCTTTCACAGAACCGCCATGAGATGCTGGCGGTGGAGCCCATCAACGAACTGCTGAGGGACAAGTGGCGCAAGTTTGGGGCCGTGTCCTTCTATATCAACGTGGTCTCCTATCTGTGTGCCATGGTCATCTTCACCCTCACGGCCTACTACCAGCCACTGGAGGGCACGGTGAGTGTGGGCAGGGACTGGACAGGGGAAGGAGGAAGGATTGGGGTGGGGAGCACCATGTCCCAGCACTGAGGTGGCTCTGAGCCTGGAAAAGACTCTGGGGGATATGGGAGAGGAAGCTGCTGAGGACCCAGATGTTTGGGGACATGGAGAGCATCTAGATGGGGTCAACCATTGAGAGCGGATGATGATGGACTGCGCCCTCCCCCCAGCCACCCTATCCTTACCACACCACGGTGGACTACCTGAGGCTGGCTGGTGAGATCATCACGCTCTTCACGGGAGTCCTGTTCTTCTTCACCAGTGTGAGTGCCTGGCCCAGTGCCATATGCCTGCCCTGCCCTCTTCTTCCTCCCTCCTCTCATTTCTCCCCTCCCTCCTCCTCCCCCTCCTCCTTCCCCCTCCTCCCCCTCCCCCTCCTCCCTCTTCCCCTCCTCCCCCTCCTTTCCTTCCTCCTCCTCCTTCCCCGTCCTCCCCCTTCCCCTCCTCCCTGTCCTCCCCCTCTCCCTCTTCCTTTCCCTCCTCCACTTGTAGACAGACTTTCTCTGTTCTACCAGCCAGCTCCCAAATAATGAGATGGAGATTTATTAATTATGAATGCTTGCTGATAGCTTAGGCTTGTTTCTAACTAGCTCTTATAACTTAAGTGAACCAATCTCTATTAATTTAGGTGCTGCCTCGTGGCTCTGTTTCCTTTACTTTGTAATGGCCACGCTGCTTGTTCTACATCTGGCTGGTGACTCCACCGTTCTTTTCCCCAGCATCCTCTGTGCCTGGAAATCCTGCCTGGCTATTTGCCGATCCATTTTTTATTAAACCAGAGTCACATCTTCACAATGTACAAAAAGATTATTCCACAACGTGCTCTTCTCCCTCCTCCTCTCCCTCCTCCTCCAGCCTAGGCTCTGTTCTCTCTTCTCTCCTTCAGCAGCTGAGCCCATGGTCTTTTCTCTCCCTCTGCTGCCTTTTCTCTATGCTCCCAGCTCCACTCAGTCACTCGCTGTTTCTTCTCTTTCAGATCAAAGACTTGTTCATGAAGAAATGCCCCGGAGTGAATTCTCTTTTCGTTGACGGCTCCTTCCAGTTGCTCTAGTGAGTAGAGGTGCCAGGGCAGAAGCTTCTGGGTGCGAATGGTCACCCACATAGTGAGAGAGGTGACAGTATTGGGAGTGAATTCATCCAGCTGAGCAGCCATAATCAGAAGGCTGGGCAAGGCCAAGGCTTGGTCCCTCTATATCATGGAGAGAAAGAGGCTTGAATTCTTATGCTGGCAACTAAATGCTAGTGTCTGCTTGTGTTTAAGACTTGTAATACTGTCTCTGTTTAGTGGGGAGAAGTGCTGCAATTGATTAATGATGTCTGCCCAGGTCGTAGAAAGTGGGAATCACTATATGTATGCTACATCTTTTCCATTTTCTTTAGAATCAGAAAACAATGAAATTTAGCCACAAAATCTCCATAGAACTTTGAATCAACCCATCAATCTTTCTTCCTTACTTTTTAAAAACCATTTTCTTTTAATTATTACATATGTGTGCATGCATATGCCTGTGTGCACGGGAGTCAGAAGGCTACCAGATCACTTGGAGCTGGAGTTAAAGGCAGTGAACTGTCTAATCTTGGTGCTGGGAATCAAACTCAGGTCCTCTGTAAGAACGTATGTGCTCTTGACCCCTGAGCCATCTCTCTAGCACTCTGAATCTTTCTTAACAATCCCCAAAGGCATGACTTTGGGGTCTTGTAAGGGCCTAGGAGCCAAGATGGTGGCGTTTACAGCTTTAATCCCGGCACTGAGGAGGAGGCAGATCTCAGAGAGTTAGAGGCCAGCCTCATCTACAGAGTGAGTGCCAGGACAGCCAGGGCTACATAATAGAGAGACCCTGTCCCAGGAA
Source organism: Phyllotis vaccarum (assembly GCA_033318265.1). Classification (NCBI taxonomy): domain Eukaryota; kingdom Metazoa; phylum Chordata; class Mammalia; order Rodentia; family Cricetidae; genus Phyllotis; species Phyllotis vaccarum. Next base: position 58,161,375 of record JARWLC010000017.1, read on the forward strand.
AAAATTTGAGCTGTCTGCTTGACTGAATGCTGAGATATCAGGTACCCCTGTTCTCTTCTGGGTACCCAGTGAAGGCGTTGGGACTTCAGTGCCCTGAAGGGATTGAGAACAAGTGTCCTCCACGGTCTTACTTCTCTCCCCTCCTTTGGCCCTCCTGCCATCCCCACTGCCCTGTAGTTTCATCTACTCTGTGCTGGTGGTTGTCTCTGCGGCGCTGTACTTGGCAGGGGTCGAGGCCTACCTGGCGGTGATGGTCTTTGCTCTGACCCTGGGCTGGATGAATGCCCTTTACTTCACCCGAGGGCTGAAGCTGACTGGTACCTACAGCATCATGATCCAGAAGGTTTGAGCCCCCTGCACTCACAGCATAATTATTCTGTGGTCTGTAGACCTGAGGATGAGTCACTACTGTAGCATGGGGCAGGGCAGAGTGGGGCTTGGAAAGAAAGGTGGGGCAGGAAAGTGGAGGGTTGAGAATGCTGTGTGTGGCCTTTCCTCCACAACACTCCCACCCCTCCCCGGTGTTAGATCCTCTTCAAAGACCTCTTCCGGTTCCTGCTGGTCTACCTGCTCTTCATGATCGGCTATGCTTCAGGTGAGTATGGGACTGGAGGTGTTGAGGGTGGTGACTAGGCCTATAAGGAAAACTATCATAGGCTGAGGGTAATGAGTATCCCCTCCTGAGGTTCCCGTGTGCAGGCCAAGGCCCTCCCAGCTGCATCCCCTACCAGTAAGCCTATAAGGTCTTCATCATCCCAGTACAGATGAGCAGTCTCAGGTTAGAGAGGTCACATAAGCTGCATGTGTCCAAGAGCTGCAAAATGCATGGCCAGTGAGATGGCTCAGTGGGTAAAGGGGCTTGCTGTCAAGCCTGATGACCTGAGTTTGATTCTGGAAACCCACAGAGTGGAAGGAAGCACTTGACTTCTGACATTTGTCCCCTTACCTCCACGTGTGTGTTGATGTCTCCCATCACACAAATAGGTACATTCAAATAAATGAGTGTAATAAAAGCCTTTTTTTTTTTTAAGTCAGTAAATGTGGAAGTGGCACATTAGCTACTTTCGTGAACTAAAGCTGAAACTTAAAGCTCAGGTTAGGGTTCACCAGATATGATACAAAAAGAGCACACAGGCTCGTGTTACTCATGTTTGTGCCCAAAGCAGACATTGCTAGTGGATCACAGAATAATTTGCTTTTTCTGTTGTGCCTAGATCAAGTCTCAGAATCCTTTCCCACACACCATTTGAGCATCTACCACAGAGTTTGATTGCTTTGCTCTGTGAGTTGAAAGTATTCACCACACTCTGTGGTTGAAGGAAGTGTAGCTGGATGTAGGGTCTCATCCACCCTGCCCTGGCAGGCTTAGGGGCAGTGTAGCTGGTTGCTGCTAAACCTCCAAAGCTCCAACTGGGCTTAGCAAGAAAAGGTGTTCACCAAGAACAGCTTGGGATATATACAGGTGTGAGGACCCCCACAGAGTAGAACTTCTGGGACCAGCAAGACAGGTGTGGATGGCGTGGAGGGGGAAAGAGACTCCTGGGTAAGTCTGTCCTTAGGAGTGCCCAATATTCAAGTAACCCGCTTCTGAGGTCTGGCCATCCTTGTCCTATGCACTCACTGTAGGGTGTAGCTGCATCCTTGACTCTACCCACTAGATGTCAGCATAGTTACCCACCCACCACCTGTAACTACAGATCCTGTCTCCAGATGTTGCCACATGTGCCCTGAGAGAAAATGATGGAGGGTGGGTAGCTTTAGACTCCATTCTGAAATCCCCTAACTCCTCAGAGAGTTTGTGGGGAGAGCAGAGGCAGCCTGAGGCTCTCTCTGTCTGTGCTTTCTGGCTTGGCTAACCTGAGGCCAGAGCATGTACATCCCATCTATCCAGTGGGAATACCCTCTCAGCCCCTCCCTGCCCATCCCACAGCCCTGGTTACCCTCCTGAATCCGTGCACCAACATGAAGGTGTGTGACGAGGACCAGAGCAACTGCACCGTGCCCACGTACCCCGCATGCCGTGACAGTGAGACCTTCAGTGCCTTCCTGCTGGACCTCTTCAAGCTCACCATCGGCATGGGAGACCTGGAGATGCTGAGCAGCGCCAAGTACCCCGTGGTCTTCATTCTCCTGCTGGTCACTTACATCATCCTCACCTTTGTGCTTCTGCTTAACATGCTTATCGCCCTCATGGGGGAGACCGTGGGCCAGGTGTCCAAGGAGAGCAAGCACATCTGGAAGCTGCAGGTGAGGTGGCAAGCACATCTGGAAGCTGCAGGTGAGGCGGCTGCCTGTGCCTCACAATTGCTTCATTTTTTTCCCCTCTGGTTTCATTTAGCATGATTTCAAGACCTCTGTCAGTACAAAGCATGCTCAGAGAGTCTCCCCCATTTTTAGTGACTGTAACATATACCCCCGAAGCAGAGACATTTATAAAGATTAAAGGTTCATTTGGCTCATGGTTTTGGAAGCTGGGAAGTTCAAATATGGTGTTGTGTCTGCCAGGAGCCATCTGCTGTGGTGGAGGGCCTGCACTGTGGGGCAGAGCTGGCCTCACAGCTTAAGTCTCTTATGATGCTGCCTCATGGGGGCTTGGCTGCATCTGACCTTCATGTGGACTGCATAGAATGCCCTGCACTTCAAACCCCATCAGCGCAGGAACTTGGGAACAGATGGATGCATGGAAGCCAGCAATTAGTACAGCAGGCGGTTTAAAGGGTTTTGTGCTGAACCTGTGCCTCACCTCAATAAGTGAGAATGGGGTGTGGAGTGATAACTTGGAGAAAAGTGCTTGACACACAACAAACAAAAGGACCCAAGTTCAGATTCCCCAACCCATTTTGTAAAGCTGAATGTGAGAGCATGTCTCTATTATCCTAGTGTTTCCGTGGCAAGATGAGAGGCTGGGATAGGAGAATCCCTGGAGGCAGATGAGCTAGCCTGGGGTGCAAATAGCAGAAAGACCTTGTCTCAAACAAGAGGGAAGCCAATGCAGCACTATAGGCGGTCCTTGAATTCACATGCATTCACGCTGGCGTCCCCATCCACATGAACAAAGTGGGCCTGCAGCGCCCCCTTGTGGAGGCCTCAGCATTCTCCTGGGGGCCCTTTCTCTGTTCATGTGAAGATCCCTGCCCACTACTCAAGGATGGAGAAGCCTGTGGTTGGAGAGCTGCTTCCTGAAGGGGGTTCTTTGTGATTTTGGAAATCGGGGACTCCAGGGCCTTGTGCATTTCGCCAAGCTGGAAATGCACAGTGAATGTCAAATCTAAGGTCAACCCCCCTCTGGTCTGAGAATGAGGGAATTCATATGGGTTGGCTCATAGCTTTCCCACAATGCTACTTCTCTGAGCCCATCTCCCCAGATAACCCTATTCTCAAAGTTTTCATGTAAAAGTGATGCAGCCCTCACCCGCTCCTGCCCCTATCCTGCCCCTGCCCCAGATCCTGGCCCTTCTGTGAAGGGTAGCCTGACTCCATCTGGCAGTCCTGGGTGAGAGGTGCTGTACCTACTGGGGAGGCTGTTCCCGGTTGTGCTCAGGCCCCCTCCTCCTCAGCAGTCCCTAAAGGGTGATCACTGCTGTTGGGACATGGGTAAGTTTGTTGGCCATTCTTCCCTCGAAGGGTCCCCTGGGAAAATGGGTTTATGAGGTTCTAAGCAGGAGACCCCTGAGGCTGGCTCTGTGCCCACCCAGCTAAACCATTCAGAAGAACTGTTGTTTAAGCTGGGTGTGGTGGCATCTGCCTTTAATTCCAGCTGGCAGAGGTAGGCAGATCTCTGAGTTTGAGACCAGCCTGGTCTATAGAGCTAGTTCCAGGACAGCCAGCACCACACAGAGAAAACCTGCCTGGAAAACCAATAGAAAAGATCTGTTGTTTAAAAATCATACACTGCAGTGCACATTTACATCCCAGCATTTAGGAGGTAAAAGCGAGAGGATTGGGCAGTCAAGACCAGCCTTCACTACACAGAGACTTTGAGGCTAGCTTGGGCTGCGTAAGACCTGTTTTAAAGAACAAAGGCGTTTATTTGGCTCATGGTTGCCATGACTCAGGCGCCTGTGGGGGAAGCTTACTCTTGTACCCGTGTCCTTCCTCCGGCAGTGGGCCACCACCATCCTAGACATTGAGCGTTCCTTCCCCGTGTTCCTGAGGAAGGCCTTCCGCTCCGGAGAGATGGTGACTGTGGGCAAGAGCTCAGATGGCACTCCAGACCGCAGATGGTGCTTCAGGTGAGGCCTGGAGAGATGGGCTCCCCAGGGACCAGCTCTAAAGGGACCGGCTCCTGCTATGTGCGCCTAAGTTTCCAACCCATTGCAACCTGAGGCTCTGATAGGCTGTTCTAGGGTTCAGTCCTTCAGGGGGATCTTGGTCTCTCAGCCTTGGTTCCTTTGAATTGGGCCAGTGATGGCACCACCGATTTGAGCACCTAGCACTTTCAAGTTGGCATCCTATACATGCTAGGAATTCTGGGATGCCTAGAGGTTCCATGGCCCCTCACTGGGGGCTGGCAGAGATGGAAGGGGGCATTCCTCTCTGTCCACTGCCTGTGGGTGAGTTGCATTGTGCCTGAAATGGGGAGCCTGAGGGAATCATCAGCTTCGGGGATTGGGACCCTGTAGAGTGACCCACACTCCTGATGCCTTTACTTTGTTAGAGGGTAAACTCACTAACCAGCATAAAGTATAGCATGCCCAGGGAGTCTTTGTTTATCTGTGGAATGAGGTGTAACAGCACCCCTCCAGAGGTCTAGAATTGATACTTTATGACTAGTTTTGTAACCTTTGGAAAAGAAGCCCACATCACACACCTTGGGTTCCTCATCAGTAAATAGTAACAGCAAATGCATCTCAGTTGCTGAGTCTCACCAGTAGCCACCGTTCCCCCAGTAGAAGTGGCATGGAAAATAACAAAAAACAAAACAAAACAAACAAAACCCCACCAAAAACAACAACAACAAAAAAATCTTTATAAAACACAACTTATATTGGGCCAATTTGTCCCAAGAGACCATCACCAGACTTTACCAACCAATGTCCTATGTTGCATGAATAAAGGAAACTCAGAGTCAGATCTCAGGGAAAGGCTGAGATATCAAAGAGAGGAAACACCACAGTCAGATCTCACCCAGCTGTCTTCCAGCTTCCTCAGCCTCACTCTTCCTGGCTTCTTCTGTCTGCCCTGACTTTCTATGTCTGCCTTAAATACCCTCTTTGCCCAGTTGTTTCACATCCAGGTTAAGATTAAAGGCATGGCACCACCACAGCCTGCCTGGGAGCCTGGAACTCCTTCTGTAAACCAAGCTGGCCTCAAACTCAGATCTGCTGGGATAAAGGGCATAGATCACCACTCCTGGATGGATATTCACTGTGTTGGGATTAAAGATGTAAATCACCATTCTGATCCTCTTGGATTGACTGTGCATAGATCTCTCTGATAGTTTAGACTGGTATTTATTAAATATGAAACATATCACCACAGTCCTAATAAAAAGGAAACTATATCAAGGAATCTATGCATTAAGGAATGAACAGACAGAATATGATATATCCATACAATGGAATATTATCTGGCTGTTAAAAAGAACAGCATTTTAGTCCCTGCCACAGTATGGATGAACCTTAGACACATTAAATAAGTTCTCAATCTTCCTACTAATGAAACGACCCTTTAATACAGGTCCTCATGGTGTGACGACCCCAACTAGAACATTATTTTTGCTTGCTACTTCTCAACTTTAATTTTGCCATGTATGAATCATAATGTGGATATCTGCTATGTGGCCCCCAAAGGAGTCATGACCCCAGGATAAGAACTTGCTAAATAAAAGAAGCTAGAAAAGCCATGTGGCCTGTGACTTTAATATATATTTTCGTAAATGGCTCAGACAAGCAAATCTTTGGGATGGAAAGTCACAGGGGCAGGGTAGGGAGACTAAGGAGCGCTGTGCATGAGCCCTGAGGAATCTGGGCAACCGGTGACAGCTGCCCTGCACTGTAGATTCAGTTAACAGGGTTGTGGTCTAGAGAATGACTGGAGTGGGCACTTGGTGATGTGAGGAGAGCATGCTGGGAAATGCTAGGTCAGGGAGGTGACGTGGGGCCGGGGACAGGAAACAGTGTTTATAGACTCCCCCGAAACTCTGCTTCTCTGTGCCAGGGTGGACGAGGTGAACTGGTCTCACTGGAACCAGAACTTGGGCATCATTAATGAGGACCCAGGCAAGAATGAAATCTACCAGTACTATGGCTTCTCGCATACCGTGGGGCGCCTCCGCAGGGGTGAGTGTGGCGTTTGGGCAGCCCCCCATCCCCAGCCTGTCCCTGCCCCAGACTCTTCTGAGCTCTTCTATCCAGAGAACAGAAGGTGGAGGGCCACCGGTGGGTTTCCTGCTGTATCTGGTGGGGATTTTTTGTACTTCCACCCCAAACCCTCCCTGATCCATGATGCCAGATGGTGGGGTTTGAGGGTGGCCGGTGGAGATCCCAGAGAGCCCTATGGGGGCGGTGAGTCTTTTTTATTCTTTTAATTAAGCTTTAAAGGCAAGAGGCATTGTTAGAGGCCATGTCCCAATGCATTCTAGCCCAGCCTTCAGTCTTTGCTCCTTCCTGTATTGTTCTGTGCTCCTGGGCGGGCACCTTGACCTCTCTTAGCCTGTTTTCACTTCTGTAAAATGCACACAATAATATCCTCCTAATACTTCTCTCAATAAATGACTGCAGTGTCCAGTATACAGTGGTGCTCAATGCTTGCACAAGCTGATCAATCCCTTTCCTCTCCGCATTCTGTCTAGATCGCTGGTCCTCAGTGGTGCCCCGCGTGGTGGAGCTGAATAAGAACGCGAGCTCAGATGAGGTGGTGGTACCCCTGGATAACATAGGGAACCCCAACTGTGACGGCCACCAGCAGGGTTATGCCCCCAAGTGGAGGACAGAAGATGCTCCGCTCTAGAGGCTGCTCCAGGGCCAAGGCACACGGCCCAGCTTTGGCCCTTGTTCCCATCTACTGTCCGTCTGCATTTCAGCATTTGCCTTGTGTCTTCCCACACCCACTTGTGACCCCAGAGGTGAGGGCCCATGGAGACTCTGAGGAGGCCCCAGGACCCTCTGGTTCCCACCAAGGCTTTTGCCCTCAGCTCTGCCCCTCTCCACATGGGCGATAGGGCTCCTGGCCATCTGTTCACTCCCATGGAGTCATCTAAGCCAGCTCAAGGCCCCTCTACTCGCGGGGCTCAGGCCCCTGTCCCTCTTGTGCATTATTTATTGCTCTCCTCAGGAAAATGGCATGGCAGGATCCTACCCACAGCTGGAACCCAGCCAGCACTGAAGCTCATTCAAGGACACTACAGCCGAGCCCTGACCTGCTAGCCTAAGGGCAGGTTTTCTGTATTTTATAGAGATGGGGCCTTTGGTGCTCAATAAATGTTTATTCATGCTAGGTATACGGATAGAAGTCAGAAAGGACGAGGCACTGTGACAGCAAGGGAGGTGGGAAAACTGGAAAACGCTGGGTGAGAACCAGGCACTAGAGTGTTGGTGGCAGGGACAGGCTGGTGGTGTGATCCCAGCAGAGGTGGAGGAGGTGGTGGGGTGTGATCCTGGTGGACGTGGAAAAGGAGCGTGGATGTCTGAAGAGGTCATAATTGAAGATAGCTGTGGTGGACAGAGCCCAGGGCATGCATGGCCTGCACTCTGGCTTTCCCCTTTACCTAAACCTAGGCCATGACATCTGCTGGAGAGTGGCATGGGATCTTTTATACCTCTGTGAGCCTCTGTGTCCTTGTTTGTCAGAGGATGTGGATGGTGACAGGAAGAAAGCAGTGATGGTGAGTGTACCACCCTGTGAGGAGGAAGTCAGACCGTCATCATCCTTCTTGATGGCCCAATTTTCCCTCTGTGTTGGGGCCGGGAGTCTGTGGGCGCCCAGTCTCCCAGGGTTCTCTGCTTCCACATCAGTGCCCAGAGTGGGTGGCCCACTTAGCTTTCTCAACAGGAGTCCCAGAAACCATTGCAGGGACTTTGTCATGCCAGACCTGAGTCCATCTTGTAACCAGGAGACAGGGTGACCAACCTGTCTGAGCCTCCCCAGAACCACAGACAGTAGCTGGACGGGCCAATGTTTTCCCCTTAGGCTGGATGTGGAGTAGAAGCAGCAGGGGCAGGTGAGGATCTGAGCAGGGAGGGGCCTGCCGCTCATTCTTCCTGACTCTGGCTAAAGTAGAAATGCTGTGGACAGAAGCCCAGGTTCTGGGCTTGCCCTTTAGGTAATCACAAAACAAGATGACACCTGGCTGTTCCCTGTATATGCATGTTACAGACACAGGAGAGCCCTGTGTATCTTGGGGGCTCCTGATTTGGGACAGTGAGGTTGAAAATGTGGAAGAATGTGTTGGTGGCAGGGACAGGCTGGTAGTGTGATCCCAGCAGAGGTAGAGGAGGTGGTGGGGTGTGATCCAGAAGGCTCTCCCTTCTGTGCACAGAACTGGGCTCTAACCTTGCCCTTGGGTATTTTCAGAGTCCTTGGGGAATGGCCATTAGCCTCAGTTTCCCAGGCTTAGGGGGGAGTGAATAAACAAAGTGTGGTATAACTATATAATGGAGTATAACTTGGCCACTAAAATGAAGATTCAGGGGCTCCTTTGGACAGGGTTGTGGTTGTAGTGGCCACACATGGTTCACATAGCCAGTCAACAGAAGAGTCAGTTCTTTTCACCCCACTGATGCTGCTTCCAGGACTGATTCATTAAGAGCTGGATTCTACTAATCGTGTAAGTTTTTAGTTTCAACTACATGTGAGGCCCTCCGGGGCGTGTAGGTTCTCCCTCACTGGTTTCCCACGGGCACACAATATGTCGGGATCTCAGCCTGAGGCCTAATCCATCTTTGGTTTTGAGGTTCTGTAATAGAATTTGGGGCTTCAAGCACTCTACCACCAAACCACACCTCCAACATTCTTTCTGTGCACTCAGTGAAGCACAGGGGTGCTTTTCTCAAGGGCACACAGCCACGGAGTGCAGAACTACAGGGACAGCCCATCTCCCCATGGACTCTTGCATCTACAGGGTTGCAAAAACCCATCCTAAAGAGGTCTCTGTTTCTCATAGAATCTATGATAACACAATCCCCTTTTGTTAACAGAAACAGACCTCTTTCCAGGCTTCTGTGTCACCTCATTTAAATCTTGTGGGGAATCTTACAAAGTGACACTTTAAATTTGTGTGTGTTTGGGTGTTTTGCCTGCATGTTACTATATGCATGCAGTGCGTCCAGAGGCCAGAAGAGGGCGCAGATTCCTTGGGACTAGCGTTGCACATTGATTAGGACTAAGGGTTACCGAGCCATCTCTCCAGCCCCTCTTTTAAATTAAAATTTGTTACATTTATTTATTTTTGTGTGCGTGGGAGCCACGCAGACATCAGAACACAATGGTCAGGCATCAGTTTCTCTCCATCTGCGTATGATCTGAAGATTGAATCCTCCTGGGTTGCCCAGCTCAGACTCGAACTCTGCAGCTCTGGATGGCTGCGAATGCAGCGCCCTAACTCCGCCTCCCAGCTGGGCAAGCTCATAAACTGGCCCATGTGACCATATGACCCTGCAGCCTGGCTTCAGGCATAGCTAGATCCAGGGCCTCAACCAGGGTCCTCAGGATTCTGCCTCTTGGGTCTCAGTCTTGGCTCTCTTATGTGAGTTTTGTCCCAGGACGGCTTTCCCAGGGTGCTGGCACAGGAAGTTTCCAACTTCATCCACCATCCCAGCCGCAGACCCAGGGCTACCTCTTACTTGGGTTGGCTCAGGACACATAGCCATTTCTGAGCCAGTGTCTGAGGGAAGGAAGCAGAATGTGCTCTCATTGGCTAGACTTTATTTAGCGTCCCTTTTCCCTGAAGAAAAGACCAGCCAACTCCCTCACCCCAGGAAAGTAGCAGCTATGCTGGGCTGCACCACAGACCTTCCCTTTGCTGGTTTTGTCCCGTATGGTATTAGCTCTGGCCTTGAACTCTCAGTCCCATCTCCACCTCCCAAGTGCAGGCAGGACAGGTATGTGCCATAGGCCCCACTCCTTAGCCACACCCTTTAGCTGTTAAGCTTTGCTCCGCCCCCTGCTGTGAACCGAGCATAATTTTCTACACCTGGTGCTTGACCATGTGATGCTTATTAACCAATAGGATGTGAGCAGACCTCATGGCCAGCCTTAAGGCGGGAATGGGCCTTTGCAGGTGCAGAGCTCACAAAAACCCCAGATGCCTGAGGAACAAAATTGGCCGCTGCTGAGCTTTCGGGGTTTTTTGTTTGTTTTTAATATTTTGAATAAAAATGGTCCCCCACAGGCTCATATATTTGAATGCATGGTCACCAGGAAATGCATTGTTTGGAAAGGATTTGGAAGCTATGGATAGCTTTTTTGAAAGACAGTGTCAGTGAGGTTGGGCCTTGGGATGTCAAAAGCCCATGCCAGGCTCAGCGTTGCCTTCTCTGTGGATCTCTGTAGGACTCTGAGCTCCTGCTCCAGCACCATGTCTGCCATGCTCCATGACGACAGTGGACTAAACTTCTGAAACTGTATAAGCCAGCCCCAGTTAAACACAGTTTTATAATACTGTGGTGGTTATGGTGCCCAGTCACAATAGAATAGACTAAGGGTATGGGGTCTCCGATGACACTGTTGAGCTACTTATGACTCAGCCAACCTTTCATTTATCCTGTCCTTAAGGAATCCTTTGATTGAGAGAATACATTTTCTTTCTCATCTTAAGGAATGAAGCTACAGTTTCTGTCACTCACCATGTATGTAGGAAGCACAATGCTTTAACTCCATTTTAAAGGAAAAGAAGTGAGACCCCACAAAGGAAACTACTCCAGGACACACCATGAGGTGGTGGTGGAGGCAGGATTTGTTATAAGACCCCACACCCTGTCTTATTACATGGTGCATTTCCTAGTAGCCACCTTGGAGGTAGAACCCAGACCTTATAAACAAGCGCTGTACCACTGAGGTGTATATCCACCCCCACAAAGATATGTTTAAAATTTAGTGTGTCAGCTGTGGTCACATCTGGGGCCGCCTCAGAAGAGGCCAAAGGAACACCTGGAACCCAGGACTTGGGAGGAGTCCTAGCTTCTAGAGAGTTCAGGATCCAATTGCTGCGTGATTTCAGACAGGTTGCCTTCTCTCCCCGGGGCCTGTTTTCCCATCAAAGTTGGGGCACTCACCTGGGTGTGCTAGGACATGCAACTTTAGCACTTGGGGGGCTGAGGCAGGAGGATCTTGAGTTCAAAGGTTCCTGCCTCAGACAAGCGGTGTTCTGAGTGGCCTTGCTGGCCCCTGTCCTTCCTAATAGGATAAGGACCTAGATATGAGGCCCAGTGATTCCTGGTTATGGTTGGATTTGAATCCTTGCTTCCCTGCAGCTCATTATGAAGCCTTGTGTTGCAACCGGGGAAACTGAGGCCTGGGAAGAAGGTACTCACTTTCATCCACTGCAACACAAATGGAGTTTTCTTGTTCTCTGGGATGTTAATAGACACAAACTTAAGTTCCAACTTTGGCAGAATAGTGGGCTAAAGCCTCAAGGGTGTGTCCAGCCTGCAGACTTTTCAGATCCTTTAATACATTGGTGTGATCTGTGTGCCTCTGGGGAGCTGTTTCTTGTTTGGAGCAGTGATGGGGTTGGAACCTAAGGCATTAGACCTGGTGTCTATCCCACTTGCTCTCAGTTCCTGGCTGTCCTGATCTGGTAAGGTGCAGAATTGCCCCTTTGGTGGTTTTGACACTGTGGCCATGAATGTGGTACAGCATGCCTGACCACCTGATCGGCTGCTCAGCTTGGAGACATGGGAGCCCAAGGGACGGGGGGATGAGCCTGGCATATAGGAACAGAGACAGAGAGCCACAGCTAGGATGGGAGAGGGTAGAGGAGGCTGCTGCTGCTTCCTTGGTTGCCCAGCAATGAAGCCCTGCAGCCTGGCCATGCAGGTCAACCCCTGAAGGCATGTCTTGGGGCATGTATGTTGCCTCTGGCTACATAAAACAGCTAAGAGCAGAGATGGAATGCAGGGCAGCCTCTGCTAGGTGGCTGTGGGCTGTGACCTTGTCGTGGGCCTCACCACTCACCTGTGCAGAGCAGAGCACACTCTGCCCGCAGGAGCTGCTTGGTCCTGAGTTGCTTCCAGGTCAGGCTCTGGTGGCCTCAGGTGGCCTCCCAAGGCTGTCTTGTCTGGTTGTGATCTGGGCTCACTGTGAAAGCATGGGTCAGTGCTACAGCATCTAGAATGCTCTTCAGATCCCAGAGGGGAAACTGAGACACAGGGAGAAGGAACCCAGCCACAAGGCAGGCTGGTCTGCCCTGTTACCACTCCTGATGCGTCGCTTTTCATCACGATATGCCAGTTTTGGAGGGAAAGCCTAGTACAGGGTAGCAATTGGGGCTCAGACGCTGTCCAGTGGCTGCTGTGCCTGTCTGGGCTCTGGGTGTCCCACTGGCTTTGTTTTTAAGGCCGTGTGGGGCTGTGGGTGTTCCTCAGGTCCTGTGTCTGCTCTGGGAAGCAAGTGTGATCTCATTCTTTACATGACTAGGCCACTGAGGTCATCGTGTCCCCTGCTGATCCTCTGTGATTCCATCCTGCCTGCCCTTCCCACATCCCCTGGGTTAGCAGATGTGCCTGGGTCGTGAATTTCTCAGGAAAAAGCCTGCTCTTGTCCACACACAGCGATGTTGGGACTGTTCCCTTTGAGTGGACTCTGGGGTGATGCTGAAAGGCTTCAGGAGACTGTGGCCCCAGCTGAGGGCTTGGTTGACTTAGGATATTCCCTAAGCCCCACCATACTGGTCAGGGCTCCATGTGGGGTGGGACTTCAGACTAGAGGCCTAGCATAGGTTCTTCGTCAGAGAGGAGCTAGGGACAAGCATGGGTGTTGACAGGGCACGATGAAGTTGACATGCTGTGGAGTTGGACTCTTCTTGCTGAGTCCCATCCTGCTGGGTGCTCTGAACCCAGACCCCCCTCCCCCAGACTGTAGGACAGGTCTCTTGCCTTTTCCCATGTGGGCACTTGGCCCATGGCACTGTATCCTCAGGCAGGAGACTTCCAAGAATGTTGGGTCAAGGTCCAACTGGTCCTTGATGAATGAGGAGCTCCCAGTGACGGGATTGACAGGGTATGGGTATGTGCCACCATTTAAGCTGGAAGACAAAGGAACTGGGGGGGGGGGGCTTACAGGGTTGGGGTGGGGGGTTCAGAGCCACCCCAGCACTAGAAAAGTTTGATTATGATTTTGCTCCTGTGGATAGGACCATTGGCCACCAAAGCTGTAACACACAGGGTGATAATAACCTGGGCATGTGCATACCTCTGTGTATACCACCCTCCCAGCCTCCCTGGGGCTCCCTCCCGTGGATCCCTGAGGGAGGGAAGCCAGCAAGAGTGAAAACGGCTTCACAGCAAGCGCACAGCTGAGACACCATCTGTTTTTTTTTTTTTTCTCTTTCTCATTTTTAAAACAATATAGTGCAGACTGCACTTCTCACAGTAGAATATAATGGTCAATTTTAGTATAAAAAAAAACATTCTCAGAGATTTGTAAATGCACTTAGTGCTTGGACAGGCCTTGGAGAGATTACAGTACCGCTTCCAGAACGAGCATCTGGGGTCAGGGGACTGCGGGCCTCGAGACTTCTTGGGCTTATCTACCTCCCCCCACAGCAACGCAGGCCAGGCCTGGGGGGGGGGTACAGAAAAGGAGCCGGATTAGGTATTCCAGTTATAACCAGTAGGTCACCTTCTCTCACTGGTTCCCAGGAGACCCCACACGCGAAGAAGGCAAGATCGTCCATCTGAATGGAGTCTGAATTTACAGGCCCCCTGCTAGCCCCTGTGACATCTTTGTGCAAATAGGAAAATGGTGTCCCTTCCTTGAAATGCAGATAACTGTAATAAATAGACAAGTCTAGGATGCAAGTGAAGTCTCCGTGGGCAGGGTGCCCTTGTGCAATGCACCAGCTGTTCCCTGCAGCCCTATAAGGTGTATTGGAGGGAACAGAGAAGGGGTTGGTCCAGGGTGTGGAGAGTAGGGTGGGACATGATTCTTACTGGGAAGAATGGGGGGAGGAGAGTCAGGAGGTACAGGGGGCTGGTAGTCCTGAGGCCTCTAGGAATCTGGAGCCAGAGTGATCTTTACCTGGATTAGTTGGTGGGGGCAGGAGCACTTTGGACCCAGGGACTTCCTATGGATCCCCTCTTCTGAGAGACAAGGAGATTGTGGGTAGAGACCCAGTGTGATTCATGCTGACTGGAGCACCCCTGATCTGAGTGCCTCTGCTGGAGCTCCAGAAGGAACTTCCTGTCTGCAGAAGGTCCTCTTTCCCTGTCTTGATGAAGGAAGGATGGGCCTTGCAGGCAGCCCTGTACCCTCCCTGCTTTCTGGGACAGCAAGTTGGGGGAGAAGCCCTGGTGTGTGAGGTCAACCTGCCTGCCCATTGCAGTATGGAGGTAAGCAGCCTGGCTTCCCTGTGTACACATGGCCACAGGGCAGATGGGATGCCCTGCTAGCTTCCTGCCCTGTGCTGCGGCCTGCCAACACCCAGCACCCTGTCCATCTGTCCATCAGTCCATGTGCCTGAAGGGCAGACCTTATCTGTAGACAGGCAGGCGGATGTGGGCATGCTGGTGGTCCAGCAGCCGGGGCACAGCCACTGTCTCGTAGCCCTTCCCCAGCATCTGCTCCTTGATACAGGGTGGCCGGATGTCATTGATGAGATACTCCAGGGACTGTAGGCTGCTGCTCAGCACCGCTGTGTTGCACACACTCTTGCTGGCCAGACCCGAGAGTGTGTCTGCAGGAGGCCCGGCTAGCTCCCTGGCAGCTCCTGGCCCCAGCTCTGCCACTACAGCAGCTGCTGATGGATTATAGCAGTCGCTAGTAGGTGTCACCAGAACACTGTTCCAAGGGGCAGCAAAGTACTGGCCCACAGTGAAGCTGGTAGGCAGCCCCACGCCACAGTTGTGAGGTGACCCATTGGGCCTCTCAAACGCTCTTCCGCCACAAGTCTCAGGGGACTTGTTGGCTATAGTGCTGCTACTGTAGGCTCGAAGTGGCTGGGGTGGGGGTGGGGGTGGCTTCTGTGGCCACAGCAGGTAATCCAGGCCACCTTCTGCATACCCTGCAGGTTTGGTGGCCCCAGCCAGTGTCAGAGCTGGTGTGGCTCCCTGGCTCAGTTCTGTGCCTTTCCGGCAGTCTGGCAGACCGGCTGTGGCTGAATAAGCCATGCTGGGAAAGCTGGGCACTGGGCCATGCTTGGCTGGACTGGGATGGGGCACAGCCACGCCCTGACAGGCGGTTGGTGCAGTGCCTGGGGCCTGGCACTGCTGGTTGAGCTGGTAGAGGATACTATGGATAGAGGGCAGATTGGAGGGTGGCAGGGGCAAGCCCCGGCCTGGCAAAGGGATCACAGAGGTGGCAGCAGCCGCTGCAGGCAGGCTGGGTGGTGGGGCTGGTGCCTCGGGTGGCTTTGGGTAAGCCAAAGGCCCCAGGGTGCTGGGCACCGGGTAGGGTGCTACGCCCACCTGCACAGTGGCCGGTGACAGTTTAGTCCGCTTGCCCTCCACACTCTTAAGCACACTTTTGGTGTGCCCAGCAGGCACAGCCGAACTAGAGGAGACAACCGCAGCCTTGACAATGGCCAGCAGGCCTTGGTAGCCGGTAGTATGCTGGGAGTAAGGGCTGTAGCGCTGGCCACTGGTGTCATAGCCGTTGACCGTGCGGCTCAGATGCTTGTGTTGTGGTACTCGGATGTTGGTGGGGAAGATCTTGATGGACAGTGGGCTGTTGGCCACCTTCTCAGCATAGGCATCCAGCTCGGCTGGGCTTGGGTAGCGGGCAGAATGCATAGAGCTGGCCACTGACTCGCCTGCAGGGAGACAGAGGCACAAGAGAGTCAGGTTGGTACCCACAACCTCTCATTCCCCACCAGGACTCCAGGAGTTGCCCATTTCCCTTTTCCTCAACCGCCGGCATTCTGAGCCATTCTAGACCAGAGCACAGGCCAGAGCTTCCTCTGAGGCAGGGGAACAGGGTGGTACACAGGAAGACTGTACTGGTCCTGTCATGGTTGGAGGAACCTTGGTTATGTGGGCTGTGTAACCCTAGGCAGGCTGTCTGCTTAGGCAAGCTGTTCAGTTTTCCCACTTGTGGAATGGGGATAATAATGGTGCCAAATCGGCAGGGTGACCTCAGCAGTGCTTGAGGGGCTCAGTGGTATGTCACCCAAGTGGGTGACAGGACATTGTAACTCCTGGGGGACTTAGGTTAGGGGCCTCACCATGCTGGGTGTCCCTTTCTGCATCTTAGGGCAGGGCCTCACTAGAGACGGACATACCCATGAGGTCCTTTCAATTGGAGGGCTCCTATCTGGTCCTCTCAGAGCCCTGATCTGAATGGCCTTGGTCCATTGTTAGTCTTGGTGATGGTTCTCAGGGTTAGGCAGGCTGGCAGTGGTGTTAGCTTACCCAGACAGGATTGCCAGGGGCAGCTGGGAGAGGTCAGGCCAGCTGAGGCAGTGCCTGTACCCATCAGAGAGGCTTCTTACCACACGGAGCACTCCAAACAGTTGGAGATTTATGGTTGTCATGACTAGGGAGTCTGCATACTGGTGGTTTCCAGTGGACCTGGTGGCCGCCTCACATCCCACAGTGCACTGGAGAGAACAGGCATGATGCACCCAGCCCCAAGGGCCAGTAAGGCCCAAGTTCAGCAAGGCAGGAGGAGGCAGGGACACCATGGACTGGGGTATCATTCCTCCATCTCGAAATCCATTGGGCCTAACTTGGGCACAGAAGGTAAGTCCACCCCAGACTCTGCTATGGGCATCCCTATCTCCTAAGTGCCCTAAAATAAACTTGGTGTGGAGAATGGAAATGTCACTTTGGCCAACGGGGGAATCTTTCTCTGCGATTGGATTTAAACTACATTATACAAGCAATTTCATGGGCACTTAGCACCGCTCTGAGAGTCCCGCAAAAAAGGGCCCAGTTCTTCATTTGCCAGCCATAAATCAGCAGTTGCTATAATGAGCACAAAAATGTCACTTTTATGCAATTTTACAGATGAACAAAACTGGTGAAATTAGCTGTGGAAACCTACCAGACTCAGCAAAAGCGGCTGCCGGGAGGGGGGAAAATGATAGCCGTGTGTATTTTTGTTCCCCTTAAACTCTTTCTAGGCGAGTGTCTGCCATTGTGGTGTGAAAACCCATTTGTCCTCTGCATTATGCTTTCATTCGGAGTTTATCTTGAGTATCCAATGAGCCACCAACTGTGAAAATGATTAAATCTACAAAATCTATCTAATGGATGGAATAAATTAGGTGTTCAAAACCTTAAGAAAGAGGAGGAAATGCCTGCTTTCCTGGTGGCCTTACCAAAAGGGGGCGCACCTTGCCCCCATCTGGTCAGTGGGCATCCTGCAGGCGGTGGCTCTCAAGGGAGAGCGTGTATGGATGAACACAGAGCTTCACAGCCAGCACTGAGAGGGAACTGTGAGATGGTGGGGATGGCCTCCCTGCGATGTAGGTAGGGATGGGTATGACATGTGGCGGCCAGCATGGAGACCTGCCTCCCTAGTATTTTGACCACTTGGCACTCCAGTCCCTGCAGTCCTCAGGTCCCACACTGGCCAGGGTTGACCGGTATAATCAGTAAGAGCCTTTGGAAGGAAACATGGTTTCTCTGCTCTGGCTCTCCCACAATACCCAGTCACACAGGGACACTGGAGACACCTACAGGGATAAACAGAGGCCTTGGCCATGTGAATCTTGTTCAGCCCCAGCTGGGCCTCCTGAGGGACCCTGAGTAGACACTCTGCAAAGCAGCTGAGTTTCCAATCCCATCAGGCACACAGTGCTGTCACCTGACACATGGTGAGATACACACAGGTATTTTGTAGGAGAGGTCAGACGTTTCAGCCAGGCAAGGGCAGAACTAGGTCAATCTGTCTTCTGGGTCACCATCGCTCCACCCCAGGCAGTGCCTGGTGGGGCTGGGGCATGTCTGAGGGCTGAAGGTCACCCAGCTTCTCCTGGGGAACTGGTGTTCAGTGAGCCTCTTTCAGGGAATGGCTACAGTGAGGCTCTTGGAGCATCCCATTACAGACCTTAGTCATGGACCCACATATACCTTTGATATGATATCTCCACCTAAAGCCTTGGTCTCTAAGGCTCCCCCCCCCCCCCAGCTACCCTCGAATGCTTCAACCATAGTCTCATCTGCAGTGGACCTGGCTTGGGGCCCTAGGCTACTTGGCTTCTGGGCCCAGGTTGGCAAAGTCCCAAGTCATGATTGCTCATAACATCACACGTGTAGTCTGTTGGTAAACACAAGGCCATAGGGAATAGGGAAAGGGTCTCAAGGAAGGGCCGGGGAGCTCTGTGACAGTGGGGTCCTTAGGATAAGAGGGAGACTGCATGGTCCCATGGGGGCCCCCGTTTCACTTGGTTTGGGGAACTTAGTGGCATCTGTCGTGAAGGACACCGTAGACTGACTGCACTTAACCTCCAAACTCGGAGCTTAGTAGTGGCTTGTACACTGCTGGGGCTCCACTACCCATAGGGCACTGTGGACGCTTGAGCCTATCCATTCTAGACCCCTGACACGCTATTTCCTGGGCCCTAATATGCAGGCATCAAGGGAAGGAATCGGCACCTTGGATAGGATGTCAGGCAGCAGCAAGCCCCAGGAACAGGATGGTGGCAGGTTGACAGGTGTGGTGGACACACCCACGTTCTTGAGCACGTCTTCCATAAACAGTGGTGTCTGGCTCTTCCTTGTTTGACATGACTGGAGTAGTGGCTTCATCATACTAAGAAAAACGTAGTATTGGTGGACAGGAAGTGGTGCTAAGTGACTCTCAGGAGGCTACGTTTTATTTTAAAGCCAGGGTCACAAAACTTCTCACAGAGATCTACCTGCTTCTGCCTTCCGGGTGATGGGATTAAAGCTGTTCACTGCCACTCATGGCGACTTGGCAAAAACATGTGACTGCCACTTGGACCCAGCTGTGTGGAGAGTTCACCGACAGGTATCTCACATTCAGAAGACCATAAATGCTTCTCTCTCTACCCCCAGGAACATCTTGGGACAGCTTCTCGCTGTTGCATTGGGGGCATGGTGGTGGTTTGGCACTGACTCCTGGGATAGTTTGGCACACTGTCGTGGGAATCAACAATGAGGTCCCATGGTGGTAGGTTGGAAGGCCTCATGGCTTGGACCCAGTAGTCAGTGAGGAAGCAACCCTTTGAGGGATGTGGAAGCCTTATAGGATCTGAGCAGAGGGGCCAGCAACCCAGAGCTGGGTGTTGGCCATCTGGTGTGTGCTCCAAATGGTGCATTCCCTGGGGAGGGAGACCTTCCATTATGACTGAGGTATAAAATAATCCCTTGAAGGGCCCATGTGTTGAAGGCTTGGTCCCTCACAGAGTCTTGAGGATACTGTGTCCATCTTGAATTGACTGACTGTTAGGTGGGCATGGTTGACTGGGGTGTTCCTTTGAGGATGGAGAGTAGGCAGGAGACAAGCCTGCCATGTGTTTCCTCGGTGTACCACTGTCCATCTCCAAGCCAGTAGTAAATTGGCTTCACATTGCTTGAGCCCTGGTGCAAAGAACTAGCCTTCCTTAGTGTCCTTGGGCTGTGCCAGTGTTGACAGTGACATCTCCCCTCAGTTCCTCTATTACTAAGATGTGCTATTCAAAGCGACATTGGAGGTACTGGACCCAGACCTTCCTCTGCAGCCTCCTTTCCTGTCAGAGGCCCTGAAGGCACACAGAGTATGTTTTCTCCTGGGTCAGCCATCGTGCCCTCCTGAGACAGCTTTGGAGGAGGGCCCAGTGCTCATAAAAGGTTAGACATTTAGGTTAACATCAAGAAAAGGTGACCTAGGCTGCCTCTCCCCGCTCAGCTCTCCCCTAATCCATCTCCATCCAGGAAGCCCCCATTAACGGCTTGTCTGGAGATTTAAAAGGCTGGCAGGAAGTGCCTGGCGAACTGTCACTGCTATTAAGTTAATGTTATGGGCCTTTTACAGGTGCGTTAAATAGACGCGGTTATTAACGAGTATATTAAGCCAATTAAAACCAGCCCTCTGAGTGGGGCTTAATGTTGCCTCAGGGAAACAGGGGTCTTCACTGCTTTGCCACCAGTGGGGCGGGCAGGGAAGGGAGGGCGAGGCTCTGCCATGGGGACCACAGAGAACAGAAAAGCTAAGAGGCAGAGTCAGGTCATAGGCTTCACCTTGACTGTGCAGACCTCAGGCAGCCTGTATTTTGCCAGTGTGGGATAAAGGGTGGATTCTGGGAGAGTTAAACATGCAATGAGATGTTTGCTCAAGGGAGAGTGGGGACCACCACCCCAGAATTCGTGGCTCTGTACTCCAGATGCCCTGCAGGATCCAGGCCTGTATCATTGAGGAAGGACACGGCAGACAGGCCGTTTCACGGAGTAGCTCGACAGAAAAGGCAGGCACCTGCTCAGGAGCCTGGATTTGGGGGCAGCACACTGAGAACTGGTGGCCCAGCCCCTCCTGACTCGTGGGTGTATGCCCTGGAAAAGTAATTCCAGGGAACCTCAGATTTCCAGGTACAGAATGGGGCTGTCACGTTCCCACAGGAGTGACAGAGTGGTAATGGGCCAGTGAGATCACTTCCTCTCTTCCATCCAGCCTCTGCCTCTCCACATGGGACCAGGAAGTCCTAGGGCACCACCCTTCATCTGCGTCCCCCTTCACTGTGACACTATGCCCTTGGAGGTGGCAGCCTCCTGAATGCTCAATTAACGTGACACTAATTAGCTGGTGGCACCAGCAGACTGCCTAATGAGGCCGCGCCAGGTCGGGGAGGGGGAGACACTGGGCAGGGAGAGCAGCTGTTCTCTGGTCTTTATTGGGAAGGACTCAAGCAGTCCTGGGGATGGCTGCTTGGCACCATGCTGGTTGTCCCAGGGATCCCAGTTGATCAGACCCCCAGTAATTCCAGGCATGCAGTCAATGGGGCTGGGGACTGTGTGTGTGTTGTGTGTCTGTCCCAGGGACCCCAATCTGCTGTGTGGTTGACCAAATGATCAGATCCTGAATAATTCCAGGCATTAAGTTAATGGGGCTGGGGACTGTGTGTGTGTGTTGTGTTGTGTGTCCATCCATTCCAGGGACCCCAATCTGCTGCATGGTCGACCAAATGATCAGATCCTGAATAATTCCAGGTATGCAGTTAATGGGGCTGGGGACTGTGTGTGTGTGTACGTGTACGTACAGCTCTCTGGCCTATCCCTTGGGGCAGGAAGTTAAGATTAAGTGGGAAAACACTCAGATTCTCAAGCACAGGCATGAAGCCATGAGATCTAATCAGGGGATATCCCGCAACAGTCAGGTCCCCCTCTAGGCCCTCCTCGCCCCAGGCTGGTGGGAGACTTAGGGTGGCCTCTGTTACCTCCATTCTTCTACACTCTAACTTGCTTTTCCCTCACCTGAACCTCACAATTTCTTACTTGTCTCTGAGCCTGGCGGTTTCAGCCATATATGATGCTAGTCTGCACCTGATTTGTCCGTATCATACAAAGCCTCTTCCTCTGGGTCTCATGCCCTTCACCTACTACCAGAACCATACTTTACTTCAGTTCTATTTCTATATGCTCATATTTCAGAAAAATCAAATACTCAGGGGTAGAGCGCGCACAGGCCTTGGGTTCTATCCCAGGCCCTGGGAGAAACAAACCTTAACTCTCTTTAAAAACAGCATCGTACAATAATAGGAACAAGCTTTAAAAGAACAAAGTGGTCTGAAAATGACAAAATGTTGAAAGAAAAAAGATGAAATAAATGAGAAGATGTCCCATGTTCATGGACTGGGAGACTCAGGATGGCAGCTGGTCTCCTTGCAGAGACTAAGAAGCTCGTCCCAAAATGCTGGGAATCCAAAAAAGTC
This sequence comes from Phyllotis vaccarum, assembly GCA_033318265.1. NCBI lineage: Eukaryota > Metazoa > Chordata > Mammalia > Rodentia > Cricetidae > Phyllotis > Phyllotis vaccarum. The sequence goes on from JARWLC010000017.1 coordinate 58,183,342, forward strand.
CAAGCAATTTCTAATTCTGAAGTTTAATGAAGCGTTAAGATAATTGGAGCACTGTGGGTACTAGGCACAGAGCGGCACCAACAGGCTGGAGGTGACCACTCACCAGGGAGAGGCTGGTGTTGACAACTAGATATCTAGATATTGGTGGTAACTGGACAGCTGCATTCAAAATAATGAGGTTTGATGAATTTCCATATGCAAAGATCAACTCAAAATTGTAATCAGAGACCTATATGGAAAAGCTAAAACTTTGCAAAAACCTTTTATTCATTTATTATATATGGGGTGTGAAGCGCAAGCCCCATATAACTCTTTCTACCATGTAGATCCTGGGCGTCAACTCAGGTCCTCCAATTTGGTAGCAGGGGCCTCCAGCTATTGTGTTGTCTCACTGGCCTGAAGACTAAAGATGCTTAGAAGGAAACACAGGAGGCCACACAGCAGCTTGGGTCATATAGAACCTTGTACAGAAGCACCTGACAATGGCCATGACAGCATCCAAATTACACAGTTTGGTACTTCAAAGGGGAACCAGGAACTGTGAGGAAGACAGCTGCATGATGGGAGAGGGTTCCTGCAAATCATGCACATGAAACAGGGCGAGGACCCAGAATACAGATGGGACCCAGGTACCCCGAGGGAAAGACAAATAACAGAGTTGAAAGAGGAGCTGCATAGGCGTTTCTTCAAAGAAGACACAGGAGAGCCAGTAAGCACATGAAACAAAGCATTCACACTATCATAAAGACACAGGGTAGATGGCGTGGGTACCCTGGCACCTGAGATGCTGGGACAAGAGGATTGCTGTAATTGAGGCTTGCTTGGGCTGCAGAGGGAAACTGTCTCAAACAGAACACCTTGGGCTGAAACTTGGGCCCTCTGCATGCAAAGCAAACACAAACTGGCAGCCATCTTCCCTGGCCACGACCAATGCGATTTTATTAGAGCAGTTCTGCTGCTCTGTATTAAGTTACACCCACTGTGTGACCTGTACGGTTGAAAGTGGCTGTCGGCACACAAAGTCTGGCAGCCTCTCTTGTAGAAGTTGTCTTCTCCAAGGCGTTCTATGTCTGACCCTGGCATGTGTTCATTTTCTTTTGCTGGCTACTAGGACACTCTGCCCTGCACACAGGCACCGTGCCTAGGGTCTTTACGCCTGCCATGTTCCAAGCCCTCAGATTCCCTGGCAGGAATGGATGAAGGGCACAGGCTCAGTGTGCCAAACCCCCTCAGAAGGACAGTGAGTCTGATACACGTCACCTTCTAGTTTTCCTTGTACACTTATACTGTGACGGAGGGAAGGCAATGTGTACAGGTTGGAGCATAACTTTCAAGAGTCAGTTCTCGGGGCTGGAGAGAAGGCTCAACAGTTAAGAGCACTGGCCACTCTTCCAGAGGACCAGAGTTCAATTCCCAGCACCCATTGGCAGCTCACACTATCTGTAATTCCCGTTCCAGGGAATCTGACATCTTCACACCAAAGCATGTAAAAAAATAAATTTTATATATTTTAAAAAGGGAGTTTGTCCTCTCCCAACCATGTTGGTCCTAGGAATTGAACTTATGCCATCAGGCTTGGCAGCAAGTGCTTTACCTGCTGAGCCATCTTGCTGCCCCTATAGAAAAGCCAGTGGCTTGAAGTTCACTGGAGCAGAAGCTCCAACTGGCAGGTCATAGAGAAGGGTGAGCCTCAGGTTTAAAGTCTATCTTACGCACCCTTGTGTTTCCAGCCATGGCGAGGGACCTTTTCACTGCTGTAGATACAGGTGCTGTGGGTTGCGAAGACAGCAGGAAAAGTGTTGGAATTGGCTGCCCACTCTGATGGTTCCCCTCTCTTCTTGTCCCTGTGCCATAGTGTCCAGTCACTCTCCTAAAGTCACACACATGCCCTGTGTGGGGTCCAGCCAAAACCTGACCCCTTAAGTCCATCCATCCATCTTACTACCTGGGTGGTGGGGGCGGGCTGGCACAAGCAGTCCACTGTTCTTAGGCAGATGCCCATCCCCCACAGTGCCTTTAAGCACAGCGGAGTCTGGGTCCCTAAACCCTTCTACAGCTACACAGACCCTCCTCCTCTCAGGGCTCTTTGCCAAACCTGCATTTTTCGCAGTGCACAACTCAGGTTGTATATTAGCAACTGTAATGAGAAAGTCAAATATTTATTTGCTGGTGAGGCCCTGCATAGCTGAGATGTAGGTTTCTGTAGGGATGATCAGGTCTGGCTTGGGACCTTGGGACTCTAGCTAGTTGAGAAGGTTTAGCTCTTAGGCCTAAGGAAGGGGGACACACATACTATGTTCTTCTTTTAAGGTCAATTTCTGCAGTCACCTAGGATAGGCCACTCCAGCCTGCTCTGCCCTCAGCTCTTAAGAGATGTAACCTGTGACCATTTCTGGTCCCTTCCATGTGCTCTAGTTACATGTGGCAGCTGGTTCTTTTGCAGTTCTTTAAGCCAGGCTACTGTGATCCCCTTGTAGAATTAAAAAATCAGGGTCTCAAGCAGGTTCTCCCCACCCCCTGGGTCTTTTGATGTTATCCATCACAGGTGGCCAGAACTAGGCTTTTTAAAATCTACCTCATCTGACTTTTTGCTTTATAGAAGGGGACACATGCCCAAGGGGACCAACTTGTCTAAGGTGATGCTGTCCATAGCCTGGCCAAGACCTTCCTACCTTGATGGTACCACAGCATAGCCCAAAGCCCAGGCCGGCCTTTCCAGTCTAAGTTCAGCTTGGGACAGGAGATGAGGAGACTCCACCAGGCAGCCATGCCTAGAAAAGGCAGGAGCTTGACCCAGGGGTCAGAGCGGGGCTGGCAGCAGAGCCTGGGACAGAATTCACTGTCTCCTTCCTTGATCCCTCCTACGTTCTTCAGTTACAGCCAGATCCAACGTCTTTCCTGGTAGGCAGATGTGAAAGGGTGTAGTGGGAAGAAGCGTGCCTTAGCTGGCCTTCTAGACTCTTCTGTTCCAGCCCTGGAGCAGGAAGAAAATGCAGCCACTGCCCAAACAGGCATGGTAGCCCATACCTACGATCCCGGCATTTGGGAGTCAGAGGCAGGAGGATTGCCAGGAGTTTGTGACCAACCTTATCTAACAAGAGCAGATCTTGTGAGACTGTGGCCCTCCTAAAAGAACTGTGCAGACTAGAAACATCCCAAAGGCCCAACTGGCCAGTCTAAATGTGCCACGACCCCCATGGCTGCTAAGGCTTGAATGCAAACTAAGATGTAAATTCTAAAGATCAATCGAGGTGTGAGGGGGAACCTACAAGAAAGCCGTGATGTGCTGAGCCAGCAGCATGTACTCCCCAAGTACAAAGCCTAAGTCACTTTCTTAATGACAGAGGTACATGGAACACAGCTGGCTAAAGAGAACACAGGACAGCATACAAAATCACATAGCCATTCCCCACCTGCTCTGCAGCCAGGAAGCTACAGAGGAATAAGTACATCTGTGACACTCTGGAAGTCCAGTCACAACACGGTCTCAGCTTTTCTGAACCATGAACTTCCTGCAAACAGCTGGGCAGGACAAACTTCCTCCAGAGGTGTAGTCCACACTGAGCAAGCATCAGACTTTATTTTGATAAAGCTCGGGCAAGGTCACAGTGAGTATAAAAACTACATCCCAAGAGAAGACCATCACCTAAGAGATGGCCAGTGCTTCCTGGAGAGACGGACCGCAGGGAAAACATGTAAACGCAACTGTCTGTGAAGCAAGAACCAAAGTGCAGGGGGAGAGAGGGAGAGCATGGGGTGGGGTGGGGGTGGGGATGAAGGCTAGGGGCCAAGCTTAGAGGTCATGGTTCCCGAAAGGAACCCAAGACCACTTGGTAAAGTAACTGGATAGAGAGATCATCTCTGTTTGAAACAAGGCTACAGGGGTGGGGTGAGGTGGGTGCAGGGCAGCATGAAGTTTCATTTTCTAGGGATAGAGCTTTTGGAAGACTGGGAACCATGGACATGGAGGTTCCCAAGAGCACATTGGAGCTATCTTCAGGTAATGGAACATAAGGCTAACATGTTGCTCCACTGATCCTGTTTCTTGAGGACACAGAGGCTGAGTTGACGCTGGTGCTGTTGACTATGGGAGGGACGAGGGGCCTGTTACAACACAATGCCTTTATCTTTTCTAGCTGGGACCAGAAGATGCCATTTGTAGCTGCTGAGGTTGCAAATATAAAGTCAACTCCAAAGAGCAACTGCAGAACACACCGCCTCCCATCATTTTCTTCAGGGAAAATGACAGCTCAGCTCGTCTGTGAAGGACCTGCCTTGTGAATGAACATGAGGACTTCTGTCTCGATCCTTGGCTGTATTTGAAGAGGGATGTACAGGGGGACAAGGAGATCCATGGAGTGCCTGGGGATCCAGCTTTACCAATTGGTGAGCACTGGGTTTGGAGGGAAGCATCACACCCCCCCCCCCCCCCCCCCCCCCCCCCCCGTGAGTAGTAAGGGAGGAAGTGTTGTGTTCGGATACTAAGCCTAATTCTACAGCATGAGAGTCATATCAAAACAAAGTAACCCAGAGAATTAGCGAAGGTGTGTCAAGAGAAACGTGAGTTCAAAAGCAGAGGTTATCTTAAAATCTCACCCAGTCCACAAAGTGTTAAATGCTTCTTTTTAAGGATTCCCTTCCTATGAAGGTTTACAGTACTAATATCTGCACATTAAACAGCAGTGCAGCATCACTGTGGATTCTACGAAAAGTCAGTTAGAAACTCATTAGCCCAGGCCTCTAGGTTCTTAGCCAGACCCTGAATCCGAAAGACAGGCTCACCTTCTAAATTCTCAGTGAAAACATAAAACAAAGCCAAAGGTTACTTTGTATCACAAAAGACAGCAGACAAGAGCTGGTGTTTTTTGGGTGCTATATCTCTAGGTACAAAAAAAACCTTCAATACATTTTTAGAGGCATCTCTGATTATATACCCACATCCTCCTTCAAAGATGGACAGTCAAGATGAAGAAAAAAAATCAGAACCAAAACTGTAAAATGACTTGAAAGTAAAATTCAAAATATCAGTATAGCCTTTGTATAAAAATAATTGCAGAGCATGCAAGATGGTTCTTGCTGCCAAACTTAAGACCTGAGTTCAATCCTTGGGACCTACATCATGAAAGGAGAACCTTCCCCCAGCTATGGTATACACACTCTCTCATACACACAGATAAATGTATTTTTTTTAAAAAATGAAGTAAAAATCATAAAGATTTTTAAGTTTTAAAACTCAAAAAATAAATAACTTCAAGAAGATTTTTAATAAAGATAAAAGCATAAATCAATGAGTTAGAATCCCTAAAAGGGTAATATTACTAATAAATACTATCAATTGATCTTTAGGGAATGGCAATAGATCATATCATTAGCTAATATAATCAAGAACGGAGGCCGAGGCTAAGAGATGGCTCAGCAAAGTGCCTGTGGTCCTCGGAATCCACATAAGGCAAATGTGATGACATATGACTGTAACCCTGGCACTGGGAAAGCAGCTGAATCCCTGGGGCTCACAGGCAGCCGAATCAGCAACTTCCAGCCAACAGAGAGACAATGGTAGGAACCTGAGGTCCTCCTATGGACCCTACAGTTGCACATGAAGCTGCACACATTAAAAAATTATCTGGCGTCAGGGTGATCAAATTACACTACACCAGTTTGCCCATCCCTATGTAACCTCACCGGAAAACCTAGATCAAATTATGTTAAAAATTATCAGACCCATTCAAGGATCAGGAGAATTAAAACAATTACTAGAGAAGAAACACTGAAGAGTTAAAAGGCTCCTGGCCCCACCTAGCACACACTGGCTTAGTTTTATCCCAGAACCGAGCAAGTGTTCGACAGACGATTCCCCTGACCTGTCACCAAACACAAGAAGAGAAGGAAAAGCTGTAGATGGCAGTAGCCAACAACCGAATTGTTATCATGTGGGGATGGGTAAGGATCTTAAAGAACAGATGTAATCCTGAAAAGATGTTATAAAACTTGTTATAATGACCACAGGGGGGTCAACCAGAACGCAAGGATACTTCAACATGAAGGCATCCAATGACACCATTGCTCATATGTTCTGAACCTGCAAAGCCATCCGGAGATGTTCCAACCCCCATTCTTGATTGTAAAACTTTAATAAAATGGAGACTGACTTAACTTAATCAAATACTCATTTCATGCTAGCATATCCTTGGCAGGACAATCTGTACACTAGCGATATTCTTTGGAATGATGATTACCACTAGGTCATCAATGTTCCAGGGATGCCAGTCACCCATTCAACCCTATTCAATAAAACGAAGATAAAATAGGAGCCAGACATGATAACTTTAATCCCAGCCCTGGGGAAGTAGAGGCAGGTGAGTTTGAGGCTAGTCTGATCTAAATAGTGGTCTCCAGGCCAGCCAGGGCTACAGAGAACCTGTCTTAACAAACATACACACAAAAAAACAGCATGATAGTATTCGCCTGTAATTCCAACTCCTGACCGCTAGAGACAGCACAAGACATGGCAAGTTTGAAGCCAGCCTGGACTGCGTGAGGCTGGTCTCTGAAAGTATTAAATAAATATTTTCACTGATTACTGTAAAACTGGGGAGACTAAACTGGAAAGCCCTTTTAGCAACAGAAACAAGAAGGTGGAAGTAGCTGGTGGCATTCAAGGGATCAGCCTCCGCGATGAGAGAAGCGAAGCAAACTGGCCCCTGAGTGTGTGGGAGCTAAATGCAGAGTCTGTCAGAACATTCCTGGGGAACACAGGAGGAAGTCTGAACAAAGAGGCATGCATTACAAAACACCATTTCTTCCGGAGTCCATCTGTCAAGGTATGCAGGCCCACCATGAATGTCATCCCTACATAAATGGCTCCTCAGGTTAGAAGACAAACAAGGTTACCATGAAATCTGGAGTGGGTCACCAAGGAGCATGAAGCTGTCTGTGTTATTTGGGCTGCAATGTGGTCAACCTTGGAGAACCAGCCACATGGCTCAGCAGGCGCAGGCCACCAAGACCCAGGGACCTGAGTTTGATTTTTGGGACCCACACAATGGAAGAACATAGTGATCCCCACAAGGTGTCATCCAACTCTCCAAGTGCCTGGTGACATGTGCTCACACATGAAACAAATAAATTATAGAGAAAACACAAAAAAGCATACATAGTGTGAATGAGTCAATTGTCAAAATCCAGAGTTGACTTCTCTAAGCAGAAGGGGTGGAGGGAGACAGCTGCCGTCATTAGGATGAGGTGCTGTGACTCCTGATGTTACCTCAGTCTGACTGTACCCAGGGATCACTGCTGGCTGAACCCAGTCATAGCTCAGTTTCCAACCCTTGGCAATATGAACAATTGGCTGTGGTAGTGTGACCTGTGTCCCAGCACTGGAGAGGTAGAGGCATCAAGAAGAGGCCAGAGTCATCTTTGATTACACAGTGAGTTCAGGGTTAGCCTGAGCTACACATGGCCTGTCCTCAAAAATAAGAAAACAAAGTGGGGTGAGGGTCAGATGAGAGCATGGTGGACTGAGCTAACTCAGTGGAAAGCTTGCTGAACATGAGTTGAGGGCTGATTCAGTCCCCAGAGTCTCCAAACAGAAAGAGACCAACCAGTACAGGGTAGACTCTAGACAACACTTAGATCACAAGCAGTAAATTACAATGTGTTTGTTGCTCCCCCCCCACACACACACATAGGGTTTCTCTATGTAGCCCTGCTCTCCTAGAAGTCACAATGTAAATCAAGCTGGCCTCGAACTCACAGGGGTCTGCCTCCCAAGTGCTGGGCAAATACTTTTTAATACTATTAAAGAAGGGAGTTGGGGGGGGCTTTGAAGCATGTAAGTCATCTACTGGAGACTGGGAGAAACCTTGGGAAATCATTTCCCTTTAAAAAGCAACCTAAAAGCCACAAAGGAGTTCTGATGAACCGAAGCATAATCTAGACAAAAGGCAAATCAGGGGAGACAAGCAGTTCTTGTGATACATACCACGGTTCTCACAGACCAAAGGTGGACAAAACTGCCACCCCATCAAAACACAGAGATGCACAGTCTATTAGAAATTAAAATAAATGACACAAAGGTACTGAATTTCTGTCATTTTAAATGAAAACTACACAGTAAACCTATGTCCATAGCCCAGGTGTCAAAGCCTGTGCTGGTGGATGTGAAGTCGGTCCTTTACAGGCTGCACGCTGTCCCAGGGGAACAGCTAAAGCTGTCAGGCCACACCCATCAGAGTGATAAAGTGTTTAACATGCCCTGAGCCCGTATTTCCTCTTCCAGAATTTTCCCCATGCTGTATTCACACCTGGTGACAGCACAGGGTTTATTGCTACATCACTTATCAAATCAACAAGTTGTGGACAGTTTAAATGGAGGGTTAGCCAAATAAATTATGGCTCATCCTTGCCAGAGAAAGGGACTTGGGAAGAGGCAGCTCTTTGGCAGGTGACCTGGAGGATGGATGGCCAAGGGAGGTGCTGGACCATATCAGATGTGCAAGCATTTGCCAGAGCGCATAGAACTGAGGGCACACAGAAAATGGACACAGCTGCCTTTGAGGGGGCAGGGGCTTGGCTCTCATTCCCTTCCTGTGGAATGCTGGACAAGAATGTTACTTCAAGATAAATAAATAGTTTGAAGAAAAGGCAACAGTGTAAACAGCGGCTTCTAGGCTACAGGGCAGAACTATGTTGTGCCTCCCTCCTGAGTGCTGGGGTTACAGGATTCCCTGAGGGATGAGCACAGGCCTCCCAAAGTATCTCAATGTAGCGTTTCTGCATGAACACCCCCGACGGGTCAGACTGAGCCATGACCCACACTACAGAAGCTTGAAGAACAGAAAGCAAGTGCCAGGACTCAGAACACAGAGGAGGAAACAGGAAGCAGTGGAGGAGTCTCACTTACACTTACGTAGTTCCAGGCTCTTGCTTGGACAGGCCAGGTGTTGGCCGGGTGGGTTCTGAGTCCTCTGCAGACAGGCCAGCATGGCTGAGCTGGGAGCCCCAGGTGGGGCACGTTTTGCAGCAGGATCCCTGTGAAAAGGAAGACACTGGTGACTGAGAGCCTCTCCAAGCCACCTCCTGCCCTCCCCAGTACCCCAAGGAACAGTGGAGATTGGTTGTTTTTGAGACTTCTCTTTAGTCCAGGCTAGCCCACAACATACAGTCTTCCTGGTGCTGGGATCAGGGGCATGAGCAACCATGTCTGCCTTCAGGTCAGATGTTCAGAACAGATACTCTATCTCCAGATGGAGAAACTGAATAGGTGCCCCAGAGGCATCACAGGAAGGGATCAGAGGTGGCCTTCTACCACAACAGGGCCAGAACTTGCATACCCTTGGCTAGCTCAAGCATGTGGGTCACCCCCAAATGTTTCAGATTTTACCCCTCTATCAAAATGCCCTTTAGATGGTGGTGGACCCCAGCGCTCTCATAACCCCGTGATAGATCTGGCCCTAGCTCACAGGGAAAGGAACCACCTGGTCAACTTTGGGTAGAGCTAGTGGGTACAGTGCCCCTGTTTACATAAGTTATGAGTGTGACACCTGTTTGGGGTGTTCTCACAGCACCCCTGGAGAAGTGTCAGGATGGTGTCCTGGGGTGCTTCACCCCAAGTAGGAAGGGTAGGGCCAGAGTCACCCACAGCAGCCCTTAGAAAGCAGCTCAAACACCAGGGGTGGGGTGGAGCACAGCAGGCCCAGGTATCCCCACAAAGCCCACCTTCCTGAGGTATGGTACCCTGAGTACTGGGGTCAGGACAAGCCAGGCTTGGAGGCCACTGTGGAAGATGGGGGGGGGGTCCCTGTGGGGTCCACCCTCTCTTCCAGCCACAGAGAAAGCCTCAGCCTGGGTACCCTGAGGTCCTTGAACCCCCCATTGCCATCCATCTCTGGCCCTGGCAGCTGGCCTGGGCTGCCTCCATCCTGAGCTGGTTAGAAAGGAGGGGGGTGTGTTAGGAGGAAGAGAAGGAAGGTATTTAATACTAAACAGGTGTCTGAAGCCTGGAATTTTGCTGCTTCTAATAATGAAGTATTCATGAGGAAAAGGCTTTTTTTCACCACTTTCTTAGGATACTAATTTCACAACAAGCTCCTTGTTACGGTGCAATTATTCCAATCTTGTATTCCCCGAGACGGTGGCAGCCTCCCGTCTGTCCTGGCCTCTCAGTAAATGAAAGACAATCACGTAACCACCTTTCATTATGCTCTATTTTACTTTCAGCAGAGGTACCCGTGAGTAAAGATTTCCTCTGAAAGGGACTTTTATTCAGTTTCAAAACCAATTTTCTCCTATTACTGTCTATAAAAAAGAAAAAAAGAAAAAGCAAGTGGGGGATGGATAGATGTGGGGGAGGGTGGGGTGCTCTTCCCCTCCCCCAGCCCTAGCACAGCAAGGCAATAAAAGCAGCAATATCCACTTCTCGGCTTTGATTTCTGGTAATTTTAAAATATGCCATTACAATCAGGCAGCTTAAGAAGGGAGTGAAGTGGGACTTATTGCAGGGATGGAAGTCCTTGACTGTAGAAAGCAGTGAGGCTCATTGGGGACTGGGATGGGGGCTACTGACAGAAATAGGCCTGCTGGGGCCACTACCACCACATGCCACAGTCCGGCCTTGAGGCTACGGTCCACCCCATTCAGACTGAGTGTGCTGGGTTTCCACACACAGCAGGTGCTCACTTGTGAACGTGCAATAGATCCCTTGTGTTATACTCCATCACATGGGTGGAGTCCCCAAACCTACATGTTGACAGTCCACGGTGACAGTCCACGGTGACAGCTGACTGGTACACACAACGAGGGTGGCACCTGCCTTGACCCTGCCCACATCTCCCCACCCTCTCCATCACAGCATCTGTTTCTGCCACCCTGACGCACAAAGCCTGCCTGCACTGTTCTTGTCACAAGTGACGCTGGATTGGAGGGGGCAGAACCCGGGACCCTCAGGGGCTGTCTGGCTTCCACAGGCCAGGCAACACTTGGCTAGGAAAAGGGAGGTCAGAGCCTAGAACCCAGAGTCCGCCCAGTCCCTGTGCTGGCTGAGTAGGACACTCTGGCTTGTAAGAGTCACTCCATGATTCTTCTAGCCATGCCCCCCCCACCCGACATATTATTCTAGGGTCCTGACCCATTCTCTTACCTGGTAGGCCACCCAGCCTAGCACACTTGCAGCTGAAAGGGGCATGATGGGCCACAGCTGTTGAAGGAGGGCATTCTGCCTACTCTGCTACCCCAGCTGCCTCCGAGGACCCCTAGTCTCTAGAGCTAGGGTGTCCAGGCAGTCTGGGAACCCTGGGGACCACCAGCCCGGGAGGGAGCAGACAATACCCAAATCTGACTCTCCTCAGCTACTCAGAGCCCTGCTTGCCAGTTTCACCTCTGAAGGAGCCAGACTGACTGCCCCATACACAGCCTTGGATGCCAGCTTCCTCTAGTCTCCCAGATCACTGTCTACTTTCCCCAAACGCTGGGTCTTGTTGTGGGGGATGGGGCAGTAGGTCTCAGATAAGCCAGGGGACAGCCAAGCATTATGAGCAGTGAGATATCAAGTTCCCCCACACCCCAACACTTTGGCCTTTAAACTTCTCCCAACATCACCTTCTCTGCCTGGCCAGCTCTCCCCAAACTCGGTCTCTCAAGGCTCCCCCAAGGCCCACCATCTATCTGGCTAACTGCTTCATACTTCCAGACCAAGGCACCTGCTTTGTTTTGGGCCTATGGCACTGCCACCCAGTCATGTTTAATTTAGAGCTGTTTCAGATGGCTTGGCTGGCCATCTGAGTGGACACGGCCCTAATGACACCAAGTTGTTATTACCAGCTTCATGTATGTCTGTCTGTACTAGACTGTGATCTTCTATGGGGAAGGAGGACCATGCCTTGTTTCCAGAGTATCTGGTCAGAAATAATCATTTAATAAGATTTTGGGGAGATGGCTCTGCAGCTAAGAGTGTTTGCTGCTCTTAAAGAGGACCTGAGTCTGGTTTCCAGCTCCCATGTCACTCCAGCTCCAGGAACTACGTACATAGCACACCCTCACACAGACATACAAATAAAAATAAATATAAGACACCCAATGAATGGCTGCCCCAAACTGGAGATGAAAAGCTCAGAGACATCAAGGGTCCTGCACAAGGCCACACAGCAAGCCAGGAATATGTGGGCATCTACAACAGCCATGCCTTCCCTGTGATTCCCAGCCTACCTTCTCTTGCCTGTCCCCACCCCATCTGCAGATGGTGGGTCACTCAACCGGCCAGCACAGAATCATCACTGTCCAGCTCCACCAGGGACCATCTGGAGAGCCACACTGTCTGCAAATCAGACTGTTTATAAGCTCAAGGCCTTTTGTGACTTTGACAATAAAGGGGGGAGGGGGATGGGAGGGGAAATGTCGCAAGCCTCAATGATTAGAATGCTCTGGCACCATCCCTGACGTGGGGGCTGATAAGATGTCTTATCGGGGAGACACCCAAGGAAAAGGTCCCCTCCACCAGATAACACCCCCAGCTGTCAATGTGCCCTTTCATAGCTGGACTCTAGATAAGGCGCTGTGACAGGGGAGGGGAGGAAACTTTCTGAGCTGAGGAAAATCAAGTGGCAGACAATGAGCAGATGCTGTCTTATTTATTCAGAGTCGTCTTGGGGGGTGGGAGGCTGGCTTTGCTACCTTTTGTCATCCACTGCTGTGTCTGGCTATAAGGGGCAACAGGAAGTCCCAAGAGGTGAGAGGGAGAACCTAGAACTAGCAAGGTGCTGGGGACTGAGGGCAGCAGTTAGGATTTTGCAAAAGCCCTCCACATCCAGATCTGGGTGCATCCCGTCCTCAACCTGACTGGCATAGCAGCCTTGGCTAGAGGTTGGTTTTAGTTTCTTTTCACATAACAGGAAATGACCTTGTGTGTCTGTGTGTGGGTGTGTGTGGGGGGTGCCGCAATGTCTACAAGATCAGATATATCTTTAATTGGCAGAGCTCAAGGGGATCAGATCCTGAACCTCAGGTCACTGTATAGCAAGTCCATCATAGTTGGGGGAATCCCAGAAGCCCTCACTGCACTCAAGCCACCACCAAGGAGCAACTGCAAGACTCTCATCACCCTCAGTGCCCACATCCGCTTGGATCCTACCCTGAGAGGATCTGGGAAGATAGGAAGGACAGGCTCCCTGGAGGCCATGAACACATTCCACAGCCATTCAACAGAACACAGCCTGTGCACCATGCAGCAGGTAGAACCCTGCCTTCCCCCACTCACTCATTCACTTAGTAACACTTGAGAGTACCTTTTGGGGTGCCACCCCTATGCCATATGTAAGCATGACTTGTCACAAGGCCCCGGGATACCACTCTCTCAGAAGTGCCCTCCCTGGCTAAATCCAGCGTGAGCCTCCTCTCCCTCAGAAGGATAAAGATGCCCACCTACCTCAAGGGGTAACTGGCCTGCCCCTGGAGTAAAGCTGAATGTGGAGAAACACTTGGCCACCAGGGAGGTTGTGACTCCAGGAAGGCCACAGCCTGTGTGGCTTCCAGCCTCCACCTCTGACTTTCTCTAGAAATGCCTGCAGCTCTGCTCAAGGCCAAATACAGGCTGGGGAGGAAGGTCAAACCAGACCTAACAGAGTGAGGATTTGGGAGAAGGTAGCAGCCACAGGGAGCCACAGTGGCAGCAGCTAGGCGCTGACAGGAGCTGAGGTCTGGAGTGACTTGAGGATGTACACTACTACCCAGAGTCTCTTTCCATGGCTGAAACTTGATGGGCAATTAGCCAGTCTGAACATGGGAACATGTCATCCTTTGATTTTTCAGAACAATCCATAGCACCAGCTATATGCAAGACCCAGAGCTGGGTCTTCAACCTGTTGTCATATAAAAAGATGCAGTTCTTATTCCCAGGACCCAGAGTGGAGGGAAGAAGCTGGGGAACCTGGGGGTTCACACAGACTCTGCTCTACCCCTGGCTATTAGAGAAGTCTCCCATCTTCTCACATTGTCCTGACCACACAGCTGCCCTAGAGACACAAGAGGATCCCCACAGTATTGAGAGGCCCAGACCCAGGAAGGAGAAGCAGCCCCAAGCTGGTGGCACTGGGGCCAAAGCCTGGCTGTGTGGCTCTGGGATAGCACTATCCCCATCCAAGACTCCCCACTTCAGAAAATGCCAGCCAGTCCATTGCAGAGATGTGCTAAGGGTCCCTAGGCTGCATAATTCCTGTGGATCCCTCTTCAACCCCCTCTCTCCTTGCTGAGTCTCCCTGCCTGAACCCCTCACCCTCCCATCTTGCTCTTGGTCTCTCTTCCCATCAAAGCAGAAGCCCACCCCACCCCCTTCCTGCTGCTCCTCCCCCACCCCTGGTTCCCAGAGCCCAAGGCCTTCCAGGGGACCCTGTTAATAATTAAATGTTAATCTAAAAAGCAATTTGAGCTGCGGCTGGGCAGATCTGGTTAGAGATTACATTAGCATGGAGGAGGCCAGGGTAATTTTCTTTAACCCCTCTCTCGGATCTCTCTAGCCAGAGAATCTTCAAGTCACGGGGTGGGCACTGCTGATTAAACAGGCCCGGGGCTGGGCTATGGATAAGGGGCCTGTGAAAAGTGATTACTTCCCGCTGCCGGTTGGGCTGGTACAGGAAGGGGATTTCCACTCTTTTAAGGGTGGGGGTGGAGAGCACTGCCCCTTCAACAGGAGCCTCATCTCCTGCCAGGATGACTACCCCCACCCCACAGGCCAGAGGCGCCTAAGATGCCAGCTCCCTCCGCTCTTGTCTGGGCCCATCACTCTCCATTCAGACCTTTCCTGCTCTTTGTATGGTCCTGTCTGGGAAGGGCACTGGAGCCAGAGACCCTGGCAGTTCTGGGCCAAAGGGGTAAACAAAAACTGAAGTGGCAATCTCGAAATCTGGATGTGGGCAGAGCGCTTTGGGTGAGCATCTCTGCTGGCGGCTTTTATGCCAACTTGACACAAGCTTGAAAAGAAGGAGCCTCAGCCGGGAAAATGTGGCCATGAGAATGGCCTGTCGGCAAGGTTGGCAGTGCATTTTCTAAACTACTGATTGGGGTGAAAGGGCCTGGCCCATGGTGGGTGGAGCTACCCCCCCCCCAGCTGGTGGTCCTGCAGCGTATAACAAAGCAAACTGTGAGGAGCAAGTGAGTGACACTCCCCCATGGCTCTGCTTGGTTCCTGCACAGACTTCCTTCAGCAATGGAATGTGACTTGAGAGTTGTGAGATAAAATAAACCCTTCCCCCACCATGATGCTTTTGGTCACGGTATCTTACTACAGCCACAGAAATTACTAACACAACATCCCTCGTCACAGAGCTCTCTTTCCCATACACTGTGGACCCAGCTTCTGCACTCACTGGTCCTTGTCAACCCTTCCTTCTGGTAGAACATTCTTTTTGTTTGTTTGTTTGAGGCAGGGTCTCTCTGTTTAGCCTTGACTGTCCTGGAACTCACTCTGTAGACCAGGCCGGCCTCAAACTCACAGAAATTCACCTGCCTCTGCCTCCTGAGTGCTAGGATTAAAGGCGCACCACCACTGCCTGGCCAATATTCTTTATGATGCTTCCTGACCTTCACTTGGGGGTTTGAGGATGTCCAGAGTGCATGAGAGATGCAAGATGCAGTGTGACAAAAGCTTCTAATGTGGATCCCAAACCTTCCTGTGTGAGTCACCAGTGCCTGAACACAGTAGGTCCCCAGGAAAACATCTCCAGAAGGAAGATCAGGGGGTTGCAGGTAGGTAGCTGGTCCAAGCTCTTCAGCACCACGGCCAGCTCCCAGAGCAAGGTCCCAGGAAAGGGGCGGAGCCAACTCTGGGAGGGTGATGAGGCCACTAGCTGTGGGAATCTGCATTTCTCCGTGCATGCCAACTTCTGGGAACAACACACGAAGCCCCTATTATGTGCCAGGTCCTCTGCTAATGCTGAGCTGTTGTGGACCTGAGGAGGTAGGAATCTCAGATGGACAATAAGGTAGGTAAACAAGTGGTCACCATGATGGGTCATCCTACCCAGCCTGGGGGTGCCAAGAGGAAGTCCACCCAACTACCTCATAAGGTGACAGTACTGTGTCCTGACCTATCGAGTTCTGTCCTTAACCAAATCACAATTTTATGTCTGAACTTTAATTGGAGCCTCAATTTCTTCATCAAACTCCTTTCTACACACTGGCAAAATGATTCAGGATAGAAGCAGTCACCTGACAATCTAAATTTGATCCTGGAAATACACAGCAAAAAAGTTGTTTGTGCTGGCAACTATCTGTAAACCCAGGACTCTTTGGGGGGGGGGTCAAGACATGGTTTCTCTGTGCAGCCCTGGCTGTCCCAAAACTTGCTCTGTAAACTAGGCTGGTCTCAAACTCACAGAGATTCGCCTGCCTCTGCCTAAGTTGCGCTACCACTCTGTTATTCCCTCCTACAGTGAGAAGGAAGGTGGAGGTCTGAGAAACATCTTGGAAGTTCCTAGACCCTGATAAGTCTGGAGTGTATAGAAAAAGAAAGTAACTCTGCTGTGGGAGAATGCTCTTATACACTACAAATATTTGTCACTAAAAATATTGGTTTAATAAACCGCAGATTGGCCAGAAGGTAGTCAGGAAGTACAGGTGGAGTGACCAGCTGCGGAGAACTCTGGGAAGAGGAAGAGCATAGAGGGAGACGGGGATGCGGCACTGAAGCCACAGGGCTATCCCGGATAAGAATCATGGGTTAGTGTAAACATAAGAGTGCAAGCAATAAGCCCTAGCCATAGGCCAAACAGTTTATAATTCACAGAAACCTTTGTGTGATTATTTGGGACTAAACAGCTGTAGGACCAGCCAGGTGGGACAGAGAAACTTGTAGCTACATAGGCCTGCTCTAGACAAGGTGGAAGGCAAGAACAGACTCCCCAAAGCTGTCCTCTGGCTTCCACACACACGCACATCCTCAGCCCCCAGATGCTCTCGCATGTGTGCACACACACACAACACAAATTTTTAAAAATTCCATATAGGTACACACCGGGCCACCATGCAATACCTATGAGCAACTTTACTGAACAGCAAAGTAGCAAACAGTGAGTTGAGGGCAGGGATGGTCCCAAGAAGCAACCATGAAGAGCGCAGACCTTGGGGGGGGGGGTCTCCAGCTACTGCAGAACACACCAATCAGGCATGGAATGGTCACTAAAAGCACCTAGCTTGTGTGAAGCCAGCCAGGCAGTACCCTCAGGAGGTCTGCATCAAATGGACAAGAAGCATAAACTCAGTTCAAGGAGAGACTGATAGGGACAAGCTTCACTAAGAACATTCAAGGATACCCCAGTGCAGAAACAGAGGAGTGGTCATAACTACTGTCCAGATATAGCTGATCCCCTCCCAGAGCCAAGTAGATGAGTGAGGCTCACACTGTGGGGTGTGGATGGGGGGGCCTCCAGTTAGAAGCAGGGACTAGTGCTGATGGACCAGGTCCCAACTAATGAGGCTTGCAGACCCCGCCCCAGCTCTGACCTTCTGAAGTATTATTTTTCTACAATATTGGCCTTGTTCCGTTCCAGCAAAGGTTGGGAGAAGCCAGGAGTGTTATGAACTGCGTGTGTCATGAGGGTATGGGCCTGGAAGAAAGGCCCTGACTCAGTGTTTTTGGATTCCCAAAAGAGATGTAGAACCAGGTGACCCCAGGTGTGAGGGGTTTCTGAAGAGGCAACACTGTATGCAGCGTTAAAGCCATGTAAAGTAGGAGGGCACCCCAAGTCCTTGCCTTGAAGCCACAGTTTAAGGTTAAGCCACACAGTAAGAAGACAACGGGGTACGGGGGGGGGGTGTTCCCTGTTGGCTGAGCATGTCACAGACATCCCCACATTTAATCCACTCTACCACAGGGACAATTGCTTTGCACCCAAGGGAGCAGCATGGAAGGAGCTGAACAGGATTCCAAGTGGTTGGGGAAGATGACAGAAAAATTCCTGGGATGAATGGGCCTTGGCCAGGGGACCCTGGAATTTATAGTCAAGAGGAGGCAGGTTGAGTGGAGTGGTCCTAACGTTTAAGGTGGGAGGTGAGGGTGGTACGGCAGGAGAAATGTCTGGAGTTAGGATGAAAATGTCCCTGGGCAGGACTGCTGGTAGGCTGGCAACGTGGATGCGGAAGCCTGTGAGCGTCAGGGAGGAGCCACATGCCTAGTCCAGTCTCCAGCTTTCAAACTCTGCGGTGAACCAATGGTGCCTGACACTCCAATTCCTCAAAAGCCCCTATCCATGTCACCCAGCACAAGAGTTGGAGCACCTGGTTTGAATTTCAGCTCAGCTGTTTTCTTTGGTGTCTGTGGGAAGGGTTTTTTTATTTTTTTACTTTTTTATTTTTTGAGCTTTCCGGAGCTTAACATTTATACCTCAGACAAGTATCATTTGTGTTTTGTTGGTTTTCAGAATATTTGGAAAGGGATTTCCATCTCTGGATGACAGGGGACAGGAGGTTCAAGGTAAATCACTCAGAGGACAGTCTACAGCTGTTAGGGAGGAAGGACTGGATGAGCAGACAGACAGACACCCAGTGGCAGAGAACGCACCAAGCTTAGGAGCCAGTTCAAGCCCCAGTAGGTCCCAGCACAAGCCTTTGGCCACAGACTTGGCTCTGTGAGAGCCAAGGCCCTGAAGCTCCCACACTGTTCTTTACCCTGAGGGTCCAGGCCAAGCTTTCCACCTACAACCCATTCCTACCCCCACTGACTTCTAGGCATTCTAATATCCTCTTAGGACAGCCTACACTGCCCCTGTCCTCTTGCTAACGGCCTGGCCATGCTGGCTTTCTTTCTGATCCTCTAGACAGAGCTTCTACATTTCTGGTTTTGTTTTGCAGCGCAGCACTGCTCAAGAGAACTCACTCCATTTGTAAGTATAAAGCCTATAGCTAAGGAGAACGAAGTTTAGCCACGTACCCGCTTCATCTGACAGGTTCACAGCTGGATCTTAAAGCACTGACAAGACATGTCACGGTCCCTTCTGCACTAAGCCTTTGAAATCTAGGACAGATGGACAGCACCTGGCTATGCAGTCCCTGTCACCAGGGTCTCCAAGTGGCAGTGCCCAGTCAGCCCACCCTTTTTTTTTTCTTTTTTCCCCGCCTCAGCTCCATCATCTTCTCCAAGAAGCCCTCCACAGGCCCATAGCCCCATCCCTACCCTCCACAGGCCCACAGCCCATCACCACCCTCCACAGGCCCACTGCCCATCACCACCCTCTCTTAATGATGTCCTGAGTCACTCAGGTCAATCTCTTGCTTCACGGCTAAGGCTCTGTGCTGCCAGAGCAGACTCCTCTGTTTGCTGGAGCACACAGTAGGTATTGAAGAACAGAGGAGGGAATGAGAGCATGAAGAGGACCTCTTGGCTTCCCTACTTGGTCTCACATTCTCTTGAGTGATGAGAGGCAGGAGGCTAAGGTGTGCATGTGTGTACATGCATGCTTTCGGGGATGTGTGTGCATATGTATGTGTGTCAACACATACACATACCCCTCCCTACAATGGAACCAAATCAGTCCACATGGAAAAATGGCTGTGAGGGCACAAAGCCAAGATTGAATCAGCAATGGGTCGACAGCCTAGTGACAGTTACAAATGATCTGATGTGGAAAAGATGGGATCAGATGTGTGCAGAACAAGGGCCACCCAGAGCCTGTACACTGCAGACAACAGGCTGATGGGGGGAGTGGGGTATGTGGCTCCTCAGAGCCTGGGCTCAGCATGTGGCCCAGAGAACTCAGGACAGGCTGAGCAGAACCTCTTCCTAGGACCAGGCCCTAGATGTAGTCATGTCCACATACCCTACTCTGGGCCTGTCTGCCCAGGTCGGCCATTCCTGCAAGTTGCATACTGGATACTTCTCACACCCATGTTCTCAATCACCTGATACAGAATGTCACCTCACTGAGACCCCCCCCCACTCAAAGCACTCTGTGGGGCTAGATCCAGAAACTGCATGGCTTCTGCAGGGGCATCTGGCAGTGATGCAATGGGGCCTCAAGCCAGGCAGGCAGGTGTTTCAAGTCCTTGCTGAATGTAGGAATGGCTGGGACTTTATGCCCCAGTTTTTGGGGGTTCTTTCCTATGTGGTTGGGCTGAGCTGGCTGACCTGGCTTTCGGGGTCTCACCCATCCCACCTCACCACATAGTTCATCATCTCAACCTGACAAACTCGGTACATAGAGCCGCAGAAGGCTGAACATCGCCCCCTCCCCCTGCCTCAAGGCACGTGGGGCAGGCATAAGAGTAAGGCATCCCTCCTGGGCTCACTGTCACCTGTCTTGGGGATAAACACCAATTACTGCCCCAGCCTGAGTTACAGAGGCTGAAGGGCTGAATGTCTCCCTTGCTTCCTCTAGTGGCAGCTAGGCAGAGGACCCTTCCCTCAGGCCTCCCATACCCAGAAGGGCAAGCTACAGAGACTGTGGACAGAAAGAGATTCATCCAAGGTTACCTAGTGGGCCTGCACATGCATCTATGCCTATATGACTCTGAAGCCACTGGGGTGGCTGTGCTAAGGGAGATCTCGAGCCTGTAGGTAGGCCTGGCCCCTACTGGGCACGGGGCTATTTTCTCTGGCCACTATCCTGGCTCTCTATTTTGTTGCCATGAAGTAGGTCAAGAGGCCGATGCCAATGGGGCCATCTTAGGCCAGTGAACTTGCCCTTAGACCACAGCACCATCGTGGCGTCCTACTGACCTGATTTCTGTATCCACCAAACACTACTCCCATCTGTCCTGGTAGATTCGGCTCCAGGAAGCAGAAAACAACTCTTCAGCTGAAGTGCAAACTCCAAACCGACTTCCAATCCAGCTCTGCCACTCACTAGCAGGGTGGTCCTAAGTCACGGAGTCCCTTGCTGCCTCAGTTTCCCCATGTGAAATGTGAAATTAGAAACCATGCCTGCTTCAGTGGCTGCAATGAAGTCTAAGCTGATCTGTAACAATGAGGTTTTTGATTTGGTTAGGTTTATAGTTTGGACTTGTTTGCTGTTTGGATTAATAATTTTAAAGTCTTAATGAAATATATAGATGTTTATATTAATTTTATGGTGTTTGGCCTATGGCTTAGGCATATTGTTAGCTTTTTTATTTTAACTTTTTTTTTATTAATTTGTTATGTGACTTGTTTGTGTTTTTTATATGTTGTTTTTTTGGGCGTTTGGCTCAATTTGTTTGTTTTTAAATCTGTGCTCTTGTCTCTGGCTACAGTGCTCACCAAGGGTCAAAAACAGCTCCTTTATTTAAAGATTGATATTCACAGCATACAGAAAGACGTTCCCACATCACTGGCTAACATGCTGAGAACACTTTGAGTCACTCTTGGCTCTCAGTGACTACAGAAACTGTGGTGAAGTCAGGGATCTGTCCATGGTGGGACTGAAGCAAGGGATGGGAAGCCAAAGACTCAGGCCTGCTGGCAAGCACTCCTCCAACTCCGGGGGTGGGGGGTACAGCGCACGTTCACCACACCTTTTCAAAACACTTGCCAGCAACCTGAACCTCAGGAGGTCCCTGTGACTTCAGGGAGAGTGCTACACAGGACTGACAGCTCCCTAGAAAACCTGACTGGACGTCCCAAACATACCCAAAAGGGGTTGATGGGCCTAGTGAGCCAAGTAGAGCTCAGCAAAGCCCAGCAGATGGGGAACCACCACAGTGTAGGGAAGGTACCAGGAGTGAGGCTCCGCATTCCTCTCACCTCATCCTGCTCACTTGTGCAGGGACAGCTACCATCCTGTGTTCTGGGAGGACTGAGCCAGTCACATGCTAGCCTTGAAATTGCAAATACCCTGTCTCAACCTACTGAGAGCTGGGGCTGCAGCTCTTCCAGCCTAGACAAAGGGTCTAAAGTGCTTTTCAGTATAAGGAAAACATGGGGGCAAAGAGAGGCTGTGTGGGTACTGTGCAAGGGAAGACACGGGCTAGAGATACCAGGGTTCCTCAGAGTAGAGCCCTGATCCCTCAGCTACAGACAAGAGGCACTGGGATTCCCACTCAGTATAGTGGTCTCCCATTTGCAAGCTGTGCAGGCTTGGGCAGGACCACTAATCTCTCCCATGCTCTGGCTCCCCCAACTCTAGAAAGAGGTTCATAACAGACCTACCTTACAGACCAGAGAGAAGAAATTTGGTATGTGATAACTACTATTTATTAAGGAAAAAATGTAAATGGCTATAGATACAGTTTAGCAGCCAAGCATTTGCCTAATGTGGTCTTGGGTTCAATACCCAGCACTTTAAAGATAAGACACCAAAAACTGGCAGCTGAAGGCCATGCTCAGCCAGTTTGAGGATGATCTGGTCACTGGGCCAGCTCCTATCTTGGTCCAAGCAGATACCAGGTAGGGCGGCAGTGGCACATCTCAGCCTTGCCGAGGCACATGCCAGCATGAGCATGCATGCGAGCTTCTGTGTGTGTTGCTACTGCAGCTTCTATGCAAACATGTTAATTTGTTTTCATTTTGTGGTTTTTTTTTTTTTTTTTTTTTTTTTTTTTTTCCTTCGCAGGATAATTGGGTGAGTTTGAAGTCTTGGCGAGGCTGCTGATTATAGCTGTTTGGGTGGTGCCCTCACGGGGCTTGGGCCCTGCCTCCTGCCTCTGGTACAGCGACATAGTGGGGGTGTTTTCTAGAGATGTTTGTGGGGACTTGGGGTAGGTTCTGAGGGCTGACTTAGGACCTTTGACATGCTCCCTGTACAGACAACATGGCGTTGCTGACGCCTGCACATCTGCCTGCGTACAACCTTTCTTTGTGCTGCTGACTGCATGCAATTAAAAAAGAAGAAAAAGAAATTTGGCTGGCAGTGTAGTGCATGCCTGTCATTCTAGTGTTTGGAGGTTGAGGCAGGATTCCAGGAGGTTCAACACAACCTTGGCTAGGGGACAAGTTCTAGGCCACCCTAGGTTACAGTGAGACTCCTCTAAAAGAAACAAAACCCAGTTTCTACTCTCTGGTCTCTTGGGCATTAGAACCAAACCAACCTGACAGCTTATGTTTCTGAGGTTAAATGGCAGATGTTCTGTTGGGAGGTGGGCACCTGTGTTTCCCACTCTGGAGAGGGATGTAGCTTTTGGAACGTTGGTCTGAGGGTTGGATCTGGGTTTCCCTCAGAGCCCAGGTGACCTTACCCATTTTCCAGATTTCTGAGTCTTCTCTCACTGAGAACCAACACCCCCACCCCCACCCCCGCATTGGGATTCAAAGACCGTGGCTAGATATCACAAGCACTGGAGGGCTGAGGTTGGGGCTCTTTGCCCTGTGGGTATCCTGCACTTGACCCCATCCTTGGGCTCAGCATTGGCCATCTTTGGTTCTCATCACTGAGGAAGTGACGTGACAGTGTCACTACCCTATCTTATCAAGGTTCCTAAGGGCCTGGCCCCATGGTGGCACATGGTAGGCCCACAGCAAATGAGGCGGTTGGTGATGGAGGCTCCGGATTAGGTGGTAATGGTAGGAGATGATAGACTTCCAGCTGGTCCTGGGGGTGGTGGGCAAACCTCTGAGAAGGGCTTGGCCTCTCCATCACATGGGGTGGCAGCTGGCAGCACCCCCTCCTCCACTGAGCCCAAACAAAGGGGCCTCTATTTCTCTCTGAGCATTTGTTCCTGGCCAGGCTCGGTCACACCACCCTCTCCCCGCTCTGCTGGCCGCCCAGCCGGCTGAGCAGACACAAAGGCCAGTGTGTCCCTGCAGAGCCAGCCTGGCCCCAGAAGACCCTGCACACAGAGAGCATGAGGCTTAGAAGGGTCCTGGGAGAGTGTGCAGTGCATGGTGAGGTGTCCCATCCAGGTGCAATGGGGAGGGACAGAGGACAGGAAGAATTCTTGGTTTCAGGTTCCAGCTTCTGCACCTCCTAGTCATATAATCAAGAGGTGGGTGGGGTCAGAACCTTGGTTTCCCCTCTGTAGAGAGGGGCCTGTGACGACCTGTCCAGCTACCTGAGTTGTCAGAGTTTGGGGAACTGCTCCATTTGAGGACTAGAAGGCAGGTGCTTCCTGGGCTTACACATCCATTTGTATCTCCTCAGTTTTACTCAGAAAATTGACAAACCGAGCAATCCCCTCATATCCAGCAAAGTCCAAAACTGACCATACTGACTCTCAGGCCAGACTCTGAGGTCCGGTCTTTAGATGGCAGTATGACAGTGACTGCTAGTTATTAAACATCTACTGTACACAGGATCTTAGAGCTACTTCATCTCCTCCAAGTAGCTGTTCGGGCAGGGTGGTGACGGGATCGTACTATGGTCAGAGTCTGGAGCCCAGAAATAAGGGCTCAAATGCCTCCCCTCCCTGGACATAAGAGAAAATCAACTCTGATGTCTCTACGTTCAGCAAGCTTGACATTTTGACTGAGGGGATATTCCCTGAAGGTCCAGGGTAGGAACTGGAGCCCACTGGTCCAGGTGCCTGGCTTTGTAGAAGGCAGACAACCATTCTAGGAGCAACACTAGGCTCTGTAGGCCATGATCCCTACCACAGACCTCAAAAAGTCTTTAGCAGATTTTAATTTTCTTATTTCACTAGACTCTGAGGACCAGAGCCCTAGAAAACCTGCAGCTTTCGGAGGGTGGGGCCAGAGTTCTGGGCCTCTCGCCTGACTCGCTGCCCCTACTGACCCCTGGAACCTTGACCCTTCCACACAACATCTTCCTGTTCCCCTCCTACCCGCCCGAGCTGGGACAGCCAAGTGAACAGCCGCCTAGTACCAAGTAATTAAGCCGATGTACCATCCGGGTGCTTGGGAACGCTGTGGAGTTTCCCTTTTATGTTTATAGCAATTGTATGAAAATGTGCGACATGAAGAGGCACCAGCTGACAAATGAGATGAGACAGACAGGATTCCGGGCCGGCTTTTTTCTGGGCCTGATTGGCATTAATTGAGAACGTTTACAAAGCACAACTCGGCGCCTGACATTTGCTTCAAGCGAACGTTTCCTTCTAATAGTTTTAATGATTACATCGGGAGCTGGTGATCACCACGGGGGGGGGGGGGGGGGGGACCTGCCTGATGCCTGACTTCCCGGCTACCTGCTGCAGAAGGGCTGTGCCAAGTGCCAGACCTTGGGTACAGGACCAAATTTCAGTGTGGGTCTAGGTGCTGACACGTGGTGAGGAAAACACTGGAGAGTCCGGGGTGGGGGTGGAGTAGCAGAGAGGGGCATGATCTGGCTTTGGCTGGAGACCTCCAGTTCCTTGTGGGCTAGGAAGGTTCCTACAATTGCTAGTTACAGTTCAACTACTGTGTGTGTGACTTTGGACAAATCTCTTCTGAGTTCTGGTCTTGATCCCCTTACCTGTCGGGTAAGAATTCCTTCAGACCAGGATCCTACACACAGTTCTGGCCTGTCCCCAGGTGCGCGACCTTGAAGAACCCCTTAATTGCTCCATCTATTTCCCTTACCTGAAGTGAATTTAAAGTGATTTCCACACCCTAGGGAAAGAGGTGTGGTGAAACCCCCAATTCTTGAAAAACCAAGGCTCTATACTGCTTCCTCCTCGGAGAAAGCACTGCAAATCCTTGACTGACTCAGTCGCTCATCTGCTCACAGGGCACTCAGGCACTGCTCACTCACTCATGTGTTCACGTACTCAGCTTACTCACAGACCCATGCGCTTGCTCACTCACAAGCTAACTCTCTTATGTGTACGACTGCTTATTCAGACAATGACTTGCTCATGAACTCATCCATGAATTCCCAAAGACACCAAGTGCCCTGATTAGGAACCTGGGAAGGCATCAGGA
The DNA here is from genome assembly GCA_033318265.1 of Phyllotis vaccarum. NCBI lineage: Eukaryota > Metazoa > Chordata > Mammalia > Rodentia > Cricetidae > Phyllotis > Phyllotis vaccarum. Next base: position 58,209,092 of record JARWLC010000017.1, read on the forward strand.
GACAGTGCTAACAGCCTCTGAAGGGCCTCCTCGACAGGGCTCATAGCCTCATAGTTCTAAATGTACTTCATGTGTAGAACTCTGTCATCCTTATCTCCAGTTTACAGAAGAAGAAACTGAGGCTTATAGAAGGAGAAACAGACTAAAGGCAGTATGAGAGACAAAAGTGGACAGATGGCATCAGAGGCAAATCCTCTCAGAAGCTGCCGAGACCAGCCCCTCAAGTCCTGAGGAGAAGCCCTATCTGGGGACAAGCCCCCTGGGTTGCATTTCTGTCTTGGCAAGGACTCAAATGAACAGCCATGCAGGGCATCAGGGCAAGGGGCACCAGGGGCCATGACAATTGGTGACACTGTGTCGGCCCCTCTACTAGGGTTCCATTTCCTAGAAACACATCACTCTTTCTCATACACTCTAAGTCTGGCCAGGGGTCGTGGGGGAGGCCCCCAGGTGGATGAGAAGGGCACCTATGACACATGCCAACGCCCGAGATGTGAGAGAACCCAGTGGGGTTGGGAGTAGCTGGATGAATACTACTGGCCTTGCCGGGTTCACTCTGCAGAAAGTTCCCAAGACGAACCTCAGTTCTGTACTGACTTTAGCCAAAAACCTCTTTCACAGTAGTTTTTAGTTAGTTTGTGACTGCAGTAAGGAGAGACAAAAAAAAAAAAAAAAAAAAAGGTTTTGGTTTTTTTTTTTTTTTTTTCCTTTTGCATATGGTGGCACAGATGGGCCCATGATCCGTAAAAACTGTCTGCAATTAAACTCCCACTTTGCATAGCTGGATTTGTCAGTTGTCTGAACCATGAGTGGAGGGTTCCACACTGACAGACAGGAGCTGTGGGGGGTGGGGGTGAGGCAAGATTCCACAGGATGGGAAGCAGCCCAGGAACCTAGCATTGGGGCCTGATGGATGGCTGTGTGGATAAAGAGCGACAGAGACCCTATCAGCTGTTTCTCTAGGTATCCACTTTGGAGTTTATTGGGACACCCAGAGAGCTGGGCTGGCCTTTGCAAATGCTGGGTGCCTGGATTGCAGGGCAGTGAGGTGGAGAGTAAGGCTAATCATGGTCAGGCCCTGCTGGAAACCAGGCCTGGGGCCTGGGACGGGCAGAGGGTAGGTGCTGCATGCCACAGTGGGGGTTCCTTAAACACAGCACAATTTGCAGGTGCAGGGCCAAGAAGCCAAATCCTGCAGCCCAGTTGGCAGGAGGGATGGAAAACAGTGCCAGGAAGAGCTGCCAAAGGCCAGAACTGACTCACTCTTATCCTCAGAGGAATTAGTCCAACCTCCACTTAGGGGAAGCAGGTAGGGAAACCAAGGCAGGTGCCAAGATGCTCTCAAGGATCTGAACTGGCTCTGCCAAAATAATGGGCTTTGCATGCGTCAGCCTCCTCTCACTGGCTTCCTTCTGCTACCCCTGGGTTCCTAGTGTTGGTCTATGGCTCCAGCTGCTACCCCGGGGATGCTCTCTTGTTTGGCTTAACGAATACCTCATTTGGCTTTGGGACATCCTGAGATCACTAATAATTGTCCCATGATGAAAGAAATAAGGCCCTGATGGACCTTTCACTGCCCGTTCCACACTGGGAGAGAAAAGTCATAAAAACAGCTTGCTATCTGAGCTATTGAGACTCCGACTAGATGTCACTGCTAATTGGGTATCACACCCTTGTCTTGTTCTCTCAGAAGCTAAATCAAGAAAGCACCACTGCTGTGGACTAATTATATCTCCGGCCTGCAGCCTGCAGCTTGTCTCTCCCTTTATTGAGTTAAAAAATGGTCACGAACCTTCATCTTTTAATTCCCCCCCAAGTGTCAGGCCTGCACTGTCCTCTGGGCGGGTCTGCTCAGGTGCAGAAGCCCCTGAAAAGGCAGCAGGGCTGTGGAGGGCTGAAAGGACCCCTGACCCAGGAACCTGCTTAGTCTGCTCCTTGGCCACTCCCTTGCCAGGCCTGGGTATTTCGGCTTGTACTGAAGAGGGGGACTCTGGCTTCTCTCCACCTAGCAGCTGGATTCCCAGGGTGCCCAGGAGCCTTTCTGCCCTGTCAGCATGCATGCATTCATTCAACCTACTTGGATGTCTACCTACTATGTACTAGGCAGACTTGTCTACAGCTTCTAGTAACCTGGAAGCAGGTAGTACCAAGCACAGCACCCTGGTTGGTAGAAGTACTAGATACTAAGCTGCCACCACCAAATGTCAAGGCCAGCATTTGGCCCTTTCCAGTCCAGTCACATCCTGAGGGTCCTTCCTCCTAAACAGTCCCCCTCACCTGTCATACTATTCCTACCACACACATTGCTGTTCCCAGGGCTGACGCCCTCAAGGATTCCGAACACAAAGCAGCTTGTTCAGGAGGCTGTCACATCTGCCTGACACCTCTAGGCTATGGTCTTTGAGTCCCAGGTTCCAAGGGTTAAGCGGTGTTGCTTAACTGTGCTAACAACCTTCAGCTTTGAAATGGACAAGTTATTCCTAGAGGTGTAGAGGCGTGCAGGGGCCCTGTGGGGTGATGAGACAGCGTCCAGGAAGAACTCAACAAACACTAACTGTAAAGAAATTCCAGGCTACAGGTGCTTTGGAACTTGTATAATGGGTAGTAACCAACCCTCGCACTTCAACAGTTCTGGAATAACCCCCATACTCAAAGAAGGTCCCCACAACCTCCAGATACAATCCCCTGGTCCTCTGAACCACAGATAGCACAGGGACCCCTGAGCTTATTAAGGCTAGGCAGCCGACCTGTTTTAGCCCAGAGGCCCTGATGACTGATTGGCGCCAGCTGCCCAGAGCGCTGGAAGGAGCCCAAGGTCAGGAAAAGAACAGGGTAGGGGAAGAGGGCAGCGACTGATGGGCAATGTCTGCCAAGGGCGCCCTGGAAGGGGAGCCAGGCCTGCCCCATGACTTACCACCCTTGACATTTTAAGGGATGTGCTTGTGTCTGGGTTGACAGGGGCCAACTTGTTCAAGGTTGTGCAAAATGTGAAGGCTCAGGCATCTCCCTAAGACAACTGCCCAGCCCACCTGCCATGTGGTCTCAGCCTGAGATTTTTCCTTCACTGCACTGAGCCTCACGTTCCCACCCACCGAAACAACAAAGATAAAACTCCCCTTGGCAAAAGGGTCATTAAATGAACATGCTAAAGGCCATTGCAGGAAGCTGGGAAGGCAGGAGCCAACAGTGATTCTCATGACAGCCAGAAAGCAACAGGGGTTCCCTTCCGTGGAACCCTCCCTGCTCTAAGTTCCTATGAGTCCCCACATGCTTTGAGAGAGCTGAGGACCCCAGGGGCAGGGACCAAGTGACACTGGCATTTTGGCATAACTGTGGCAGTTAGCCCCGTCTAGAGTGTGAGGCCTCTCCCTCGGTGCTAACCACCTTCAGAGGCTCCTCAGATCTCTCCACCTTTGTCTCCAGGGCCATGAGCAGAGAAACCCTCTGGCCATTCCTGTTCACCGGTCACCTGGACTCATTTTAGCCAGTCTCACAGCCCTTCCTCTCAGGTGGACTCTGGGCTCACCTGACAGATGAGGAGCCTGTGATCACACAGATGGTGAGGGTGTATGGCCTGAAGAAGCTGCTACCTCTGCCTCCATCAGTGCCAAGCTCAGCCTTGGCTCTGCCAGGAGGCTGGCTGGAGCCAAAAGTATATCCTGAAGCAGACAGCCAGGGCAGGACTCCCTCTTCCCAGTAAGGCCTCTCTCCCCACAGACCCCTGGTCATTAAGTTCTCTATCTGAGTCTTAGAGCCTGTTCACAGCAAACTCCTTTGGCTTCACCTCCTGACCTTCCAGGCCATTGTCCCCCATACAATAATAGGAGCTCTGGGGGGGGGGGGGGTTAAGCAGCCGCTGGAGCCGGGGATATGCCTTGCTGTGGAGCTAGGTAACTGGCCAGGACCTGAGCCTCTGTGCCTCGTTCATATAATCCTATAGCTCCCAAAAATGTCCTGTACATAAAATTTTCCCACCCACAAGCCCGTAGGAAAACTGCCATTGCTGACCATAAACCAACCAGAATCTAGATGGATGGAAACACACATAGCCAAAGAGGAGAGAGTCTGGGGCTCCACCCCAGACAGGCCTAAGAACCCCAAGGCTCTGCTCACCTCCACAGTTCCTAGACCATGATAAAGTCCTTTTCCCTTGGATCACACGGGATCCTCAGCTGGGAAGTCAAGGTAATCCCTCCAACACTGTCTCTCCCTCCTTTCCCCACTATCCCTCTTATAAGCTGTCTTTTTCTGGCCATGCCAAGGGTACTCTCTGCCAGTGATACCCTCATGCATCTGGGGCTAAGCAGATTCTTGAGCCCTTCTGTCAGGAGGCCCTCCCTGAGCAGCTGCGGCCTTTGGCTCCTGGACTTCCCTCCAAATCTATGTGAAAGGCCTCTTCTCCCTGAGGACAGTCCAACAGTGGGCACACGGGGTCCCCAGCAGAACTAACCTGCCTCACTGCCCATGTCCCCACCCCCACCCTGACAACAGGAATCCACTGCCTTCCATCACCTGCCACTCCCTGTCTGTGTGACCACAGGCATGAACATACCCTCTCTGTGTCCCTAGAGAAAGAGATTAAAAGGTCTGAGAGAGACCTTGTCTATCTGTCATCTGGCTCCTCAGGGGCCTCTATTTCCGCATCTCTGAAATGGTTCTAACTCCACTAGGGATGGAGAGGAGCGCCTCACCAGTCACCGGCCTGGTTTGCCTTTTGTTTCAGGCTCGCAATAGGCCCTCAGCTGTTTCTCAACTAAGCAATCAGTGGTCCAGGTAGGAGGGCACACATATACGCGCCCCCCACACACACACACTGCCTCCACCCCTTCACAGAATCCCTCTCCCCACCCCCAGCCCAGGCAGACTAAAATAGTCATTAGGCAGATTTCAAAAGATGTCAGTAGCTTATAATTATAGTCGACATCCTTCTGAGATAAAAGTGATTACCTTGGATGCAAATCGCTTAGCAACCAATCAGGGCGGCGGGCGGCGCCCGCGGAGGTGACCGGCCGGCAGCGCAACCCTCCTCCCTCGGCCGCCCGCACAGGCGGCGAGAAAGCGCACAATAGCGCTTGACGCGCAAATGGGTTAACACAATAAAGGCGGCTCTGGCCGGTGCTGGGGGAGAGCAGCAATTCCCGGCCCGCAGGAGGTAATAAAGCGGCCCTTTTGTGCGCGCCTCCTCGTTCTCACCCCCGCCCAGCCCCAAGGAATCGCTGCCTGATTGAATTACGGTTCATGAATACGAGCTGCTTGCCTGCTTCCTCTGACTGGGGAGGGTTGGCAAAGCAGAGTGGGCAGGGAGGGAGGTTGGGGAGGACGCCCTGGCCAGGCCCCAGAGCCCCTGGCACTCAGATGGGAGACACGTGTGCTCACCATGTGGGCTCACCACGTGGGGGCCTTTTTGCTGAGGCGCTGGAAGGGTAGGGGACCCCAGTCCAGAATTGGGTCTTCCGCTTTGGGCTCCAAGACACTGGAAGAGCGGGAGATTACGCTCGACACTTAGTGTATGCCGTGGGCTGCAGTAAACCCTCCTGGAATCCCCCACCACGCCCCTGGGAAGTGGGTGCTGCTAGTGGCGCTTCACGGATGAGGAAACCATGCCTCAGAGAGTCAAAACCTTGCCGCAGGGTCATACAGTTAGTCAGTTCCAGACCCAACCATTCCAGAGTCTGGTTCTCTGCAATAAGCCTCTCTCCTCTCCCGGGAGCTTCGGGTTTCTTAACAAATGCATCAAGCAACCAGACAGGGCCTATACCTAGTTCAGAACAGCTGAAAAGCTCCCAAAGCTCAGGGCATTGGGGAAGTGAAATAACCCGGGAGCTCAGAGGGGGACCCTTGCGTGGAAGACTGCCCAGAGAATTTAAAAGGTTCTAGGGGTGCCGGTGCTCTGTACACCTGTCATGTCTGTCACCTGACACTCCAGGATAAAAGCCACTTCAGGGCCATCCTACCCCATTTAACCTTAAGACAGCTCTGAACTACTCCTCTGGTATAGCCTGGATCGCTCTTCTATTGACCCCTTTGGGGACTCGTGCACCAGCTTCCTCAGGTATGCCCCCACCTGCTGCTAGGCCAGGAGCTCTACCCATTAAAGTTGTCATCTACTGCCAACCTTACACCAGCAGAGCCTGCCAGGAGCTTTAGATGGCTGAGGTCCCTGGGGACCCAGGGCCATCACATGCCCCTCTAAGCGAGCCCCAGGGGGCCAAGCAAATGACAAGGAACTGGCTATCTCTGGCAGGTGGATTTCATGCTATATACTCTCCCCCCAGGGCTACTGAAAGGGACCCAGCAGGTGAGGGCAACAGGGCTGAGATCACAAGTCCTGGCAGAATTTGCCACTGTGCTCGACTGGTCTTGTCTCATCCACGAACCCATCTGATGGCAGGGATGCCTCCCCGTTCACCTGTGTGAGTGAGGCTGGGAAGGTCGTGCAGATTCTAAAGCCAGGGCCACTGAGGCCAACCCAGGGCATCTGCCTGGCTGAATGAATTCCTACAAAAACCCCATCACTTCCTTGGCTCGAGCCTCGGGTTTTTCATCCGCAAAATGGGTCACAGCACAAGCCACTCCAAGCAGCAGCTGAGACGCTGCAAAATGCCAGGCACTTGGGAAGACGCTGGGTAAACTGGCACACCCCCTGCTTGTTGTCTGGCGCTCACTGCCAAGCCTGGGGAGCCGAGGGAAAGAACAGAAGGAGTTGCCCAACTCTGACAGCCTTTCCCTCCGCCTTGGCTGAGGGAGTGTAAATACTCCACAGAGGGCCTCCAACCGCCTGTGTGTATCTCTGGCGCGCACTCCAAGTTTGTTTCTAAACTGGGAAGTGTCGAGAGGCCGTGCAAACAGCCCTGTACCCATAGCCCCCCCCCCCCAATCTGCTGTTACAATGCTCTCCTCGGAAGCTTGTGTTTAAGGAAACTGTTTCAGCTGGAAATATCATCGCCCCATCAAACTCCCAAAGCAGCCTCCCTGGTATTTATTGACCTGTTACTAGAAAATCCTAGGAGGATGGGAAATGCTCTCTGTACAGAGAAACTGGGCCTGGCTTCTCAGAATGTCTCATTACAGGAGCAATGGCACCTCCATTCCTAGGAATCTGACAGTGGCTGTTTCCCCCATATCTGATCCTGGCAGTCATTGCTGGAAAGGACGCAGACAAGCCAGCAGGATGTGGCCTAGGAGTCCTCTAGGCTCTGGAACTGTACAGGGCTACTGTTAGTGTGTGGTGAAGAGAAGGGGCTCTTGACATCCCCACCCATCTCCCCTCCTCCCCCGCCCAGGCAGAGATGGACATATTCAGACCTTGGCTCCGACTTGCCCCGCATTTGCTTAATAAGCATCTTAAACACACTGCTTGTCAAAATCATCTTAAACACCGGAAGAAGAACGGCAGGGGTTCCAGCTGGGCCAAGGCCCCGAACCTTGGGGTTTAAAGCGGAGATGGGGGTGTCTCCTGGACAGATACAGCTCCTCTCTCTCTCTCTCTCTGGTTCAGAGCAGTCTGCTTTTCTCTGGGGAATCTGGGAACTTTGGTTGCTGGTTGGGTACATGGTGGGTTCATGGGGGCCTCCTTTTGAGTATCCTGCTTATAAGTGGGAGGTTGCTCTTCTGGGAGTTATGGGTTCCCAGGAGATGTGGGGAAGAGTCCAGAACACCTGTCCTTAGGGGCAGGAAGCATCGGCAGGGGCAGCTGGCACTGCCTCCCTCCCCCACTTCAACTGGTGACTGGGGATTTGGGTCACAAGATTAGAGAGGAAAGGAGTTGGCCTACACCTTCTACTACCCAAGGGCAACCAGCTCTGGCCATTCTGGCTCTGGGTCAAGGCTAGCTGCTTTGTCACCACAATCCTCTGACATCAGAGGTCAGGCAGTGATGTCACACGCAGCCCGCTGGGAACATGCTGTCTTTGTGAGTTATTTGTTAACAATAGAGACACAAATGTTTTGCCTCAGAGGACACGATCCTCAGACAGAAGTTTTGGTACTCTACCCCTCTGGCTCTTCGAGATCTCAAAGGTTGCTGGCCCACCCTGGACATCCCCAATCAATCCCTACAAAACTATAACACTTCCTCGAGAATTTCCAGAGGGTACAGACGCTACCTTTGTTAGCTTCATGGGTGGGGTGACCTTTCCTCTCTGGCATCTGCGAAGCCCGGCAGAACACCCACCAGGGGTCCCCACCCTCCACTCCAGCCAGTCCAAATAAGTTATGTGGGAAGGACCAGGGACGGACAAGAGCCTTTGGGCACTCAACAACCTAGGACCAGTCCAGATTGCCCAGTTGCCAGAGGCTGTCTCCCCAGCTCAAATCCAAAATTCGGTACCCCGCAACTCACTGTGTCAGCCAGGCAGGAGAAGGGCACCAGTCTCAGAGGCCACGACACTCCAACCTGCAGGTCCCGGCCATTTAAGGGTGATAAAGATTGCCCTCGGGGGGGTCGATGCTTTTCTTCGGGGTGGGAAGGGGAGCTGTAGGTGAGGGCGATCCCTAAGCCCGAAAGCGCCGTCCGAAGTCGGGGAAAGGGGTTTCTCCACTGCTCAGCGCCGGTCGCGTCCGCCCGGGACCTTGGCCGCTCGCGCGCTCAGGCGGCGCATCCTCGCCGGAGACTGTGCTCCATGCGTCCGGCGGGAGGCGCTGCACCTCCCTTCGGGGCCCGGCTCACCGCGGCAGCTCTGCCCGCGCCTCTCCCAGGGCGCCCTCTCCGTCCGCTCTGGGAGGCCGGCGGCCGCGGCCCCTCTCGCCAGCCCCAGCTGCAGCCTGTCTTTGTTGCTTCCTCTCGCTTGCCCGCCCGCCCTCAGCTTGCAGCTCCTGGGTTTGCCCGGGGGTGAAGAGTCCGTCTCCTCGGAGGATAGCACGCACCTGCAGCAGCCCCGGCTCCTCGCCCGGCGCGCACCGGCCCCCGCAGGTTGCAGAGAGCAGTGCCGAGAATGTACCGGCCCCTCCTCCTCCTCCTCCGAGCCCCGGGTGTGGGGGGAGGGGAAGCCGGAGAGCAGCGGCAGTGGCAGCCGCAGCGAGTGGCAGAAGCAAGGATGCAGCCTCGCGGGCCTTGGCGCTGAGAACCAGCAAATCCAGCTGGCGCAGGGCAGACTCGAGAATGGAGAGCCGTGCACCTGGCGTGGGACTCGAGCGCTGCAGCAGAGGCGATGCGACGCCGGTCTCTTCCGCGCCCGTGGCCCCGGACAGCTCGTGGGGCTCCCGAGGCCGCACCGCCGGGCACCCTCGCCTAGCCTCGAGCCCCGGTCTCGGCCCGGCCTGGCCGGCGCGCGGAGCCTCTTCGCCGAGCTGCCGGCCCGGCAGTGTGGCCCGCTGCTCCGTTCCGGCGCGACTGACAGGCACGAGCGCCCGCTGCCGCCGCGGCGTCTCGCCCCCGGCCCGCCCCCCGCGTCACGGCCCAATCAGCAGCAGTCAAGAGGCGGTTACCACGGTGACGCGGCGCCGCGTCCTCCGCGAGGCGGGGCCAAGGGCCGCCACGCGCGCTTTTCGCGGCAAAATTCAAAGGCCGGCAGGGCGGCTCTCCAACCTCTCTCCCCAAGCTGGGACGAGGCGGGGCCGGCTCCTGGAGGACTTCAACTCCCGGCATGCTGCGCGCTTAAACTCGGCAAAGAGGCCCCGACTGGGAGCACAGGGCATGCTGGTAGTTGTAGTTTCTTTGTTGAGACCCAAGGGTTGAAAAAACATTATTTGAGTGCCTATTTGAGGGTAGGCACTATGCTAAGTGTACCATTTACATTATTTTGTTTACTCTTGGAACTGGTCTTCTGAGGAGTGTGTTAAAGATAAAAAGATTGGAGTGCAGCTAAATAGTAAAGGGGGCTCGCTCAAGTGTGCAGGGCCAACAATCCTACCCAGTGTCAATCCTTAGGACAACAACACACACAGACACACACACACAGACACACACACAGCACACTATCAAACATAAGAAAGTGCATACTGTACCTAATCTTCAAAACTGTGAGATCAGCATGATGACCTACATTTTACAGTTTGGCACTTGTTCTGTTTATACTGATGAAAAGATGTGCAGTGTCCTGAATGTCTTGTTCCATGGAGTGTTTGGGGACGGTGGTAGAGTTTTGGCATCTCAACTGAGATCTGTGTAGCATAAACTACATGCTGAGTTCTTCGTAAATTACCCTCCCCAGATGCATGCGGTGACCACAGGAGGTAGGCACTGATATTCTCAGTATGTTCTTCAAGCTGGCCTCAAATTCCTTCAAGCAATCCTCCTGCCTCAGCCGCCAGAATGCTGGAACTATGGGCACAAGCCATCGTACCTGACAAGGCACCAATTTTTCTTCCACTTAACAGATAGGGAAACTGAGGCACGGTATCACCTAAATCTAAGTAGCTCCTTTCATTTTTATTTGCCTGAGAGTCCACAGGAAGCATTCTCCTTTACAGACTGGGAAACTGAATCTTGGGAGAGTCTGTTACAAAACAAGGTAGACATCCAACTTTCCAGGCAGAACCTCAGGGATCCTTCAGAAACTATAAAGCATTGGAGCTACCCTCATCCCCTTAGTGATGCCTGGGGGCCCCCCAGAACCTTGCTGGCTGTTGACCTCCATTTACCTTCACGACTTGGTGCCTGTTCCCTGTCTGTGAAAGGAGAATACAGGACATTTTAATCCCCTCTGTGTTGGGCTGGTGTGAGGGCACAATAAATTACTGCCAGGAAAGAAGAACACAGGTGTTCAATAAATGTTAGCAGAGGCCCTTCACTCTGGAGGGCTATGAGTATGTCCAGAGTTGTGTGTGGATTATAATCAGGCCTTAGCCTACTTTCAGGAGCCAACCAACCTTTCTCAGAACCTGGGAGAGGCCGACAAGGGACCTCCAAGGCAGGCCCAAGTAGGCCACCCATTCCTTATCTAGGGCACAGACTGGCCCTATTTTGGGTCTTGGGGCAGCACTGGGAATACGGTTCTCAGCAACTCCAGGCCTCCTTACTGTTCTATTTCTCAGTGGCTGCCTATCCTCTGCCCCCCCCCCCCCCGAATGCTGATGGGGGTGGGGATTTACCTGGAAACATGATCAGCTGCCAGCTGCTTCCCCTCTGGGCCAGCTGCCAGAGCAGCCCTGACGTCAGGGTGAGTTGCCCAGGCGACTAGCTAGCTGGACCCAGGGCAAGGACAGGTAGAAGGAAGACCAGATTCAAGCTTGGACAGGATAGAAGCCATTGACATCCAAAGTGTAGAAGAGAACTTGAGGGGTAAAGGCGAACCGTTGACCAAGCTATATGCATCTTTCTCTAAGCCTGAGATTCTCTCTGTGCGGGTCACTGTGAGGGCCCCTTGTGACCCAGCTCGTGCTGTTCATGTTACATAGTCCTTTTGCCTTCACAGCAAACCTGCATGGTGCGTATAGAATTACTACCCACATCTTGTATGGGAGGAGGACCATGGGACTTGCCCAAGGTCACCCAATGACAGAACTGGAACCCAGACATCAGAGCCGTCTGCCTTAGTTTACTGAGCCCCTCACTGGCCACTGATTGACAATATGTGACCTTGACACATGTTTCTTCTCTTGGCCCATTTTCCTGTCACCCTCTCCTGCAGCAATGTGGGTCAGTAGTTTCCAAACGACCTGGCACGATTCCAAAAGAGTTCAGTGGCCCAGCCAGGAGTGAGATCTGAAGAGGGCCATCTGTCTCTAAAGGTCAGGATATTTGTGAGGCACTAATGGTGGGCTTTTAGGGTGCAGTGGGCTCAGAGGCAGTTGTGTTCATAGAGGGGTATCTTCTAAGCAGCTGAAGGCCCTGCAAGACCTCAGCCTGGGCCTCTATTGTGTCTCCAAACACTCACTCACAACAACCCTCGCCCACAGACCTACCTTGGTCCTGGCATTTGCTCTTGGTAGTATCCAATAATAACATAATGTGATTGGAAACCCTGTTAAAATTCCTTTACTACAGTCTTCAGGATCCCAAGATAGGCCAGTCCTCGAACACTGGCTACAGGGGAGCCAGGGGTTGCTCACTGTCTCAGCATTCCCCTGAGACCCTACACACCAATCTTGTGGAAATGCATGTATATCCTTCCTCACATATACCTCTTTCACCTCAGGGCCTTTGCACATGCTGACCCTCCACCTAGAGGGTCCTTTCTCCAGGTAGCTACCTGTTGTTCTTCCTTCAGATTGCAGGAAGTAGACTTCCTCCTCCAGGAAGCCTTCTTGACTTCCACCTATCATGGAAGCAAGGCCTTCAGCCTTCGCAATATGTCCAGTCTGATATTTGTTGAAGCTTGAAGCTCTCCAGGGCTCCCTAGCACAGGCCTATTAAGAACTGGTGCTCAAGAAAGGTTTGTTGAATTCATCTTTCAATTAATAAATGAGGTGCCCCAGATTTTTTTCATTTTTCTTTCAGATAGAGTTTTGCTTTGTAGCTCTATCTATCCATCTATCTATCTCTATATATCATCCATCTATATATATCTGTCTATCTATCCATCCATCCATCCATCCATCCACCCATCCATCCATCCCTAATTTTAGACAAAGTTTCACTATGTAGCACAGTAGGCCTGAAACTCCTTAGGTAGACCAGGCTGTCCTCAAACTCACAAAGATTTGCCTATTTCTACCTCTCTACCCTCCTCTTATCTTGTAGAGGATGAAGATGAAGGCAAAAGAGGAGAGGAAACAGACTGGTGGGGGTGTGCCTCCATGTGATTCAGTTCCTCAGTGAAGTGAGACCCATGGTCCCCATTCCCACTGCTAGATGGCCATACATTCAGCAAGTTCTAACAGCTGCCCTGTGCCCGACCTTAGGATCTGCAGTGACAGATGGAGATGTGGACCCCGTAGAACTCAGGTTTCCTGTGCTCCTTGAGAAGGCAGCTAAGAGGGTAGGTACCAGGGAAGAAGTGCCTGGAGCAGGTGCTGCCCCAGCACAGGGCAGATGGTGCAGAACACACACTGACAGCCACTGATGGCCCACAGTGAACAGTGGGCAGGAGCAATAGGTGTGTGGGGGGGGGGGGGAGTAGGGGGAAAGAGTGGCCTCAGCAGGGGATGCCACCAATGCAGAGAACCAGCCCGCCTGCCTGCTCATTTCCAGCTGGAGACCCAGAGAGTCCCAGTGAGTCACAGGCTGCACCCGGGCTGAGTCGGCCTGGATTCTGGTAGGGGAGCAGGCAGCCTCAGCCTCCCACCCCAACCCCCAGTCGCCTCACCTGCCCTGGTTGCTCTAATCTAGGCCACAGCCAGGAGGGAGCCGAGCCCCCATTGGTGCACACCATGTAGGTTTTTCAGAGATAATTTAATCAGAGCTATTAATAAGCAGAAAAGAAAGAGCTCTTTATGCTTCTCAGGGAGAAAAGGGGGGTGGGGGAGCCCTGGTAACCTTGTCATTCACCTGCCCTGCCCCCCAGTACCTGGAGCCCCTGGTTGGGAGGGGTAAGCAAAGGGGCCTGGGTAGCAAGACCAGGGCACCAGCAAGCCACAGGGTGTGATAAAGAAGCCCAAGCCTCCTCAGGGATGGACCCCTGTGGAGCTCCTCAACCACCACAGCATCCCCCTTGCCCCTTCTGCTACCCCCCACTGTGACTACCATACCCTTACCCCCTCAGCTAGGCAGAGGCTGATTCACTCCAAACTACATCCCTCGCCTTGTGCCAAGAGTTTTCCTTTTGCTATTTATGCCTCTGGCTTAGTGTGATTCAGGTCCCAACTCAAACATAGCTGTCGCCTCTTCGACACCCTCCCCTACTTTCTGTGATGGCTAGTATTAGATATCACCTTGACAGGATCTAGATAATCACCATGGAGAAGGCTTTCAATGAGGGATGATGATCAGGTTGGCCTGTGAACATGGTGTGTGTGTGTGGGGGGGGGAGCTGTGAACTCAAGGGATGGGGAGTATGTTAAGATAGAAAGGGCTGTCCACTCTGGGCATTACCATTCCCTTGGCAGGGGATCCAGGATGATATTAAGAAAAGCAAGCTCAACACTAGCAAGTATTTCTTTTTTTCTGATGGATGTAATACAACCAGTTTACTTTTGTCATGGTTTTTAAAGTCATAGTAGCAGAAAAGAAACCAAGATACTCCCTCATCAGAAGCCACCTTTCCCTACCCAGCATTCATCACGGCTGGCATCTGTCCAAGCCCCTATAGGTAGTATTGAATTTTGTTTGCCTCACTCAGTTACCCTGCATTGTGGGTTCTAGGTCAAGGTTGAAAAAGGTTCAGGGGCCTTGAGAAATGGGGAGACAGGAAGTCAGGTGTCACGGGGGTTTCTTCAAGGTATAAGAACTCTCTGAGAATCCCAGAGCCATTAATGTTCCCACATTATATCACTGTGTATCAGGAGGTTCAGAAAGAGAAAGGCATTTGCCCAGGATCACACAGCAAATTTGGGACAGAGTAGAATTTGAACACAGAACCCTTTGGGAACATGCCGTTCCATATAAGTTCCATCTGGAACACAGCTCCATCTTAAAGAGGATTCTGAAGCAAGCTCAAGAGGGAGAGTGTTGTCCTGTCATCAGATGGTGATGTCTGCCGAGATTGGGACCCAGGCTTAGGGTGGGTGGTTATTACTATGTTTCTGAGATCTGAAGAACATAGAGCAATGGGCACCACCCTCTTATAGATTTCTGGATGAGATTACCAACTTCCTGGGCCTCAGTTTGCACATCTGAAAATTGGGGGTAGTGCTTTCAACCTTGACAATAATTGTGAAATACATGTGACAATAGTAGTCACAGTCCTTTGGGGGTCACTACACCCAAAAACTTCTGATTTTTGATCTATAAACCTAGCACAAGCCATGGAGAAGTCTCATTGGTTGGGTTACAGATGTGGGCTTTGATGACCTTGGCCCTTGATCAAAGGTCACATGAGGGTAGAGCTGGGATGTGAACCTTCCTGGGTCTTTTCCAGTCAATGTTTCCAACTTCGCTGAGGTTTTCAGTAACCAGACAGAGAGACTGGTAGTGGGGGTGAGCCCTGCCCCCCCCTCCTGCAGGCACTGACCTCTGCAGGTCAGGGCTGGTTCTCTGTGGGTGAGTGGCAGAGAGATTTCCAGGGGATTAAAGCCAGCTGCTGCCCCTCCCCTCTGACCAGGAGGCCAGTGGGTCCCAAGCCCTCCTGGCAGATTTCCTTTTGTATAAAAAGTTATTGACTTATCAAGGTTAAAATACATTCTGCGCAGGCCAATAAAACAGGGATATGGCCGCATCCCGGCTGTCAGTGCAGCCCGGTTTTCATGGCAACAGGCCCTCTCCGCACATTAAATGTTCGGTTGTGTAAAGTTCAGGCGTTACATAAACAGAGACTTAAAAGCAGCACCAGAAATCGATGTCTGGCCAGGCATGGCCTGGGGAGATAGCATTGATTGGACCCTTTGTGGCCCTCCATAGGCCAGTCCCTTCCTGCCCAGTCCCCATCAGGGAGCCCCAGCCCTGGGCTCTGACCCAGAGCACTCCAGGAGAGGGCCCCTCCCCTGCCCCTTTCTGGCTGGGATCCAGCTGTGAGGGGCTCTGCTAAGCTGTTTTGTAAACCATTGTTTTTCAGAGACCTTTCTGCTGGCTTAAAAATGTGCTGTGCCTAGCTAATAGAGAAGGCATTCTGCCACCCTTCAAACATTTCTAGTACATTGGTGCCAGGCCATAAACACCGCAGACACCAACATGTGCCCCACTGGGGTCTGACAGAGCAGGGTATGAACCCAAACTGGCTGTTTTACCTTGGATTAGTCACTTTTCTTCTCTGAGGCTCCATTCTGTTCTTTCCCACAGGAACAAGCTGTTAGTCCAGCGGGAACAGTCTCTAGCTTTGGGCCTCAGACCTGGAAAAAAAAAAAAAAAGTAAAATGATGAACATTAAGTGGGCTGGAGAAATGTCTCAAGGGTTAAGAACACTGGCTGCTCCTCCAGAAGACCTACATTGAAGTCCCAACACTTATGTGGCTGCTGACAGCTGTCTGTAACTCCAGTTCATGGGATCTGACACCCTCTTCTGACCTCTGAAGGCATCAGGCACCTGTGTGCTACACACACGCACACACACACATACCCCTCTCAAAAACCCAGGGTCGTCATCACATTAGTCCTCACATCTTGACTGTTAGCTGTGTGGTCCTAGGGTGGCTTTCCATCACCTGGGCCTTGGCATCATTCATTCTTCTGGAAGTCTCTTGGGATTGGGCTAGATCCACAGGAGGTGCCAATAGAAAGCTAGATAGAGGCACCCATGGCTAATCTCAGCACCCAGGAGACTGAGGCGGAAGGATCGTGAGTTCCAGGTCAGCATGATCTACGCTATGAGACCTTGTCTCCGAAAAAAATAGACAGCAGGGCTGAAGAGATGGCTCGGTCCTCAGGAACACAGACTTCTCTTGTAGAGACCTGAGTTCAGTTCCCAGCACTCACATCAGGCAGTTCACAACTCCAACGGGTCCAACACCTATATACACACGTATACATCCTGACATGGATATGTACACATACTAAAAACTAAATCTAAAAAAAAACCACATATTGACTCTGGCCCTTTTTCCAGTTTTCTACTTTTAGCTCTGCCCACTTTCACAGACTAGGAAATCTCATGGCTTTCTGTTGGGAAAGGTGAAGCTAAGAACAAAGAATTGCCAGATCCGCTTCAGGACAGAGCTCAGGTATACAGTAAGAGCTCAATACATGTTTGCAGAAGAGTGTTAAACTCCTCAGGACAGCTGGTCAGTTCCTCTATGATTGGACAGAGATGGGGGTGAGGGCTGAGATGACTCAGTATGTTGGGGTTACCCAACCACAATAGATGTGTGCTGAGACAGCAAATTGGTTGCCAAAAACCAAGCCCCTTCTGGGTGAAATGAACCCTGGGAGCCGGGCCCAGGGTTATTTCTTTTCTGAGATGGCTGTGTGAACAGCTCTTGCCAGTGACGCTGAGTAAGTGCGGTGTGTGGAGTGGCAGGCTTCTTCCCTGTCCATTTTCCTTTCAAGGCAAAGGGCAGGGCAGGCACAAAGGATGGATAACACCAGGATCCCAGGATGGCTGTGGAAGACAGACGCCCTTATGCCCGCCATCAACCCTGGCTTTGAACTGGAAATCCTGGGGTCTGCCCATCAAGGTAGCTGGTGCTGTCTGTACAGAGTCCTCTGACACCCCAGCACATCCCTTTCTGAGTGAGCTGCGGGGGGGGGGGGCTCATTTGATAAAGCCAATACAGTAAAATATCAATGGCAGATGCTAGGTGGTGGGTATTTGAGGTTCGTTGAAAATGTCTTTCAATTTCTCTGTGTGTTTGAACATTTTTATGACAAAACACTTGGAAGGAATGAGCAATTCTTATGCTCTGAAATTTTTTCTAGGACTGTTAGGATTTTAGAAAGATGCCAGGACCAGTTGGTGGCAGGGCTTAGAAGGAGATGATAAAAAAGATGGCATTTGAGGGTTCACAGCATCTTCCCCCATCAGCTTCCTCAAGAGCATATTCAAGTTCATCACAGGACTTAGCACTTGATCTCCACTCCCCCATCCCCATCCCCTGCTTCTTTTCAAGACAAGGTTTCTTCGTTATGTAGCCCTGGCTGTCCTGGAACTCTCTGTGTAGACCAGGCTGGCCTTGAAACTCATAGAGATCCACCTGCCTCTGCCTCCCAATCTTGCCTCTGCTGGGATTAAAGGTTTGTGTCACCACCCCTCATCTGTTTGATTTCTTTTTAAAATTTACTTTTATTTTATGTATATTAGTGTTTACACCACATGAGAGCAGTGCCTTTGGTGGCCAGAAGGGGGCTGAGAACCGGCATTAGAGAAAGTTATCATCTACCATGTGGGTGCTGAGAACTAAGCTCCATCCTTTGCGAGAGCAGTCAGTGCTTAGCTGCTGAGCCATCTCACAAGCCCTGGCATATGATTTTTGGCTCCCAAATACTCAGAGGCTTATTCTTTCTTATGAATGTCCAGCCTTAGCTTGGCTTATTCCTAGCTAGCTTTTCTTAAATTATCCCATCTACCTTTTGCCTCTAGGCTTTTATCTTTCTCTATTTTATAGACATTTCTTTACTTCTTAGTCTGTGGCTGGCTGTGTAGCTCGGTGGCTGGTCCCTGGCATCCTTCCTTACTCCTTTTCTCGTCCCTTCATCTTCTCTTCCCAGACTCCTTCTATTTATTCTCTCTGCCTGCCAGCCCGTCTATCCTTTCTCCTGCCTCGCTATTGGCCGTTTAGCGCTTTATTAGACCATCAGGTGTTTTAGACAGACAAAGCAACACAGCTTCACAGAGTTAAATGTAACACATCTTTGGATCATTAAGCAAATGTTCCACAGCAAAAACAAGTATAACACACCTCAAAATGATATTCCACAACATCTGTGGGTTTTCTGTTGGGAGCAATCAGGTTGATCTCCTTCAAACTCCATACACAACTGCCCTGAACCCACCACCAGCTACTGTGGACATTAACTTAAGTTTGTCCAAAGTACCCTGGAGGTAGAGAGAGGCAGTTGGGAGGTGATAGAAGGACATGGGAGCTGATTTGGTGAGCTGAATCTCCTGGAGGGCCCTATCACCCTCCCTTCTGGCACATCCTTTTTCTCTAGCTATGGAGGAAGATGGATGAGAGGCAGGGCTGGGGCATTCTTTCCCCCTCATGTGATGGATTCTGACCCAGAGCAGAATCCTCCAGGGTCATCTAGGGCTGAGAAGAGAGGAGAGAAAGGCGTCACAGGGCCGGGCATGTGCCAGTCAAGGACAGGTCAGCAGTGAAGTGGGGGCCTGAGGACTAGTGGCAGAAGTCTGGGTGTGTTCTGAGAACCAGGCTCCTAGTTGCTAGCACATCTCTCATGCATTCTCTGCTCTGCTGTGCCAGGTCCTGGACATCTCTCTGGAGCTGCCAAGATAGACAGTCATTATCCCTGCCCATGGGGACCACAGCATGCACTGGAAGTTACCATTTCATTCCAAGCAAGAGTCAGCCACATGACAGGCCTGTCACCTCTCAGAGCCTCAGTTAAGCTAAGCTGAGCATAATCACAGTTATGTGTGTTCAGTTAGGCACAGAGCTTAGCATGGAGAAACTGACCTTTTCCCTAGACTTCCAATGACAAGAGAAGGGTTCAAGTAAGACAGGGACATGAGTTCAAATCTTGGCCTCATCACTTATTAGCTGTGTGACCTTTGGCCTTTCCCTCTGTGGAATTTCCTCTTCTCTAAAATAAGATAGTTGTGATAATAACTGCCTGGTCCAACAGTTGTGACGCATGGATTTTATGCAAGAAAGCATTAAGAACAGTGCATGGCCCACAGTTAATAGTCAATGAACATTAGAGACCATTATTAGTGCCACAACGGGCTGAACTAATCCTGTTGGTGAGTATTAGCCTCATGACAGAGAGACACTTGGAGAGTATCTAAACCCAGCCTTATTCCTGTGTGCTAACTGAACCCACTGAGTGGCAAAGCTGGAGGGTGGGCTTGGATTGGGCTGAGTGAGGATGATGTTACAATCCATTAATGATGCCTGATGTGGTAAAAAGGAAGGGAGAAGAGATGGGTATGCTATCCAGAAGCCAGTCCCCATGCTGGCTCAAGCCCATTCACTGGGACTAAGACTTGTCCAGGACCACACAGGCCATTGGAAACTGAGCCTGTTTCTCTGCATCCTTGGGAAGCTCTGGTCTTTGTTATTTGATCCTGTGGAGAAAAGTCATTATTTCCCCATTACATTTCCCAGCCTGCTTTCTGGAAGGGAGTTAATTGATTTAAACTTTTCCAGAATGATTGCCCCTCCTCCTCACTGCTATTATGACTGTGCCTCAGAAATAACTAGATAGCATCCTCCGTGATGCCAAACACAGAGGTCTCTGGAGAGCTTTGGGATGGGGGTGGGTGATCTTCCCTAAGGCCACCTTGGGAAACCTCTCTTTGAATGACAGCTCATGTGGGTATTGTTGGCTCTATGGTTGAAGCTGCTTTCTGCAAAATTACATACTATGTGCTACACAGGGATCTCCACACACATGGTTTACTAATGGGGAAACTGAGTCAAGGTTTTCCTAGCACTGCCAAGCCCTGAGTTGTTTACCACCACACATAATCACAGATCAGAGAGTGTGGCTGAGGCTCTGCTTCTTGACACGTGAAGAAACTGAGGCATTGAGGGCAGAATGGTTGTCCTCCAGTCCCACATTCAGATGAGCCACAGCCAGGTCCTTTCACCCGTCCAGGGCAAAGAAGACAAGGGGGGGCTCAGAGCCCCGCCAGCCTAGGCAGCCTTGCCAGCTGATTTATCTTCCTGCTCCAATATTTATTTACGCACCCCATTTAATCAGGATATGCCATAATTAGCGGCGGATTTGTGCCTCCTGCCCGCGGTGTTATTTATGCCGGGTTCCAAGCAGCCACTTTCCCATGTGGAGTGTTTGCTGGGCTTGGATTTCAATCAGATGGGGCCACAGTGGAGATGTCCCCAGGGACCTAACGTGGCACTGCCCCCCTCAGAGTGATAAATGAGGTCTGTGTGGAGTGAAGCTGCTGGGCTTTGGGGGGCTGCTGGCTGGGAGTGGAAGGGGGGCTTGTGCCAATCCCAGGATCTTGTCACTTGTGGTACTCGCCCCACCCCCAGTACTAAACAATAGCCTGGCACTCCAGCCCAAGTAGATGTGTGAGATGATGCCTTGAAGTTGCCATAGACTGACTGGCTAAGCAGTAACATTGGTGTATAACTGAGGATCCCTAGTCTTGGGGACCCCAGGCCTTGAGCTTGGGGAGCAATCCAATGCTCGCGATCCTGGCTGAGTGGTACCTTTGGAGATTATTTTTATTTCAATTATTTACTTACTTTGTTGTGTTTGGGGTTTTGCTTGTTTGTTTATTTTATTGAGATGGGGGTCTTACTATATAGCTTAGGTTGGCCATGAACTTTTGGTCACTTGCCTCTGCCTCCTGAGTGCTAGGATGGCAGGCCCTGGCTACCACACCTGGCTCATGTCTAACCTTAGTTAGCATCAGAACATCTGTAACTCCAGAAGACCCACGAAGGACATCCTCAGTCATCACTGGAGACAGCATGGGCAGGCTTGGACCTTTGACCTGGAAGAGAATGAAGGAGAGATGAAATGTACTTTCACTGGCCTCCTTTGGGCTCAGCCCTCCTCACACTTAACATAACATTCTTGATGTCTCTGTCTGCCTGGTGTAAAAGGGGCTCAAAGCAAGAACCACATCTTCCAAGATTCCACAAAGTCATTAGCATACAGTGAGCGCTCCATAGTTAGATATGCTTGTTATAATTTGGCAGCTTTTAAAAATTATTTTTGTGCTGAGTGTGGTAGTGTACACCTTTAATTCTGACACTCTGGAGGCAGAGGAAGGAAAATCTCTGTGAGTTCGAGTCCAGCCTGGTCTACAGAGTGAGTTCCAGGATAGCCAGGGCTATACAGAGAAACTCTGTCTCAAACAAACTTATTTAAAGTTTTTTTTTTTATTTGTGTGTATGTATGCCACATGTGTACTGGTGCCTGCTGAGGCCAGAAGAGGGTGTAACATTCCCTAGAGCTGTAATTACAGGTGGCTGTGACTTATTTGATGTGTGTGTTGGGAACTGAACTTGGCTGGTTCTCCTTCGAAAGAGAGTGAATACTCTCAGGTGCTAAAATGTCTCCAGCCCTGTGGGTGGTTAATTCTTGAAGTATCCTAGCAAGTCAGGTACACATCCCACAGCTGAGGAAATTGCTCACAGGGTGTCTCTGTTTCCAGATGGGGGACATTGGAGTGCCCTCAGGAACAGCCTCTCCTTTGGCCAGTGGACACGCATTACTGAGCTCTCAGGGTATCTTGAGCTACTGAGGCCAGTCCCTTGTCTAAAGGACTTGGGCATAGGTCTGGAGAGCAGAGGGGCCTCTCACAGAGAGCCCAGGGCCTGGAGCCAGTTCAGATCTGTCAGCCTGCAACTAAGCCCTGAAGCACAGTAGAGTCTGCTGACAAAGGTCTCTGGGATGGTCAGCCATTCCCAGGGTGACTATCATTGTCCCTGTCCCAGTTAGGGTTCCTCCTCTGGGGACCATTCTGTGCCTGCCCCATGAGGATGGCGGGGGTGGGGTGGGGTGCGCTTTATTAGATATGGGAGATTCTCCTTCCCACCTTTGCTACAGTTTGCAGATATGAGGACCTAGGTTGAGCACGGGGAGGTGACTTGCCAAGTCTAAACCCTTGGAGGCTCCGAGAGGGCCCCCAATAGACAGGTCTTAGATATTTGCATCCATTAAGCCTCTCTGGATCCAAGATGGCTTTGCTGTGTGGCTTCTACCTCTGAACTTCCTTGATCTCGGGGATCACAGTGGGTATAATATCTACCGGGGAAGGCAGTGTGGGGGACAGCAGTTATGAGGGGTCAGAAGAGGCATCTGGGAAATTGTGGAAACAAGACAGAGGTTGTGTCCTATGGTGACGTCTCATCTATATCAGCCTGTCCCTCTGCCTCAGTTGCCTTTTCAGATCTCCATGGCCTTGCCTTCTCGCCTATCAGCTGTCGCCTCTGTCAGAAGCATTTCCTTGCTGAGGTCACTTTGGATGTATCTCCTGCCTCCCAAAGGCAGATGTGGCACCTGTGTGTGGTTAACTGGAGTCAGGACTGCAGAAGGACTGTCCCAGACCCTGTCTCTGCCGAGAACCAGGGTGTTAGTGGCTTGTATGATAGGTGATTCTCAGCTTTGGTCACTAATTCACTCCCTTGGGATGGCTTGGGCAGGAAGCCTGGGTGGTGGGGGTGATGGGGGTTGTGGTGGGGGACAGGGGAGTGGGGGACGAGGGGGTTCAGCAGGGTGCTGGTCTATTGTCTCGGTGATCCAGCCCAGTGTCCCCACCCTTTTATGCCATGATTTTTCTCCTCTTAAATTGCTGTGGTGCCATCCTGAAGACACTTTTCACAACTGAGGACCTCCAAAGTCACCGAGGCCAGGAAGCTGCAGTGTTCAGATTCTAATGTCAACAACTCCAAAATTCACACTTGTGGCTCAGGTCACAGGCCCTGTACTGGAAAGGCACTGGGAAGTGGTGGTTGACTGACCGGAAGCTGGAACATGAAGAGATGAAGGGATGATTTTATGGAATGGCCAATTCGTACAGGATGTCTATGGAGGGCTTTAGGGAAGGGATTTCTGAGACCAACCCCAGGCCTCTGGACACCTGTACCCTCAGCCTCTCACAGTGTCTCTCTGGTCCTTGTGCTCAGCCAGGAGGAGGAGCAGAGCTGGACTAAGAGCTGGCTTCCTGTCCTCTCTCAGGCTCACACTTTGTGACTTATTGTTAAACTTTATAAGCCCCTCTGCTTTTATGAGGGTTATTTATAAAGCCCTGGGCTTTGATGTGCAGCATAAAAAAGCAAACTCCTGTGTCAGAAAATGTCACAGGGATTAGGGGAGCCTTTGAAGTCCCTTCCTGGCTGGCAGTGGCTGCCCAGCAGCCCTTACAAAAGGCCTGGAAGCCTGTGAGCCTGAGCCAGGGTCTGGGCCTCCTGTGGGGTGGAAGTGGCCCCTGACCAGGTGGGTGACACTTCTCCCAGGCCCCCTGCACACACTGGGCCATTTTGGCCTCCAGATGTGGGTAATATCTGTCTTTTATGGTTATAGACAAGCTAAGCCTCACATTCTTATGTCCCTCCCTGAGCCTTGGCTATGGGGACTGTAGAGTTTTGAAGGGGACACTCACTATTCACTGGTGGGAAGAGGACAGGACAGGAAGCAAGGAAGAAACTACAGCTCCCAGCACCATCCAGCCTCTTCCTCCCAGCCCTCAGGGCTAGCTCCCCACCCTGCACCCTCCCCCTCAGAAGTCAGCTGAGTTCCACGGGGGGGGGGGGGGGGGGGGGGGGGGGGGGGACGGACGGACGGACACGACACGGGACACACCTCAGGCTAGTACCTATGCATGGTGATGGAGCCACATAAACCCTCAGAGACATGCCAGTGGCTCCTGTCCTGCTGTTTCTGGGTATAAGGGTTGTGTGTGTGTGTGTGTGTGTGGTGTGTGTGTGTGTGTGTGTGTGTGTATGTGTGTGTGTGTGTGTGTATGTGGTGAGTGTGTGTATATGTGTGTATATGTTTGTGTGTCTGTGTATATGTGTGTGTATGTGTGTGTGTGTGTGTGTGTTTCTTGGCATGTGTGTGTATGTGTACATGATCCATGCTCCGATCTCTCTAGCTACTCCCACCACCCAAATAGCTCTAGGACATTTTTTCTTCTGCTTCCTCTCAATCCCAGGATCCCCAGAGCTGAGCACAGGACAGAGGCCTGTGTCTAGGTTGTGGGACCTTCTGGAAGCCTTTGCTATCTCAGGAAAGCCCTTTCCTGATTTTCTAAAGTGAGAGCCTCACATTAAATGGGAGTATCTGCGCTGGAAGCCCCCTTCCTCTTTCCTCTTCTCCTGCTGCAGGGCATCTCCTCCAAGGAGTCCCCCCTGATTGCTCTCACTGGGCTTGTCTGCAGCTCTCTGGGACCTGTTTTGTCACTTTCCTGCAGACTGCTGAACCCCGTTAATGTTAGAAGCTTTTCAAAGGGGTTAGTCGTAAGAAACTAAACTGAGCTCCAAGGAGCAGCGTGGAGGCTTAGGTTACCCTAGAGACTAAGGTTGGCATGCAAATGATTATTTAAGCTAGAGAGAAGAGGGTGGGAGTATGGGGTGTTGGGGGTGTTGGAAAGAGGGTAAACATGTTGCATTGCACACTTGGGCCCTATGGAGGGCATAGGCAGCCTGTGCCCACTCAACTCAGGAATTCAACTCCAGGAACTCTGGAGGCAGAGGAGTGGCAACCAGCTGTCCTTCCTGCCTCAAGAGAGGGTATTAAGCTCTGCCATTCGCTAGGAGCAGTCCAGCATGCCAGCCAAGGGGAAGTCCAGCTTTGTACAGTTACCAGGATAGCCCTGGAAACCAGAAGAGGCCTTGGATGAGGCATCCCAAGCATAAGTAGGAACTCATGATCGGGGGCTGGGACAATCAGAAGAACCCAAGGGTTCCGGGGCCCTGGGCCAGCCTTCAGGGCTCCCACTACAGACATCATCCTTTTTTCTTTTTCCCAAGTACCGGTCCTTGACCTGGAGGATACCGTGGCAAGTGAGTGAGAGGCTGAAGCTGTGAGTGTGGGTGACGGAGGGCACAGGGCTGCAGGAAAGGCACACGCCAAGGCACAGCCATCGAGCCCACAGTTACACCCGCTGCTCAGCTGTAGGGTGGTGTGCTACAGTCCACTTCACACCTGATCCTCAGGCAAAGGGTACAGCTCCCAAAAAAACTGCCCTCAGCTCCAACACCAGCTTCAAGCTCAGGGCTTACCAGTCCCCTCTCACATCGGTAGGACCCACTGACTCCATCCAAGGCTCCCAGGACACCCGTCTTGTTCCATATGTGGCTTGAATGGCTCACAGAACTCAGGGAAGTGCTTGTCATCGGGAAGATTGTACACGGGGTGAAATCAGGACCCACCCTGAAACATCTCTGCTCTCAGAAACACTTCAGGTATAAATTTAAGTTTGGTGGCCTGTGGCTGTGGTATCAGTGCTTGGGAGGTAGAGACAGAAGGATGAGGAATTTGAAGGGAGCCTGGAGAAAACAGGACCCTGTCTAAAACAAACAACCAAAAAAAAAAAAACAAAAAAACAAAAAAACAAAAAAACCCCAACACCAACAAAAGAAAAACCTAAAACAAGCAAACTCCCATGGGTATGACGCTGTAGGATTGGGCATGGTGGTGGTCATCTGTCTGGATAGCATGGGGCAGAAACAGAAGATCATTAGTTCAAGGGCAGCCAAGTTATATATAGACACTTCTCAAAAAGCCAAGTTCAGACTGAAAGAGCAAGACAATTCTGTTACTGTTGCTTCCAGCCTCCCTTCCAGGAACCAAGGTCACGTGCTCTACCGCCAACACACAAGGATGGATGAGGAGTAGATAGATGAATAGAGGGATGGAGGGAGGGAAGGAGGAAGGAGTCGATGGGTGAACAAAGGGATGGATGGTGGATGGTGGATAAGTGGGTGATGGATGGAGGGATGGGTGGGTGGGTGGGTGGATGGATGGATGGATGGATGGATGGATGGATAGATGGTAGAATGGGTAGATGAATAGATAAATGCATAGGTATGTGGGTGGGTGGGTGGATGGAAGGATGGATGGATGGATGGATGGTAGAATGGGTAGATGAATAGATAAATGCATAAATGCATAGGTATGTGGGTGGGTGGATGGATGGATAAGTGGGTGATGGATGGAGGGATGGGTGGGTGGGTGGATGGATGGATGGATGGATGGATGGATAGATGGTAGAATGGGTAGATGCATAGGTATGTGGGTGGGTGGATGGAAGGATGGATATTAGATCGGTGGATAGATCAATGAAATGGCTGATTGTTTTCAGGAACATGTTGGGCAGGTGTTCTACCACAGAGTTATACCCAGCCCTTGTTTTTTGTTTTGTTTTGTTTTTTAAGAAACAGTTTCCTCACATAGTTCAGACTGCACTGAACTTGGCATCCTTCTGCCCCTGCTTCCCACACTTTGGGGTCACAGGTGTGCCACAGCCACCGTGGTTAAGGCTGATGTCGGAACCACTAACAGAGAAATAAATCATAACCATTAGCAATTACTCATGGTGCATCCTTGGTCAGATTTCATATCATGCTGCTGTTAAGCACATTCTTTTCTTTGGTTTAGTTTCACGAATCCCGGGCTGACTTCAAACCCACGATGTTGCTGGAGAAGACTTTGAACTTTGGGTTCTTTTGCCTCAATCTTTGGGATTTGGGGATTGTAGATTGTTATCACATTTTACTTACCTTTTTTGAGACAGAGTCTCATGTAGCCCAGGCTGACCTCAAAGTTGCTATGTAGCCAAGACTAACTTTGAACTGGTGATTTTCCTGCCTCTGCTTCCCAAGTGCTGGGATTATAGGTGTGCACTACTATAATATTCGTTCTGTCCCTCACGTAGTACTAGAGACTGAACCCAAGGAGTTTGTCAACTAAACAAGCAGTCTGCCCTGAACTGTGTGGCATCTGGGTGACTGATATCTTATAAGCTATGTGGTAGAGATTATTCGGTGAGACCTCACCACCCCCACTCTGTTCCTTGCTTACTAAACAGTTTAAAACCACAGTATTTATACTATAGGAATCGACACTATAACCTTGGGCCTAGTCCATATTTTGCTAATGTCCTAAATTTAGAAAGCCATGGAGAGAACATTAATGTGTGTCATGTTTACATGTGACAGTATTTAAAGATAAAAAATCCAGGAAACATTTTCTCCAGGGTTTAGAGTTTACTCTATGGAATAAAAGCCTCTCTCACCTGGGTGTGAGGGACACTGTTGATACTTTCACATGATTTCCCCTTCAGTTTATATTAGCCCTCAAATGAAAATATAGAGAAGAACCTTCCAGATGGTTCTGTGATAAGGTGCTGGCTGCCAAGGCTGATGACCTCAAGCTTGAGTTCGGTCCCTGGATTCCTCATGAAAACCAATTATTACATTGTCCTCTGACCCACGCACACAATGTAATACAAGATTTAAATAAGAAAAATCAAATGATATTCATACTTGTGCACCCTTGAGCCACCAGCGATGTACTGAGATGATCCAGACCCGGTGATGGTACTTTATTAAACAATGGCACAATGGCACCTATGGAATTTACCACCAAAGGTTACCCTATTTCTTACTACTGTTTTAAAATTGGGTAATAGAGCTGGGCACAGCGGCCCATGCCTTTAATCTCAGCACTCTGGGGGCAGAGGCAGGAGAAACTCTGAGTTCGAAGTCAGCCTGGTCTGCAGAGTGAGTTCTGGGACAGCCAGGGCTATACAGAGAAACTGCCTTAAAAAAAGGCTTCCTTCTTGTCTCAGGGACATCTTGGGGTGGATGTCCACAAGCAGGGTCATTTGTCAAATCACTGGCCCAAGGCTTTGATTAGTCATCGTGGAGGGCAGACTGGGGAAATCTATCCTGGAGGATGCGGTGGGGGGGGGGACTGGGCATGAGAGGTCATGGAAACCTAAGGGGGATGCTCCTGCAGCTCCCAATGCTAGGGAGAGTAGACCGTGGGGTCTACTCAGTCTTTCCCTAAGAAGAGTCCAGTGTGTAGCTCACCAGACCTTCCTGAGGTCTCTGGAAGCAGCACTTTGCCTCCTACACCCACACCCCAAGGGGTAAGAGACAGGCCAGATGGAGCAAGGTCACCCCAAGGACAGTTGAGTGCAGCCTCTCCAGGCTCTCACCTGTGTGTGAAACCAGCTCTGCCAGGCAGGTGGGTCCTGCTTCCAAAGTGGCCAGAAAGTCTTCACTGGTGCTAACATGCTCTCCCTCATGAGGTAGGGATCAAAAAGTGTAAGACCATCCTGGGCTATACAATGAGGCCAGCCTGAACTACCTGAGAGCCTATTAAAACAAACAAATAAATACACAAAAAATTTTTGAAAGGCCATAAAGCAGTGGCCCAGGATGGAGAAACCTTCTGCAAACCTCAGCTTGGAGACCTTTGATAGAATTTCGCATTCATTTTATTCACAACCTCAAGCACTTTGTAGGGTCTCTAGAACACCATAGAGAATGTGAACCCCAGATCAGCTGGCACTGGGTTGGCCTCCCAGCTCTGCCTGAAGCTCCCTGAACTGGACTGGGAGGCTGTGGGTGAGCAGCATTAGGTAGGAGCCTCCACAATCCACTGGACTTAGTCAAGGAGGCTCTTTGGCCATCTGATAGGCCACGGGTACCTGTCTAATGAGTGAATCTACTTGCTCAATTTCCCATTATATTTCAGGGGTTTGAAGACATATCAAAGCCTACTGGGGACCCCAAAGAGCGTCTGTTTTCAAAGCGTCAGGTTCCACCCTTCCTGGGTCTGGAGAGCTAACACCAGGGCACTGGATGTTTCTGTGTGGTTCTGGGGTAGGGGTAGGTGGTGGGGAGACATTGTCCCAAGGAAGGTGAGGCTCCCAGAAGCTCAAGGTTCTTGTCCAAGGTCATGCTCAATGGATGGAACCAGGACATGTGTGTGCATATTCATGCAGTGCTGAAGATGGAATCTGGGCCTCGGCATGCTAGGCCCATGTGTTCAGGTCTTTGAACCTTGATTGTCTGATCTCTAGGTTTGCTATAGATTTGGCTGTGGTCTTTCCCACAGGATGAGTGGAGGTCCTGCTTATGGCTTTCTGTGAAGAAAAGTCAAAAGACTCTCTAGGTTGGTCCTGTTTGTGTATCAGGGAACAGGTCCTGTGTTCAGCTCTGCCCAGATCCACGAAGCTCTAGACACCCCTTGTTCACTGCCCCTGCTGGCAAATATCCCCACCTGAGTGTGGGTTTTCCCTGGTCCTCAGATTAAGTCAGATCTAATTCCAGACCTGCCACTAGCCCCACACACCACACAGTACTACTTTAGAATTGATGACAGAATCCTGTGTGTGCATGTAGGATGCAGGACATTAGAGAGCCACTGGTAAACTGTGACCAGGTGCAGTGGATCTGTGGTCCCAGAACTCTGGAGGCTGAGGCAGGAGGATGCAATATTAAATCTATTCCAAGCTTCATAGTGAGACTTGTCTCAAGAAATCATGACGTTTCTTGGGTTCATTCTGTGTCACTTAGAGTTTAGAGTGCTCCAGGGAACATATAGGCTTTAACACCTGAGAAAACTTCTTACAATTATGGAATTTTATTCTTTGAATGTTGCTTTTAGTAGACTGTGGCTAGGAAAACTAATTTGTGTTTTGTTTGGTTTGGTTTTTGCCATGGCTACTAGGAAGCTCAAGATCAGTTCAGACTTGATTGTTGTTGACTTTAACCTACCTTTTCTGGCATAATCTTCCTCCTTATAGACTACCACAGGGGGACTCAAATCCCTTTTTAAAATGCCTTTTAAATTATTTATAAAGGGATGCTGACCTTGCAAGAGTTAGAGAATGGAGCCTTTTTTGGGTACAGATTCTCACCTCTATCAGGCAGCACAGGCCTTCCCCCCACTTGCTCTCTCTGATGAGAATGAGGTGATTCTCTACTCCCAACAGCATTTATTCTTAGACCTTGTATTGTATTTCTAATTTTAATGGTATAATTTTAACCAGGCAGAGATTTTTTTTTTCTTTAATGTCAACTACTTCAAATCATCTTTTGGAAGCAATCCAGGCAGCTACATAAAACACCCCCGATCTTTAGATGTACACATACCCTTTCAAACACACTTATGCTGGCACATCTGGTCTGAAGGCTTGGTGCTTCTGGGATCCTGGCGTGACCATTTCCTGCCCCCCACCTAGTGCTGTTATGCTGATACCTCACTCCAAGCCAGGGCCAGTTACCCTCTGAGCTGCCTCAGCACCCAGAGCAAAGAGAGTAAAGGAGGCTGTAGGCTGAGACCCTGGCCATTGTGCAAAATCCTGGAAGCCAAAAGGTTTTCACCTCAGCTTCTAGTCCAGCTCTCTCTCTCTCTCTTACCTGCTAGGAAATTTGACATCTGTGGTTCTCACTTTCTGTCTTTGAATGATGGGGAGAAACAGTAACACCCTACCTTCTAGATCATTGCAAGACAGCAGAGCATTATCAAGTGGCCTTGTTCTCACGAGAGCTTCAGGCTCTGGTTCTGTGAGATCCTGGGCAACTGAGAGGTGAGATAGTTTTAGTGCGGACAAAGGGAATGATCAATGCCAAAATGCTCTGTCCTCCCCTGCTTCCTATTGATCTGATAAACACCGTGACATGAAGCAACTTGAGCTAGAAAGTGTTTATTTGCCTTACATGTCTACATCACAGTCCATCACTGAGGGACCTCAGGGCAGGAACCTGGAGGCAGGAACTGAAGTAGAGGCCTGGAGGAGAGCTTCTCCTGGCCTCCTGTCCATGCTTTCCTTAGATGGGTTCTTTAACAACCCAGGATCACCCACCCAGGGGTAGCACCACCCACTCACAGTGCTCTGGGTCCTCCTATGTCAATCAGCAATCGAGGCCAGGTTCGGCAGACATGCCACAGGCCAGTCTGATGGAGGCCTTTCCCCACCTGTGGTTCCCTTCTTGCAGGTGACTCAAAACTAATAAGCACACCCTCATTATCAATCCCCACCTATCAAATCATCCATTCACATCCATCCATTAATCACAAAACCTATTTATCCATGTGTCCATCTATTTATGTAATAACCACTTCCCCATCTCCCATGCAACTGTCCACCACCCACTCATCTTCTGCCTCGTCTACCTGCTCTTCCTTACTTCACACCTTCTGAGTAAGTCTTTCTGCAGATCCCCTCTCTTCATAAACTCCTCATAACCCCAGGCATACAGCAAATGAAATAGGGGCACAAATCACTAACTCCCAACAAGCCATAAGGGAATTGACTCTAGGAGCTGGAGAGATGGCTCAGTGGTTAAGGGCTCTGGCTGCTCTTCTAGAGGACCCAGGTTCAATTCCGGTCACCCATACGGAGGCTCACAACTGCCTGTAATTTCAGTTCTAGGGAGTCTGATGCCCTCTTCTGGTTTCTGTGGGCATCAGGCACACAAGGTACAAACATGTATATGTAGGTAAAACACCCCCCCACCACTAAGATAAAATAATTAAAATTTAAGAAAAATATTAGACATTCTAACACAATACAATCCAAGAATATTAATTTGACACATGTCGAGTATGAGGGAAGAAAAACGTTAAAAATCTTTGTTTTCTATAATTAAACCGTGATATTTTTAGAAAACCAGGGACCTTTGCGGTAAAAACAATAAAGTTGATGTCATACTGTCTCAAAACTTAACCAAGGGCCATTAGGCCATGTTGATTGACGTCATGTGGGGCTAGGGTGTGCTCAGTAGTAAGCGCATGCACAGTTCTAACCAAGGCTGCAGTGGAATCCCAAGATGCAACACCGGTAGGCACAGCGGGGAAATCCCCTTGGCCCTACTACATGTTTGATGTTGGGTTAACTTTAGGCCGCTGCTCTCAGATACCTTTTACTGTTGCCAAATTTTTTCACCCTTTGCTCCCACTCCCACATGCATCGGATGGTTTCATAGACGAGTCTGCCGTTCTCCTTTCCGGACCAGGGTTGTAGGAACAGCACCGCAGGAAGAGCCGTCTCCACCTAGGTCCTTCTCTGAGTGCCTCACTACTCATGGTATCCACACATAAAAGACCTGACAAGTCCTGCAGCTGAGGTCTCTGTTCTTGGGCTGCGACCTTGGATGACTTTGCCTCCAGAAACTATTTTAAGAGGATTGTCTGTTAAAACCCTGTGGAATGAGATTGCCTCAGAATAGATTTGAGGGAGGGGGTGATGCTGATCAGTCGAGGGGAAAAGCAGCAAGTGTCATTCAAAAAGCACAGAGAATGGTGTGCTGCTGGACTAAGGTCTGCGGTCTAAAACACCGACCATGAGAACACACCGGTACAAAGGCAGCATGCCATAAACGAAGGCAATGATCTCCTTGGCAGAGTGATTCTGGGTGTTTCTCTGGACCTTCTTCCCTGAGGAGGAGGTGCTGGGTGATCCTACTTTTAAGTCCATACAGGTGGCTTCTCATTGTTGGGAACAGAATAAAAAGGACAGAGAAACCTCACATAGAGAGGCGTCAGGAACATTCCTTGAGTTTCAAGTGACAGATGGGGTCTCTGGTGGTTTGAATGTACTTGGCCCCAATAATCTCATAGGAAATGGCACTATTAGGAGGCATGGATTTGTTGGAGTGGGTACTGTCTTGTTGGAGGAAGTGTGTCACTGTGGGGGCGGGCTTTGAGGTTTCCTGTGCTCAGGATGGTACCCAGTCCACTTCCTGTTGTTTGCAAGATTCAGGACTCTCAGCCACTACATCAATATCACTTCTGCCTGACACTGGCTCCCTATCATGATGATAATGGACTAAACCTCTAAAACTGTGAGCCACCCCAGTTAAGTGTTTTCTTTATAAGAGTTGCCATGGTCATGGTGACTCTTCACAATAGAAATCCTAACTAAGACAGGGCCCCTGTATCCTTTGCTGACAGCATGTGGCCTCTGTGGTTTTCTTCCAAAGTGTAACTAGAGAAAGCCATCTCACCACACCCTCCTGGGTATCACCCTATCTAGTCAGAGCCCGGCACGACCCATGTGGTCACCAAAACAAAGACCCTTGTGGTTGGGAGATGGTTCAGTGGAAACATGAACAAGCATGTGGACCTGACTTCAGATC
This sequence comes from Phyllotis vaccarum, assembly GCA_033318265.1. NCBI lineage: Eukaryota > Metazoa > Chordata > Mammalia > Rodentia > Cricetidae > Phyllotis > Phyllotis vaccarum. The sequence goes on from JARWLC010000017.1 coordinate 58,242,254, forward strand.
TCCAGCACCTACAAAAGAAGCCAGGCATGCCAGCCCATACCTGAAACCCCAGAACAGTGGACACAGGAGAAACCACAGGGATCTCTTCCTGTTAGTCTAGTTATTTGTTGAGCTCAGTGAGAAACCTGACTCCAAAAACCAATGTGGAGAGTGGTAGAGGGAACCAGATGTCCACCTCTGGCTTCAACAGGCACACGCATGTTCACATTCACTTGTACATACACACACATACACAACACATGTCCCTAAACTAACAAACAAAACCAAGGAAATTTCCAGAAACTGTCCCAATTAACTACTAAGGACTGTTAAGTAACATATAGAAAAGAAAAGGGACCATGGATCAGAGCTAAGGCTCTTTGCTCCAGTTAATAGAGATATGATGATGCTGGCTCATCCATTGTGACCTATTGCACATATATGAAGGGAAGTAGTAGGGGTGTAGGGGACTGGTCTGTTCTGGCTACATGATGTTTCTGTAAATCCAAAGTATTTTTCCTGTAAATATGACTCTAATTATTACTTTGGAGCTAGGCATGAGGGCATACCTCTGCAGCCCCAGCATCCCAGGAGGCTAAAGCTCAAATTCAAATCAGTTCAGGCTATACAGTAAAGCCTGTCTCAACAAAAACACAAACAGACAAAAAGGTTTTTGTAAGTACAGCCAAGAAAGGAAAACACAAAAGGTGGGTTTTACATGGTGCGTCCTGAAATAGCTTAGGAGGGAACAGGGGTTTCGTCACATCTGCGCTCACTGTGTGACTGTGGCTGCAGGTATGAGAGGGTAATAGTCCTAATGTAAAAACACAGGATGCAAAAACCTGCTTTTGCTAGGCAATGGTGGTAATCTCAGAGGAGGCAGGCACGTCTCTGTGAGTTCTAGGCCAGCCTGATCTACAGCTCAAGTTCCAGGCCAGCCAGATCTACAGTGTATGGATCACTGTGTGTGGATGTGGGTGTGGGTAGATGTCAACCTGCATTACTGGTCTTGATAAAATAAGGCAGTGTATATAAGGCACCAGACACAGATGCTCTCTAGGATACTCCTGTCACTGAATTATTTAGGTGGAGGAAGGAAATTTTGAATGGCCTCAGAGAGCAGAGATCCAGGTGCCAAGCCATGGAGAGTGGGGGGATTTGGATAGGGCTCCCCGAAAGCAGGGAGACTCACCTCTCCTGTGCCGTCAACTCCTTCAAAGGTTGTAGAACTAAGCAAGGGTTGGGAAGGAGGTGTGTGTGTTGGGGGGTTCTCAAGGTCAGGTCCCTGGGTTCCTTCTAGCCTTGGCCTTGGACAGATCTCTCTGTCAGGGTCTCTGAGCTAAGTCCCAGGTAATCCCTCCCTAAGAGCACCTGTGTCTGTAAGCAAATGAGCCGACAGGTGTGGCTTGGATAAAATATGACCTGCTCAGTGGGACATTTGCTTACCAGTCAAAGGCAGTCCATCTTCCCCGTACCACTGGCCTCTGGGAGGCTTGCTGGGTTAGCAGCAATCACTGTGCCCACAGGGCAGGCGAGAGAGTTGGCAAAGCCAGAAGTGGAAATGGCGCCTTGGACCTCTAGGTCTCTAGCACAGGCATGAGGACACCCCCATCCCCCACCTGCCCAGCTGGCAGGGATTCCAAGACAGGGAATGTCTTCGAGCTCTACCACAGATGGCTGTGCTGCCTGAGGCAAGTTCCTTTCCCTCTCTGGGCCTTGGTTCTCAACCTTCTCAAAACTGACAGGTTATTCCTTTTTCTCTGGTGGGTTTATTGCAAAGAACCATGGGAGAAATTAGGCAGAAATATGTGGTTATTACAATAGCAGTAGTTCAGATGGTAACTTTTTGGTGGGCCGGTGGTAGCTGTGGAGAATTACCTCCATAGCTACAGTATCTATTGTAACTCATCAGTGAGGTTCACAAGCAGGCAACCATGTAACTGAAAAGTACCAGCTGGGAAGGTGTCAGCATTTGGTTTAAATCCCTTCCTCATTAGCAGAAAGAAACTGGACTCATTACCTTCTCCTCTGAGCCACAGTATGGCCCTGCAAAGAGGGTCATCTCTGGGGCAGTCACAAGGCTTAACAAGTTGACACTGGTGTGTGCCAGCCTGGGAAAGTGTTACCCTTTCTGCATGGAAACTAGGCTGAACCAGGTTGGCATTTCAGGCTTCCTATCTTTCTGATCAGCTCTTTGCATAGAACTTCAGAAAGCCCTGGGGTCAGGGTAAGAGCGGTCTCTCTCTCTCTCTCTCTCTCTCTCTCTCTCTCTCTCTCTCTCTCTCTCTCTCTCTCTCTCTCTCTCTCTCTGTGTGTGTGTGTGGGGGGGGGGGCTCTGTGAGTGGCATCATGTCCCTCCACCTGACCCTTCACAAGGAGATCCTCTAACCTAGACTTGGAAGAAGACCTCTGGAGAAGTGCTCCCGCCAGGGCTGTGGGGACTTGCGTGATGAAGACAGAGCCATTTGCTAATACCATGTGGCTGCTGTGACAGTCTGTTAATGCCATTTACAACGTGCTGTAATTATGTCTCACACATGCTGGCGGGCTCAGCCAGCAGGAACATTCCCTGGGAGGGGCCTAGGAAAGATTCCTTCAGCAGAGAAGGGGGCTGGGTTTCCCCAGGGGGCTGGGGACCAGAGTGGGCTAGAAGCTGTTGTGTATGAGAACAAAATCCTGCTTTTACCTAACTCCAAGACAGGGTGTCATATGTATGTCGGTGCCCTCATGGATGGTGCCCTGGAGTTGTGCATCACACAGCTTGGATCCTTTCTTGATGCCCTGGCATCCCAGGAAGGGCTCATACCCTGGTCAAACCTGTGCTTCTCACTCTGATTTGTTCTAGCTCCTTTCTGGGCCTCAGTTTTCTTCTTTAGTAAAATAAGGTTGGGGTCCGGGTGGTGTGAAATAGGTTAAGCAGCAATGCGCACCCCATCCGAGCTACTGTGTACCATTTATTGGGGTTTGGAGCTACTGGAGCCCATGGTGAGGCTCCAAGCTCCCAGGGTTAGGTTCTTAATATGATGACACACGCCTGGAATTTCAGCCCCCGGGGGCTGAGGCAGGAAGATGGAAAGGTGGGGTCCGGCCTGGGCTACTCTAACCCTGGTCACCTTAGTTCACATAATTTTGTGATCTTGGTGCTGGTGGGTTCCAGCTGATTTCTGCCCCAGGCTTTGAGATGTGCTAGAGGCTGTGGCCTGTTGCTCGGGGCCTCAGTGCCCCAACGGTCCTTCTCTAAGCTGCTCCCTGTTTCTTGATGCCTTTCGTCACGGTGTGCCTCATGTTTCCTGTCTCAGGCAGAAAGAACCCAGCATTGGATCCAGACAAAGGATGTCACATTAATGAATAACTCAGCTCCCAGGTCCTCAGTTTTTCCTTCCAGAAAATGGATCATCATAAGCTTTAACACATCCTGTCCCTCAGGTGTCTAACACGCAGCTTAATATGTCCCCATTTTCCTGCCTCACTGCCCCCAGTGTTCATCCTCTCCTGGAGGAGCTTCAAGCATCATGTGGGGACCCCTCAGTAGCAGAGAAGCCGATTTCCAAGCCATTAGTCCCCAGTGTCTGGACTGCAGGATGGATTTTGATCAAGAGCAGGGTGACATTTGGCAAAAGTTGCTGATGAGGGATTGAATGATTAATCGTCATGACAACCAGGCTGGAGTAATGACAGGGATGCGATGGTGCCCGAGTTAAACACAAAGCGGCCCGTGAGCCGGGGTGGTAAATTACTAGGCATGTCACCACTGCGCTTTTGGAGAAAGCGGCCGTGCGTTCCTAATGAGAGGTTAACTGTGTCCCCAAAGTAATTACCGCCGATTGAAGAGGTGGCTGGTAATTAGAGGATTAGCCGTGATGAGCCTCACCTGCATGGTTGCCTTGACAACAAATGATGGGTGGGGTGGGAAAGCAAAAAGGGTCCGGACCTTTCCCCAAAGCTGGTGCCAGGAGAGCCTGTGATCCCATCTGCCCTGGTGTCACCCACCAATGGCCAGGCTAGACAAGCTCTACAGTGAGGCCTCAGTCTTCCCATCTGTAAACAGAAGGCTTGGGCCCATTCAAGAAAAATGAAGCATAGAAGATATGATTCTAGACTCTGCCAGGAGCATCCAAGCAGTCTTAAGTTGGCTGCCCTCACATCCAGCAAGACTGAGTCCCAAGATGTTGCTTGAGTCTACTTGTTGGCTGTGTGACATGGGATGAGGGACTGGGTACTGGCCCCGATTTCCTCTTCTTTAAAATGGAAAGAATGGGGCTAGGGATGCTCTTTGGGATACTCTTAGGGGATCTGAACTCAGATAAAGGCAGCTCAGTAGCTTTGCCTCTGTAATACCAGCACTCTATGGAAGGTTGAAAAGCTCAGGGGCACAGGAGAGAGGTAGGTGGTGAGGGTCAATACCGTCCGTCCCCTACCCTCATACGTGCATTGTGGCATGTGTGTGCACACCCCCTAAGACACACACAGAAATAAAACAAGGGAATAATTGTGGCACCGGTTTGTAAGAATAAAATGAAGTCTTTGAATGGCAAGAGCACAGTATCAGACGTGTTTAGTAAAGTCACCTTCTCACAGCCTCTCTCCAGGGATCTGGAGAGCTGGGGGAGGTGCCTCTTTCCTGGATGAGCTGAGCCTTCTCATGAATGGCAGGTGACAGGGAGGGAAGTAATGTCTTGCTCATGCGCTGTGTATCCTCGGTCAAATTCCATTGCCTCTCTGAGCCTTTGATTCGCACTTGCCTGACCATAGGCAGAAGCAATGGAATACCGAGTTGCCGAGGCACAACGCTGTGCTGTGTCCTTACTGGTGCTTGAGGTCACCCAGAAGCCAAGGGACAGCATTTTGCCCCCCCCTTTAAATTTATAAAAAATTAACTTTAGTACCCCCCCCCATGTATACTGGTTTGTGTATGGGCAATCATGCCATGGTCTATATGTAGAGGTCAGAGAACAACTTTGTAGACTTGGTACCATCCATCTTTCTGCGGCTGACTGAAGAACTGAGGTTGTCAAGCTTGTGTGGCAAGTGCCTTTACCTGCTGTGCCCATAATTTTAATTTTTAATTTTACTACAACTAAGTACATAGAGGTATGTTGAACACACTCCCATACCCTGATTTTATTGGTTTGTTTGTCTGAGACAGGGTTTCTCTTTATAAATCCAAGGCTGGCCTCAAAGTCAGAGATCTGCCTGCCTTTGCTTCCTGAGTGCTGGGACTAACGGTGTTCACCACCATGGCCTGGCTCCCCCCGGTGGGCTTTTTGTCATCTTTTGCTTCAAGTTTTATCTTAATTTTTTGAGACAAGTTTCATGTAGCCCTGTCTAGCCTCCAATTCCCCATGTAGCCAAGAATGACCTTGAACTTCTGATCTTCCTGCTTCTCTTCCTGAACACTGGGGTTATAGGCACACAGCACAACACCTGTAGTGGAGATCAAATGTAGGGCTCTGTGCACACTAGGCAAGCACCCTATTAGCTGTCCCTTACCTTACTTGCCCATTGTTTCCAGGGAAGGGAGGCACCTGTCTAGAAAAAGAGCCAGAACATGGCAGAGTCAAAATTCTGAAGATAGGTTCCACCAAATTCCTTCAGCTGTCACGTTAGATATATCTCTTTGACCCAAGAAGCTGAGGCCACCACTGTCATCTAAGGAGGTGGGCATAGCCCTGTACAGACAGCTCTTCCAAAAGGAATGTCCCTGGACTGCCTTTGGCCAGTTTGTATGATATCATGGGGTGGAGCCTACCCAGATGTCTGGGGTAGAATCTCCACCGACAGTGTGAGGTGAGATGTCTGGGTTGGGGATGAAAATGAAGGCCTCAGATTGGTTCCCAGTTCATCAGCGCCTGGCAACCGGGTGCAGGCCTCGGTGAACCTGCAGAGAGCGGGGCTTAATTATTCCATCCATAAATAATAAGCCTGCTCATTTCCAGGCCTTCATGATAAATTCATGGCCTTATTTAATGTGTTCGCTGCCGACCTTCCCCGCACTGCAGGAAGAGAGTACATGTTAGAGGGTAAAGCAGGAGATCCTTATGGCTACCTGGGGCCACACACCGCTTTCCCCCATTTCCAGGAGGCTGTGGAGGCCTCTGTGCTGGGCACCTGGCAGCTGCAGTCTGCAAGCATGCTTCCCTCTGTTTTGCTCTACAGGGGAAGACCCAGAGTTCCAAAGTTAAAGAATTTGATTCCAAAACATCCAAGTTTCAGTCCTGCCTGCTTTTCCCATTCTGGGTGACCTTGAACCTGAGGTTATCTGCCGAGAAACAGGATGAAAATAGACATTATGTGTGTGCTCAGCGTGTGTGCACACAGCTGTTACCATGTTCACAAATGACTTCACTTGGTTTTATTTGGGGGCACTGCTTGGGTCCTGGAAAGACCCAGTGCCACCCCACTGCAGTATCACCCTCCACAGCACCACCTCACTGCCAGCTCTGGGGTGGCCTCGGTTTCCTTATGTGTCACCATAGTCAAAGCCAGAGGCTGGCACAGATGAAGAATTGCAAGCATCACCATTTGGAGGGGTGGGTATTTCTAGAAACTTCACAAAAACCACTCACAATCTAGGTGGCTGAGAGACTGAGAAGCCCACAGAGCCACAGGACCTTCAAGCCACCAGGAACCTTGGAGTGCTTCTTCCAGCCTTGAACTTCGCCAGTGAAGTTCTAACATGGCTGCCATGTACTATACACACTGCATACCGCCTGCCACCACTGTGTCTTGATGTAGGAATGTCTTTCTATATGCTGTGAATAAAGGAACTGTTTTGGTCTATATCGGGCACCTCAGCAGTAGGCAGGAAATCGGAAAGTAGGTAGGAGAAGGAAGGTGGAGACAGACAGAGACTGGATCCAGCCACCCAAGAATCAACATGTAACGAAATAGCTAAGCCATGGGCCACATGGCAAGGCAGAATAATGGAAATGGGTTGAATTAAGATCAAAGAGCTAGTTAGCAATATGCCTGAGCCATAGGCCAAACAGCATGAAATTAATATAAGCCTTTTTGTGATTGTTTGGGGAGAGTGGGTCTGCACCGGGTCAGAAACCGCTTGTTACAGTGTCTCAATGTCTGTTTCGGTTCCTTTTCTTTCCCTGACAAAATACTAGATGACAGCAACTTGAGAGCCCTTTTTGGTGAGGAAGTCATGGCATAATGGCGAGCACACGGCGGCTGGTCACATTGCTCCACAGTCAGGAAGTGAGAGAGTCGGATGCTTGATGCCCAGCCCCCCTAGCTGTGTTTTAATCATACAGACGGATGTATACATGGGGTGCTGCATGCCTAGTGCCCAAAGAGGTCAGAATGGTCCTATCCACAACCATCCACTGTCTCAGTCTCACAGCTCCCAGATATGGGCCAGCTGTGGCTCATCGCATTCTACATAGGACAAGAGCAGATGTGCTGACATACTGAATCCCCCCTTGTTCCAGCTCCTCTCATGCAGCTGGACCACAAGTGTCTGACTGTTCACATGTGTTCTCATGCTTATATAAAAGTGCTTCTTTAAGAATGGGATATCTGCATGTATGTGTGCACATGACCCAGCTATGTCACATCTCTTGACCAGTCAGTGTCCCCCTGCCCTTGTGCCTCAGAGCAAACATCTGGTTGGAGAAGAGAGCTTTGTGGCTGGGAGAGGCTCTGGCTTCCACACTTAATGAATTAGCATAATTTTTATTCTCATTTGCATGGGACTGAGGTCACTTCCTCTTCTACAATCCTGTTAGGAAATAATCACACTGGACCCTCACGAAGTCAGTAGCATCAGTCACCGGCAGGGAGGTGGTTCTACAGGGTGGCCCATCTGTTGCCAGGTTTGAATCCCCTGTGAGCAGGTGGCTGAGCTGAGCTCTGGAGAGTTCTCATTCACAGTCTAGGGATCTAGTCATGTTGCTCATCATCTGTAGTCCGGAGAGATTGCCCTTGATGTTCCAGAAGGGGAAGGAACAGGCAGAGATGGGAGAGAAAATTGTAGTACGAGGTTTCTGGCCCGGACTTTCGGGCCTTGCCTCAAGGTCTAGGCCCACAGACCCGCAGACCCGCAGACCCACAGACCTACAGAGACACACAGATGCTTTCCATAGTTTTAGGCTGATCGGCCTCAGGCCCAGGCATATCACTTGCTAGCTCTCTATTCTTCATCTAACCCATGATTCTTCCTGTTCAGCCATGTGGATCGGTACCTTTCTTTAGAGCAGCATGGTTGTCCTCTGCTTCTTTTGGCTTCTCTCCAGCATTCTGCTCTGTGCTTCCTGTTCTCAGAGTTTTCAGTCTGGTAGCCCCGCCCACACTTCCTGTCTGCCTTTGGCCAATCAGCGCTTTTTATTAAACCAGTGGGTGGGACAATTATTTACCATGAAACAGCACAATACCCCTACAGAAAATGTGTGTGTGTGTGTGTGTGTAGGCTTTCATGTGTGTTCTGAGTCCATGGATGTATGTTTTATTTTCCCTTCAACAAGGCAGCTCATTGCCCGCATTCCAAGCATGTGAATAATAAGTTCTGGTTATTCATTTAATCCTCACAACTCTATGAGATGCTCAGAGAGGTGAGGTGACCTGCTCATGGTCTCACAGCTGGATGAGAGCAGCAGAGCTGGGAGATGCCATCTGAACAAGTGGTTCATATACTCAACAGTCACCAGTCTGTGGCCAGGAGACCCAGGTAATCTACTGTGCCCACAGCATAGTGAGCACCCATGAGGGAATATGCACACAGTGCAACATCTACGTGCATGTACACATGGATATGCACGCACATGGGCATTTCTGCTTACTCATATACATCTCCTGTGTGTGCATGTCGGTGTGTAAGTCTGTGAGTGTGTATCTGGATGCAATGGCTATGCCTGAGTGTGTGCACACTTAAGTGCATACACAGGTTTCTAAGAGATTATGAAATCTCATCACAACTTAGCCTTGCTGTCACTTGGTCCAAGAGAACTTTGAGAAAACCCGGGTCAGATGTGAAGGGGTGGGGTGTCATGTTCCTGAGATCTGGAGAAAGGGGGCTCCCCTAGTTGCCCTTTGCTCAGGCCTCCAGGACACATTAATAATAGTTCAGCAAATCCCAAACGTAAATAGGGCAATCAGGCTCGAAAATGCAAACATTCATCACCCAGATATAAATTACACTGCAGCTGATGTAATTAGAGAAGCTCAGCTCAATGCATTGAACCACCTCACTATGCACCCAATGCATTGAACCACCTCACTATGCACCCTGCTTATGCTTCCCTGTCCCAAAGAGACCCCAGTATCTGAGCCCATAGGATCTCAAGGCCATGGTCAAGGGTCCCAGCTGTCTTCAGTATCTTTATTGTGCTTCGATAGCAGAGCTTCAATGTCAGTAGCAGCCAGACCATAGGTGAGATTCCTAGTTTTTGCTCCAGCTTTGAAATGATCTGCTATGGGCAGAGGGAGATACTTTCAGGATTTCAGTTTCCTCTTCCATCAAAAAGGAATAACAATACACTATGGTGTGGGGATATTTTGTAATATAATAAAAGGTAATATAATAAAAACAGCTGGAGATATCACGGGAGAGATCCACCTCCTCCAGTCTTTGTTTTGTTTTTTCCAGAGTTTTCTGTGTAACAGTCCTGGCTGTCCTGGAACTTGCTTTGAAGACCAGGCTGGTTTTGAACTCACAGAGATTCTCTTGCCTCTGCTTCCCAAGTTCTGGGACTAATAGTGTCTTCTGTCCCAGAAAACACTGGGACTAATGGCTTCTTCTGTCTTCTGGCTTTCTGCGCCTGCCTTAAATACGCTCTTTGCTCAGTTAAGGTGTGGCTCTGCCACTGCCTGCCTGGGAGCCTGGAACTCCTTCTGTAACCTAAGATGACCTCGAACTCAGTTTGGATTAAGGGCATAGGTCACCACTTCCAGGCTATTCCTTGTGCTGGATTAAAGATGTGAGTTACCACTGTTTTATTCTCCTAGACTGACTGTGGGTAGATCCCTCTGATACCTTCAAAATGTTTTTATTATATTACAAAATATCCCCACACTATGGTGTTATAATCACTGAGTTTTGTAGTTAGGAGGGCCTGAGTTCAAATCTCAACCTAACCATTCCTGAGCTGTGTAATCTTGGGTAAGTTTCTTGCCCACTCTGAGCCTTGGCTTCTTCATCTGTGAAGTAAATACAATAGTGTCTGTCTTATGAAATTTTTGTGAAGAAGGAAATAATATTTGCTATTTTAATTGGTGAATTTAACTCATTCATACTTATTGTGATGTTGATATTATAACATCACACATCAGATATCAATATCTAGGCTGGAAAGATGCTGAACCACAGTCAAGAGCACTTGCTGCACAGTCATGTGATGTGGGAGTGTCTTTCTGTATGTTGTGAGTATCAATCTTTAAATAAAGGACTGTTTTGGCCATGGCAGGTACCGTAGAAAAAGTAGGCAGGGAAATCAGAGCATAGATAGAAGGAGGGAAGAGACACAGACAGAGCGAGATAGATGCGCCCCCCCAAAAAAAACACAGGTGAGCCCTGGGCCACATAACAAACAAAATAATAAAAATAAATTAAATTAAGATTAAAAAAACTCCTAACAGCCATAAGGACAGAGATTGGATCCCAGAACCTATGGAACAAGATGGTTGTCTTGTACATGTCTGTAACCCCACCCTCTGAGTGAGGCAGAGATGGGAGCATTGATGGGGTTTACTGGTTCCCAGTTAAGCTCAGCAACCACAAGCCTTGGGTTCAGAGAGAGACTCTGCTCCAAACAGAACAGGTAGAAAGTGATGGAGAAGCATGTCTGACATCCTCTTCTAGCCTGTGGGTGCATATGCCACATAGACAGACACGCAGACACAGAGACAGAAACACACACACACACACATTCAGACACCCAGACATGTACTTACACAGACATATACTCAGACATACAGAGACACACATTCAAACACACACTAAATCAATATTTTAACAGATCTCTACTAATCTGTCATTTGCATCTTACACACTGGACACTCATATTTGTCAAGCTTCCTGTGTTTTCTTCTTAACCATGGAGCTCTAAAATATAGTGACAACATAAACATTTGGTCTCTCAGTTTGTGGACAGGAGCCTGGGACTGGCTTCGCTGGTGGCTCTGGATGAGTATCTCACGAGGATGCAGCCCTGGTTTTCTCTTTCTCTGAGACCCTACATCAGCAAGCCCTATGGGGGGGGGGGCAGGATGCAGTCTTCACAGTGACCCACAGCCCTCCCCATCTGATCCTTCCATGGTGCTGCTTGAGTCTCCTTATCCTCCTGACATGCTGGCTTCCCAGAAACACGTCGCTGAGAAAAGCAAAGCAGGGACAAGAGTGGTTCTAATGACCCAGCTTTGTAAGTCACAGAATGTTGCTTTTGCAGCCAGCACCCAGCTATCTTGGATCTCCTATATCGACGAAGTATGTAAATCACCTCTCCCAGGCCCTGAGCATCACTCACCGAGGTGGCCCAGTGCCTGGCACAGAGAAGGCATCAGCAGTGAGATGGCACAGTGAGGAACACAAGCAGAAGCTGCTCTGCCCATCCTTGCCTTTGCCTAGGCCTTGCTTGGCATGGGCAGAGCCTGGAATACCAGGGACCCCTGACGTCTCTGAGGCAGAGAAGAGAGTCCAGACCAAAGGCATTTCCAGGCTTGCCTCGTCCTAACTTTACATTGAGCAGTAATTAAACACAGCCTCCAATTACTATACTGTTTGGCGAGACACCAAGCACATGTAAAATCCCGCAGTAAACATCTGCTTCATAAATTGCCTCTGGGTGCAGTGCTCCGCCGGGACTGGGGAGAGCAAATGGAGGGCTGGGAACAGGAGGAGAGGTTGGGAGAGGGACAGGAAGGGTGTCCTGCTAAGAAGTGGCACCCTTGAAGGGCCAACTTTTCCCTATCCACCACTTTAAACTCTAAGGCAGAGGCCCAGGGTTGAACGGAGGGCTGGGGAGTCTCTGCCTCTCAGGATTCTATCAGGAGCTACATATGTAGTGAATGTAACTGACCTTTCTGTTGCTTTTCTTTCTTTCTTTTTCAGAACCCAAATCATCAACTCATTGGCCACTTAGATGAAAAGAGAGAAACATAGGCTGAGGGTGTGGCTCAGTGGTTAGAACATCTGTCTAGCTTGTGGAAAAGGAGGAAGAGGTGAGGAAGAGGAGAGGACGGAAAGGAGAGGGAGGAGGGGGAGGGAGGAAGGTGAAGAAAAAGGAGGAAGGGGAGGCAGAGAGACTCACCCCACTCAGTCTCTGACTGGTGGATCTGACTGGGCAGAGAAAGGCTTTGCTCTTGTGATGCCCAGTGCTGCCGTCACCTCCCCAGGCCTTGGTTTTGCATCAGTGGAGGGGGCAGACCCCATTTGGGTACATGGGAGGGTTGGGGGGGGAGGGTGCTAGGAAGATAATGCCCAGCAGCCCTCACGCAGGCTTTCTCCTGAAATCTGTGCCACCCAGAAGGCAACAGGCCCACCTGCTCAGTACTTTCTCCCGTCCCAAGCAGCTGGAACCTTTCAGGCCTCCATCCAGCTTTCCCCCGATGCCTACAGCCTCCTCCACAGCACACATGAGAGTCTCTCCACTGGGAAGGTCCTGCCTGGTCCAGTCCGTGCACTGGAATGTGACTCCACACATGGAGCTCAAGCCCACTTTCTTGAAGCTTCCCTGGAACCTCCTGTGTCCTGCAGCCTGGCTCTGAGGTTGCTGTCTACAGAAATCTAAACCAGATGAGAAGCTATGAGGATGTTTTATGGACTTCAGTCCCCATGTCAGAGTGTTGTCAGGGACGGGACACAGCAGGTGAACTGCAGCCCAGGGGAGCAACCCGCATGCGGTGCTAGTCCACTGTATTGCCCACATGGCCTGACTGCCCTCTCCATGCTGGCCATGACTCCTCCACTGCCTCTGGAGCCTCCCAGGCTCATGCTTGCCTGCCCCCCTACTACCCCATCTCTGCTCCCTTCTCTTCAGGGCTAGTCCAGAGCCCACAGCATTAGCTCTGCAGGGATATCCCAGAGCCCTCAACATTAGCTCTGCAGGGCTAGCCCAGAGTCCTCAGTATTAGCATCTCCTTTCTTTACAGCAGGTAGGCAACACTTCAAGAGAAACCTCTCCTGTCACGCTGCTCATAAAGATTTACAACAATGGACCATTTATGCCCTGGTGACTAGCCTTTATGAAATATCTTCATTGGCTCTGACGTTGCCCATTCAGTGAGAACTTATTAGTGCTGCAAATGTTGGCTCTAGAGCCTATGTCAGGGGCAATGCTAAAGGTTTGTTACTGGGAACAGAACCACTTGGGAGAGCTGGATTGAACTTGCCTCTTCCAGGCAACACTCCCAGACTGCGTTTATAAATTCATTCAACAAACACACATGGGAGCCTCACCTGGATGACACATCATGGTGGACATACAGAGGTGGCTCAACCGTGGCCTCTGCTTCCTACAGTGGGGAATAGAGATTAATCTAGATGCTTGGGGACCGTGGGGACCTGCAGGACCCTCAACCAGAATAAGGATCCCGGGCACTCAGGGAGGTCACCCTCAAAGGCATGATGACTATGTTTACAGTCCAGAGATCGTGGGAGCCAGCTATATGGAGGCTCTTAGGGTGTGTGCTATACAGACAGGCAGAAGTAGGGGACAGAGTTCCAGGATGCTAGAGGTTTGCTATGACTGAAGTCCGTCAGAGAAGCAATAGGGGAGCAAGGCAGGGCTCCCGACAGAGTCCACTGAGGATGGGGATGAGGTGGGGACCGATGCCTCCGCATGTTGGCATTTGGGAATGAGTTTTATTTTCTTCTTTGAAATTACCTATAATTTCTTAATTTTTACATAATGAAAATTTGCTACCTTTGTAGTGAGAATTTAAAAGTAGCAATGACAATTACTTAAGAGGGACTAAGAAGAACATTCGATGGGTAAAGCACTTGCTGTGTACAAGGACCTGAGTTCAAATCCCCCAGAAGTCAGGTTAAAGCTGAAAGAAGTAGAGTCTCAGCACTAATATGAGGAATTAAGAGGCCAGGACAGGAGATTCCAGATGTTTGCGGGTCAGCTGGGCTGTCAAAGGCAGCAGTAAAAGATAAAGATCTTGTCCCCAAAGAAGGTAGAAGGTGAGGGACAACAGCCAAGGCTGCCTGCTGACTTTGACTTTCACACGAATGCCATGGTGTACTCATGCCCATACTCAGTAATACAGATGTGTGTGCACGCGCACACACACACACACACACACACACACACACACACACACACACACACACACACTTGGAAAAGGAGAAAGGAAAATCAGTGGCAGCAGTTAAGTGGCAAAAATGTAGCATCGCGGGAGTGGTAACCATGGAAACAGGCTAGTGGTGATGGCAGTAACTGCAAGGGTAGTAGTGGTACAGTGGTGACAACATTGCGGCAATAGTTATAATGATGTAATTATTAATTGTAACAGTAGTGACGGTAGCTGTCATTACGGGAGTACTAATGCTGATGGTAACAGTGGTGGTGGGGACAGTGTAGCTTGAGCTCCATGTAGGAACAGAGGGGAACCCCTCAAAGGTCAGTGAGAGATACAGTTTGGGTCTAGGGTACTTAGTCTAGACTAGTGGAGGCCCACTGGGAGAAGCCTGTCCTGTGTGTGAGTGTCTGGAATCTAACTCCTGATCACCTTCTCTTCAGGAAGTCATCTGTAGGAAGAGGCGTGTTTCTAGAATGTCCTAAGTATAGCTATCTGGCTTCCAATCATGACTGTTGAGAAGATTTCTGTGTGTTGGAATATTGAATGGTCTCTGAGTTTCTGGGCTACTTGAAGTTTAAAACCACATTATTTATGCTTGCATAAAGCATCGTGCCCATAAACAGCAGAAGGAGAAAACACAGGAGAAAATGCATCCAGCATTTTAGAATGTCTACTCTGGTGGAGGCCAGCTACCAATTAAGATGTAGGGTGCCACTGCAATTGCCATGTTGTGAGGTTGCCCAAACTGGTTGAGGAGAGGAGGGCATGGACAGATGCAACCACCCTAGCCACAGAATCTAGCACTAGATGTATGAATGAAAGGGCCACTCTGGGCATTTCAGCCTGGGTACAAGCAACTTGAATGGACCCAAGGAATCCATCGGACAGGCAGACAGAGACCTCAGATGTATTTTGAGTCATTTAGGCCCCCAAATTAGGATGCCATCACCATAGAGCAAAGAAGGTTGCTGTGTTCTTGCAGGCTTCTGGGGACTTGGACCAGACTGGGGCAGTGAGGAAATGAAGAAAAGATAAACACACAGAGACACATGGACATATAGAAAAATCTGGCATTGGTTAGTCTGGACTCTCTAATGGAGAAACCCCAGCACCCCAGCACCCCAGCACCCCAGCACCCCAGCACCCCAGCACCCCAGCACCTCAGCGTGTTTATTCTACAGAGTTGAACAGAGAGGCAGGGTTATTGCAAACAGCTATACAAAGCTATACAAGAGGCAGGTGTATAGTATATGGCTAGACAAGGAGTCATCTTCAGTTAATCTTGCAGGAGCAGTTCTCAGGGGAGAGTACTAAGGTAGACATTTCTGCACACACTTCAGCATCCAAACATGGACCAGAGAGAAAAGCTTTGCCACTTCCCTCTGGGTCTGAGGCTCTGGGGTCCCTTGATATGACCATGCTCATGTCAACAGCACACATTCACTCAGGGCTCTGTTCACACAGGGCTTCCTCGGCTCCCTATGGAGGACAACTCTACCTATGTCTGTCTTTGTTTCTTCCCCAAAGAATGCTGAGGGCAATAAATAGCCTTTGCTTGGACTGGAGAAAGAGCACTGATTGCTCTTCCAAAGGATGTAGGTTCAATTCCCAGCACCCACATGGCAGCTCGGGACTGTCTGTAACTCCACTTCCAGGGTACTCAATACCCAGAGCAAAACACTGCATATAATATTAAAAAACCAAGTACATTAAAAAAAAAAAAAAAAGAGCCTTTGCTTAAACACTGCATGCATGGCTAATATCTGGATGTGAATTTTAGTTCTTTGTGTGTGTAGACTCTAGTTCTATGCATAAATGTGGGCAAGTCCCTTCCCTCTAATATGCCTCAGTTTCCCTAACAATCAATGGATTAGGAGCTGGAGAATATGAGGTGAGAGCCTCTCTAGGTTTCTTTCCTGTCACATTAAGAAAGTGGTGTGGTGAGGGGCTACTGGGTTTTGGGGTCTGAGTTACAGCTCTGGCATACATAAACGAGTGACTTGGTTTCCAGTTCGGTGCTTGATGCTCTTCCTTCCTCTTTGCAGCTTTGCTTTCCTGATGCACCGAGAACGTGTGATGGTAGATGTCACCACAGTACTTTTGATGGTTCAGACATATTTTGGCAACACTGGGTGGGGGAGGGTGCTGTTAGGGGCCAGTGAGACGGCTCAGCGGGTAAAGGCACTTGCTGTCAAACCTAGCAATCAGAATCCGTTTTTTGGAGCCCGCATGTGTGATTCTGGTGACCTGATATTCAGAACCCACTTGTCCCACAACCTCCCCACACACCGTATCTCAGGAACCCAAACACTTACATCATGTGTCCACGTGTATACACACACATGCATTACAGGACATGGGAGATGGCTCAGTGGACAAAGGCCTTGGCTGTGAAGCCCAATGATCTGAGTTTAGTCCCCAGCCAGAGCCCACATGGTAGAAGGAAAAAATCAATCCTGATCTCTGCCCTCCCCCAAATGTGTGTGTGTGTGTGTGTGTGTGTGTGTGTGTGTGTGTGTGTGTGTGTATGTGTGTGTGTAAGAAAAAAATTTAACTGAAATAGCACTGTGCATGATGACATATGTGTATAGTCCTAGCACTTGGGATGTGGAGGCAGGAGGATCAGAAGTACCCAGCCTTGGCTACACAGCAATTTTGAGGTGAGCCTAGACTACATACGACCCTGTTCTTGTTTTTAAAGAAAAGAGAGGGAAGGAAGGAAGGCGGGAATAAAAAGAAAATAATAAAAGACAAGCTTGCCTCTGCTAAGTGGCCCTCTAGGTGGTCCTGCTCCAGCTACAAGCCTTCTCTGAGTGGAATGAAGACTGCACCAGGGATGTCTCTCACAAGCTGCACACACAGCACTGTAAGACCCTGCCTGATTACAGTCAAAGGTGACTAAGATTAAATATGTGTTGATTATGCCAGCTTCTGCTCTTGTTTATTCTCATAAATAAGACATGAGCCCTGGTTCCCTCCTCCCACCCGCAGGCACACGCGTACCCTTCCTGGGGGTTATATTTATTATATGCAAATCCAAAGTAATCACTTGTTTATCAGATGGCATGTGGGTCGTGTTGAAAAGAATAACCCAGTGTGATGGCATCGTGTCTGTCTGGATGCCACAGGCTTGCATCTGCATCCATAGAGCTCTGGACCATTCAGAGGCTGAGGTCCAGTGGGCTGGGGTGGTTTGGGATTAGGACTCACTGCTTTCTGCCTCAACAGCTCAGAATATGCTCTGGCCAGTGGCCTCTGCTGTGTGCTTGGAGGATAAGGATGCAGGTCATAGGAAGTTGCAGGGAAAAGGCCCCTGTGATCTGCTTCAGGTTAGTTGTTCACAGGGAAGAAGATTGTGGCTGTCCTGACTCATAGGCTCCACCTGCTGTGGCTCCCTGTGGGACCAGGTCTCCATTTTCTCAGCAGTCAAATGAAAACCTCAATTCTGCTCTGAGCAAGACTGGAGTAAGGAACTTAAAGTACAGGTGGGTCCCTTCCCCTTGGAAGGAGGCGTTAAAGCTGCTTTTTGCCTCCTGAGTAGTTCTTGACCTTGAATGCTGTCTGGCACCCTGTGAAGAGCCTGTAAGCGCTATATTCTTTGTCAAGGCTGTTGTCAAGCTACATGACACACTGGCCATTTTGAAAACAGCCTACCCTTTACCCATAGATCCTTTCTCTGCTCAGAGGCCTGCTGTGGTTCTCCAGTACCCTCCAGACAAGAAACACATTTCTCTTGTGTTCCCCCAAAATCATGGCCTGGACTCTGCAGCTCCACCAGCCTTCACCTCTCAGATCCTAACTCAGTTCTCTAGGTGGGCCCAACTCACTCCTGCCCCAAGGAATCGCCTTTGCTGTGCCCTCTGCCTGGAACTTCTGCCCCTGGTTCCTCTTTACTTAACTGTCATCTCCTCAGAGGAAAAATGTTCCATCTAAATTAGGTTCTTTGTCCATCATTTGCCCTCTCTGGGAACCTTGTCAGTTTCCTTGGTGACACAGACCCCAGTTTGTCATATGGCTGTTTATTTGGGTTAATTGGCTTGTAGGTCTCTCTCTAGCAGAAGGAGACAGGGCTGGAACAGGGTCTGTTCAGTGAGGTGGCTTCTGAGAGTAGCATCTTCGTGATGCTGCGTACCTCCAGGGCAGCTCAGGGTACCTCCAGGGCAACAGGGACTCTGGGTGAGTGTATGTGTGCCCCAAGGAGGAGACAGCCATGTTGCCAATTTCAGTGTCCTCCAGGGATGATTTCCTGACTGTCTCTAATGACTTGACATACAAGGTCCTAGTGACAAGGCTTCCTCTGATAAAAGATGCAAAGCTAACATCTGGTGGTTAATTAATAAAGTACTGCGGTGTCTGGCGGGCACGGTGTGCTGACGCAGACAGTTTCTCCACCCATCCCAAGAGATGCTGACATGCGCTACGAAAATGGGGGAGAAAAGATCAATTTGGAGCAGGCCTTGCTGACGAGGCTCCCAAGGGGCTAGAGACCCCCATTGCCTTCACTTGGGAGTTGATATTCTTTCTTCTGCTGTAGGGCAGGGATGCTGGAAGGGGACATCTATTACCAACCAAGTATGGGGTATCTATTACCAACCAAGCCCCTATATTCCTTCAGCCCCTGAGAAGGGAATCTGCCTGGAGACAGATAATAAAAATGAGGCTCTGGTGCCCACTTCAAAGCCTAGGCTCCAACTCTTTTTCCAGGAAGCAAGGACAACCAGAGTCAGCTGAGGAGTCAGCAGGTCCTTGTGTCATGTTATGCCAGGGTGCTGCTATACAGCTCCGCCAGCTCTGCTGGGCCAGGTGGAACACAGAGTACAGAGTAGCCTCTGTAGCAGAAGTGTTAATCCCAGAGATGGGAGGGGAAAATGGCCAAACTCATTAAAGCAAGCTTCTTAAATTCATGTACATGGGCTGCGTTCCCCTAAGATAGTGTTTGAGAGGTGGGCATTGGATGTGAGGAACACAAGGGTTTTATAGCTTACGGGTGAGTGTTTCCAAATGGGGGATTTGGTGGGCAAAATAGTGACTACAGGAGCAAAACATAAACATCACAAATTAGTCATAACAGCCTCCTAAAACAAACACAGGATTGCAAGGTGGTTGTAACAAGGTAGTCATAACAGGAAGTCATAACAAGGTAGTTATAACAACCTTTGAAACAAAGGTAGAGTTATAAGATGGTTATACACACCTTTATGAAACAAAGACATGGTTGCTCATTCCTGGAAGGCAGCACAGAACCATTTGTAGCTAAGGTTACAGGTAGGGCATAGATCAGTCCTCAAGCCAACAGAGGCCTAATCAGAAACAGGAAAGAACATAATTTCTTTTTACTCTAAGATGGCTTTTAATCCTAAAATGAAGGCAGGCCGGTCCATCACAAGTATAGTTATTCCCCCCCACACACACCCCAAACTAAGATTGTCGGTGTTAAAATCAAGCATTTATTCAGCACCTATTTTATTCCAGAGCCTTCCATGATCTCAATACTAGTACATACAAAATAGGCCTAGAGGGGACGCAAGTTGCTCAAGGCTACACAGAAAATGAAAGTGAATTCTAGCCTAAATCCTCTGCTATTCTTAGCACTTTCCAGCTTCTTCCTGCAGACCATGGGTATGGACGTAAGTGGCCCAGCCTTTATTTTTAGGAGCCACCTGAGGGCTAAGCCCAGATCTATTCTGAGTCGATAGTCAGAAGTTTCTGGCCCAGGCTAGCCCTGAGGTCTGGACCAACCTGCAGCTGCTTAGTCCCAAATAATCAAACAAAGTCTTATAGTAATTACAAGCTGTTTGGTCTATGGCTCATGCTTATTACTTGCTAACTCTTATACTTTAAGTTAACCCGTATTCCAGTTTATGTTTAGCCACGTGGGTTGGTTTCTTTTTGCTCAGTGCAACATTCTCGTCTTCCTCTGTGTCTGGCTGGTGTCTCTTGCTCAGCTCTTCCTCTCCCCGGAATTCTCCTAGTCTGGTTGCCCCGCCTCTATTTCCTGTCTAGCTACTTGACCAGTCAGCATTTATTAAACCAATATTTACAATGATAAATATTTATAGTGTACAAAAGTTTAATCCCATAACACAAGTCAACTTTTCCACTACCACTAGGCACCTGGGTAGGCCTGGCTCTGACTTCTGACCTCAGTAGGCCTGGTTCTGACTTCTGACCTCAGACCTCGGGGACTATGGGTCTCTGGTAGCCTCTGGAAGGCAAGGGAGCACACCAACCTTCTGTGCTGGTTCCCTGGGTCTGGTAAGTGGTCACTTGCTGTTGTATTACAAGAAGTAGGTGAAATATTGCTTGGTAGTTTTCTCTGGTGACTCGGAAACCATATGGTATGGTAATGATGGGACAAGATGAGGGGCTTAGCGTTGGGGAAGAGCTGGAAGGCTGGAGGCTCCAGAGGGAGGCATACAGAAGGATGCCTGGAACTGGGTAAGAATCTGAGCCCTTTCTCATTTTCTGTTGGGGGGTTCATGTAGGGTCTTGCCTATGAACAGGTATTAGAGGTGGACGCTGGGCTACCTGGGATGTAAGCCAACTTGGCTATAGACATTTGTCTCAGAACTCTGGGGCTACACAAAATGCTAGCCTTGCCTCCCTGAACCTCAGTTTGACCCTTATCAATTCTCACAGTCTTATGAGGACAATTAGGCCACACAAAAGGTGGAGCACAGGCCTGGCATAGACAACAATCCAATACACCACACAGAGGCATTCAAGTTTGCCTGGTGGAGGGCTCATAGTACATGCTGTACACACATTTGGGGATTTCCAAAGACCTTCATCTGTTTGTGCCTGAGAGGCACCTGGCTACCGACCTGGGAAGGGAGGCTAGGCAGCCCAGAGTCCCTTCCATAATCCAATTGTCACTGACTGGCCTGTCCTGTGGCTCTGAGCTGCACATGTGATGGTACCAATTTCTGCTGGCCAGGATGAAGATACCAGATGCCATAGGTAAGGAAGCTGGGTGTTACAGCCCTGTAAAGGATCTAGGGAGGTCTGTGTATCCAGGATCCCTGGCTCTATCCCCAGCTTGTCTCAGAGAGTCTCTTACTCTGGACCTCGGTTCCTACCTCTTAATCCATCTCCTGTGACTGGGGAGGTAAAATAAGGAGGGAGAGGGGGTTCCGTGGAGCTCCCCCGAGGCTTCTCCCCTACCTCTACTAGCTCCAGCTGCTACATTCTTGACTCAGACTCAGTCCTGCAGGCTTATGTCACATTGTGTGTGTGTGGGGGGGGGGGGGGTGCACACGCATCTCAAGCCCCAACTCTCATAGCTCCACTGAGGAAGAAGCTGGAACTTTTGACTTGATGATGATACAGTTGCTGCCTTCAGGACTGTATTTAATATACTGAACAAGAAACTCAACTGCCCCCCTTTCCCATCCCTCCTCCATCCCTCTCTCCCTCCCTCCCTCCCTCTCTTCCTCCCCTCCTTCCTTACCTCTTTCCCTTCCCCCTAACCCCTCTCCTTCCCAGTTGCTTAGGGAGGATTAGGAGGCATGGCCTTGTTGGAGGAAGTGTGTCACTGGGGGTGGGCTTTGAGAGTTTAAAGCCTTGAACCATTTCTACTTCACACTTTCAGATTCAAGCCCTCTGCTTCCGGCCATGTCTTGGCTCCACCATCACGGACTCTAAAATCACTAGAACAATAAAGCCCAAATAGCCTTTTTCTTCTGTAAATTGCCTTGGTCATAGTGTTGTGCCCTGGTCACAAGAACCCCGAAGAGACCACCAGATATGTGAACTCTCCGAAATGCAAAAGCAAGGTTTATTAAAAAATGAAAGTCGTGACAAGGACCTCATCTGGTGCACGGGTGTGACAGTGGACAGAGGCGGTACCCGCCCCTCTGCAAACTGGGTTTTAAAGGCAAAAACCACAAGGTTATACATTAATTAGGGGTCTTAGTATGGATGCAATTCTGATTAGCTCATTTTGGGGGAATTTTCCAGATTTCCTCTGTTAATTTAGCCAGCTGTTTGTCAAACCTTCATCCCTAGACTATCTCCTGGGTTGGGACATTCAGTGTGCTGGAACATGGAACATTCCATGGTTAATTAACTGCTATCAGATACCCCCTAGGCTATCTCCTGTTAGTACTTTGTACCTCCAAAGAACTCAGGTCTGTCTCAAACTGAGGTTTAGGGACTTTTGCTCAAAAATGGAGATGTTTCTCTGGTTATTCATTAATGTTTTATCATAACAATAAAAAAGTAACTAATACAGCAATTTAAGAGAGAAAATTTTCTTTTTTTCTAGCTCATAGTTTAGGACATGCTCCATCAGGGCAGAAGAAATAAAAAAATCAGGAGCTCCATGCAGGCGGTTGCAATGTATCCATTCCCAGAAAGCAGAGAGCAATGAATGCACACTGCTGCTCAAATCTTCATTCACATCATCCAGTCACAGCCATAGATCATAGCCAGGGAAGGCAGACACCCACTCACTGCCCAAGGTTCTTGTCCCAGGTGATTCTAGGTTCTGAGAATCAACCTTAACCACCACAAGGTCTCACTATGTATCTCAGGCTGGCTTTGAACTTGATCCTCCTGCTTCTTCAGCCTCCCAAGTGCTAAGATTTCAGACATGTACAACCATGGCCAGCTTCACAAATAGGCACTGTATTAGATGATGTCACCCACTATAGGCTGATGTCAATGTTCTAAGCACATGTAAGGTCAGCAAGGCTAAGCTACAATGTCAGTGTTCATGGGAATTGAATGCATTTTGACTTTTAATGTTTTCAACTTAAGATCGATTTATTGAGACTGTGGATCCAATGCCAAGCCAAGGAGCTATGAATATGTCCTGCCTATGGGGTGGGGGGGGGCAAGAGAAAAGGAGAGAAAGAGAGAGAAAAAAGGAGAGAGAGATCAATCCTTGGATTAACTCCACTGCTCAGCAGGACAAACTGAGCTTCTTAAATGGAGCTTGATATCAGAACTCAGGAAGGGGTCAGGCCAATTGCCATTAGCCAGGTGTGGCTTCAGGGGCTGGGACAGAATCCTAACACCAACCCCTTTTCATTTATTATTCGAGAACCAAGACAGGGTCTCACTACGAAGCCCAGACTGGCCTTCAACTTGAGATCTGTGGCTTTGAGTCCCTAAGTTCCGAGAGGACAGCAAATCCGTCCTCTCCCTAAAACAAACAAAACAAAGCAAAGCGTCTCATCTTCAGCTGGATTCACAGAGTCAAGCATGGGGCTGGATCATCTTGGGTTTCCAGGAAGGGCCGCACCTCACAGGACAGACTACCCTTCAGATGAAGTCAGTTATCCATGAGATGATAGCCCCAGACAGAAGTCACTGATACCCGAGACGGAAGTCATCGTCTTGGGAGAGCCACTTTGCCCCCTCATGGATTAGGACTTCTTACAGACCTTGCTGGATAAGAGCTGAGACTATGGTCAGGGAGACCACACTTAGACCTGGGCTGCTCAATTATTAAGGGGCCGCTTGTCTTCCTATACTCTAATTTTTCTATTTAAATCTAAGGCTCACATCAGCATTATAAAGATAGTTGGGGTCACTGACCCCTTTTCCACCCTTCTTCCCACTGTGGTCTCACTGAATGAACCTCTTCACTGTTGCTTGTTTGAAGAATTGGCTTTACTGGGGCGGATGGCTGAGTCTGGCTTGGTGGGACTCAGGCTTTTACCCTTCATCATCCTGCCTCAGCCTTCATCATCCTGCCTCCCCTTCATCATCCTGCCTCAGCCTCCCAAACACTGTGATTACAGTACTGCCTAGCTCTGTCTGGCTTTGAGCTTGCCTTCCTGGGCCCTATTCTTCTGCCTTATCGCTTGCCTGGCCTAGAGAAAGGTTGGGGGACCCTCCCCAGCTCCCACAAGCACCGTTCTTCTCTTCCTCCCTACCCTTCCTCCATCCTGCCCAGAGCAATCAATTTCTTCAGATATAATTTGGGATTCTAATGAACAGAGTGATTTGGCATTTAAATAATTATCCACTCTCTAACTATTAGCGCTGCTGAGTCGGGAGAAATTTCCGCATCTTATTTATGAATATGGTTTTTCCCCCCTCGTGGGGTGGAGGTTTCCCGGCCTGCCCCTTGCTGGGCACCTCCTCTTTTAAATGCCTTTTCAGCTCCTGCTTCCAGCAGAGGCCCCCACACCAGCCCCTAAGAGCCTATTAACAACTTTTCCCTTCCGCTCTCAGCCCCTGTTCACGCCCCTTTTTATCTTTACATTTCAATATCATTACAAATCCTAGTGTTATTCAAATTGCATCAATTATTCAATTTCTCCTCCCAATTGCAGGCAGTGGCTTCCCAGTGGCTGAGCAGGAAAAGCAAAGGGTTTGAGGGAGGGGTAGGGAAGTCACTTGGGAATCGGCTCTGTTCCATTAACTTGGGCTTTTGGCTTCCAGGAACTATGGAATTGATTAAAAACACACATGGTTTCCATTTGGGCACTGTGGAAGACCTGCTGCTGACAAACACTAAGAGAACAGCTCAGAGATAAAAAGCTTCGGCTATTCCCACAGACTCGTCCGCAGGATGTTTAGTGAGCTGTAAGACCAGCAGCCATTTATTGAGCACTTACTGTATGCCAGACACTTCCGCAAGCAGTGTACAGAAGCTGCCTCCTGGAAGGCCAAGACAGGTGATGCACATTCCCCACTGTAGTTCCTTCCTCCTGTTTCACAGAGGGACACCGAGGCTAGGTGAATGTTGCTAGAGCCTGGGCTCTCGGCCATGTCTCCATCAAGGTTTGGGTTCATTGGTTTGAGAATCATGTGGGAAACCTCTACCTCAGTCTTGGAAAAGCATCCACTTTCCTCAAGGTCATGATGTTCTCTCAACTGATAAGACTCTAGAAGCTGTGTGTATAACGGTCACATTTCCTCTGCTTTGGCTGCCAGGAAACTCTCCGCCCATGTGTAACTGCCATCTTCCTCTCATCCAAGCATCTCCTGCTTTGTGTGGCCCTGACTGTCCTGGACCTTGCTCTATAACCAGGCCTCGAATTCACAGAGATCCCCCTGCCCCTGCTTCCTGAGTGCTGGGATTAAAGGTGTGTGCCACCATACCCGGCTGAAATGAGTTCAGTTATAAATGCCTTTAAAAAAAAAGGCATGGGCCAGTGAGATTGCTCCAGGTTGTGGGGCCCAGGAGCAGACACCATCCAGGGAAGGAGGAGCCAGCCCCTAAGGGGAAATACTTGACATTTTAAACTTTTTCTTCCTGGGAAGGGGACAGATAGTCTCCAGGTACACCTGCTGACCTGCTGGTATAGGGAACCGACCACTGCTAAATGTTGAAACATCCCTAGAATTCAAAGCAGCCAATGAATTCATAACAGGTACCCCTAGCCTGAGCTTGGTCCAGTCCCAGGACTGTAACCCTGCAACTCTGAAGCTCCCAGAGCCCTCCCCCCAGTAAAAACCCTTGTCTCACGCTGCTCCTGGTTGCTCTTAATCCACGGTGTCAGATGGACAGAGTGACCCAAGCTAGCTTATCAATACAGAGGCTCTTTGCTACAGCATCAGACCGGTCTCTCGGTGGCCTGTCTTTTGGGGGGTCTGGACTCTGGGCACAGCACAGGTAAAGGTGCTTGCCCCTAAGCCTGAGTCTGGTTCCTGTAACCTACATAGTGGGTGGAAACAATTGACTGATTCTCCCTAATTGTCCTCTAGCCACTACACATAAGCATGTGTCCTTGTGTGCGTGTGTACGTACTCTAAATATTACATGTATCTTAGTTAGGGTTTCTATTGCTATGAAGAGACACCATAACCATGGAAACTCTTATAAAGGAAAACATTTAATTAAGGTGGCTTATGGTTCATAGGTTCAGTTTATCATCATCATGGTGGGACATGGTGACATGAAGGTGGACATGATGCCTGAGAGGTAGCTGTTGTACCCATGTCGTGAGAGCCCCAAAGACCACCAGGGAGCTGGATTCTGATGCAAACATAGGAGGGTCAATTTATTCTTTCAGACAGGTTCGAAGGAACTCAGGCCAAAACCCTTTTTTCCAACACAGGAGAAGGAATTCGGCCCCGAGCTTAGGGGTGAGAGGGTTTTTAAAGAAAAGAACACATAAGTGGGGTGTTATATGTCTTGGCATTACAGGACTGGGTAAAGGGATATGAGGTAGGGTACTTCTTGGAAACTATTGGTTAAACTTAGGACATAAAACCAAGTTTTGAATCTATTGGCTGTCAGGTGCTAAAATAAAGTTTTGTGATGGTAAATCTATGCCTTTACAGTACTAGCCAGGAGTTCTACACTTTGCAAACCTAACAGGAAGTAAACTGAGACACGGGGCATGGCTTAAACATATATAAGACCTCAAAGCCCACCCCATAGTGACACACTTCCTCTAAAAGGCCACACCTAGTCCAACAAAGCTACACCTTTTTCTTATAGTGCCACTCCCTTGGGTGCCATTTTCTTTCAAACCACCACAATACATAAAAACATTTTTTAGAGAGTTCTTAGTAGCCAGACATGACTTCACATTTTACAATGCTAAGACTGAGTCCCAGAAAGCCCGAGACTTGTCCAAGGAGACATAGTCAGAGGTGAGGCCAAGGTGGAAATGTAGTACACACACAGGCCTGCAGAGTCTAGGAGATTCTTCTCTCCCAACCATCATGTCTCTGCCATGGGCAGAAGACCCTCATGGGAGTCACACATCACAAGTTAGCGTGCACGGAAACCTCAGCACCTTATGGTATGCCTTCTCTCCCGGGTTTGATCCATCCTGTGTCCCCCTCCCCTTCTGAATCCAGCTGGGCTGGATTCACTCCTTTTTCTGCTTGTTTTAGAAATCTATCTGTTGTCACGTGATCCTGGCCCCACCTTTGAGTCACAGCTGCCATCCCCCGGACAGGTGCAGACCCCAGAGAATTGTGTCATTGGGTTCCCAGGGTTTCCTGATGCCAAGGATAGAGAGAGAGAGCACGCAGAAGGCTTTGGCAATAACAAGGCTGTGACACATGCCTCCCACGCCAGCCACCCATGCTTCTGATCCCAGTTGCAGGGAGGGCTTACTCTCTCCTGAACCTGCATCATCTCAGTGGGTCCCAAGCTACCTCGGAAGGTGTGACACCCAGTCAGTAGGTGGAAGCAGGTAGACCAGGGAGCTGTAGGCAGAGAGAGGGGTCCCTAAGGAAAAAAGATCTCATTTTCCGTGTGCCTGCTCAATGTGCTACTTCCCAAGAGGCTTTACTCTATACCTTCATGCATGTGACTTCCTGGATAAAATTCATGATTTATCTTGTGTCTCAGAATTGACATTTTACAGTGATGTTATTCTATGCATACGGCAGTGATCTGGACACCTGACTCTCACTTTTGAGTAACCTCTATGAAAGGGAAGAACGGAGAGTTCAAGGCCAGCCTGAGCTAAAGAAGAACAAGATCTCTAGACTCCCATGGTTTCTCAGAGCTTCACCAGTCAGCAGGGATGCTGCCATTGTGGCCATCCTACAACTCTCTCTGACAGGAAGTGCTGTGCATGACACATGACTAGCTACGTTTCTCTCACTTCATGATTTTTTAAAAAGCTGTAAAGTTGCCTGTGGTGGTGGCAACACCTTTTATCTCAACACAAAGAGGCAGAGGCAGGTGAATCTCTGAGTTCAAGTCCAGCCTGGTCTACAGAGCAAGTTCCAGCTAGAGCTACAGAGAAGCCCTGCAAAGTCTTTCTAACAGGGAGATGCAGCATACAGCCAGCAAATCAGTCTGTCCCATTCTATAAAACTCTATATAGGGACCCCCCTTTGGGGAGGAAGGTCCTAGACAGCTGTCACTAAGCCTTTTAGTACTCTATGTGGTCTATATGGGTCCCTCATAAGCACCATGCTTTCTGGGCAAGAGTCACAAACCTGCTCATGTATGGGAAGACAGTGATAAGGGTTACCTCTGTCACATCTCTTGGAACAGGTAAAATTTTATCTGCAGACTTTGGATTTAACCCCTTTTGGGGTCTTCATGCCTTCTGCTTTTTCTGCACACGTACCTCCAAAAGCTACCTAACTTCTTTCTCAGTGAGTCTTTAAAATCCTCACCACCCCATCTGTAAAGAGAATGGCTTGCAGAACTCTCTAGGCTTGAAGGTAGTAGAGATACAAACTGAGTCAGGCTTCCCTGGGGCTGGAACTGGGAAGTGGACCAACCATCTTACATTCCAGGTGTGATTTAGACTCTGAGCTGGGAACTCTAAACACCATTTTATCCAATCCTCATAGACTCAAAAAACAAAAACCACCACCACCAACAACAACAAAAACAGATTCTGCTCATATGCTCCTTTAACAGATTAAGAAACAGAGCCTGGAGACTTGCCCAAGGGCATGTGTTTATAGCCTGGCCTCTCTGGCTTCTTTGTAGCTCATGGATGTTGTCTTTTTGTGCTTCCCTGCCCTGAGACCTTTGCCTATGCCTGATGTGGAATGTCTTTTGGTTATGCTGCGAATATCATTCGCTAATAAAATAACTGTCTTGGCCTATGGCAGGCATCTTAGAAGTAGGTGGAGAAATCAGAGCATAGTTAGGAGAAGGAGAGAGGGAAGTCAAGAGAGATGCCATCCAGTCACCCCAGAATCAACCTGTAAAGTAACACAGGTAAGCCATGGGCAAGGGGCAAGATAGATTAATGGAATTAGGTTGAATTAAGATGCAAGAGCTAGCTAGCAATATGCCTGAGACATAGGCAAAGCAGGATAAAAGTAATATAAGCATCTGAGTCATTGTTGGGGGGCTAAGCAGCAGGTCTAAACCGTGTGGCTAGGTGGTCTGGGATTGCAGGTCTGAACCATCAGCAGAATGAGTCAGAAACCTCTTATTACAATAGCCTTTAGCTAGAAAGCTTTACACCCTTCTCTGAGAAAGCCTTAACTGTCCTCTAGGTTATGCTCTCCAGGTCTCCCCTGTGCTGAAGCCTTGACATTGGCTCTCCTGCAGACTTGTGTAGCCCTCTCCCTGAACCAGCCCAGCTCATTTACTTCTTCATCTCCCATAGCTTTGTGGGATGGCTCTTCATTTTATGTACAGGACTCCGAGGCATAGAGATATCACATCACTTGCCAATGACACACAGCTGAAGCATCATCCTAATTAGTCTTATTAACAAAAACCTGGAGTCAGATATTAGGGTGAAAGCTGAAAAATCATAGAAACAGAGCAGTAACCACTAAAGACTTCTTATGTCTATGAATCTCAGACCAAATAGGGCCGAGATCCTGGCTCCACCTGCCTTAAATTCATATATACATGAATTTGTATATATAAATTTATATATAGGAATATGTATTCCTCTACACACACACGTGATAGGATTATGCACCACCACTACATAACCCCCATTGTTAACTAATGGCTAGCTCTACCCTCTGATCTCCAGGCAAGTTTTATTTATCAGAACACAAACAAGATATCATATAACACATAGCAAATGGTGAAATGTTTACCATGAGTCCTGGTTATTCATGGTGTGTGATTCACAACTTCAGGAACTGTGCCTTGGGAGGGTGGTTCCTTCTATCACTGGTCCCCAACCTTCCTGATGTTGTGACCCTTTGATACATACAGTTCCTTGTGTTATGGTGACCCCCAACCATAAAATTATTTTTGTTGCTACTTTATAACTATGATTTTGCTACTATTGTGAATGCAATGTAAATATCTACATCTTCCTATGGCTTTCGGTGACCCGTATGAAAGGACTGGTCGACCCTCTTAAAGAGGTGCGACCCATAGTTGAGAACCACTGTTTTAAATGATAGAAGACAGCGAGATCTGACTCCCAAGTTCAGATCCACCCTGTATCTTCGAGAGGTTGTGCCCTCTAGCACCCATCCCCATGGGACAACACCTCCCACCTGGTAACTCCCAGGTTAGCACTGAGTTCTCTGGCTTCCTTCATTCCCATTCTGTATTCCCAAAAACAGAAAGATAACACGGTCACCTTTGCACCCCACATCCCCACCTCTCTGCACTCTACTCCAAGACTGAGGCCTGTGGGAAACTCTCCAAGGAGCCCCACACCCATCTCCTCGCTTACTGCTCCCCCCTCCAGTTTACTGCCAATGACATTCAGATAAATGGCTCCTGTCAGCCGCAGTCTCACAGAAAGGCGTGCCAAGTGATGTATGGCGCTGGCGCTGAGCTCTGAGGGGAGCTTTCACCCCAGCAGCCCCTGACCCTGTACCACAGCTGGGAGATG
This sequence comes from Phyllotis vaccarum, assembly GCA_033318265.1. Lineage (NCBI taxonomy): Eukaryota > Metazoa > Chordata > Mammalia > Rodentia > Cricetidae > Phyllotis > Phyllotis vaccarum. Next base: position 58,272,685 of record JARWLC010000017.1, read on the forward strand.
GGCTCTCCTCCTGCCCAGCCCTGGGGATGAGTCCCTGTCAGATGTTATTATGGGAGTCTTTAATTACAAGCTTTGGGAACCTCCTCCATTTTCCCCAGACCCTTCCTTGTCTAGTGCTGTCTTCTTAGATTTTCTGGGGTTCAGGAACCCAACAGGGTCAGCTCAGAGGAAAAAGGCCCAGAATATCCCAGTAGGAAACACAGTGAGGGAGCCAGTGAGGTCGTGGAGCACTGGGGCCAGTAGCCACCCAGAAGGGTCAATTAATCAGATTGGTGCTCTTATCATATCTCAGTTCCACCAAAATGCCCTGTCCTGATTTGGGGCTTCTACCAGCTGCCAACTCTGTCACCAGAACAAGAAGCAGCTGCCACTATAGCATGTTGAGGGTTTTATGGAGTACAAGCTCCTACCAGGATATTAAACTTAGGCCCCCTTGTTTTCAACCACATATGATACAAAGTCATATATAGTGTCAAGGGGATGCAGAGATTTCTAGGGACCTACCTATATCACGTCAAAACGCACACCATTAGGTGTGACACTCAAACCTTGAGACAAGCACCACAGAACCTCATTATCTTCGTAGACTGATGGCTGAAGCACAGAGCCCCTCACTTGCACAAAGACATACACAGCCAGTGAGTTTCAGGGCTGGGGCTTGCTCCTGAGAGACAGGACACCAGAGTCCCTACGTTAGCTGCCACCTAGGCCGCATGGCAGAGCTACAGTAAAGATTTAGTGAGTTGGGGAAACTCATTTGATGGATAAGATACTTACCATGCAGTCATGAGGACTGGGGTTGGGGTTCCATAGCACCCACATACATGCCAAACAGGCATGGAGGCAGTCAAGAGGTAGAAGCTCAGTGCTCAGAGGTAGAAATGGGGTACTCAGAGCAAGATGGCTGCCAGATTAGCTGAACTGTCAAAAGAGACCCTGCCTCGGTAAATAAAGTTAGAGAGCCAACAAGAAAAACACCAATGGTCAACCTCTGGTTTCTACACACTCATGTACACACACACATATGAAAAGCAAAAAAAGATTGAGTTCACCATAAAAATTAGTTCTTCATTATGTTATGTTCTCCTTCCTGGCAGAGGTGGACATGGACAAGCTTGCAAGCTTCTGAAGACTTACGTACAGCTTTAAACTTACTGGTGAGGACAGACAGGTCACAGGTGTGCAAACAGGGTTTCCCTCAACACTTTTCTGTCCTTGTGGTTTCCTGAGCACCTACAAGGCATCCATGCTGTTGTTGATGGGAAGCAGGGAAATACAAGTAACTCTGAGATATTCTCACGGGCTTATGGTGAGCTTGGAAGACAGAATTGCATTGTTGGAAATCCAGTGATCAGTCTCCTGGTTTCCTGCAAACCTGCTGTGCCCCAAGGAAGACATCATCTGGGCTCTGAGGCTACAGCAGCCAACAAGGCCATCATACCTGCTCAAAGTAGCCTTGAGGTTGACGAAAATTGGTAGGTCAGTCAACACTCTAGCTCCTTGAAGTGTGGATTCCATGTTATGTCCCAAGTCACTGATCGGTCTACGTCCTGTTATCCATAGTGACATGGCAGCTTTCTTAGAAAGCCTTTATCAGTAGCTTGTTTTTATTTTTTCCATGTGAGTTTCATTCCCAGATAAGCATAGCACAGAGCTTCCTTCCAGGATCTGCTTTTGGAGAACGGCCATTGGTGTGTGTGTGTGTGGGGGGGAGGCTGTCCCTCTCCGGCCCTCCCTGGGAAGTCTGGAGGAAATAGGAAACTACAGAGTACTAACTCTAAAAAAGGCAAGAAGGTGACAACTTGGTCTAAGACTTCAGCCATCGCTGCTGTATGTTGACAGTGTCTTTGTGACCCAGCCCATATCTCTTTTCAACACCCTTCTCTTCTTAGGGGCCCCCACCAACCCTGCAGGAAGCAAGGACCATTTCCACCTTGTTTAATGAATGGGGATAACACTGCTCAGAGAGGTTGAGCCACCCCCCTGAGGATGCAGAGCTAGGTCACCATAAGCATCTATCATATTGCTTTATGATATCAGAACCTCAGGAGCCTTCCTGTGTCCCAATTATTCAGGAGGCAGCTGTCCAGGGCTCCTTCACTGCTCTTAGAGGCCTGTGACAATTCCCCACCCCATGTGCTCCCTCATAGCCAGGACCTGTTATCTGTTTTGCACACGGCTTGCACCCGTCAGGGTAATGGACTGTGCTTGTCCTAGCAGAGGTGGCCTCTGGCAGGGATGATGTATGAGGCGCTATTGTTTGATATGAATGCATTAGGCGACATTCCCGATAAAGACTTTACCAGCAGAACTGTGTGTGCTGGCAGCATCTCCCCCCCCCCAACCACCCCTCCCTCCCCAAGGGAGGAGCAGAGGCAGAGGCAGGCAACCTTGGGAAGCAGACACACTGGGTTTGAGTGGCTTCCACAACTTTTGGGGAAGCCCATCTGTCACTCATTTTTTACAGCCTATCAGGAAGCAGGGTGGAGCCCCACAGGTCTCACTACCCCAAAGGGTCAAAAACAGAAGGCTAGAGTCTTGGGCCCCACCCCAGATCCTCAGAAACAGTGGGTCTCCAAGAGAACCTGACAGGTGGTTAGTACCTAAGGAGGTGAGCCTGGGACCCTGTTGCTCAAATTCCTTTCCAGGATGCATAAACAATGTCTACCCTCCTCCCAATAACAACCTGAGGCACAATTCAGATGAAATTCACCTTGGGGTACTGATGAGTATATTGGGCTTCCTTACAGAGTGTAGGTGAGGGCTATCTACAGGAGTGTGAGTGCTCCCTCAGAAGGCAGAAAGACAAAACAAAACTGGAAAACCCTTGTCCGGCAGGAATGGGGACTTCCTGTAAGGCACTGATGGAGCCCCATCCTGTAACCTTCCTCTCCAAGGCCATGTGTAATTAAGGCAGAGTTGGATATAGCACATGGTAAAGAGTGGCTAGGGAGCCAAGTTGATCCCCCAAAATGGCCACTGCTTCACTTGGATGATGGTGACACACCAAAGGTCCTCTAAGATACGCCGGGTGCTCTCTGACAAGTCACTCATGTTGAGACCTTTTGCCACAAAAGACCTCAGTTTCCCATTAGTGACACAGGAGCAGCAGCAATGTCTGCTGCAGCTGCCCAGCTGGGCTCAGGGGCTCACCCAGGGCTCTTCATCACTCTCCAAGCCCCTCCCCCCCAATCCCGTGGACCTGCTAGCCAATCCTAGGCACTATGCTAGCCAATCCTAGGCACTATGGGAGGGAAGGGGAGCCTTGTTAGGTGCCTCAAAGTCCCCTCTGCCAGTCCTTTGTGTGTAGGAGAAGGTAACTGGTCATGTTTAAACTCCCCCCCCCGTAATGTGCACCCCTAAGACAAGAGTGAGCAGAAGTCAGACATGGTCCTGTGGAGGTCTGGAACAGCCTCCAGGATGGGTAGCTGAGGGCACCATGAAGAGAGATCACATGACCCAGAGTCCTGAGAAGTCCAATAGAGAGGTTGGGGCTCCTGGGAAGCAATATATATATGAAAGACACCTCAGGGAAGGAGGTGAATTTGTGTGGGTTTGAAGCAGGGTGGCTTCAGGCATATAGGGAGAGTCCCATGAGAAATCCAAGCTTCCTCTGCCTCATCACTCCGTTACATGGAGTCTCAGCTACGTTTGGTTCGGTCTTGGGCTGGAGTTCAGTGGTTCCCCAAGGTGATGGCATGCCAAAGGGGGCAGGGGGGAACATACAAGGCAAAGACAGAAATGTCATGTGTTGTGATGAACGGACCTTGAAAACAGAGAAAAAAACAGAGATACCAAAGGCCACACATTGCTATCATCTTCTGTTCTGATACAGGTGAGTTCTGTTGGGGAAGACAGAACAGCCACAGCCACACATCTACCAACATGCCTGTGCACAGTCCCTCCCGATATGTGCAGCCATCAGGGACAACAGTATGTTTTCTAGCCCATCAGCCATGGGGGGTGCAGGTGCAGGCATCCATTCCCACACTCACATCTTCAGTGAGGTATGTCATCTCACATCAAGTAGAGGAAGACAGCTACCCTGTGATTCCCCCCAAAGCGGCCCCAATCTCACATGCTCAGTTACATGTCTTATCACCCATAGCAGAGGTACGCAACTGTCACTGTAATGCAAAGGCACATCATCCTGTACCACACAGGCACACCAGTGACCAAGAGGAGGAAGACGGGGTGGGAGCAAGGTAGGGCTGGGGTCAGGGTAAGCTGGCAATGCCTGAGCTGGAACATACCAGACACACAATCTTGAAAGTGAGGTTGAGATGGGAATAGAAATGAAAACATCGGACCACAGAGAGGGCAGTTGAACATACAGAAGCAATTGGATGCTTGGTCCCCAGCTGGGGATGATTAGGGTGTCATAGGGGGTGTGGTCTTGTTGGAGGAAGTGTGCCGCTGTGGCAGGCTTCCAGAGTTTAAAGACTCAGCCATTTCTCCTGTTTTCTCTCCCTCCACTTTGTGCTCTTGGTTCTTACTGTGAGCACTCAGCTTCTGCTCCAGCCTCCATGTCTGCCACCTGCTGCTTCAGCTCCAGCCAGCATGGGCTCTCACTCTCTGGAGCGTCAGGCCCAAATAAACTCTTCTATAAGTTAAATTGGTCATGGTGTTTTTTTTTATCACAGCAACAGAAAGGTAGTTAACACCACTAGGGATAAAATCCAGGGCTCCATGGGTACTAGGAAATGCATCACACTGCTTCGCCAGCACAGGGCCCCTTTTGGTAGGCTCCAGGCAAGACAAAGTGTAGATAACTGATAGCTTGGATTCTGTATTCCAGCCCTCAGTTTTCTCATCTATAAAATGAGTGTGTGATAAAGCACCCTCAAAAGGTGTGGTTAAGAGGACAAGGTGATGTCTAGACACAGCCACAGTGGCCCTTCTTTCCTTGCCCATTTTGGCTGTTTTGGGGATGCCAAACACCATAGGAGAGACCTGGAAATGCATGAGGCCATACTTGGCTGTCTCTGTGCCCCCACACTACCATCTGCATCCTCTGAGCAGCCACTGGTCCTGTTCTCACTCCCCCCTCATGCCTTCCCTTCCCTAACCCTGTGTTAGAACCCCACATCCACCATCGAGGAAGTCTCCTGTCCTCAATGAGCTGCATGCCAGGAGCTCAGCCATATTTTATTGCAGAAACTTCTAGAGATAAAGCTGTAGGATCAGGGGGGGAGTTCAGGACTATAGTTGACCACCCTGCCCAGGGCTCAGCAGAAGTAGGTGACACAGTGTGGTTATAGATGTGATTGTTAACGCTAATTTATGCTCCATTGACAGGGGCTCCAGATGCCAGGGACCCTGGGAGGGAGGATTTATCTGAATGCTGAGGGAGAGAGGGGGAGGGCTGAGACTGAGCCCCTCCCTCCAGTTTCTCCCCTCCCTAGCCCAGCTCTGAGGACAGCGGTCCACAGTGTACCCGGTGCTCAAACTCACTGCTTCTTCCCTCTGTCCCAGCTCCTGTTTCCCAAAACTTCCACATTTGAGTCACAGACAACAGGTAACCTGGGGATACAAGTCCCTTGCTCAGGTAGGGGATCGACAGAGCAGTTAGTGACTTTACTTGGTTCTAGAAAAGTGTGGGAGTCAACCCTGTCTCCGCTGGCCTCAGTGGGCAGAACAAGGATATGATAAAGTCCACAGCCCAGTGAATGGGGCCTTATTTGGAGATGCGGTTTCAGTGATGGGGAGGCCGCTGGGAGTGAAGACCCTGACTCATGAACAGGATCAGCACCCCTTTGAGAGAGCTCAGGGTCAAAGCTGAGGCTTGTTTGTCCTCCTGTCCTTCTGTCACGCGAGGACAGTGCTCTCCTCCTTCAGAGGACATACGTCACTATCCTGCACTCAGAGAGCGGCCGTCACCATGGCTGAACCTTGATCTCGGATTGCTCAGCCTTAGAACTGCAGGACTCACCTTTCCGCCCCTTCTCTGTCAATCCCCTAGTCTGTACTGCTCTGACGTGAAGATACCTGTGTACTGCTGTGGTCTGCGAAGATGGAACAGAACTGATAAGGCCCAGTGAGCAGCATCCTAAAAAGAGGAGAAAGCCGGGCATGCACATATACCTGAAATCCCAGCACCCAAGAGGCAGAGGCAGATGGAACCTTGTGGGTTCAGAGCCAGCCCACTCTACCGAGTGAGTTCTTTGCAAGGCAGAGATACACTGTGAGACTCCGTCTCAAAATAAAATAAATGAAATAAGGATTCAGACATGGAGGAGTGCTCGCTATGGTGACAGATACGGATTTCAGGAGTACAGCTGCCACCAGAGAACTTCAGGGACTAACAGAAGTATCTGGAATGAGACATAATGCCTGGGAGTGGGGGTTGGCATCGCAATGCACACCTGTGATCCCAGCCTTTGAGAGGATCATGAGGATTATGAGGGCAAAGCTATTCTGAGATACATAAGGAGACCCTGTCCCGTATTCCACATCCTCTCAAAAAAGAGGTGCGGGGAGTCCTGTTGAGGTATTTTACAGACTTCTCCATCTTACACTCCTCCCACTCATGATCCCCACCTGTCCATGAACTCTATGGGACCCAAGCAATAGGAATACAAAGCCCACATCAGTTGATGGTACATCAAAAAGGAATTTACATGCCCAGGTGAGGCAACACAGGCCTCTAATTAATCCCAGCACTGTGGAGGCAGAGACAGGCAGATCTGTGAATTAAAGGGCAGCTTGGACTACATAATAAGACCTGTCTCAAAGAAAGCAGGTATGTATAGATACACACACACATACTTCACTATATATAATTTTCTATTTGTTAATGATGAAAGATTTGCATACTCATGAGATGGATATACTGATTTTTATGTAAATAATTATAGCTGAATATTTGATGCTGCAGGATATTCAACATTTTCCAAAACCAAACAGTATTTTTAATTTAAAAAAGTGGGGGTGAGTTAGATTGTTTTCAGTTAGTTTTTAGTTAGATAGAGTCACCAGAGAAGGAACCTCAATTGAGAAGATGCCTCTATAAAATCAGGCTGTGGGTGAGCCTATAGGGCATTATCTTAGTGACTAATGGGGGAGGGCCCAGCCCACTGTGGGCGGGGCCATCCCTGTATTCTCTAAAACAGCAGCCTGAGCAAGCCATGGGAGCAGCACCCTCCATGGCCTCTGCATCAGCTCCTGCCTCCAGGTCCTGTCTCAGTTCCCATCCTAAGTCCCTCCAATGATGGACAGCGATGTAGAAGCATAATCCAAATAAGCCCTTTCCTCCCCAACTTGCCTTTGGTCATTGTCTTAGTTAGGCTTTCTATTGCTGTGAAGGGACACCATGACCTTGGAAACTCTTATAAGGGAAAACATTGAACTGGGGTGACAGCTTACAGTTTCAGAGGTTTATTCATTATCATCATGGTAGGACATGGCAGCATGCAAGCAGACCTGGTGCTGGAGTCCTACACCTTGAACCACAAGCAACAGGAAGTAAACTGTGTCACTGGGTGTATCTTGAACACAGGAAACCACAATGACACACTCCCTCCAATAAGGCCACACCTACTCCAACAAAGCCACACCCCCAATAGTGTCACTCCCTAGGGGGGCTGTTTTCTTTCAAACCACCAGAGTCGTGGTGTCTCCTCACAGCGATAGAAATCCTAACTGAGACAGGGTGGTTGTCTATGTATGTGTGTGGGAGTTGTTCTTTTCTTATCTTGTAGATCATGGGGATCAAATTCGAATCATCAGGCTTTGTAGCAAGCACCTTTATCCACTGAGACGTCTCACCGGCCCACAATTTTGGTTATATAATCGTCAATGCTGAGAACTCTGCTTCACATAAATATGTAGTACAAAATGGCATCAGTATGTTCGGTACCATTTCAGAAACTGTTGGAAATTCTGTCTTCATCCCAAGCCAAAACTCGGTTAATGTGTTTATTTTAAACGAGACTCAAGCCAGCAACTCAAATAGTCATTTTTTAAAAAAACCACACATTCTAACACAAAGCTAATCCAAAGACAGACTAATTTGATACTTACACATACTGAGGAAATGCTGGTAGGAAAACATGAAGTCTCTGTTTTCTGTAATTAAACCACAGTGTCTGTTCTTATGTGAACAAAAGCCTTCATTTGTACATAAGAACACTAACACAGTATACAGCTTTCAAGTCTGAGCTGAGGTATTTGGGGCACTGTTTGTTGGTGTGGGGCATAATGACATCCACAGAACAGAGTCCTAATGTGTTCACCACCAAGGCTGCAATGCAGCTGTGACGCAGTGTGGTTGGGAGCTTCAGAGGCATCTCAGATCCATTACATGTCAGAACCTGGAGTTATGTTTTCAGAAACTTAACTGTTGACAATATTTTTTTTTTGCAACTCCCATATTTAATTATGTGACCTGGGGTCAGGATCACAGGGTAAGGAACTGGGTTTTAAGCATTTTACCAGTGATCCGTTGACTCACAGGACCCTATCAGACTAATACAACGCCACAAGAGTTGTTGGCAGGGAAGTGGGGGATGGGAGGGAATAGAGGAGGCTGTGATGGTGATGGGGTGAGGGAATGGGGGTGGGTAATAATGGGGGTTGTGATGGTGGTCATGGCAGGGTGGTGGTGGTGGTTTTGCTTTCTGTGTAAGGAATCTCTCAGTTTGATATTTGGCAATGATGTGCTAAAGCCTCAGATATCTGAGACATTACACCTTCTTCTTCCTCCATCTCTTTCTTCCTCCATCTCTCCATTCCTCCTTCCCTTCTACCTGTTCCCTTTCAGCAGCTGCCAAGCATCAGTGTTTATCAGACTCTGAGTTGGGGCATTGAGATCCAGAGTCAGGGTAACCACACCCCTACCTGTGTGCATGTGTGTATGTGTGAGTGGGTGTGTGCATGTGCATGTGAGTGTGTGTGAATGTGTGTTCGTGCATTCATGTCTGTATACCACATACATGCAGTGCCCTGGAGGACAGAAGAGGGCATCAGAACCCCTGGAACTCGAGTTATAGATGGTTATGAGCCACCATGTGGGTCCTGGGATCTGAATCCCAGTTTTCTTACAGGAGCAGCAATCACTAATCACTGAGCTGTCTCTCTGGAGATGCCACATCCCTACTGGTAAGGTGCTTGACTGTCTGGAAGGGATTGGGGCCTGAACTTAGCATGGGAGAAACAGCTTCACTATGGTCCTGATGGCATCCCAGCTGTGGGGCCTGTGCTTGGGCTTCTGTCTCTCTACACTTCTGAACTAGTTTGCTCTTTGTGGCTGTGTAAACATTATGACCAAAAGCAAAGTGGAAAAATGAATGGAGCTTACAGGTTTTGGCCCCTCAGGAGTTCAAGGCAGGAACCTGAAGCCAGAAACTGAAGCAGAGACCATATAGGAAGGTTTCTCCCTGTGGGGCACTCAGGCTGCTTTCTTGTATAGCTTAGGACCACCCTCTCAGGGGTCATACTGTTCACAGTGGGGTTCACCACACCCCTCCCATCTCCCATCCCCCCTCCACCCTCCGCTACAGTAGTAAGAAGTTTCTGGCCCAGACTTTCCAGCCTAGCCCTGTGGTTTAGATCCTCTGGCAACCCTGCTGTCACTTAGCCCCAAATAATCACTCAAAGGCTTATATTAATTTCATGCTGATTGGCCTATGGCTCAGTCATAAATATTGCTAACTATTAACTCTTAAACTAACCCATGATTCTTATCTTGTTTAGCTATGCAGTTTGGTACCTTTTCTCAGAACAGTATTTCAACTTTTTTCTGCATCTGCTGGTGTCTCTGATTCTTCCTCTTCCCAGAGTTTTCTTAGTCTGGTAGCCCCGCCCACACTTCCTGTCTGCCTCTGGCCAATCAGCTTTTTATTAAACTAGTAGAAGGGACAAATATTTACAATGTACCAGAGCATAGTCCCACAGTATCCTACATCAGTCATTAATCAAGAAATGTCCCACAGATGTGCCCACAGGGCAATCTGATAGAGACAATTCCTCCACTGAGGCTCCCTCTTCCCAGGTCTTCTACTTTGCATTCTGTTACCAGGATACAACACGGAGAAAAGTCAACTCAATGAGACAGATTATAGTCCACCAGTGAAGGAAGCCAAGGCAGGAACCTGGAGGCAGGAACTGGAGCAGAGGCCATAGAGAATCATCACTTTACTGGCTCTTTTACATGGCTTACTCAGGCTGATTTTTCATGCAACCTAGGACCACCTGCCCAGGAATAGCACCACTCAGTGGGCCTGGTGCTCCCGTACCTATAACAATCAAGAAAAGGCTCCATCAACGTGCCAATGGCAGGGAGGCAACTTCCCAACTCAAGCTCCTGCTTCCCAGGTGATAAGTTAGTGTCAAACTGACAAGAACTGAACAGTATTAATAACAATCTATAAACATTTCTCCTTATACCACAGCTAAGGGTCTCTTTGCAACAGACAAGAGGTGACCACAGAAAACCACAATCCCTCAAAATGAGAGCTGTGGAGCCCAGTCCCAGTGGATACAGCTACACGATGCCCCCACACCGAAGGCTCAGGAAACATCTCAGAAGAGGAGCAGAAATATCCTAAGAGCCAGGGATCAGGGAGTTTGCTGTGAGGTCCTGTCTCCTACTAACATCAGATGCTATACCTGTAAAGTCTCGTCAGCATGACTGTCCAAGTGTGCGCCGGACAACGCCAGACAAGGAGAGCAGCCACAAACATGCCAGGCTGGGTGGAGAGAAGCCCATGAGGCCTTAACCCTATACACAGAACTACAGGCAACTGAGGGAGGTTGGGAGCGAGAGACCACATCAAATGTCCAGTGCCAGTCAGCCTTGAAAACACACACACGCACATTACATTATGTACACTGAGCAGGTAATTTTAGGGAGATATGCATGTGTGTGTGTATATATATACATATATATGTATATATATACATGTATATATATATGTATATACACACACACACACATATAAGCAATAATAATCTACTTTTTAAAAAAAGAGGCCATGAATTTGAAGGAGAGTGGGATCCACAGTTATTACATATTGTAATTATATGTTGTAATTAAATTGGAATCTCCGAAGGAAAAGAAACCCTCTAGCCAGCACAACCTCCACAAACACTGCCTGCAGGGCTCACTCATCTGCCTTCTACATGAGTCTGTCCCTTTGGGTCAGCAAAGGGCAGCCGAGAGAACCAGCTGCCTGGATCCTGGGGGACCCTCCTATAGGGCACGTGCCCCTCTGCTCTCTGCCCTCTCTCTTCTCCAGCTCACAGAAGAGGCTGAAGACCTTTGCCTGTTCACGATGAAAGGGGAAATGATATGCTGACACCTTAATTACGACCATTGTCACAGAGTCACATTGAAATTGTCTGAGGATCCCCTTGAGAACCAGCATTAATGGTTGTCAGAGTCTTTGATTCCCTGTGGCAGATTTGGAAAGTCACACAAATGGGATCAGCTACAGCCGAGCCCTGGTGACCACTCCTGACCTGTAAGAGACTGAGGAGGGACGCCCGTGCAGCCTCACCTTGAGGGCCTGGACTCCGCCTTAGTCAAGTTCCTGGCCAACCTGGAGGACACGTGACAGGCTGGCCTGCCTGCCTGCCTGCCTGCCTGCCTGTCTGTCTGTCTCTTAGAAACTCATATCTGCACGACACTTGCCCAACACTCCCACCTGCCCTTGGCTGATGTCCTGCTGCAGCTCTGAGGTCCCATTTGTAGATGTTAAAGACACAAGTGTGACCCCAGAACTGCCCTCGAAAACAGCACCAGCAGTGTGCTCCATCTTCCTCCGCCTCACAGATGATGCCCGAATGTTCCAGGCGCTGGCCCCAGCTCAGCCGCTGTAAAGGGCCGTGCAGGGAGCCTGGCTCAACAGCCATATAGTCAGCTCACAAAGTGGGAGGATTTGTTAAGGTCACCTGGATCTCTTGCAGCAGGGAGCAGACAAAGGCAGCAAGGCCTCTGTGTAAACAAAAGTTTCATCAAGTTGGGGAGATGAAAAGATTTGAATCCCTTTGCATTAAAGTTTTACAAGGTGAGAAAGATCTATGCAACTTTGGCCCCTGACAGGCTAGCTACTTTAGACAGAAAAAAGAAGAAACACATTTCTCAGACAGGGACTCACATCCACAGATAGGCCTGGCTGCCAGGAGGAAACAGGGCCAGGCTCTGAACAGACCAAGGAAGGGACTTGATCCTTCAGACTGGGGACCTGGTTCATGACCTTGTCAACAGACTTCACATCACTAAGCCTCAGATGAGGCATCCCAGCGAGGCTTCCCATCTAGGGCCACCAAAGAATGTTTAGGGAACCTGGTTCTTCTCAACCCATCCCTAACCAGCCCAGCGTTCTCAAGGCTTATCCCACGCACGGCGGAGGCCAGTGGCTCCCAGAGAATCTTCTCCCTCCAGCCTTGCTTGTCATTTTGAGAATCCCCAGTAGCTCTGGGATGGAGCCTTGACTGTCTGTTCAGTAGGTAAGGAAGTTGAGGCTCAGAAGTGAACAGATTTGCTAAGGCACTGTGACAAGTGTGGCTGTTTGGATGAAAATAACCTTCATAGGCCTATAGAGAATGGCACTATTAGGAAGTGTGGCCTTGTTGGAAGGAGTGTGTTACTGGGGATGGGCTTTGAAGTTTCAAATAATCTTCCTGCTGCCTGCCCATCCAAATATAGAACTCCCAGCTCCTTCTCCAGCACCATGTCTGCCTGTACATCCATCTTGCTTCCTGCCATGATGAAAATGGACCAAACCTCTGAACTGTAAGCCAGCCCCAATTAAATGTCTCCTTTACAAGAGTTTCTATGGCCATGGTGTCTCTTCACAGCAACAGAACCTCTATGATAATAAATGACCCCAGACCTCTGTTGACCATCAGATCCTTCAGCCAGAGTATGTATACCCCTCATTACCTGAGAAATCCAGAGCTGGAAAATGCCTCTATACACACTGTAACTGCTCTCCACAGCAGCAGAGGAGGGCAGGAGGCAGGCTAGATTGTAACATCTCAGAAGTATTTTAAGTTGCTTTGGGGGATTTATTTTATTGTTTTGTTTTAGACAGCGTTTCTCTGTGTATCCCTGACTGTCCTAGAACTCACTCTGTAGACCCGGCTGCCCTCAAACTCATAGAGATCTAACTGCCTCTGTCTCCTGAGTGCTGGGATTAAAGATGCATGCCTCTAATTTTAAAACTTCTAAACTTGCCATGTAAGGGAAATCAAGATGGTAAATGTTGATGGGTACACCTGAAGAGCTGGGCCCCTTTCCCTGCTGGATTTTAACATGGCATCAGGGAGACCCTCACCAAGGCCAGTGAAACCATGGGTGGTTACAGCACCAAGGTCCTGAATTGTGAATGAGCCTAACTCCAACTTGTTTTTTATAAAAAGCACTTTTGGTAATTCCACTAAACATGGGAGTTATTATTTGAAAGTCTTTATCTCACTGTCTTTAAATTATCAGATGTTACTTCAGCCCTAAAGTGGGGTATGGTAGAGATGGTCACCCGGGGCCATGGTTGAGAGAGACAGGGGATGCAGGCTGAGTGCCCACCTCTATCTGTGGCAGCATACCTGGGCATTATTTCAAGGAGCTCAGAGTCTTTGCTCCAGTGGGAAACCAGGTGAGGAGTAGGGAACCAGCTCAGGCCTAAGATATGTCCACTGCCTGTCTTCAAGGATCTCAGCAAAACTTTTGCCTGCTCATCTCATATTACCTCACCCTGGGAGACCTCCCTGACCTCTACCATCTGATCTCTCATTTCTCCTCCCATTGGCTACCCAGACCTTAGCTGCTACCATACATCCATTCTATTGGCTACCCAGACCTTAGGTACCACCCGTCCATCCATTCCCTTGGTTACCCAGACCTTAGCTGCCACCATACATCCTATCTATCTACCACCAGCCACCCACCTGCCATGCATCCATTCACTGTCTTACCATTCATCCATTCATCCACCCACCCAACTATCCATCACCCACCTACCTACTTATTCACCTATGCATCCTTAAAATGGAATTGTTGTAGAATATTATTTTAAGATGTGTTATGTTTATGCTGTGGGATATTTAATGATGCAAAGCTGTGTTACATTCTATCATGTTGCATTTGTTTAACCCTGTGAAGCTGGGTTTCTTTGCCTGTCTAACATCTGATGGTCTAACAACGAGCTGACTGGCCAATAGTGAGGCAGAGAACCAATGGGACTAGCAGGCAGGGGGATAAATGGGAGAAAAAGAGCCGAGGAGGAGGGGAAGGAGGGGGAGGAGGAGGGGAGGAGGAGGGGAGGGGAGGGGAGGACGAGGACGTCGGGGCTTGGCCACCTGGCTACAAAGCAAGACCCAGAGTAAGAAGTAAAGAAAGGTACAGAAACAGAAAAAAGTAAAAGTCCAGAAGCAAATATAGGTAGGATAATTTTATGTTTGGAAAGACTGACTAGCTAAGGCCGGGTATTCATAAGAAAGAATAAATTTATTTGGGAGCTGGGTGGTGGCCCCCCAAAGAGTGAAGAACCAAAGCAACCAGGAGGCAATAAGCCTTCAGCCATTACTGTAAGCAACCCCATGCACCTCCCCATCAGATTCTCAGAACATCTGTCACATAAGATCTATTGCTCCTATTTTACTGGTGAAAAAAACTTGGGCTCTGAGATACTCAGATTGCTTGCCCATAGGCCAGACAATGGACAATTAGTTGTATGCTTAATTTAGACACAGCCACAGACCATTGACAGTGAGTGGTTTGGGCCAGGAAAGAAAGACCTTCTAAAGGACACCATGTAGATGAGCTGCCTATGTCCCACCTCAGTACTGCTCCCTAAATCCCACTCCCTGACTCCTAATCAGGCATCAGCTGCTATGCCATCTCTTCCCCAGAACGGGGTAGGAAATAGACAGCACCCAGTACAGGGGACCCATTGTGCCCCCTGGGTAATATAGGCATCCTATTGTGTGGAAGAAGCAGCAGGTGGACTCCAAGCTTCTCCTGAGGCCCAGTGCCTGTCATCCAGTTTTGATTGTCACCATTGTGTGGTTACAGGGGCCCTTTGTCCCCAGAGGGTTTTCTCTGCCTTCCTAGACCTCTCATAACCCCAGACCTGTAGTAGTGAGGTTTCTTGGTCCCGGGCGGCCAGAGGCCCAGACCTACAGACCTGCTGCACCAGACCCCTTAGCCGCCCACCGCTGCTGCTCAGGCCCCCAGAAATGACTCAGACGCTTATATTAACTTTATGCTGTTTGGCCTATGGCTCAGACACATTGCTAGCTTGCTCTTACATCTTAAATCAACCCATTTATATTAATCTTTCCTGCCACATGGCCCGTTGCTCACCTGTGTTCCTTACATGTTGCTCCTTTGGGTTTCTGGCTTGGTCTCCCTGACTCTGCCCTGCTCCTTCTACCTACACTCTGATTTCTCCTCCTACTTTTTCTATGGTGCCTGCCATGGGCCAAAACAGCTCCCTTATTTAAAGATTGATATTCACAGCATACAGAAAGACATTCCCACATCACAGACCCCAACCTCTTGGTGCCTCAGTTTCCACATCTGTAACAGGGTTGATTCTTGCTATGCCATGTTCTTACTGATGAAGGTGTGGCACTTGGATGTCACCCTGAGTATGGGATTGAGCCAAGGTCTGTCTTGTCTGCTGAGTGCTCCTTTACCCCCCCCCCCCCAGCTGTTCTTCATCCACAAAAGAGAAATTCACATGGCATGTCGGCAGGAACAACGTCACACAGAGTGCTCAGCTCTAAGCTGTGCCACTAAGCCTAGAGATGGCAGCTGCCATGGTATTACAGTCTTGGTGGTGTTGCACCCACATAAACATTAAAGAGCTTGGTGCCACAGCAGAGCAATAACAAGATAAGAATCATGGGTTTGTTTAAGAGTAAGAGTTAGCGAGTAATAAGCCTGCGCCACAAACCAACCAGCTTGTAATATAAGCTTCTGTGTGTTTCTTTGGGACTTTGGGACTACAGGTCCAGACCTCAGAGTTAGGCAGGGCCATAGATTTCTTACTATAAATGGTATTCCAACATGGGACATGATCTATACAGACTTTAAAAAGGCTTTAAAGGCTTTAAAAAATATTCTAAAAGGGAGCCAAAAACAGCTTTTTAGTTGTTTCTCAGGTAGGCTGTGCTACAGAGTCACCATGGTGTGAAGGCTTGAGCTACAAAATGTTGGGCTTGCTGCCTGAAGCTTAAGCTGCAACAAAGCTGGTTCCTGAAGCCTCACAAGAGCCTCAATATAAGCACAAGCTGTATACAACGGATGTAAGGTTTCTCTTTTTACAGACAAAAAGGGAGCAGAGTCGAGCATTGCTTCTTGGTAGCAGCATTTTCTCAGAGGGTTCTGATTGCTGGTGGCTCCTTTAAGAGATGCTTCCTGACTTAGTGTAGCAGCAAAAAGAAAAAGAAAACTGTGTGTGTGTGTGTGTGTGTGTGTGTGTGTGTGTGTGTGTGTGTATGTGTGTGTCTTTTAAGAGGCCCTGCTACCAAACACTTACATGGAGTTCATGAGCAGCTGCTGGTGGTGTTCTAATTGGTAGCAGTGTGGACCCTAAAATTCCCCAGAGTTGGGATGGTAAGTGTGCTTCCTGCCAATACCTCTGCCAAGCTGCCATAGCTGAGCCTTTGATCGTAGTCTAAAAGAGATAAACAGCAAAGACACATTCAGATGGGAAAACAAAACAAAACTCTAAACGCTTTACTGTGTGTTTACACTTGGGAGAGAAAAGAAAAAAGAGGATAGAGGAAGTCCTTAAAAAAGAAATAGTGTGTGTGTGTGTGTGTGTGTGTGTGTGTGTGTGTGTGTGTGTGTGCATGCCATGTAAAGATAGAAAATACACAGAGTCTGAATACTGTGTGCTATGTTGTCTTTAAATTGTTTGACTGCTCAGGAAGGAACAAGAGTTGCTAAGAGACATTTGATTATAAATGCTGATGGATTAACCCAACTTATTTATTTTGTAAATGCTTTGACTTCAAAATTGAAGTCAAAAGATATGTTACTTTGGAGAAGAGGTTTTGTTTTTATTTTCACAGAAAATAAGAGGTTGATATGGAGGGTGGAGGCTGATGTGGAGGGTGGAGGCTGATGTGGAGTGTCTACCTCTATCATTCTCTGATGTGGGAATGCCTTTCTGTTTGCTGTGAATCTCAATCTTTAAATAAAGGAACTGTTTTGGGCCATGACAGGCACCATAGAAGAAGTAGGAGGAGAAATCAGAGCATAGGTAGGAAAGGAAGGGCGGAGTCAAAGGCAGATCGAGCTGAAGCCCAAAGAGCAACATGTAAAGAACACAGGTGAGCCACGGGCCATGTGACAGACAGATTAATAGAAATGGATTGAGTTAAGATGTAAGAGCTAGCTAGCAATGTGCCTGAGCCATAGGCCAAACAGCATAAAGTTAATATAAACGTCTGAGTCATTTCTGGGGGCCTGAGCGGTAGGCGGCTGGGTGGCTAAGGGGTCTGACGCGGCAGGGTCTGGGTCTCTGGCCGCCCGAGACCAAGAAACCCCATGACAACCATTCTCCGTCTTTTTTTTTTTTTTTTTTTTAGACAGGGTCTTACAAAACATAGCCTTAGATGGTCTGTAACTTGCTAAGTACACCAAGATGGCCCCAAACTCATACAGATCCTCTACTTCCAATTGTTATAAAGGTGTATACCGCCATGCCTAGCCCCCACCTTCAAAAAAGATCTTTATTCACATAATGTGTGTGAATGTGCACACATGTCACAGCACACAGTGGAGGTCAGAGCATAGCCTAATGCAGCTGATTTTCCCTCCACTGTGTAAATCCTAGGGATGATGATCTGGTCCTCAGGCTTGCCCGAAAGCACCTTTACCTGCTGAGTCATCTCTCCAGCTCCTACATCATCACCATCATCATCACCATCACCATCAGTCTCTGCTTCCCCTGCTAGAATTGTGAGCACAAGCTGCCCCCTCTGGCTTTCTTTATAGTTGCTGAGGATCCAGACTCAGGTTCTCATACTTTTAGGCCAGCACTTTGCTTACTGAGCTGTCTCCTAGCCCTGAGGTGTCTTAGGCAGCATTCCTTGGGTTGAATGGTGTGAGGGCAAGCTCAGTGCTGAAGGTACAACTCCAGTGCTCAGAACCAAGACTGTATGACATCAGACATTTGCAAGGGATGCCCAGAGCACCGAGGATTCATTATGCATTTGACTTTGAACTAGGTTTTTGGTATCATGTGTTCAAAACCCTTTTACTGTTGATAAATGTATATGAAGGACGGAGGTTGATATGTGGAGGGTGGAGGCTCTGTATTGGCTCACAGCCCAAAGTTTAAAACATTAGGCTCTTCGTCATGTGCAACTGAGGGTGGGGCCCTGATCTGAGGGTGATTTGATTGGGGCGTGAACTTAGCTGGGCTGGACTGGATCCCCCAGTGCTAGAGCACCCATTTCTTGAGTGCAATGAAGGGGTACATGGAGGGCTGAGGGAGCCCCAGAGAGACATCAGGTTTAGGAGCAGCAGGGAGAGAACGGGAAAGAGATGGCAGGGTCACTGGCCCAGAGTACCCACCTTGCTGCAGTCGCCAGGCATGCTATCTCTCTGGTGGCTCCCTCTCTTCAGGACTATCTTGGAACCTGGACAATGATTCAAGGGGTGGACAGTGGTCACTAGCCTCTTTGAGGACTCAGGGTCTAGCCTGGGGTCCACAGAGTCCACAAGGGAAGAGCTCCACTTAGGCACATAAGGTCATTGAATGGTGTCATGAGTACATAGCAGCGGTGTCACAAAGCCATGCACAGGCCACTCAGACAGGGTCATAGAGACAGAGAAACATATGGGTCACCAGATGTCATGGAAATGGATAAATGGTGCCCCCCCCCATATGCACACACATAGAAGTCACAATGATAGCATGGAAACAAATTGTGTTACACAGACATTCAGGGGTCATCCTGACGGTGTCTTGAAGACTGACAAATGGTATCCTTGACAGAAGCAGATACAGACAGACAGACTGACAGACACACACACACACAGCACTCATAAACAGTGTGGCAGTGTGACATGGACTGTGCAAGGTCATGGGGACATGTCACACATTCTGACGTACAGTACACAAGTAGTGTTCCTGTCCGTAGACCTTGAGAGTCCCTTGTAGATGTCACAGAGAGTCCTGTTCCAGGTAAAATAAATGTATCTGAAGAACCCTGGTTGTTTCAGTGGCCCCTACACAGCCAAACTGTTTTACCTGCTTTCTGTGGTGACAATACTAGCCCAGATAAACTGTGTTGCACAGACAGTAGGGTCACCTGCCAGTGTGCTCTGCATGTAGATGTGTGACAGACTAGTAAGCACTGTCCTATAGCATCCACGGCCATGCTACTACCTCCAGCCACTCCTCTTCACTGGTCGGGGGCAAGAGAAAGTCTTGTCCTGAGACTAGAGCATCTTTGCTTTGCTGTGGGACTCATGATGTAAGCCAGCAATTCACTGAACGTGAATACCTCAGGGGTATAAATTTAGGGATTGTCTAGAAACCCAGAGGCCATGGCTGAATTGAACTGATGACTCAGCTCAGCCCAGAGCATGAGGCTGCAGAATCAAAGCCCAAGGTGCAGAAACCACTCAAGATTCGGCAATCTTGTCAACCCTAGGTTCAAATTCTGGCTCCATCTGGTCCAGCTGTGTTACCTTGGGAAACTTCCTCAACTCCCATGAGCCTCCAGTCCTTATCCTCTAAAGGCTGGGGGAAAATATCTGTCTCCTGGGGATGTCAGAGCAAACACAACCATGGAGGGGCAGGTATGACGTGCTTAGCCATAAATCCTGTATTTAGGGGATGAAGGAGGAGATGCTGAGTTCAAGGCTGAGCCACGCAGCAAGACCTTGACTCATAAACAAAAACAGTTGGGCAGTGATGATACACACCTTTAATTCTGAGTATTCAGGGGGCAGATCTCTGAGTTCAAGGCCAGCCTGGTCTCTAGAGGGAGTTCCAATACAGCTAACGCTACACAGAGAGACCCCGTCTCAAGACTCCCCCCCAAAAAGAAGATAGAAAAAGAAAAAATGGAAAAGAAACAGTGGATCAAAGAGATAAATCAGCAGTTAAGAGCATAGACTGCTCTTGCAGGGACCCGAGTTCAATTCTCAGCACCCATGTTACAACCACGTGTGACTCCAGCCCCAGGGGCACCTATAACTCTGGACTCTGAAGGCACCTGAGGGAGCACATATGCTCTGTGTGAGCTCACACCACACACACACACACACACACACACACACACACACACACACACACACACACACAGGAGGGGGGTCACAAACAAAATAAATCTCTAAAATAAAACAATCTTTTAACTCTCTTTGCATCCAAAGATGAACAGATACCCAGGGCCTGTCTCAGAGAAGTGTCTGTCAAGTAATTTTTAAAACCAAAAGGTAAAGGAGGTCACATTTCCCTACATGGCTTCCAGGCCCCACGTCCCTCCTCTCCACACTGCCTGTGTCTCTACTGGTAGTAACTGCAGTCTCTTACTGGGGTGGAGACTCCCCTATCCGCTCTGTCAACCCCACCCTGAGCTGCGGGAGGCTGGACACATGTTCAGAGGGGGCATTATCTGTGCTCGGCTGAGTGTAAACGTTTAAGCGGAATTGACTGTGTACTCAGCCACTTTCAAATACAACTAATCTCCATTGGGGCGACGGGAAGTGAAATATGTTATTGTCGGTGGCAGTAAATTACCCGTGCCAGACCTGGTGCGGGAGGCATTATGGGGCTGGGGCCCATGAACTC
Source organism: Phyllotis vaccarum (assembly GCA_033318265.1). NCBI lineage: Eukaryota > Metazoa > Chordata > Mammalia > Rodentia > Cricetidae > Phyllotis > Phyllotis vaccarum. The sequence goes on from JARWLC010000017.1 coordinate 58,293,447, forward strand.
TTTCACCTGGCTGTCACCCGTTGCCCTGAAATCCATTACTGCCAACCACCCTGGTCATCTCCTGCCAGGCCCAAGGACTGTTCCTTGTCCAGATCTGATCCCCATCCACCCAGGGCCAAAGAGGTCAGGGGATGACTCTGTGCTTGCCAAACAACCTGTCTCTAGATGTCTGGGTAGGAGATACAATCACCCATCTGATTCTAGAAGAATCTGGTTCAAAGCCCAGCCCAATTTCTGCCCCTGCAAGATGGGGTTGCTTACAGGTTTACACTTTGCCTCTCTTTAGCGATCAATTTGAAGGAACGCAGCTGGACTCTTGGATCTGCTGTTCATTGGAGCTGAGAGATGCACTGATTTGATTGGAGTATGAGAAGAGACCGGGCCATAGCCAGGTGTGTAGCCTGAAGAAGATGTCAGGTTCTGTAATGCTAACTCCAAAGGCCACAAATCACCACTTCTTAATAATGGCTGGTGACATCTGCAGCCATTTCCCCGCCTCTGCCACTTGCTCAGTTCAAACCCTTGGATCTGTTTTGCATATAGAACAGATATTCATATCGGTTATTGGAAGAACACTGGTTTACCGAAGCCTGGGGCTCTACCATGTGTTGGTGTATTTCACATGATAATGTTTTGAAAGTTTAAGTTACATTTCACTTACTAAGGGGGCGTGTGGAGGTCAGAGGACAATCTGTGGGAGTCTCCTCTCTAGTGGGTCCTGGGGATCAAACAAGCACTTCTTCCCGCTGAGCTGCCTTCCTAGGCCACAATATAATAGTTTTCAGAAGCCACATTCACTACCGATATCTTTAGGAGAGTGCACAGGAATGCTAACCCCACCATGGCAGATACAAGTTCTCCAAGATTCTAATTTGGCACGGAAGTCCAACGTTATTACTGGAAAGTTTGTTTATTTTGGTGAGGGAGGGAATAACTGTCCAAAGTTCAGCCATGGAAGGCTAGGTGGTTTGTTGTTGTGAGTAGCAAGGGTGTCTCAGGCAAAAGGGCACTGTGACTGGGGTGTCTCAAAAGTTCGTCCCCTTTCTCCAGCAGAGTGGAATTTTTGTTCCCCCACAAAGAACTTTCTGAAAGCTTCAATTTTTAAAATGAAGAATTGGTCCCTTCTCACCATCAGCCTCCTCAAGAGAATAACTCAGGCAGGGCAGGAACCTGGAGGCAGGAGCTGATGCAGAGATCATGGAGGGGTGCTGCTCACTGGCTTGCTCCCCATGGCTTGCTCAGCTTGCTTTTCTATAGAACCCAGGACACCAGCCCAGAGATGGCCCCACCCACAATGGACTGGGCCCTCCCCCATCACCCACTGATTAACAAAAGGCCCTACAGCTGGATCTTATGGAGGCATCTTCTCAGATGACTCTAGCCTGTGTCAAATTGATGTTCAACTAGCCAGAACAGCCAGGGTGAATGACACGATTCCTGTAACTTCTCCATTACTCAGCTCATGCTGTCAGACCAGCAGGATTTTCCCACTGACACAGGCTTTTGCCATGTAGTCCAGGCTGGCTCCAAACCCTCAACTCTTAAGTCTCTTGACCTTCAAGTGCTTCATGGCCACTATCCCTGACTTTCTGAGGCCAGTTGCATTGCCTGTCAATCACTTTTCCATCCCTGATTCAAACATCAAACATATTGGGAAGGATGAATAATGTCTCTGCAATATTACAAAAGTAGCTTTAACCTCACGGACACACAGAAGGAATTGGGAGCCCAGAGGCATGCAGATCGACCTTGAGAGCCGCTAATGCAGCCTGATCCTTCTAGGCAGTTGGGGTATGAGGAGAGGTAAATGAACTTAGATGAGCGAAAGAAATGTCTTCCTAAGTTGCCCCACCTCATCAGAAGCCTCATCATGTCTGGCACTACTTGGGCTTCCTCCTCACTTCAAGACAAATGTCTCCAACCCCAGAACTAGTCCTAGCTGCAGTTGCTAACACAAATACTTTTATTTTTTTGAAATGCCATTCTGCAAGTCTTCCCTCAGCGGGACTCTCATTTTCCTGATGCAAACAGCCTATAAGTTCACTCCTTCTTCCTTGCAGCCTGGTCCCATTGCCAGCACCCTGTTTCGGGGTACACTAAGCTTTCAACAACCCCCTGTTGGTGGAAAGGAAAGAAGACTCCACACATGGCATGGCTGATTCATGACACTAATGGTCCCTTGGTGAGAAGTTCATGGGAGTTTCTGCTGTAAGCCGTGCACCCCAGTCAACCCATGAAACTGGCCAGGGAAACCAAAGTGCTGGGTAGGATGGTTTGCAGGGACAGTGCACATGGTATGATGGAATTTATGGACGGCACCAGCTGAGCCATCATCCACAATGTGAAAGGCCCCATGCTGCAGGGTGACATGCTCAAGATAGTAGAGTCAGAAAGAGAGGTTCAGAGGCTGTGCTGAACTTCCTGCTTTGTCCTGGATAGCCACCATTTGGCTCATAAGCCTACAACTGGTTAATAAAACAGCCTGTGGTATTGACTTTCTTGCTTCCCATCTGGGTACATGCAACATTTCCATGCCACTGCACTGGAGCATAACCTGATGCTGACATTCAGATGTTCCCTGACATCATCCGATGCTACTGACATCATATCTGCACTTTGGCTGACCGCAAAAGGTTCACATTCTGACATTCAAATGTCTGCTGACAGCTGACATGGAACACTCCAGGACACATGCGCTACAGAACACAGCCAGATACTTCTATCATGCTTACAGCCTGGTAAACATATGCCTCCTGCACACTCTCCAGGGAGAGACTCAGGGGGACACGCCACCCCCTGCCCCTCCCCTACACACACACACACACACACACACACACACACACACACACACACACACACAGTCCCTTCTATCATGTGGAGAAGTGATGTCTCAATAACAAACTGATGTCACTCCCACACAAGCACACAGTCTCCGCATTCAGAGTGTGTCTTGTCAAAACCCAGAACTATCAAAGCTACAGCCCTGACCCACCCCCAAGACTTCTCTGCTCTCCATTTTCTACACAAGACCTGGTGGGGGTAGGGACAGAAACCTAGGGGATATCAAGTCTTCGGTAGGGGTGGAGCCCTGGGTAGGCTCTCTGGGGACTCCTACCTCCAGCTCAGGCTGGGTGGTGCAATGGTTAGTGGCCATGGTTTTTTTTTTTTTTTTTTTTTTTTTTTTTTTTTTTTTTTTTTTTTTTTTCCTTTTCTCACCCCAGGCAGCTGTCCAGGCAATGGCTCCTCCAGCCCCTGCATGGGCCTCGCTTCTCTGGCTTTTCTTCTATTCTTTTAAAACAGAAATCCCTGCAAGTGGAACAATCATTGTGTTGGATTTGGGAGATGTTATTCCTTGTGACAGACAAGGGCAATTACCTGCGATCCGCCAGCAGTTTTAGCCTAATTTCATTACTGCTGTGCAAGTTTCCCCAAGCAGCGAGTCTATCAATGTCTTGCAGAACGGATTAGCGGGCACTTTCTTCATCTTCAAATGAATTTTTAGCTGTCATGCCCTTGATGAATAGAGCAGGGACAGGCAGCTGACCCAGGCCTAGTAGTGGTCAAGGGGTGGCTGGAAGGCAGCCTCTGGCTCTGGTGGGAGTGTGAGGTTGGATGGAATGGTCCTGTGAAGAGAGATGAGGGGCAGGGACTCAGGAAGTCCACCTTCCGTGGCTCCTCTGTGTCTTCCCCAGGATCTGGACTGAGGGCTGCTTGTATGCTGCTTGTATGCTGCTTGTATGCTGCTTGTATGCTGCTTGTATGCTGTGGTCTTGCTCACAGGGGTCTTATACACCAACACTCTGTCCTGAGGGCAGCTCCCGGGGTGCAAGACTATGAATACAGGAGAGGTCTCTGCTGGGAGCAGCTGACAAGCATCCCATGAATACCTCATAGATAAAGCTTCAAGATACTGGAGACCTCAGAGGCCCAGGGTCCAGTTTTATCTTGCAGGTCCTTCCAGCCCAAAGACGCTTAGATCATTTTCACAGTTGGACAAATGACCCTCAATTTCCCTGCAGCTTTGTTCCTATCTACTGCCAGGCCCACAACTGTCAGATGAATGGGCAATGTGACAGGGACTAAGAAACAGGACAGGCAAGGCACAGTCGGCACTTTGCATAGATCTATTATGCTCAGTATTTCATTGGGGCAGCCTGGTTTAATCTTAGAGCCAAGCTACTCTGCCTGGGGCAGGAGCAAACTTAAGAGTTGGCAATGGGGTACCTGTTTGGAGAGACCCAAGTATCAGTAACATGGAGTGAAGTCTGGAACTGTTTAGGACCCCCGAGCCCCCTCCCACGCACCCATGAAATACCTTGATTTTTGACAATGAGGCTATGGGGATTTGATTATTTTAGGTTTTGTTTTTTGAGAAAGTGCCTGACTATGTAGACCAGGCTAGCCTCGAACTCATGATCCTCCTGCCAGTCACAGAGTACTGGGATTACATACCTGTGCTACTGTAATCTCTGTCTATGGTAGGTTTCTTCTTAGTGGCCTGCTGGCCTATTCTCTTCTCCTAGTCAGCTCTGCACCCCAGGAAGTTGACCTTCACAGTGGCTCCTGGGCATTCCCTGCTCTTCTTTGCCATTTCCAGGGTCTGAGTGTAGTATTCCTGGCCATAGATGCGTCCTTTGAGATCATGGCTCTGTGGTACTGCCACTCTGCTGCCTCTAGATTCTCCCCATCAGCAGCTCTATTTCTGCCCCGTCAGACCTGACTTCAGCTTCTTCCATAATGGTGATACCCCAGTACCTTACATGCCAGGGAGCCTGCTCTCCTGTCAGAGCATTGGGGAACAGAGGACAACAAATTTTATCATTTAAAGTCAGCCTGGGCTGTAGTCAGATCCTGTCTCATAACCAAAGTCAACCAATCAAACTAGTCATTCACAAGAGTCCCTCTTGGTAGGAATATAATCCTGCTGCATACCCATTTTATATACAAGGAAACTGAGGCAAGACTGAGGTACTGGGTAGTCACGTGATGCTGGGCATCTCAGACAGAGGCTTAGTAGTCTGGAGTAGAGAGCTGCATCCCCCATTTTCCAATTCTGCTTCTTTCTTCTGCACAGCCCCCCCCCCCCAGAGACTTTCCCAAGTTATCGATTGCTGAGGCCAACCTTGAGTCAATATAGTGCACTTTGCTAATTAATCTCTTTCAGATAATTGCAGGGAATTATTGGTTGGTCTGAACAGAGGAGAGAGAGGCAGCTGTGTCTCCCAACATACCCAGGGCAGTTACAGAAGGTGGACTCCACCCTTTGCTCCACCTTTCCACCAATTTGTCACTCTCCTCTGCCTCGCCCAGATGAGCATGTCTAGAATCCTTAGCACAGAACCCCTATCAAAAACTTAGCTCCTGGGACTCCCCTCTGAATGTGGCAGAAAGCACTGGGGCAAATTATATGGGATCAAATCCCAATTTTGACAATATCTAGCTGTATATCTGTAGGTGGGTTGTTCATCTTCTCTAAGCCTTGAGTGAAAGACTATACAGAATTTGCCATCTCCAAATCAAACATTGTGGCCATCTCACAAACAAACAAAGCAGGTATTTTAACAGCAATGTTTTTACCACTTCTCTAACGAAAACATCTCCAAGGGCAGAAGACACCAAACAGGCTTTGTTAATTGCTAGTGCATTTGGAATGTCCAATAGAAGCTTTAAAAATCCCATTTTATGGAAAGGGAAACTGAGGTCTTGGCTCACAATCACACAGACCTCAGTGAGAGGCGGAGCCTGGATCCTCAGTCAAAGAGACATTGATCCAAGCTCCACCTTGTCAGCAAGACCCACCTGCTGTCATCTGGAGGTAGCCTTCCACTGTGCCCATCTCAGGAGAGGGAGGATGGGTATTGGGGTGTCACAGGACCAAGAGGCACTCAAGGCTTCCTCTCACCCCTAAACTCTGACTCACCAGGATGTGAACACAAGGTCTCACAGTCACTCATTACAACTGGGTGTGTCCAGATGAAGTTTCCTGTCCCTGGGTGGGGTGGGGGGGGGTCCCAGATATCATTTAATCCATAACCATGCCTGGCCCTATCTACCTGCTCTAATAAACCTCGAAGACGTTAATGAACTAAATAGCAAATTACTTTTTTATTCAAGAATGAAATTTCATCATATTCATAATTCATATTTTATTTCAGACATCTGCTGCTGATTACATTACATTTAACTAAAATTAGATGACGCTCAGAATGCAATTAAGGCTTTGCCAAATTCTTCGGCCCACCAATGCCGGCGGAGCACAGCGGGGGCCGCCAGGAACCTAATATGTAATTAGGAGCTATTTTCTAGCTGTTTTTAAAGTCTGAAAATTAGCTGCCTTTATTAATCACACAGACAAATATAAAGTGGAACCGACGCTCGCTGAAATTTCTAAAAGGGATTTTTTGTTTAATTATACACCGCGGAGCACCGGGACTCGTTTGGCATGTTGATTTGTTGTGCGTTGACATTTTGACAACTCGTTCCCAATTTGTCTGTCGTAGTTAGGCAACAACAAAGCCGATGGTAACGCTTTAACTTTCAAAACCTTCAGTGTGCCAGGGAGAAGGAGAATGGCATGGCATTCCTCACTACAGGCCTGGGGCTCAGGCTCTGGAAGTCATGGGGGTCAGAGGTTCAGGCAGGAGGATGGGGAGGTGGCGGAGACCTCTGAGGAGGAGGTGGGGCCAGGAGTCCTGAGGCTGGAATGGGAGTTTCTCCTTCCTTCCTATCCCAGGGCTTTGGTCTCCTCATCTGGATCACAGAGGGGTTTGGAGTCTGAGCTCTACAAGGAACTTTCTAGATGCCGAAGTACCACCTTGGTTTTTCTCCCCATCCAAGGTAGCCTCTTGACTTCATGCTAGGAATTTCTAATTTTCCCATTGTACAGATCATGAGGCTGGGACTCAGTAAGTAGCCACTACAGCATGGAAGCACTCAGCATCTCCCCTGCCTGGGTAGTCCTGAACAAACTACAGCCCGGGTCTTTGTTTTCTGATTGCACAGCTGGGGCACCTTGGAGGGGCACAGCCCTGCTGAGACAGGGCAGAAGACACAGCTGGGTTCTCACTATACAGAGAGACTCAACCCCTAAGGGTGTTGGAGCAACCTCCAAGCTCACCTCACACCCGAGGAAGCCCCTGTGCCACCCAGTAACACTACCTAGTGATCACCCTTGTCCCCTCAGCATAGAGTGTCTGCCGAGGAGCCTGGCTTCACCCTGCTTAGCACAGCAGATGGCTTTTCTTCATGTACCTGGTGTGGGCTGATGCTTTATTAACACCGCTCTTTCCACAGACCCTACAGGACAGGTTTATGACCAGCCCAGGAATTCACGGCCCGAGTTCAAATCCAGTTATTATCTCTTCTCTGGCCACCTGACCGATTTGCTGGACTTTTCTGAGCTTCTGTTTCTCCATCACTAAGATATTGGTTGTAATGGTACCAGCCTTCCTGGGTCTGGGATGGCCAGAACAGGATGACAGCACTTGGTTCAGATTTGGCCTCAGCCAATGGAAGTACCAGTTGCTCCCATTTGGTAGATAGGTATGTGGAGGCATCATAGGGGATAGGTCTTTCCTAAAGTGCCTATTACCAAGATGAGAAATACCCTTGGGTGGGTCTGATATCATGGCCCATATTCTTACCTCATCACCACCTTGCCTTCTACATATTACCTGGGATGGCTTAAGAAGGACGTGGAAGTCTGTGGGGTCTGTCTGGGCCTTCCCAGGACACATTCCACCACCTGCCTTTGATTCTCCTTTGCTCCTGGGGAAGGGGGTGCTATGCGAGGCCCTCTGTCTCTGCTGACCCCAGGGCAGGCTGCGGGGGCGGTCACCAACACCACTGGTTTCCAAAAGCCAGCTGGGCTTCCTCTTCCCAAGCAGACTTGCCTCACCAACTGAGAGAAAAAAGTTTGGGGGGTGGGGAAGACGATGAAACTGCCAATAAAATCTGGGGCGAGAGCTAGGAGTGATGGCCTCACTGACAGTTGAGATCTGCCAGGAAGGAAGATGGCAGGCGGTGCTGACATCAGCACAGCATGCTTCTTCCTGAGCACAGTCCCAGGGAGAGGCGTGTCCAGGAGAGCTGCCTGGCCCCGGGGCCACGTGGACTTTGCCTGCCGCTCTGGATAGAATAGTCTGAGGTCATGAGAAGAGGTACCTGGACTTGGGAACTCTCCAGCAGTGGTTATTGAGTGCTGACTTATCTGGGAACTGAAGGTACAAACAAAAACTTCCCTGCCCCGAGGATGAGAAGCAACTGTGTCATCCAAAAGGACCGAATGGGTCTGGTCCCCAGGGCCCTATGGTGTGGCCTTAATAGGAAACTAAAGTCTTTGTAGATGTATCCAGATTAGATGAGGTTTAGGGTATGTCCTAACTCAGGGACTGGTGTCCTGAGAAAAGACTCCAAGATGCAGCACAGAGATGACATAGCGTTCTGTTACACAGGGAAGACCCAGAGGCCATAACTCCTGTCAGACACCAATGGCAAGAAGGGAGCCAGTGACATGGGAGAGAACGGGCAGCCTCTAGACTGTGAGAAATTCTGCTAGGAGGCCCTTTTCTATAACACACAGGGTTTGTTTGCCCAACAGCCCATGGCAGGAGAAGTGTTCTGGGCAGGGTAGACAAAACCCCACAGCTGAGAGACCCCTTTAGCAGCTACAACACCTCTGTGTTCCCCTGACGTCCCCTCCACTGCTTGTGACTTCAACATCTTTTTAATAATAAAAACCCAGAACCAGATATCAGGTTAAATGCTAAAAGATCAGAGACACCAAGGGACAAGCCACAGCCACCTCTTACCTCTACAATTTCTCAGACCAACAGAAGGAGTTCTGCCTTATATTCCTCTCTCTGCCCAGCCATATTCCTTTTATCATGTCTAAAAGATGTGGGCCTTCCAGGTGCTGGGATCAAAGGCATGAGGTCTCTAGCACTGGAACCTAACCTCCTCTGATGCTGTTTCATTTTATATTGGATTAATCTCATGTAGCCCAGGGTGGCCTTGAACTCCTGATCTTCCTGCTTCCTCCTCCCAAGTGCTGGGATTAAAAGTGTGTGCCACCACTGCCTGGCCCTATTGCTAACTACTGGCTGGCTCTGTCCTCTGATCTCCAGGCAAGCTTTATTTGTTAGAGTACAAATCACCACATTTTGCCCTAGAGAGTCCCTCACCTCTTCCCATTTCCCTTTACACCAGAGAACTTCCTGAGGCTATGACCCTGCCCTCCTGCTCCATTGCTCACACAGGCTGCCCAGGGCCCAGACTCTTGCTTATTGGGGGTCCAGATCTTCCCCCACACACTCATGAAAGCTCCATGTGAATACAGGACTGCTGTGTGCTGGATTGTCTGCACAGGGGGCCTCTGCTGCTGAGCATGCCCTCCTTCACCTAGTGGCTGGTAGCTCATTTGGGAGAGTTGTCTGCCAGGCATGCATGAAGCTGTGGGTTCAATCCCCAGCAGTGCATAAACCAGGCATGCTGGCTCAGCATGTCATCCCAGCATTTGGGAGGTAGACACTGGAGGATCAGGAGTTTAAGCTCATCATTAGATATCTCCTGAGCCTAAAGCTAGCCTGGGCTACTGAGACCCTTTCTTAAAAAAAAAAAAAAAAAAAAAAAAAAGAAAAGCATCCAGATTTTCACATGCTTCAGAATATCTGTTGTCACTTTCAGGCTGAGAAATGCATCCCTCTCTCCTCTCTGGGGCTCTTCTTGGGAAGTCAAAACCCAGAGCTCTGTCACACCATGACTTGCTTACCCAGCTCTGTATATGGCCTTGTCTCACTCACCTCTGAGTCCACGCAATTCTGAGAGGCTGAGGCAGGCCAGGGCTGAGGGATAGTGAGCCTGGGACTCCTGAGCCTGGGCTTGTGTCCCATCCCCAGCTGGACAGCACCTTTGTTCCTCTGAACCTTGTCACTGTTAAACCGAACAGTGTGGCTTGTGGTACATGGCTGAGTTGCAGTAGTTACTGATGGTTATCTCTGCCATCATAACAATAGTGATTATGACAGCACATCTCTTTCCAAGATCCACTTGTCACCCTCCTCAGGTCTGTAAGTCATGCACATACCCTGTGACATGTGCATACTGATGCTACCATTGGATTCTTGTGATTCTTTATATATGCATTGTCCTCCCAATTGGATGATAATCTCTCTTAGCAGTAGGGACTGTGCCTGTCTTAGTTACAACTGCTGTGATGTGTTACAATGGGTTTCTATCCCGGCTTAGCCCCACGGTCCTGCCCATAGCCGCTTATCTGGACCAGCAATCCCAAAGTGCCAATGAAACACACAGACACTCATATTAACTTTATGCTGTTTGGCCTATGGCTCAGGCACATTGCTAGCTAGCTCTCTCATCTTAACTCAACCCATTTCCATTAATCTGTCTGTCTCATGGCCTGTGGCTCACCTGTGTCCCTTTGAGGTTGCTCCTTTGGGCATCTGGCTCGGTCTCTCTCTGACTCTGCCCTCCTTCTCATACCTATGTGCTCCTGTCTCTGGCTATGGTTTTGTCAAGGGTCAAAATACTTCCTTTGTTTAAAGATTGATATTCACAGCATACAGAAAGACATCCCCACATCAGTGATGAAACACCATGACCAAAACAACCTGGGTAGGAAAGGGTTTCTTTGGCTCACACGTCCACATCAGTGTCATCACTGAAGGAAGTCAGGGCAGGATCCTGGAGGCAGGAGCTGATGCAGAGGCCATGGAGGGATGCTGTTCACTGGCTTGCTCCCCATGGCTTGCTCAGTCTGTTTTCTTACAGAACTCAGGACCCACCCACACTGGGCTAGGCCCTCTCACATCAATCACTAATTAAAAAATGCCATACAGCGGGATCTTATGGAGGCATTTTCTTAATCAGGATTCCCTCCTTTCAGATAATCTAGCTTGTGTCAAATTGTCATCAAATCAGTCAGCACAGTGCCACTCTCAGGGGGTCTTGAGGGACTCAATACCTTCAGCCTGGCTGATACAAAATGCTGAGTGCTTACCGAGGGTCTAAGCCAGTGCTTCTCAACCTTCCTGATGGTGCATTACTTTCATTCAGTTCCTTGTGCTGCGCGGACCCCAACGGTAAAATTATTTTCATTGCTACTTCATAACTGTAATTTTGCTATGGTTATGAATCATAATGTAAGTTTTCTGATGATCGTAGGTGACCCCTGTGGAAGGTTTATTTGATCCCCAAAGGAGCCTAAACCATTGATCTAAAATAAATCGGAAACAGTCCAGGTAGAAACCACAGATGGAGACTGCCTCCACCCAGTGGCATCTAGCCCCTCACCCCTCTGAGACTCAGTTTCCCCTCTGCAGCAGGAAGGACAGTTCCTACTTACCGAAGTGTCAGGAGACAATGGACACGAAGTGTCTGAGACACAGCAAGTGTCAGATGGGCCAGCAGGTGTCTAACCTCAGACTGGTCCCAACTCAAGCCCTGCCGGGCATCAGCACCACTATGAGCCTGTGTGACAGACTCACCATTGAGAAGGTGGAAGAAAGAGGCCATCAGTTCTCATCTGGGAAAGGCAAATTTAAGTGGCAAGTGGAGGTTGAGCTGGGTTGTTTTGTTTTAGGAAGGGTCTCCAACCCAGGATAATCTGACATTTTAATCCCCCTGCCTCAGCCTCCTCAGTGCTAGGATTCCAAGTGTGTCCCACCAAACCCAACATGTGGCTGATTTTTATTGCACTAGATTTTTAAAGTTACATATATTATTCATTGTATATGGATATACGTGTATACGAATGGTACATGTGTATGCATACAATGTATGTAATTTTGCGCATACCTCTGCACATGTGTGTAGGTAAGAGGAAAACTTTCAGAAGTTGGTTCTCTCTTTCCATCATGCAGGTCCTGGAACTGAACTTAGCCTGCCAGCCTTCACTGCAAGTTCCTTTATCCACTGTATCATCTTGCCAGACCGATGCTGGGTTTTTAATAACTATCCAGGCTTGCACTTTCCCAGGGCAAGACCTCTGCTGAGCTCCGGCCAATGCAATGAAGACAGGGTTACAATGAATATTCCAGTATTACCCTACCCCGTGGGGCCCTTCCTTGGCCTGGGGCCCATCCATCTCTTTCAGTCATAGGGCACCAGCCGTGGATGCCAGGAGAGAGAATGCCACAAAAAGCCTGCCTTCTCTTTGGGTAGACAGAGGGCATGAGAGAAACACCATCCTTCAGACCAGCCTGAGCCCACTCATTCCAATGCTCAGCATCCCCTTTGAAGGGTTGAGGGGCAGGCTCAGGACAATGGGGTTCCTCAGCCAGCAGGGTGGCCACGATAAACAAGAGAAGCTCCTTCCTTCCTTCCTTCCTTCCTTCCTTCCTTCCTTCCTTCCTTCCTTCCTTCCTTCCTTCCTTCCTTCCTTCTTCTGTTCATGCATCTCAGAACCTCAAGCACTTATCAGGTCCCACATATCTGACTGGATGTACGAAAGAAGTGAGCAAGGCGGCCACCTGCCCTTGGGTGCTCATGGTGGCACTGATGTATCTCCAAGAATGGCAGGACTTGGGGAAGAAGAGAGCCAGGGGAAGGCTGGTGAAGAAGGCTGGGGGCCAGGGTAAGGCTGGTGAGGAGGGCAAGGGGCCAGGGGAGGCTGGTTTCACCCTGTTTCATCTGCCCCCACGACACAGCACCCAAGAGATTCCTTATTGTCATCTCCTACACTGGGATGACGGGCACTTCCTGCAGGCAGGCCAGTGGTAAGCTAGGGCCACCTTTCTGCATGGCTGCCACTCGAATAGCCTGCCTGGCACAGAGGTGGCACGGAACAGGCCAAAGGCCCCACCCTGCACCTCACAATCCACCCAGCCTTATGCTTAGCTGTTTCCCTGGATCCAGATGACAAATCAGGTTCAGCCAGGTATCTGGCTCATTAATCTCAGCACTTGGGAGCTGAGGCAGGGGAGTCACTATGAATTCAAGGCTAGCCTGGGATGCATAGAAAACCTTGCCTCAAAAACCAAACCAAACAAAAATGAAGAGATAGTCGGAGGCTCAGAGAGACGGTGCCTCTTGCCCAGTGTTACACAGGCAGCATGTGTAAGAAGAGCTGGGCTTTGAACCCAAGTCTATCTGGGCTTTTCTTTCTTTTTCCTCCCCTGCCCACTGTCCCTCAGGTTACCAGATGGGGAAGGACAGCGGCAGAGAACAGCCCCCCCCCCCCCCCAAGCCCTCCTTGAGAGGAAGCGGGTCTCAGGGGGACAGTACCCTGGCTGCTCCATAAATAACCAGGTCCCCAGGCCCTGGCGGCAGTGGCTCTGTGTGTAATACAAACAGCTCTAATCCCCTGTCAGTTAGCCTGGCTATCAGAGGAGACAAGCTTCCGAGCGGGGAGGCCTAATTGAATGGAATTGAAAAGCAGAATGGGGGGCGGGGCCTGGCAGGAGGGACAGGAGCACACTGGCCAGGCGCAGCTGGTTGGGGCTCCGTGGCCAGCAGGGCCTCATTCCAGCCCCCAGAGGCAGGGAGCCAGGCTGGGGAGGGGGTGTCGATGGGGTCGGTGGAGGGCCCCAGCCGGGGTGCTCCGCCCCTCAGGCCTCCCCTTTATCTGCTGGCTCTGCCGTTTTTCTCTCTCTCTCTCCCCGGTGCTGACCCTTTTTCTGTTCTCTCTGTTATCTCAAATAATGTCACTGCCTCTTTAGTATCTATTCATCAGAGCAGAAAGAAGCCAATACTGACACTGATAAAAAAAAAAAAAAATACCATCTGTGCCTCCCAGGGACAGAGCAAGCTCGGTTCGGACCGCTGGCGCCCCGCCGCCCAGCCTGCCATTTCACTGCAGCAGGGTAATCAGATTCCACAGGGCGATCCTCCCACCCTGGGCCCAGCAGTCCTCCCAAGGAGACCCCCCCTGGGGTCCTTTTCAGCTCATGGAATTTTTAAAATTGGTTTTTCATTCTTTCTTAGTAGTATTTAAAGACTGAATTGTTCCATAGCAGCCAGATTTTTGTAACCTCTTTTTCAAACTAGATAGAGAAGCCAGGGATGGTGGTGGGTGGCTGTAATCTCAGCGTTTGGAATGTGGACAGATGAGGAGTTCAAGGTCATCCTCAGCTACATGGTGAACTGGAGGCCAGCCATACATAGATATAATCTCACCAGGGCTGGAGCTGACTGACCCTTATAAGGTGTGTGGGAGGCCCAAGTTCCACACCTGGACCTGACCTGATGGAAAGCTTAGACAGCAGCCCTACCCCTATTCCAGAGTAACAGCTGGCTGAGGCTAAGGTCAGGCGGTGCCCATTATTCCCTTCCCCAGTTAGGCTGAGATCTGTGAGTGTGAGGTATTTGAGCGGAGAGACTCTCCCAAAGTGATGTTAGAAATTAAGGCCAGGCCACAGGCCAGGGCTTGAGATCAAACCCTCAGAAACAGCAGGTCGCCCAGAGCCCAGAGAGGGCAAGCCACTCTCCTGTGCCACACAGCAGCACAGAAAGCAGCTTCCTGAAGAGTGGGTGCTTTCTTCAGCTTTGTGAGACAGGGCTCGGAGAGGTGGGAAGTCCTGAACTATTTCTCATGTGCCTCCAGTCCAAGAGACCATGTGACTCCTGCACCAGGGAACCCTCTGCCCTTGGGGCTGGTCACAGCTGAGGGAAGCAAGGTTATGTTAGCTTGGGCCCTTTCTCCAGGCCTTAGCCAACATTCTCAGTCCTAGAAGTCCAGGAAGCCTGGGCTAACTTCCCAGGTGAATGCAAACACTGTCCAGAAGCAGGTCATTCCCCACCCCATGCTTCAGTGTGTCCCCATCTACAGCGTGAATCTTTGTGGCTCTATTGGGGGTCTTGGTAGACTCTGCTTTTTGAGGCATATGGCTGGAGATAACCTGGAGGGCCTGGTGTGAGGGCCTCTTGAGGGCTGCCAAGGACAGGCCAGCCCATGTGCTGAAGGCCCCCACCCTGTGAGGTCTTAGGGGGTGTGGAACAGATGTGTTGCCTTGGCAACAGATGGCAGGTGCACAGGTCCAGGAAGCCTCTTCCTCCAAGGTCATGTCCTCCATCTCCCAGAGCCTTGGCAATCTGGCATGCGGGCATCACAGTTAGACCCAGTGTCCAGCTCAGCACAGCCAACCCTGCCTTGCTGCAGGCTGTGGGGATAAGCGGATAGGATGGCTCCCAGCCTTGCCTGTTATAAAGTGTGTGTGTGTGTGGGGGGGTATGTGTGTAGGGGGGGGTGGCTTAGGCAGCTGCTGTTACCAGGTTTGAACCCTGGTCTGCTGCTCTGGGCACAGGTGGCTTTTGTAAGCCTCAGTTTCCTCTGTAAGAACAATAGTAGCTCCTGGATGTTTGGGCAGCATTTGAGGCGGACAGAGAAACCTGAGGCCTCCACAAGGAGGTGGCCCTACAACTGGGGTGGGGGTACTGGGCCATGAAACAAAGCCAAATCTCTCTGAGTTCACAGAATATCCATCAGTGGGCTGGCTAAAGACGACACAAGGTCCAAGGTCCTTCTGTAATGAAAAGACACATTTCCTATGAATAAGAAAACTAGGCCCCAGAGAGGGCAAGATTCTCTTTCTGGTCACACAGCAAGCTGTCTCTCCTTACCTGTTTCCATCCTGCTCACTCAGTATCTCTCACAAGGTCCCTCTCATCCACCAGCTGAAGATAGAGGTAGCCAGTGGGTCCCTCTGAGGCCTGGCCTCTTTTTCCCTGCAGAGTAGGGGGATTCATGCCTCTGGCAGATCCCGCCAGCCTTGGCCCTCATAGGGAAGCAGCATCTTTCTCTGGGAAGAGGAGGAAGCCCTGGGGGCCTGGGGTACCCCGGGGGTTCTCTGCCTCAGCCTGCACATCATGCCGGGGGCCTTTGAACAATGTCTTCCTAGTCATATAAACCTCACAGTGAGAAGGCATGAGAGGGTCAGGCAAAGCATGGCCCAGGACAGGCTCACTTGGCACATATCTCATCCCTTGGGTGTGAGTTGGCCCTATTAATTGATGTACTCAGGGCCTTCCTGTCCCTCCTTCATGCAAGGAGGGAGCTAGGGAGGGGTTAGGAGGAGAGGAAACCTGTGACCCCTTTGCAGGGCCCCAAGAGAATCCAGCAGCTGGAAGCAGGCCCCTCCCCCCTCATCTGCGATCTCATTCATCACACAGGTCTATAGTGAGGAAAAAATAAATGAGACAGAGCTCAAGTCTGACTAGATGTCTCAGTTGGGGGTTCCAAGCCTCCGGCCCAAGAGCAATGTGAGGGCCTGGCACAGCTGTCTTTCATCTAGAAACAGGCTCTGGTCAGCACCAGGCAGGCTGGCAGGGCCCAGATCCAAGCCAGTCAGCCAGCCTGTCTGAGGGCACACCTGTCTGGCTGTCTCTCTGTAAAATGGAAGAGTCATTCACTCTGCCTCTACCCATGATGCCCTGTACCCAGAAGCTTGATGCCGGAAGTTCTGTGTCAGCAAACCTGACACTGGTTGGCCAATGCAGTCAGTCTTATTCTGGGTCTTCTCCCTGCTTTGTGAGACCCCACACCCCTTCTACATCCCATTAGAAATTCCATACTGCATTGCTGTGGACTTCAGACAAGGGATTATAATCCTGCAAACATTGCAACTGTTAATCCGGTGACAACCAAGACATTGAGCACCCTGCTGGCATTTTGCATGTGGGAGCACAGTCCCAGAACAGAGAGCTAGACCGGACTCCCTGAGCAGGCTGGGCAGGGTGTGCAGGAGTAGGGGCTGAGGTGGTCTTGGTGACCCACAGGTCTCGTACCCTCTCTGGACGTGGCATTCCCATCAATACCTCCCAGAGTTCCACTAAGCTGATGCTTTGGACTCTGATGACCAGCAGCTCCCACATCTCTTGGATGACACTGGGGACAACTGCACTTGTGTATTTGTTTGGAAAAGACACACTGGCAATGTGAGCTCCTTGGACCTGGTGTCAGGCTTCCTGTGTAGGTGGGGGAGCTGCTCCAGGTTTATTGCAGAGAATATACGTGTCCCCTGACAGCTCCACCTCTGTTCTGTGTGTCAGCCTGTGGGCTTGTAGGCACGAGAAGAAACGAGGATTGAGGGTAAGGTGGCCACGCTGGATGACATGACAAGAATTGCCCCAGCTTTGGAAGGAAAAGGTCAAATGGCTGCCCAGGTAGATCTGACATCACAGAGACATGTTTATCTCCAGCTCTGCTCCTTGTCTGCCTAAAGAGCCTGAGGCAAGTCCTTTCTCTTCCCAGGGCCTCAGTTTACCTAGTAATAGGATGGGGACAGTTTTATCTCACAAAGGCAAGGCATGTCAAGTAAATGACCTGTATTGGACACACAGTAGGTACTCCATGAAGGTTCGGGGCCTTCAGGAGCTCCTGATGCCTGGGTGCAGGGAGGCTGGGACTGATTCTGAATGACAGAGACAGGACACCCAGTGATGAGAATGGACACACAATAGAGTGGGAATGAGCGGGAGGGCTTCTGTGATAAGGGATTTAGTGCTGTGTGAGGCAGATGTGGAGACACTTCACATGGTTCTAGTCACTTGGGAGCAAATTGGGGGAAATGTGTCTGTGGCCTGGGTGTCAGAGATCACTATATATTGACACAGAATGGTGACATCTCACCAAACCAGGAGGTCACCAAAGCATGTTCATGCATGAGGAAGGTGGAAGGTAGTCACACTCCACGTGGTTTGAGATAATTTGATTTTCTTGCTCATGTTCATCACAGTGAATTCATGTGACTGAAAACTTTTCTGAGAGGGAAGGAGAAAGGAAGAGAGGGGAGGGGAGGGGGAGAGGAGGAAGGGAAGGAGAGAAACAATCAGACATACTGACTCACTCTCACTAAGTAGTCTGGCCTCGAACATTCTATGTAGACCAGGCTGGCCTCAAACTCAAGAGATCTTTCTGCCTCTGCCTCCTGAGTGCTGGGATTAAAGTCGAACACCACCAGGCTCACCATTATATAAAAACATTCCTGGCTCCAGCTGCAGAAGTGGCTATCCACACATCACAGCAAGATGGCAGCTTGGTTGAGAAGCCCAGCCAGAATGAGTCAGGCACCAGGTGGCCTGGAAAGGAGCAATTGCTGGGTGCTACATGTGGAATGTGGTCTTGACCCATAAGGACAAAAGCAGAGGGCAGAGCCAAGCACACGGAGGTTGGTGGACCAGCTAGAGCCTGCACCACATGTGTACTGGCCAGGGCATCACTGAGAAAGAATATTATTGTGGTGTCTGCAGCCTGCCTCCCCACCTAAGACCCCGCTGTGTCCTGGAGGGTGGCAGAGATACTGTCCTGTGCCTGGCAGCGCACGGTGTCAGGCTGTGTCAGCTCTGAGCAGTGAAGCTGGTGGCACTAACAATTTTCCCAACAGTGAACAGAGAGAAGAGTCTCTGACCAACAAGGCTGGGGTTTTAACCAATACCGAATGATGCCGAGGTTTCTGGCAAACACCTTACCATTCAGCACAGGACAGCCGTGAACATTTAGTGAGCACTCACGGTATAGCCAGCAGTGCCAAGAGCTTGCTGTGTGTTCTCACCCGATCTTCACATGACCTCTGTAAAGGCAATTCTGTTCACCTCACTAAGAGAAAGCCTCCAAGGGTGACTTGGCCCAAGATCACATGGCCAAAGGGTAGCAGAGCGGGAATGGAGCCTGCCAGAGCTGAGCTCAGCCACCAGGCTGGCATGCCAGAGGTGACCTTGTGGTCCTCAGGTTTTGTGACATCAGGCCTGAGTGTACACTGGAATTACCCAGGAGCTGTAAAAGCTGCCAGTGGGCTGGCAAGATGGCACAGCTGGTAAAGAGGCACTTACTGCCAAGCCTGATGACTTTAGCTCTATCTGCAGAACTCACATAGTGGAAGAGAACAGACTCATACAAGCTGTCTTTTGCTGCAACACACACTTCAAAAAAAGAAAAATAAAAGATAAAGCCTTTGGTGATGGAGTCCCATCCAGAGCAGCAAGGGAGGAATGTCCAAAGCAGATAGGCAACATTCCTGGACTTTTGGAAGCTCAGCAGTGACTGAATGATCAAGTGATACCACTGCATAACCAGCTAAGAACAGCTGTGACTGCAAAGGCCTATCGGCCAGTGGCTGTGTATGGTGCCATTAGGAGTACAGGGTGACCACGACCGCAGCTGAGGTAAGTGACTACCATGGCCAGGACACACAGGTAGCTGCTTCCTGAGGGCAAGGTATCATGTCAGCATGGCCTGCTGACTCCCAGCCCCCAGGGAGCTTGAAGGCTTTACGGATCTCAGTTTGATAATCCTGCTCAGTGCTGTGACTGCCAGGGACATTTCGCCTTCCTCACTTGACTGAAGGACTGCCCCATGCAGCAGTCTCAGCTGCTCATTCAGACTGTAGGGCAGTGATGACAACATTTGGGCCTTCGTGCTACAGGTGGGTAGATCCGCAACCAGCCTGAGGTTGACATCTGCCTTTAGAGTCAAAGGGCCTCGGAGGCTGATCAGCTTTGAGGCTTTGGACAGTTACCCAACATCTCTGAGCTTTGGTTTCTTGGTTTGTTAAAGGATGAAACTGCTGATTTTATTGTGAAGTTGAGCACAAAATGGC
Source organism: Phyllotis vaccarum (assembly GCA_033318265.1). NCBI lineage: Eukaryota > Metazoa > Chordata > Mammalia > Rodentia > Cricetidae > Phyllotis > Phyllotis vaccarum. The sequence continues at coordinate 58,312,997 of JARWLC010000017.1, forward strand.
CCACAAACCCTCAGACTTCATGCACTGTTTCAGAAGGTCAGGGGCACAGACCTGCCAAGAAGTCTGTTGGCAGTGACCTCCTGGTTGTATACCCCAGCCCAGCTCCCACTTACCCTCCTCCTGAGGATGCTGGGAAAGGCACCAGCTGCCCCCTAGCGGCTAAGGGCAAACACACGCTGAGTCATCCTTACAGTGGCCCTTGGCTCCCAAGGATTCTGTTGAGTGAGGTGCCAGTTTACTAGGCTTTGGTGGGACCTGCCATTCCAGGAGTATGAGGGAAGGGTATTCCCTCAGCCTCGCCAGCTGACATCAGAAGGGAGGGATTGGCTGAGTGGTGGTGGTGATACACACCTTTAATCCTAGCACTCAGGTGGCAGAGGAAGATGGATCTTTCTGAGTTCAAGGCCAGCCTGGTCTACAGAGCGAGTTCTTGGACAGCCAGGGCTACAGAGAGAAACCCTGTTTCAAAACAAACAAAAAAATCAAAAAGGGAAAAGGAGGAGGAGGAAGAGGAGGAAAAGGAGGAAGAGGAGAAGCAGCAGCAGCTGGGGGAAGGAAGGGATGTCTTAGGCTCTAAGCTCATTTCCAAGGCTTCAGAGCTGTGTGCAATGGTGGGCACTCAATGCAGCCATGCTCTGTGTTGAGATCAAGGCAGATATTAGTCCTTGTCACTATTCAGCAAGTGTTATCAAGGAAAACTCTCTAAGCTACATAAAAACATGATGGGAGCCTTACTTCCTTCAGCCCCAGAGAGAGGACACACCTGAGAAGGAAGAATGAGGAAGGGGCAGTGTGCACCAACCCTACCTTCCCACAGGGCCTGAGGCTCTAGTGGTGCCATCTTTTTATTTCCTCCATGGGCAGCTTTCCCACAGTGCACATGGACACAGAACAGTCAGCAGGCCTTGCCTCAGCTGATGGTCCCTGGGTGAGGACAGCCACAGGAGACACCGGCCAGGCAGTTCCTAAGGAGTCTTGGATGGCTGGACAGAAGGGTGCCTGGCTAAGAGCCAGAGAGTCTGAATGAGGCAGACAGAGGCCAGGCCCAGGCAGATGCGCCCACGAGAACTCCAAGGTGAAGGTCTGTTTCAGCCTGCCATTTCAGGAGATCCCACAACTGATGCCTGTCTGGCCCCAGAAATGCCAGAGTACAGACGTACAATGAGGTGGCACCTCTCAGAGTCTAGAAAGAAAGGTATCTCTGGCCAGCACAGAGGCCAACTCCAGCTCTAGAATACTCCAGTGAGGGGCTTCTTGCAGGATTGCAGTGTCACATCATCTCGGAGAGGCCCAGGGCTTGTCGAACAGGGTCGTCTACGGAGGCAGCTGAGTGCATGGAGACCCCAGGCGCTCCAATGCTGGTCTCCCAGCAGTCAAATCCACAGCCCATCAGGGCCTGCTTGGCAGCCTCCACTTTGTCTCGCTCTAGACCTGGAGAGGAAATGCAGTCAGCCCTGATGGATAGCACTTGGCAAACACTTCCACTCCTGAGGTAGGGCCCTCCGGCTGTGTATCTCATAGCTTCCCAGAGGCTCACCATGGCACCTATGAGCTATGTGCCAATTCCCACACCTTCTTCATGGGCTTTAATCACCTGGATCCAGCCTTGCCACGCATCAGCTGATCATGTGGCTTCACACTTAATCCCCACATGGGCCTCAGTTTCCCCATCTGGGAATGGGGCTGGCACTGACCACACCTCCAAACCACCAGAGTGCCTGGCCAGTACCTGGTATACTGGGCATGCTCTTAAAGCATTCACTCATAGTCAGCATTGGCCTTGACCATTCAGACCTCTAGGAGGCCCCTAGAGAGAGAAGGGCAAGCAGGCTAGAGTGGGTGGAGGCAGGTAGTATCGCTGGATGCCTACTGTATGCGTGCAGCAAGGATTCCCTGTACTCTGGCCAGATCTGGGCTCCCTTCCTTCAAGTCTATAGCTGCGTCTTTTCCCCAAAGGCTAATGAGCACGGCCACTTCCATCTGCCACTAGGTCAACCCCATCCCTGTTTCACAGCGAACAAAAGTGGGGTGAATGCTAGGGGATGGTTATTTCTGAAGCTTGTGGCAGCAGGTGGCAGGTGCAGCTTGGGGCAGATGAGCTTTCAAGCCACATGCTCTTCCCTGTAGTGGAATTATGTTGTTCCACTGTAAATAATTGTCCTTCCCACTGGTTTAATAGAAACACTGATTGACCAAAGGTAGACAGGAAGTGTGGGTTGGGCTACCAGACTAAGACAACTCTGGGAACAGGAAGGACAGCAGAAATGCCACAGAGAAAGCAGAAGAAGCAGAGGACAACTATGCTGCTCTGAGAAAAGGTACCAAGCCCCATGGCTGAACAGGATAAGAGTCATGGGTTAGTCTAAGAGCAAGAGCTAGAAAGTTATATGCCTGGGCTCCAGGTCAATCAGTGTACAATTAATATAAGCATCTGTGTGTTTCATTGGAGTTATGGGACTAACTGTGGGTCTCAAAGTCTGGGCCACTAGGCTAGGCTGGAAAGTCTGGATGAGAAACCTCCTACAACACTTCCCTGAGCAGGAGTGATGGTCCCACGGCTTACTGATGTCACCCTTGTTTTCCCAGAGGAAACAAGGGCACAGTGAGGTCAATTAACTTGCCAACGGTCACAAAACAGAGTTGAAGTCTCCCTTTCTAGGGAATTCTCCAGAGGATCTTCCACCACAGTCCACGTTAGCCACCATCTCCCAACTCCCCAACTCCACCCCCACCCTCGTACCTGGTTTCAGGAGGGTGATGCCACAGCCACCTCCACCTGCACCCGTCAGCTTGCTGTGTAGTCCGTGTGCTGCAGTGACCTGGCAGAGCTGGTCCAGGGAGGCATGGCCCACACCGATGGCATTCAGGTGGTGCTGGTTCATGTCCATGAGCTCCTGGAGGAGGTGCCACCTGTTTCTGCCTGATCCACCTGAGGGAAACCCTCCCTCCCAGCCCACGTTTCCTGTTCACCTGGCAGCTGCTGATGTGGGATACTCATGCTCTGTGTGGGACATGGATGACTAGAACCAAGTTCACTGTCCCACCGTGGAGGCCAGTACCGAGCCTGACCCTTGTGACTATATGGAGCAGGAACATAATCTATGTTAGCCAAACAGGAGAAGGTTCCTGACGTTCCCACCACTGGCTAAAATGGCTAGTTGACAGACACTGGCCACCTAACCTATCCACCTGCCATGTAGTCAGAGATCACATCAGAGATTCCTACCTGGCTTCAGTCTCTGGATCAAGCTGTGCTTGAGGCTGTTACCACTGGTCCCTCACTTGGGAGACTGCTTTCCCTCTAAAGGCTAGTGAGGACAAGTTTGCCATTTGCGAGAGAAAATGGCTCAAACAATATGCCACCCTACTGCTGCCTCCCAGGCTGGTTTTCAGAATAAGAACCAAGTTGTCACTCCAGCAAGGTCGCGAGTGAGGGAATAGCTAAATATTTGTCTAGGTTTCTTCAATTATGCGCAATAAAACTGCTGCTTGTCAACCAACAAGGAGTGTGTGGATAAAATGATAAAGGCAGCCACTGTTTGCCTTGTATTGGATGATGGGTACAGACTGCATACTGGAGAGGTGCACCCAGCCAGGCCCTGTACGCCCTCCCTGGGACTCAGGAAGGCTGGGGTAAGTTTGGGCTCTGCCCTTCTCAGCTCTTAGGCGGAGTCCTTTGCTAGAGTGTTTATCCCATGGAAACAGATGGTGTGAAGTCTGCCTCCATCCTGGCTGTGTGAAAGACCCCTACACAATGCCTATGATGTGCAAACGATTATGCTATCAGTGTGTGTTACCATCATCCCATTTTATAACTGAGGGCACCGAGGGCCAGAGGCAAAAAACCTGTGTGGGACTACCCAGTAGGTAGTCAGTGCCCAAAGCACTTCTGCTTGCAAGAATGCCCTTAGCATTTCCAAAGGCTTCTCTTGCTCAGGGGAACTGGTATGGCTTATACGGTGCAGGGCTCTGCTCTGAGCATGAGGCTTAGGAAGCCTATGCACTGAGGGCCGACCAGCTCCGAGGTCGCTCTGCAGGAGCTCTTGCTCTCATGCCTGCCCTGCTTCCCAGCTTTATTACAAACGACCAGGTAGGCAGTGTGGCCTGGTGGGCTGTGTGTGGAAGAGACTTCTGGGGTCTCTCTGTGCCTGAGCTCCAGGTGTCATCTTGTCAAGGCAGGTTCCAGACACCTGTCACATTCTGATCCAAATTCTGTCAAGGATCGGATGACAGACTGTAACATAAGAGAATAGCTCGCTGGTTCATGTGCAAAGCTGTCCAAGAAAGAAGCTGTGCACTTCAGCGGCTGTGGCAGCCAAAAATACCCTCACTGTGTAATCAGTGAGCTGCTCTCCGCACTCTGGGGCCTGACAGTGCACATGTGTATAGTTCTCTATCTCTTTCCCGCTCAGGTCTGCGACCCTGAACATGGAAGGAAATGAGAGCTGGGGAAGCGAGGCTTGGGGACTGCTGGAGAGGGCCTGGAAAATAAGGACAGAGGCTCCAGATTATGTGGAGGCCTTGTGCCCAGCTCACAGTAGGTGCTCAGAAAAGCTCTGAGCAATTCTATGTGTGATGGCACACATCGTAGGTGGATCTCTGAGTCTGATGCTATCCTGGTCTACAGAGTGATTTCCAGGTCAGCCAGGGATACATAGTGTGAACCTGTCTCAAAAAATGAAAATAAATAAAATCTGCTGAGAAGAGGCATACACAGGCATTAGTTTGGATCCTGGCTCTCATTACTGCACACTGGGAGGGTTACTTTGTAACCTCATGACCTACACCTGTCCACAGAGCCTCAGGGTCAGGCTTCCAGGTAAGACATGCTTGCCCACATGGGCATACACATGCTCAGGGCCCATACTCTGCCACCCACTAGCTGGATAACACAGGAGGAAGTCTGTTATTTTGGGCCTCAGTTTTTATGCCTGTAAAATGGAGACATAGGTAGCTATAAGGAACAAGAATGATGTTCCCCCGAGAGGCTGCACACTGGAATGCCAGGAGGGACAGAGGCCAAGTAGAGCAGGAACATGTGGGCTGTCTGGAGGGGACCCTGCCTGCACCTTCATATGACTGGGGCTGCTCAGCTACTTTTGCCAGGGGCAGCTGGGTCCCCTTGTACTCCAAGGGAGGCCAGATGGCATTTTACCATCAGCCTGATTTACCAGACCAGATGGCCCATGTCTGAGAGGGAGCCTTTGGCTCTCTGAGCTGGTGGCACATTGGTACTGGGAACAGGAGATCCTTGAACTGTAACAAGTTTGTGACACCCCAGTGAGACCACAAGCAGGCAGTGAATGAAAGAGAATTCAGACACTGGTCTGTTCAAATGCTGATCGCAGGTTCTCTGTGCTATACTAGAATTACATGGATGGTGCTGGCCACAGACAACCATAGGACAACTTCAGAACCCAAGTGGCCAGAAGCGTCAGGTGACTGTTGAACAGACACCCATCGCCAGCACAGAGTAGGAACTAGGAAGGTCAGACAGGGAATGGGGGTTGGCAAGATGAAGTGTCTACCCAAATGGGCTGCTTTGCAACCTCACGACCCACACCTGCCCACAGGGCCTCAGGGCCAGCCTTCCAGGAAAGACATGCTTGCCCAAATGGGCACACACATGCTCAGGGCCAAGTCCGGGACAGCTGAAGATGGGGAGGACATTACTGGAACAGCAGCAGGATGAGCTGGCCAGTGGGGTGGGCTTACTTCTAGAATGAGGTACTGTTCTGGAGCTGGAGCTGATGCCATTTCTCCTAGCACACGCTCACACTCCAGGGATATGGCATCAATGGAGGTCAAGATCGGAGCCACAATCTCAGGGAACTGTAGGGAAGCAAGGTCAGAATATGAGGTCTAAGAATAGCGGAGGGCCCAGCTATAGCAGACCGTCTACATCAGTTCTCAGGCAATCTCCTCTGGCCTAGCCTTTGTCCGGCAGCTGCCCTGACATCTGCAGAGGGATCCTCACCACAAAGCCAGCGTGACTAAAGGGGCAGGCCGGTTCCAAAAACCTGTATTCTGAACTGGCCAGGCAGTGACTGCAGTCAGTATCTTCCTTTTCCCTGTCCCCAACACCCTCCATCCAGAAGCACCTTGACAAGCCTGCTTCTGACGCCAGCCACGAGGGTCTTGGTACTTCGTGGGACCTTGGTGTTGGTGAGCAAGATCTGCAGGGCTGGAAGCCTACAGAGAGAGATGAAGGCAGCATGGAGGAGCCAGGCCCAGGACTCTGCCCTGTCCTGATACAGAAGTGGAGGCCCAGGAAGGTATGTCACAAGGACAGCATACAGGGAGACCCCGGATTAGCAAGTCTAGGGAGTAGCAAGCAGAGATGGGAGGAAAGGGGTTCTCCAAGGCTTCACTGTCAGGATAAGGGCTGAGGGGGGATAAAGACCACTAGAGGCAAAGGCTGGGGCAGAGTAGCACATGCTGAACCTGGAGGTGGCAGGTCATGACCCCTCACAGGGTTATAAACTCAGAGTGTCCATGGCAGAGTGCAGGGGCGGTTGGAGGCTCAGTGGTGTCCAACCTTGAAGCTTAGGTAGGATGAAGGGGGGCAGGGATAAGGCAAGAGACAAACATGCTTCTGCAGAAATGCTCCAGGTCTCAAGGTTCTGGGAATCCAGGACTACAGGTGTCACTTGCAGACTGTCCATAATCTAAACTTGAAATGCTCTGCGATCAACCGAGAAACTTCACGCACCATGTCTGAGTTAAGATTCCTAGCTTCGGGGTGCTTGTTCTGCTGCCTTGCCTCTGCAGCAATCCTGTGGGAGGGAGCAGGCAGGCAGGACTGCCCAGGCCAGCCCACTCTACAGTGCCCAGAGCAGCCTTCTAGGCGGGAACCCTGCTGTGGCCACAGGAGCCAAAGCCCTGGCTGCTGCAGAGAAAGGAGCAGAGGAGCAAAGGCCTGAGGCTGCAGTAGACAGACACCCCGGCCCAGCCCTAGGGAAGCTGGGAGTCCTGACTGTCCTTGTGCAAGCAGCCTCTTGCTTGCCATCCATTCTGCCCCCAGAGAGCTGTGGAGGGGAAGGAGGCAGAGAACCCAGATGCGCCCCTGTGAGACATCTGGAGGCTGTGGAACCCACACCTTTATTCCCCCTTTTTCCAGTCCAAGACTGTAAGATCCAGCAGAGGTGGAGAGGCTGCCAGTCCACTATCTCACCACCCAGAAGCCCAGGAAACGATCCCTATCCTGTAGGACAGGGATTGTCATTTCTAAACTTTCTAAGATGAACAGTCTTTTCTTCCCCTTTAAAAACTGCCTGTCACTCAAAAAGGTTAGGGGAGGCTGGACCTAGTCATACACACCATAAACAAGGGGCTTTGTGGAGAATGGTGCCATGTGTGGTTTGGGGGAGAAGACTCCCCGGTAAGCCAGCTGTAGGATGAAGGCCGGGTTGGCTTGGGGGATGGGGAGCTTGGGAATCACATCTTCATACTCGCTCACATTCTCTGCTAAAGGCTCGCTGTCAGCCCCCATCATATCCAGAAGTCACTCTGCTCTAGAAGTGCCTTGACCTGGGCCTGGCCTCCCCTGACCCCATGTCATCCCATCTCTTTCCTTCCCCAGTGCACAGAGACTCCTTGTTGCTGTTCTAAATCGACCACAGGACCTTTGCACTTGCATCCACTCCCCACAGGCTGCTTCCTCCTCACAGCTGCTTGACTGCTATTCATTCTGGCCTCATTTCTGGTGCTACCTCATCAGAGACCCTCAGGAACCCCTCCGACTGGCTTCCTCTGAGAAACATTTTTTATCCTCACTGCAGAGGGTCGGTTAACTATGGGCCATTTACTACTGTATAGAGGTCAGGCATGCCGCTGAACATCCTGTGAAGTACAGACAGCACCCAGAAGAAGAATCCAGCTTCATACTGATGGGATCAAGGCTGAGAAGCCCCAGCTCAGAGCTGCAGAAGAGGAAACCTCCATAGGCACAGTTAAGGCTGGAGTGGGGACACATGTGGCACTATGAGCCACTGACAGAGTGACTCAGCTGCTTAGGGCAGCGTGCTGGGACCTGGTGCTCATCTGTGACAACCACCACAGGTGAATGCAACAAGAAAGCATGAGTGGCCATCCCCGACACATAAACCACCACACGGTCCTCCTCAGACACAACGGGCTACTACCTGTCATGATCTAATCCGTCCCCAATCTTTCTACTGACGGCAAAAACACTGGATGCCAAGATTCACTCTGCGTAGCTGAGCAGGTGGGGTACAGCCATGCAATGCCAGCTCCAAGCTGCCAAGCCCTCTGCTCTGATCCTTGCCTGAGCTTCCCATTGCGGACTCCATCTCAAGCCTTGCTGGTCTCCACCAATACTCTCCTCTTAATCCTATGTTGGCTTCCATACTTACCTGTCAAAGCCCAACCCAACGCCAGCCTCGCTCCCAGCAAGAGCTCCTAGAAACAGCCTGAGAGGTACATTCCTGGGCCACAGGATGTGTCCTCAGGAAAAGTAAGGCAGGGTCTACTGTTACTGATGAATGGACACACAGGCAGCCAGCGTCCGGGGACCAGCTGCACTCCAAGGGGAAGGAATAGCCACCGTTCATCACAGTGAAGAGCTAGCGAGGAGAATGGCTAGGCAGACCTCAATGTGCCCCGGGCCTCACACTGTGACACAATGCACAGCAGGAAGGGGACAAAAGGACCTGCCCCTCACAACCTCACAAAGGTACAGTGCTGGATATGTGGAGTAGCTGTGTTAGGCATTGGCCACGAAGCCTGAGTTACCTCTTCAAGGATGCCATCTTCCCTTGCTGGTAGCGCAGGGCTCCTCCTAAAGAAAGGGACAGCAGCTATCATCATGGGGAAGGCTCAGATTTGCATTTTGGGACAGCACAAGGTCAGTGTGCTCTCATGACATGCCAGGCTGAATGATGTACCCATCCACTCCAGACTCAGTTGTGGAGGACCCCAGGCCCTTGGGACCTTGGCTTTCTGAGCTGCCCGGTTTCCTCAACCATTGCACCTGTGGTGAGGCTAAGATTCAGGGCACAGTGGTGAGGCCTGTCAGCAAGCTTCCTGTCAGGATAGAATGCTGCTTGCATGGTTTGCCAATGCCATAGCAACAGTCCCTTGTGACTCCTCAGAGGAGATCAGTGGGGTTTACTATTTCCCAGGGCCTGAGTCCTCCCTTCAGAGAGGCAGAGCCCTGAGACATTCCCCTCCTCTTGAACAGGAACATGCTCTTTTCCTCAGAAGCCTCATGTGCTCACCCCAAGCCGAGAGTCAGGGCACCTAAAACAATGTAACACGACTCCCAGGAAGGAGGAGGAAGTGAACACACTTACCCCAGGTGCTGACAGCGTTGTCCACACCAGAAGGGTTGCCATGAATCACTCGCTCTCCCTCATAGGCCCACTTGTTAATCAACTCCAGGTCCTCCTCAGGCCACCTGAGCACACAGAGAGTTAGGGTCTGGGGTCACTTTGGACAGCGAAAGAAAAGGACCTGTGGGTGGCCCTGCTGCTAGCACAGGCCACCCAAAGCCCAAGGCTGACATGATTGGGCACTGACCTCGGAAGGAGCCGAAGAGTTACCCTCTCAGCTCAAGATGACAACGGACTTTGCTTTCTCTTCCTCAGAAACTCAAAGCGGTAGAGAACCAGGCTTCAGGTGCCCAGCGTGTTGTGTTCTCATTAGCCAAGTGACTCTTGACTACCTAACCTCTTCTGAGCTCACTCTCCTCAGGGACAGAATGCCTAATTTCACTCTCTTCTGGCCCATGTCCTATATAGCTGGAGGCAGGCCTTGTGTCTACATGGGACATGTGGCGACAACCTCTGCTCAAGTGTCAGCCCCTAAACCATGCCTGTCTCAGAAGGAACAAGCAGAGGTGAAGCTACTGCTTCCTAGGTGACCACTGTGGCTGTGGTCTGTGGGCGTGGCTCAGCAGCACAGCCAATGTGGGGAGAAAGCGTCCACAGTGGTATACTCCTGCAATTGCTAACTTGGGAGACTGAGGCAGCAACAGTGTGGGGCTAGCCTCACACACTGAGACCCCACCTCAGAACAAAGACACCACCACTGTGAATCTCTGGTAGGCACCAGTCACCTCTGGACCTCACGAAAGCAGAGGAACAGGATAGGTGGGCTCAGTGCCAGCACATGACCAGATCGAAACATTGGCAGGAACTCAGAGGAACAGCCCGCCTTCTCCCTGGCCTCAGTATGGCTTCTTTCTGGAAATTTCCTTCCCCTTGCAGAGCTGCGTGGAGTGCTTCTCCTCTCATCTTTGGAAGCAGAGACAGCCGCATCTCCTTCACAGAGATGCATGAAATGGAAGAACACACCACTGTTGTATGATCCCTGAGTGACAACAGCCTCAAACAGGCTATTGGGACCATAGCTCCTGAGTATATGCAAAACCCAACCTAACCTCTTGCTGAGGCAACTGCTCATGGGTCCTGTGAGGATCACAGATCTGCAGTTCACACAGACGTGTGAGATGATGATTAAAGATGAACTAGCCAGGTGTGGTGGTGCACACTTGTAACCCCAGCATCTGGAAGGCCGATGCAGGAGGATTATAAGTTAGAGACCAACCTGGGCTTAATAGCAAGACACTTCCATAAATAGAAAGGAAAGAAGGAAAGAAGGAAGGAAGGGAGGGAGGGAGGGAGGAAGGAAGAGAGAGACCGACAGACAGAAAGGCAAAGGGGAGAAGACTGAAGCCAGTAGAGGCCTGATATACAAACAAGAAGATCTGAGCTGACCCTGATCTCATGTGGCTGGGAGGTGATACACCGGTATTCCTAGCACCGCTGTGGTAAGATAGGAACAGAAAAAGGAGACTCTGGAAGCTCACAGACCAGCCAGGCTGTTGTACCTAGTGGCAAACAAGAGACCCGTCTCTCAAGGGAAAGGCAAGGACCAACACCCAAGGTTACCCTGACTCACACACCTATACATACACACCTACACCCACAGCTACACCCACACCCACACACACACACACACACACACACACACACACAGAGAGAGACAGAGAGAGAGAGAGAGAGAGAGAGAGAGAGAGAGAGAGAGAGAGAAAGAGAGAGAGAGAGAGTTTTTTAACCCTATAGGAAAGGCAAGGGGAACTAAGGTTCAGAGAGGACCAGGTGTTCCAAACCACAATGCTACTCACTGCTCTATCACAGCAAGGACAATGCAAAGCCAGTCATTACCTGCCGATGGCACTCCTGTCCTTGAGAGGGTTGGTGATCTTCTCACAGGCAGTCAGGAGGGCAGCCACCAGACACACCGAGTAGGCAGCACTGGAGCCCAAGCCTGCCCCAGGGGGCAGTTCTGACCAGACCACAATGTCCAGGCTTGGGAGCGCCCTGAAATACACCAGAGCACAAAGCATGACTACTCCCTTGAAGGGTGTGCAGTGCCTTTGGGAACCTAGGGCCGGGAACAGACATTGGGGGTGGGGCTGGCTGAGCAACAGGACCACTAATGGGAAAGTATCCCCGCTGGATAGCAGTAACTGAAGGTGACCCAGACAACCAGGAAGCAGACTTAAATCATTGAGAACTACTTCCCAGTTCCCCCTGCTCTGCAGAGCTGGGCTCCTTCTGGCCCAGCTCTCAGCACCAGCTGTCCGTGTCTGGCAGAACCTTGCACCACATCACCTCCCACCCATCTTAACAGAGTTCACCAAGTACTTCCACTGGATACTTCCCCCAAACCACCCACAAGAGCCATCACTGGGCTTTCAGAATCCACATCATTGTTTCCATGGCTGCCTCATCAAAGCACCTACTGAGTTCTTAGGTGGCCTCTCCCACCACCTAACACTCGGGACCCAGGTCTGCTGCAAACCACTCACACAGACCTTCCTCAAGTAACTCCCGACAATGTCCTTCAATCCCTAATTTCTGTTCCCACTTTGTACATCTTTAACACTGAGCGTGACTTTTCAAAGTCCACATGCCCACCCTATGAAGATGGGAGACTCTGCCCCGACCCATTGAAGGGAAACTTGCCACCCAAGCTGAATATCCCCAACTGAGGTACAAGTGCCAGCCACTTAGGAGATGTCCTCAGCACAGGGCTTGGCGGTGGGGCCAGTGTGTGCAGCTCTGATTGCCTTTCCCCTTGCATTAAAATAACACTGGTGATAGGCATGATAGAGCACACCTTTAACCCCAGCACTCCAGAGGCAGAGGCAGGAAGAGCTCTGTGAGTTCCAGGCTAGCCTGGTCTACACATCAAGTCCCAGACCAACCATGGCTACACCTCTTAAAAACAAGAAAAACTCCAAAACTACTGCACACAGCATGCCTGTAATAGTCATGGCCATGTTACCATTTTAAATAGACTCCCAATTTTCCTTATTGATTCTTGAAGAAATTACATATCACCAATTAAGAGTGAATTTACTGCGTGTGCCATTTTGGAGAGGGTCTTGTGTCGCCTAGGCTGACTTAAAGTTGTTGGGTAGATAAGGACGGCCCTGAACTTGATCACTAAGCCTCCATCTTCAGGTGCTGAGGTTACAGTGCACACCAACACACCAGGTTGTATGTGACACTGGGGACAGACCTAGCACATCATGCATTCAATCACATCCCTGGCTCTATTTGGCGTTTGTTTGCTTGAGACAAGGCATTGCACTGAAGCCCATGGACTTGAGGACTCAGCCAGTCTTCTTGCCTCAGTTTACCCAATTGCTGGGGCACAGGCATAAGTTACCACATCCAGAACACTTTCCAGGGGAGGGCAGGTGGACTCCTACAGACCATGTACACACCTCTGCTTCCGGCAGATGGCCAGGTATAGGTACTGAAAGGCAAGCACTGCCAGGCCCTCAGTGCCGACACAGTCCTTGGGGAGGCCTGCCACCTTCTTCAGCTTCTCCAGTTGCTCTGGGGTGGGTGCTGGGCCATCACCTTGCTCTGTCACACAGACAAATGAGCAAGCGGGTGAGAGGGCTGCAGGAGCATTTATAAACCACAGAACACACTCATACCAGCATGGGGATAACCAGGGTCCTCCCAGCAACCAGCCAGGTGTATTGTTCGCTTTCAGTTTGGGGAGCAGCCAACCAGAGGTGAGGGTCTTGACTGTAAAGACCAGGCACTCAGGACTGCTGCATACTTCCCAGCCTGGAGCAAGTGTTGAACTAATATAGTCTGAGCATATGCTGTGCACAATCCTTCACTCCACCTTCCAGCCTTCAAAACCAAAGGGGCTAAACCCCCCCTCCTTTCTCTCCCCCGGCCTTGGGTCAGCAAGTAGAATGGAGTAATGGAGTGGAGCACAGCTATTAGGAAAGTTCAGCGCACCCTCTAGGGACTCAGTACTAAGGGCTGAATAGATTCACCATACATTCTAGAGTCAAACCAAGCGGTCAAGGAGACCCCAGCATTACAGAGTTCTATGATGCAGACAGACCAATCTTGGAGTTTGGGGACCTGTTGGGGCCTTTCTGTAGCTGTGGAAGAGATGCACCCTCCAAGCTGTCACTGTTATAAAATGGAGATGAACAGTATCACCTGCTTTGAGGACTACTGGGGGGGGGGGGGTCTACACTAGGCTCATGGTTTGACACACATGCTCAGTACCTATTCACTCTGCCTTTTTAGTATGTGGAGGGAACAGTAGCAGCCAATCTCCTATGAAGGCAGACTTACAGCCTTGACACCCATCTCTTATCCTGCTGGGTCTCCACAGCAACTGTCAGAGAGATCCCACACCCCTGCTCCTGGGCCTGGCATCAGTAGAGACTTGCCCAGACTAGCCAGTGGATTTGTGTGTTCTCAGTCATGAGCTATCATGCCTGGCCGTTGCTGCTTCAGACACTGACTCAGAAAAGCAGTTGCTGGTTCTCAGGAAATGTTCTACCCTAGCGATGCCATAAAGCGAGTCCCAGAGGCTCTGAGCTGAGGGGGATGCAGGGAACTTACCACCTGTACCAATCCTCCACAGGAAAAAGGCAGTGTTAGGAACCCATATACACAGAAAAAAGAACAAAGCCCCTCAGCCAATTCCAAACAGCAAGCAGAGACCCGCTTAGATAAACAGCCTTCGACCTTCTTTCCTTCTCCAGGGGTGGGGTGGGGATGGGATCAAGCTCCACTGCTGAGGCTACAGCCCAAGCCGAAGCTTTTACTACTCCCATTTCCGGTGGCAGGTGCAAGCGGGAAGTAGTCTCTAGAGAGCTCTCATTTGCTCTGAACTGGCTGAGAAATGCTATTTCTGGTGAGGAGGCATGAGCGAGAGAAGAGGAAGCACCCTGGGATCTGACCAGGCGATGGGGCAGGTGCCCTGCTGACAGAGGGAACTTGCTCAGGTGACTGTGGTCACCACTCTTCCCGTGCACGCAATTGGGTTAGACAGTACTGACACCCCGAAAGAAAAGCCAGGTATGGCCCCGGCTGTCTCAGAAACAATTTCCCTTTCTCAGTCAGCCTAACATTCCCTCTTCGGGAGTCAATCCTAACCAGCTGAAGCCAGAATGCCCAGGTTGCTCCTGGAGAAGCTGAAGCAATAAGGTGTCTATCACCTCGTGCTGTTGCTGACTGCTCTCTGAGCCAGGCAACTACCATCTTAGCGGCTCAGCTGCACCCTTTGCAAAGGCTTATTATCCCAGCGGATTTGTTGACTGTGCCCCCCCTCACAGGGGTTTTGGGAGGTCACAGAACCCTCACCTGAGCATCTAAAGATGCCCTACTACCTGCTGTATGTGACTCTGCCTCAACTTCACATGGCCTTGGGGAGGGAGGGGCTCCATCTATGTGACTTCAGGAGAGCTATCATTCCTGCTGGGTGAGACCTGCATGTGGGGCACTCACATTCCCATTAAGTAACCCCTGAACTATGCTCAGTAAGGAAGCCCAATGGACTCATTGGTTTCCAGAGTGAACTCTGGTGGAACTGAGCCTAAGTCTGTCTTTGGGACCTTAGGAAGAACATGGATGCTGTTTATGCTTCCCTAGGAAGGAATTTTAACAATGCTTCATTAGTATTGATTGGATTTGCCAGTAATAAACATAAGCTACTTTGATTTTTTAAAAATAATTTCTAGTGGTGATGGAGATTAAACTAGAGGGCCTCACATACGCTTAGCATGCACTCCACTGCTGGGCTACCCTGGGCCTCTGCTTAGTATACACTAAAGGCACAAATTGAGGTCTTTCTTGATCTACTTCCTGTCACAGCATCTTCCCTAGGGCTAATCATTGTTGACAGTTGATGTCATGTCTACACCTGTGTCAGTCAGCCCTCTTCTCTTCTCTTTATTGTGTTTTGTTTGATGTGGTCTCCTGTAGCCCAGACTGGCCTAGAACTTATCATACAGCTGAAGGTGTTCTGGAGTTACTGATCTCTGACCTCCACCTCTCAGGTCCTGGTAACACACGAGTTAATACTGGTAGGATGGAGTCACCTAGGAAGCCCACCTCTGGGCACATCAACAAGCGTGTTTCTAGAGGTGTAAAAGTATGTGACACCATCCTAGAGGCCGGGGTTCTAGGCTGAATAAAAGGGAGAAACGGAACTGTGCACCAGCATCCATTCATCCCTCTTTGCTTCCTGTCTGCAGAGGCCATGTGACGGCCACTTCACACTCCTGCAGACGGAGAGCCAGCACACACCCTTCCTTAGGTTGTTTTGCCAAACAAACAAGAAGGTAGTGACTACAATAGTGTAAGGTTTTTACACTGAAGGATCTGCCCCCAAAGCCCTCAGAGATCTAGGGCAGTTTTATGAGTTTCAAATGACTGGCTGGGCATGGTGAAGCACGCCTTTAATCCCAGCACTGAGAGGCAGAGCAGGAGGATCTCTTGAGTTTCAAGACAGCATGGTTCACATAGTGAGACTCTATCAGAATCAAACAAAACCCAATCAAATTATGAATGAATAAAACCAATTTTGTGGAGTCAGAAGAGACAGCTCTTGAAACATCTGTCCTCTGTTTCCCTCACTGACAGCCTGAAGGAACTTCCCCATCACCACCTTTCTTCAGAAGCCAGACTCTTACCACACCTGGCTCCCCTTCTTTGTACTAACCAAGAAAGCTTGTATCCAGCAGCTGAAGCCCGGCTACATCCCAGACCTGCTTAATACCAATGTTTGGTAAATTGAGGCTCACTTTCCCATTGCTCTGTGGTCGAAGCAATAGAAATGTTCTCAAGTTCAAGGCCACTGCCAGGGCTACCTGTAGAATAAAGGGCAAAAGCAGTAAGCCTGAGGGAAGTAGCTCATGGACCAACATCCATGTTTCAGAGGTGCAGACAGGGGGATCCCTATGGTTCACTGGCCATTTAATCTTATTATTCCAGCAAGCTAAGTCCTGAGGCAAACAGTGCCTCCTGAAAATGACACCTGAGGTTGCCTCCTAGCGTAAACACACACACACACAACCATAAAGTGAAAGTTGGAGACAATGGAAAGGCTATAAGCTTTGGGCTCAGACCCACTCAGGCTCACTCCCGGCGTTATGAAAGTATAATGCACATGGTCATGTCACCAATTCTTTTCTAAGCTTCAGCTTCCATACATGGAAAATCAAAGACAACAAAGTTGTACCCCTGGGCTAACGCCAAGGATCTGATGAGAAAATGCACATCTCCTTTACCAGACCTTCGTTCTAATTCCTTGACACTGGGATGCCCCAGAATCCTCTGAGCTCTTTTCCACCGACACTCTCTTCCGAGGTAATTCCACTCAAACTGTCAGGTTTTACACGCCATCTGCTATCATGCTGGGACCACAAGTCCTTTATCAGTTTAAGGCTTGTCCAGCTGGAGAAATTCATTCAGTCTACCCCCTAGGCTTTTCTTTTACCTTCTTCAAACTCAGGGTCAGAGAGAAGTGGTACCCAAACCTTCAAGGCTCTTGGAAATTTTTACCTTGCCATGGACCACAGCATGTTCTCCATGGAGGATGACTTTCCCTGGAGCAGAAATCAGCAGGACTTCTGACAACATGGCTCCTGAGACTCCTGAAGGGAACAGCAGAGTGAGGAACAAAGATTCCTAGACCTTAAGGAGACACATTAGGAAGGTTGGGCTTGATGGTGAATGTTGTTAATTCCAGCACTCAGGAGGCAGAGGCAGGCAGAGCTCTGAGTCGGAGGCCAGCCCAGCCTACAGAGTGAACACAAGTCAGCCAGAACCATGTAGAGAAACAGTCTCAGGAAGAAGAGGAAAACAATGTACATGCTAACAATGGGAACTGCCATCTGGCACTAATTGTGTACCAAGACAGTGCTGTGAGCCAGCCTGCTGGACAATGAAAAACCTCTGGGTTTAGACCCCAGCCCTTCCACTCTTCAGTGATATCATTCTACATAAGCTGCCATGAAGCTGTTGCTCACACATCAGACAGGAACAACATTGGAGACTGATTCAAAGGACCGGGAAGCATCAATGTCTGTCTGTCAAAATAGCTGCTTGACTACTAGATAGCTACTCAGCACTGGCTGGTTCTAGGTTCCTGTGTTTACTGCTATCACTACAGAAGGTAGAAACGGACATGGCCTCCATGGCTCAGTAGTGGAGAGCTTGCCTACCATGTGTTTGATGGTGTAGAAAAGGGGGGTTTACATCAAGTCTTAAAGAGGAAAGAATTCTTCCTGGACATCGAGACCACAACCAACCTGTCACAATTATAAACAAGGCTATAGGACATACCTGTTACACCTGACGTTGCGTGTTTAAGCAAACACTTGTGCAAGGCAGAGTCTCAGAGTGTTTTTGCTGGATCTACGGGCGCATGCATATTACACTGTTATAACTATTGTAAAATGACCCGCGTTTGAGGCTTCACGGGAACTCCGTCTCACTAACCACCCCAAATACAGGCTAAGTAGCCATCGAGTGTTCCCCTTCCCCCCCATTTCTTAGAAAACTGATGTCATCGACCGTTCTGATCAAGGAAACTAAAGCAGAGGAATGGGCGCCTGGCCTGGGATGTCCGGGGCCCCGGTCCTCCCCAGCCCCGCATCTCAGGGATCTCACCTGCCACGGCCAGCCTCCAGGTGTGCCGAAACCCCAGCAGCAGCTACCCGTCTCCTCCATCCCGGAGCGCACAGCCCCACGGAGGCGGTCGCTGTTCCATCCAACCAATCAGAGAGCTCGAGCCGAGGATCCCTTTACGGATTGGGTCGAACGTTGGCCAATGGAAATTCCAAACAGCCTGGGGTTTCCCCGCCTTACTCTTTCCGTAATCCAATAAGAAACAAATCCCGAGGAGTGCCCCTCCCTGGTGCGAGTGCCACAGGCCAATAGGAAACGGCGATTGGAAGGTGGCGCGGCCAGCTACGGGGCGGAGTCACCCCGGGACCTGGACGGGTGCCTGGCTGGGTCAGCCTTGGACTTGTTGTCTCCTGCATGGCTGTGTGGGTCTTTGGGGGCCGCCTTGGGCTGCGCGGGCGTCTTGGCGCCTGCAGGCTGCCACGTCTCCGTTTTCAGAGCCATGGTCCTCAGGGCGAGGAAGACGGGGACAAGTGAGTGTCAGGTTTGGAGAGTAATTCCAACACTTGGGGGGAGGGGATAGTTGTAAAGGCTCCGTGAATTGTCAAACTGATGACATACTCTGGTCTGACGTCACCTGGGGCAGCATGGCGTCAGAGGTCAGGATTTCTTGGAACAAGTTCAAATGCAGTCCAGCTGTAGTCAGAAAGGGCAGGGCTTTCTATTCGGATTTTTGTCCAGTCCCTAAAGTGGTTTATTGGGATTAGGATTGCACCTAAGAAGGCATGGTAGACTTCGGGACCTTTGAACCTGCAGGCTACCAGGAACTTAGAATCAGCGTTTCTTGTCCAGCCCTCTGACCTGAATAACCTTGTGAGGTCACACTTTAATTGTAAGCTATGTATCTAAGTTATGCAATTTGAAAATAGCAGTCTCTTGAGGGAGAACAAGGACTCAGGATATGGCTGGGTAGCAGAATGATGTTTGTCTATGATATCCAAAGGCCAGGATCCAATTGCAGGTCTCAACAAAAATTTAAAAAAAACAAACAGATTTTAAAAAGTGAAAATATCATTTTTCAAATTCCATTTTACCAATGTTTTGTGTGTGAGGGAGGGGGTGAAAGAGAGAGACTTGAAATCTTAGAAAATGCAAGTGGCCCAATTTTCTTTCCCCAAGAAGCCATAACTTTATGATAGAGGGTTGGAGTTAGGGTAGAGTTTAGGGAGGGTCGTGGTCCAGGTCAGGCTTACAGTAGAACAGTCTTGGGCATGAATCCCAGCCCTACCTCTTCCTGAAGAGCTAGGGAGGTGAATATTTGTGGGCTATAGTTTTGGCAACAGAGAAGCAAATATAATAGTTAATGGTTAACTTCGCGAGTGTGGGAGAAACTGAAGGGGAATTCGAGAAGCTAGTAGCTTTAGTCCAGTTTGGAGTTAGGACTATGTGGAGTTCTTTCAGCAAGCATTTGCCAAGCATTTCATTGAGCAATGCATTACAGCAGTTACCATAAGTAGAGACATGGACAGGAAGCTGAGCTTGCTCACCTGGGGCTTTGTCCAGAAGGGATGGCAGGAAAATGGTTGACAGATTGCCACCCAGAAGTGAAATAAATGCTGCCCCAAGGTTGCAGGCCGCAAGCTGGGCGTCACTCACCAAGGTGCACTCTATAAGCTGTACACTTACCATGTCATGATGTCTATTTCTCATTAGGTTACAGTCACCCTCGAAGACACCCAAGATCCCCAAGATTTACACCAAAACAGGAGACAAAGGTAGGTTGAGGACCTGTGAGAAATGCAACAAGACACAAAGCAGGCGTCATTTTAAAGTTCTTCCTGCCTTGTAGCCATGTGACAGATTTGAATATACATCACAAATGTAAAATGACATGGGAAATTCACAGACTGTTATTAAATGTTCAGAACAACTATAAAGAAGCTGGGAATAGTGCACGCTTGTAATCCCAGCACCCAAGGGCTGAGGTGGGAGACCGATGAGTTCAAGACCAGCGAGGGTGACATATCAAGTTCCTGACCAGCATAGACATAATGAAACCCTCTCTTGAGCTAAAGGAAAGACAAGTTATGGGATTGAAGTGTAGCTCAGTGATGGAGTGCTTGGCTAGTTTTCTGGAGGCCTTAGGTTCAACCCCAGAACTACAAAATAAGATAAACAGAAACGTGTCACGATCTAAGGACTGAGTCATGGAGCAGGAGAGGTGGGTCAGTGCTTAAGAACCTGCACTGCTATTCCAGAGGGCTGGCGTTTGGTTCCCAGCACCCACAATGGATGTGTAGTAGTGCGGTTTCCTGGTCCCTGGCGGCCAGAGGCCCAGACTCACAGACCTGCCGCCTGAGACCACTTAGTAGCCTGCCGCCACTGCTCAGGCCCCCAGAAATGACTCAGACGCTTATATTAACTTCATGCTGTTTGGCCTATGGCTCAGGCACATTGCTAGCTAGCTCTTACATCTTAAATCAACCCATTTCTATTATCTGTCTGCCACGTAGCCCGTGGCTCACCTGTGCTCCTTACATGTTGCTCCTTTGGGCTTCAGCTTGGTCTGCCTGTGACTCCGCCCTTCTTCTCCTACCTATGCTCTGATTTCTCCTCCTACTTCTTCTATGGTGCCTATGATGGCCCAAAACAGCTTCTTTATTTAAAGATTGCTATTCACAGCATACAGAAAGACATTCCCACATCATGGATGGCTCATACCTTCCTATAACTTCAGCTCTGAAGGGATCCGTTGCCTCTGATCTCTCTGGGCACCCAAACTCATGCACCCACCCACACACACATAATTAAAGTAAGTTAAAAACTGTAAAAAAGAATTGTTTAGTCAGTTTGGATTAGAAATGTGTAATAGTGAGCATGGTGGTCCAGACATGCAATCCTGATACTTCAGAAGCAGAGGCAGGAGGATCACTATAAATAAATTTAAGACCAGTTTGGGCTACAGAGTGAGATCTTGTTTCTAAAGAGAAAAAAAAAATGTGTGTGTTTGTGTTGGTGTGCCTGGGCTACATAGCAAGTTCTAGGCTGGCCTGGGCTACATAGTGAGACCTTATCTCTAAGGAAAAGGGAAAAAATGTGTGTGTGTGAGTGTGTCTGTGTGCCTAAAAAACAGGAAAAAATTGTGGGGGGGCAGCTCAGATAGATCAGAGAAGTTATCTCTTGGGGAGGGTTTTATTATAATTTATTATAGTCAGTTTTACTTTTTTTGAGGGACCAGCCACCCAACTCCTAAATATATACATGATGACTTTTTATTACTCATAAATGCCTGGCTTGGTTTATTTCTAGCCAGCTTTTCTTAAGGTATCCCACTACCTTTTGCCTCTGGACTTCTATCTTTATCCTGTATACATTTCTTTACTTCTTAATCCATGGCTTGCTGTGTAGCTGTGTGGCTGTATGGCTGTGTTGCTGGGTGGCTGTGTGGCTGTGTTGCTGGGTGGCTGTGTGGCTGGGTGACTGGGTAGCTGTGTAGCTATGTGGCTGTGTAATGGGTGGCTGTGTGGCTGTGTAGCTGGGTTGCTGGGTTATTGGGTGGCTGGGTGGCTGTGTAGCAGTGCAGGTGGGTGGCTGTGTGGCTGGGTGACTGGCCCCTGGAGTTCTCCTTCTCTTGTTCCTTTTTTTCTTCTCGCAGATTTCTCCTTCTATTTATTCTCTCTTCCAGCTCCGCCCATCCTTTCTCCCACTATTGACCAGTCATCTCTTTATTAGAGCAATCAGGTGTTTTAGGCAGGCAAAGAAACACAGCATCACAGAGTTAAACAACTGCAACATAAAACATCTTTGCATCATTAAAACAAATGTTCCACAGCATGAACAAATGTAATACATCTTAAAATAATATTCTAAAACAATTTATTTTTTGTGTGTGTCTGTGTTATATGCTCCTGTGCTTATATCACAGTGTAATTTGAAGTCAGAAAATAACTTTTGGAAGTTGGTTCTTTCTTCTCACCATGTGGTTCCAGGGGGATTAAACTTGGGTCATCAGGCTTGGCAATAAGCTGCTCTACCAGCTGAGCCATCTCACCAGTCCTGAAATATTTTCTCTTTCACTGGTAAAATTATTGAGTTGTGGGAGAGAGAAATACACAGAAGTTCATATACTTTTTTTCTATTATTTTTCATAGTGAACATTTTATTGCTTCAATATTTTAATAAACACCAGATGTAATGTAACAGGGAAATAGACCACTATGGTATCATTTTCTAAAACATAAGACCGTGCAGATCGTTAATAGCAATTATGCTTGGGAATATCCTTCATACCAAAGTACACAAATACCACGGGATCTATATAACACCACTGAACTGTATGTAAACAAAAAATCAGAATCAGAATGGTAAATGTTTTTGTCACATGTATGTTATGGAAATGATAGAAAAGAAATCATGCATAGAGGTGGCAGATGTTAGATGGGGGTGTCAGTGCTTTCCACGGTCCAGGGACAATCTCAGCTCAGTTAGTCACCAATGGGGCACTTGGCTCACTAAGGCCCAGCAATGGAATTCCACAGTAGCTGCTGGACAGAACTTTTCATAAAGTAAAGCTTATGCGGGGGGGGGGGGGCAATGAGGGGTGGAGCCAAGAAGGGTCCTGGCCACTTAGGAGTGGGGTCAGGGGAGGGGTGAAGCCAAGGAAGTGAAGCTTTGTCCTGGATCTGATATGGTCAGGAAGCCGGGCTACTTCTGTAATTGAAGAGTCTTAATGATTTTTTTCTTAGAAGATGGGAGAGGCAGAGGGGTGCTGGGATTATGACAGAAAAAAGATGCATCAGCCATTTTCATTAGCCAGGAGAGCTGAAGCCTGGTGTCTTTATGTGACTTTTGCTCAGACATAGTTCTGTTAATTTGTTGAGGTTGGTGTGTCACAGCTACGAGGTGGATGTATGTCATGCACTGTGGGGTCAACAATGCGTTGGGCTATCCGAGTGGCTAACCAGAACCAAAGCCACTGCTGATGGTGCCAGGCAGGAGCTGTGAAGGCTGAGGTCCAAACATGAACAGAGAGAGAGCATGATACCACAGGTGCTTTATTTCTTAAACAAGAGGCTTCATTTATGCCTCCTGGTCTAAAATAAAAGCATGCCAGGGAAGCAGAGGGACACTTTTGTTGGTAAAGCCCAAAAGGACCCATGCACATGGTAAATACACATTCATCTGACACATAAAACACCCATATACATGAAATAAAATAAATATTTTAAGTGTATCAGGAAAAAAATCTGGTTTTATAAGATTCTTTTTTCTTTTTATTTGATGGGTATGAGTATTTGTATGAGTATTTGTGCCACATGCATGCCAGAAGACATCAGATCCCAGAACTAGAGTTACAGATGATGTGAGCCACCACATGAACCTGGGTTCCCTGCAAGAGTAGCAACTGCTCTAACCACTGAGCATTCCCTCCAGCTCCTGCCCCCCCTCACAACCCCCATATCTTAATGTGATAAATATCTTCTCCAGGGTTTTCCAGCACCTATACAGGAGAGCGGAGACCTAAAGATGACCAAGTCTTTGAGGCTGTGGGAACTACCGATGAATTAAGTTCAGCTATTGGGTAAGGGGGCAAGGATGGGCCTTGATGTGAAATTAGCCTGGGGCATCGGTGACTGTCATCACCCTGACATTTTCCCAAGTGCTTGAGGGTCTTGGAGATTGCCTGGATGGAGCTGTTAGCACAAGCTGGTCAGCTCCATGGAGTATAAGCTATAGGTGTGTTCCTCTGTCACCACAGGGTAACCTTATTATCCCTGGTTCTGTTACTTGGAACACGCGTGTGCCATCAGGAGACAGGCAGTGAGGGAGGGAGCTTTTGGTGCCAGGTGTGCAGTGAGGAAAGTGATGACAAAAATGTGTCCTAGCCGGCACAACCTTTCCTTGTCATCCAGAGGGAGACAGACTTCAGGAGCCGACTGTGTGTGTGTACACTCACACCTGTTCCAATTGGAAGAGGGTTGTTTGCTGTTCACCCTGCTGCTCCTGTACCTGACATCTTGGTCTCTCTGCCTGGGCACTTGACCAGAGGACCTGCCAACCGTACACCTGATGTCCGGTCTTCTTCCACAAGTGTCCAGAGATGGGAAGCAGCAGTGGGCACTGGGGTGTGTGAACCTGGGAGTGTGGATAAACTGTTTGCCAGCTGAGCATGGGCATCTGAGTTCAGTATCATCAGTGTCCCCTCCCTTGCTGCTTCAGGCTTCTGTTCTGGCCACTCTTTACCATCAGTCATCCGGTCTCACAACTCTGCTCTCTGCTCACAACTCTGAGAATTACCCCTTTGAGATTCTCCAGAAATCCTTCCAATATACCACCATCCATTCCCAGCCAGGCCTCGCCGGGTAGGGAGTGAGTGTTTTTGACCTATGTCTGGGAAGTTGTTTCCTCAAGGATCTTTTATTCATCCTTCAAAGCCCTATCTCCTTACTTCCCCCATTCTTAACTCTGGCGCTGTGGTACACAGCACATGTAGCTTTCTCCTGCCGGACAGATGCCAGGTCACCTGCTTCCTGCTGTATCTACAGGACCGGCCTGGCAAAGGCAGAAAGGAACAGCTGACTGGGGGTGATGAAGTTAACAAAAGCACTGTAGGAAGCAAATGCCCCTGTTCTCTTTGTCAATAAGAGAGACTGCCATGGCCGCTGGAGGAAACATTAGCTTATGGCCCCCACAGCATTCTATTAGGGGCTAATTTTTCCTTGCTTTCCTAGATTTGCCATGGAGTTGATCACAGAAAAAGGCCACACATTTGCTGAGGAGCTTCAGAAAGTAAGTAACATCATTTTATCCCATGTTGGAGCTTTTTTTTTTTAAATTAATTAATTTATTTATTTATATTTATTTATTTAGTCCCCATGGCCCGGGTTCTCACTTGCTTCACACAGTAGTTAATTCCTTCTGAGAACCACTCTGGCCTCATTTATGAAATAAGGACACATAATCCTCTGTGAGGTGAGAGGTGGTGTGTAAAGGGAGGCTCTGATTTCCAGACAGTGTTCAGCAATATTGAAGGAAATCTGTGCTTGCCACAGCTGCTGGTGTCAGTATCGTACATGGCACAGGATAGCCTCTTGGCAAAGCACAGCCCAGGCTGAGGAGCTGTGTGCTCGGGAGCCCAGCTGTAAGTCTCAGCCAGGCGAAGCTGTGCCTGTTAGTATTGCCATTGAGTTCCAAGAGGGACCTGCCATCAGGGCAGCAGCAGCAGCACTCTAGACCACCTTGGGGTGCTGTGATCTTTCAAGCATCCCACTGTAATCTGCATGGGGCCTACATGACTCCCAGGAGCAGACAGGAGTCCTTCCTGAGTCTCCCTGTCCTTCTGACCATTGCTCTCTACTTCCCATCCTTCACCGTTTCAGTGGCACTGGCACATTCGGTCTCTTGGTTCAGTGAATTAGAACTTTAGAGCTGCCAGTGTAAAGAAAGAAGGCCACCCAGATGCAGGTGTATGGGAGCCAAGTACTTAGCAGACCCTTTGCTCCCTCAGAATCCCCTCAGGAGGCCTTGTGGGGCCTAGTTGGGACAGTTAGCCTTTGGATGTCAGTTCAGGTGTGCTGGCTCCTCACAGCCCTGTGTGCATGCTCTGTGGTACCTCTGGAGTGCAGTGGCGCAGTGTGATTTACAAGATTTCCACCCAGCCTGCCACAAATGACCTTCTCTTCTCTTATCCCCCAGATCCAGTGCACACTGCAGGACGTTGGCTCTGCCTTAGCCACTCCACGTTCCTCAGCCAGGGATGCTCACCTAAGTAATTCCTAGCCCTGGTCAGGGAGTTCTTGAGGTCCTGGGGTGGGGGCTTCCTCTGAGTGTAGCCCACTGGGATTGTAGGTCCCAGGGCTCCCTGGCAGGGCAGACAACATGTTCTCTGCCTTGGGAAAGAATAGCCTCAAAGCTGACGGGAAGTGTTGGCAGGATATACATGCAGAAGGAATGTGGTGTTTACCCTGTGGGCTAATGGCATGCTTACAGGAGTGGCTTTTTTGCCCCTTGACTCCTCAGAACACACAGCCTTCGGGGAAGAGCCTATCAAGGAGCTGGAACAGTGGATTGACAAGTACTCCAGTCAGCTCCCCCCACTTACGGCTTTCATTTTGCCTGTAGGTATTGGGGGTCTCAACCTGGGGTGGCCAGGGTGAGTATAGTGACAGAAACACATGGGCTTTCCCATTAGTTCCAACTTTGACTTTTACTACAATGAAGTCACCCCTGTAGCACCCAGCTGCTTTTCTGCCTACTTGAGGTTAGCCCCAGGGGTGTGTCTGGTAGGGCTCTGGGAAGCAGAAGACTGCCCAGTGTGTCATGTAGCTGGCCAGTGCTCACTTTCTCTTTCAGTCTGGAGGCAAGAGCAGCTCTGCCCTGCACTTCTGCCGGGCCGTGTGCCGCCGAGCTGAGCGACGGTAAGGAACCCAAAGGCCAGTGCAGAAGCCTCATCATATCTGTACCACTTGACCTGACCCTGGGTGTCTTCATGTTGTATTGTAGTCAGAAGTTCTCTGTCCCACCCAGCTGGGCCTGCAGCCACTTAGCCCCCAATAATCACACAGAGGCTTGTATTGATTATTATCTATTTGGTCTATGGCGCAGGATTATTGTTTGCTAACTCTTACTCTTGAACTAACCCATGATTCTTATCTATAGTTAGCCTCGTGGCTTGGTACCTTTTTCTCAGTGTAGCCTTCTCATCCTGCTTCCTCTGCATCTGCTTTGTGTCTGCTGAGTCTGTTCTTCCTCTTCCCAGAATTCTCGTCTGGCCGTCCTGCCTGTAAGCCAGTCAGTGTTTTAGTAAGCCAGTATTACATTGTACAAGAGCATAATACCACCGCATCTTGTCCCGAGTCCTGTATCACAGAGGGGACTGTGCTGAGGGATGGGGGCAGACCTGTGGGAAGGGAGGATGCAGGTAGAACTTGTCCCTTGTCCATCCACTTACTGCCCTTGCCTCATCTCCAGACCCAGAGTGCTCAGTCTCAGTTTCTCACACTGCTCCGTGCCCCTAGGAGTCAGGAGCAGCTTAGTTAGGTTCTGGGACTGGAGTTGCCTTTCCACAGCACCCCACATCACAAGAGTTCTGTCTTGCACAAAAGGCTCTTAGACATTCAGGTGCATCCTGGATAATAAACAAAGCTTGAACCTCAAAAGAAAAATGGTGATTTGTACAGTCACCCATGTCTGCGGGGCTTATGGCAGTGAGCAGTGGAGTGGTCCACAGGCTCAGCACAAGACTGAGCTCATACTGCATCCTCAATGCTACAGACAGGAGTGACCCACCAGGATGCTCTCAGGGCAAATGGACACCTCGGTGAAGAAACCATGCTGCGTGGCGGGTGCTTACAGGCTTGCCTAGACATGAAACTTCTGGGCCACTGACCAAATATATTGTCTTGAGTAGAGTCAACACTCCACCCACCCAGGCTGGCTCAGGGCAGAGAACCAGCAGGAAAGAGGCATTTCAGGGGTTGGGCTTGGGTGTAATCACATCATGATGTCCAATAGGGACACTGTCCCAAGTGCATGCACACAGACTGGTGTGGAGCCTCCTGACATTTAGAATTACTACTTAGACCCAGTAGCTCCTTGGGGATTAAGGGCCAGATAAGCCCTTCTTTGAAGACTGACAGCCCTGCCCACGCAGGAGCCCAGACCACACTTGTTGGCACAAAGGCCAGCATGGATGTTGGCCAGCCTACCCTCTTGCTGTGCCTCCTCCTTTGCTAGCCAGGCCATAGCCTGCATATCCAAGGTAAGGGAGTTGGCTGAGGTGATGGTGGGTTTTCACATCTGGTTCCTAGTTGTCAGGAGTAGTTTGAGTGGTGGGGTCAAGTGGTAATACGTGTCCCAGGCTCCTGTGTATTGAGCTTGGCTGTGTAACCCAATTGTGCTTCCTCTCCTTACAGTGTGGTGCCTCTTGTCCAAATGGGAGAAACAGATGAAAATGTGGCGAAGTTCCTAAACAGGTGCTTAGGTGGAGTACGGTGGGCCGCAGCAGAGCAGGGAACCCTAAGAGCATCCAGGGCTAAGTCCACACACCACTCTCCCTCCCTCAGTCCCTCAGCATGTATGTTTATGAGTGTGCTGTTTGCAGGACTGCCCTGTCACACTCTGTGAGGTAAGGCTCTTGTTAGGAAATGTCTGTGAGGGCCAGCAAGGGCAAACCTGAGTTAAAGAGGCAGGTGGTTCTCAGGGTCTGTTCATGGAGACTGATGCCCAGGGCCCTGATGGTGACCAACAGGAAGCCTGTCCAGCCAGCACCTCTTCCTGAAATGGCCCAGGTGGCCAAACTCAGGCCCCAGTGCTGTGAGCCAGGCTCACAGTACCTTGCCTTGTGGTTAGCCTCTGTCACAGCTATGCCTCTGGTTCTACTACAGCCTGACTCAGACATGGGCCAGGCAGGAACCCAGGAGCCAGAAGAGGGCTCAGGGAGAGGTGGGGCTGCACCCCAGGAGCTTCCTAGCTATGCAGAAAGTAACCTCAGAACACCTAGCTATGAGATGTCCCATGTCACACCCCAGGATGTAGAGTGGCTTGGATCTTCACAGGCTCCCTTCCTCCTGGGTGGGATGTCACTCAGACCAAGTAAGAGACAGTTCCTTCCTAACTCAGAAGCAACCCCAAGGAGACCCACTGGACCTGCAGTTTTGTGACGGGTAGGGCAGGTCATTCCCTCCCTGCTCACCAAGAAAGCAGTCTGTTGCTGTCCTGGGAATGCAAGGCTCAGAAGGACAGAGAGAGGCAGGGCATAGTCTTGTCATCATGACAGCCAGCACAACAGTGTGTAGAGACCAAGGATAACATTGACCACTCTACATGCACAGGATGTGCATAAGAATAATCATAAAGAATAATCCAGAATGTTGTTAGTTCTAAGGTCAAGACCCACCTAAGGCCTCCTTATGCAAAATGTGACTCTTGATACTGCCTGGGATGGGTTGACCTGCAGACTCCTGGGCTGTTACAACTCTCCTGAATCCCAGATGTTAATGCGCCTGTCCTGGGGAGTGTAGAAGCAGCTCAAGTTCCTACACCTGTCCCTACACTCCACCCTTGCAGCTCGGAGTGGGCAATAGCCTGTGCCCTCAGGAGTGCTCCAGCCCTGCCATCCATTACACCAGAGCACGTACTACCCACTCTCCCCACATGGTATTCCTGGGTGTGCAAGATTCACCACCCTTCTTGAAGACCAAGCATGAGCCAGCTAGAACGATCTTTCACATCCTTCCTGTTGCTTCTTTCTGCCCCTCCAGACTCAGCGATTACCTCTTCACCGTAGCCAGATATGCAGCCATGAAGGAGGGCAGCCAAGAAAAAATATACAAGAAACGTGATGTGTGAGACAGGAAGAAATGGTGAGGGAGCTGCACCGGCCTCTCCAGAGAGACTGGTGAAGCACAACAGTCGTGTTGACAGACAGGAAGTGGGCATGAGGTACACACCCCTGCTATTCCCCCAAGGGACCTCTGAGACTCCCGCTGGCTTCCCCAGGCTGTGCCCGAGCACATGGGACTGAGTTCCACACTGAAGGAGGGAAAGGTACACGGAAGTCTACCAAGAGGAGGGACCACTGGGCATTGGAAATGAACGTGGGGAAGGTTTGAACTGTGCACTCAAGGGGCAGGAGGGAGGGATGCATGTGTGCATGTAAGAGACAGACAACTCAGGCTGTTCAAGGCTTTGGAATGTACCAGAGCCACTGGAAGTGTAATTGTGATTTACCTGTGCCAACGGAGCTTTAAATGTCATGTTCTTTATAAAGGGGAGGCAGGAAGGCTTGAGGAGTTTAGTCACCTCTGAGCCGCCCATCACTGCCACAGTGTAGGAGAAAGATAGCTGCAGATCCACCAGGGGTGCAACTTAGAGAATTCTCTGCAGCAGGGCAGGGGTAAACAGCCCTTCTCCACCATGGCCGAGTTGGAAATGAGGTCTTCAGGCGAACACTGAGCCCTTTGATGTTGCACATGGCTGGTTTATGCCTCTATGACCCACACCACGGCTGTGTTTTATTCATACTTGTCACTACTGCTTCTTCTCACTGTGGAATGGCATCGCCTGTGGCAGCTGTGTCCTTGGGTAAAGGGATATTGATGAAAGGCTGGCGGCAGCCCAAGAACCTGAGATCCCACACCTCATGCTAGGTAGTGACTGGAAACGCAGGTCTGAGACACCCGAGGACTCCTCACTGTGCAGTGCCTGTTTGGTGGACCTTCCATGCTAGGTGTGGGTAGACGGAGCCCCTCTGCCTTCCTTGTCAGTCAGTGAGCATCTGATTTCAGCTGAGTGCCCTCCCCGCCTTCCTGCAGATGTTTTGTGGGATGTATATCTTCTGGGTTCTTTAAAGAGTAGATGCCCAGGAGGGAGGAATACCTCCCAGGAGGCAGTCCTGTCCAATGCCACTGCAGCCACCATAGTGAGACACCGACTGGTGCTGTGTGTGCAAGATCAGAAACAGGAGTACAAACTCATGGCGCTTATGCATCATGTTTGCAGCAGCCCTCCACTCTGCCTCCAGCCACGGGTCCTCCTTAGGAAGACAGGATGAACTCAAGAGAGTAGCAGCCTACACCCCTAGCCTATCCCTGCCTGCTTTTAGCACCTTGCCAGGGCTTGGGGTGGCTCTTACAGCCAGATCCCAGCATTCAGGCTCCAGAAATTGCCTAGCCTTGTGCACAACATCCACAATCCCACGGGGCAGTTTCCACAGCATGCTAACACAGGAGCAAAACTGTGTCTTTAGATTGTACCCAATTGTTATTGATCTCCCCTCCCCTTTTGCATAATTCAACCCTTGAAAATACTACAGGAAGGCCTTCTTTTTAAAATTTGTAAATAGCACTTTTATTGAGATACAGCCCCACCTACCATAAAATTCTTTTAAAAATGGACAGTCCAGTGGGTTTTATGATTGCCCAGTTTCTGCTACCTCATAAACTTGCACCCAAGAAGCCTCCTAGTTCAGGACAGGCTCATCAGAACAGTATTCACCATCATTCCAGAGGTGAGCCCTCCGTGGTGGTGCCTGCTGGTGCTGTACAGAAGGGCCCCAGCCACATGTGCACACTTACCTCACACTGGAATTGGGAGTTCACATTTCTGCAGGAAAGTAAACAGGTTCAGAACTGACCTGGGTTGTGGTCTCGTGGCCCCCCACCCCCAAGCTCACCAGCACTTGACAGTCATTTTAATCACAACCTGGGCTGTGGCAAGCAACATCGGGCACTAATAGATCTGCTGTCGCATTTCTCAGCTGAGTTTCCCTTAACTGATATTTCATGGCTATTGTTAATGTGCATTTTTCACTGAGTAATTTCCAGAGCCTGAACTTGTAGCACATCCCAATGATAAACGTCCCCAGTTCCAAGTCCCCTGTCAGCTACAATGTCACCCTCACCTCCTCCCCAGCTCCTCCCGACAGCCCATCCAGTTTTATGATCCCTCTGTCCCGGTGATCACGACTGAACCTTTAAGAATCCAGACGCATTTCAAGTTTAATTGAATAAAATTCTTTGTATAATAAATTCCGCATGAATGCTACATAAATCAGTGCCTGGAAAGATTTGTGGCTCATCTCTCTCCCCAGATGGGGTTTGAGGATCCTGCTGGCAGTGCTGTGCCCAAGCTGGTCCTATCTTGATCACCAAAATGAATAAATTTGCCTTTGGGGGTCCCTGTAGAGGGAGGGTGTGGCTGCTACTGTTACGACCTAGAGCTGATCTCTGAGTTCTTCTGGAAGACGGGGTTTTGTCCAGACAGAGCAGAGAACAAGCAGGCCAGGGGTTTGGGAGCTTTGGGGAGGGGTTTCATAGTCATTTATAGAATCAGAACTTCTAAAGCCATTGCTTGTCACTTTTGGAGTCTTGGAGAAAGCTGCGCACATGCTCTTTCTTGGTCGGTTGCCAAGTTTGCATGCATCCTGGAAGTCCATGTAACCCCAAGCTAGGACTGCCATGCAAGCTGGGCACAGTGGCATATGCCTGCTGTCTGTCCCAACTACCTGGAAAGCTGAGGTAGGTGGATTGTCTGAACAACCTAAGAGTTTTAAGACCAGCCTGGGCAACATAGCAAAACTCAGCCTCAAAAAACAAGCAAAAATAACACCCTCTTCAAGACCTAAGTCGTGATCCACAGGCCAATTTCCTCTAGCAACCACTTAGGGGTTCACATAGCCCCAATCTTGAAGGTGAGAAAGAATGTTTGGAGCTAGAGAGGCTACTGAGAGATTTGGGATATCTGGACAGACAGTGAATAATTGGCAGGCACATAGCTCCATGCTGGCCTCCTAGACCCTGAGAACAGGCCTGTCACTTTCTAGCTTCTGAACTATAGACATGTTGGCCATCTTTTCATACTTGCCTCCTCACTGTTAAAGTGACAGGTCTTCATGCTCTCTGGTCATCGGGAGAACTTACTCAGGGAGTTTAACAGGGCCATGGCAAATGCTGGCCTCTGTTACTCGAATTCAAATTCCAGTTTTGCGGCCTTATGTTGCCCAGGTTGGCCTAGAACTTGTGGGCTCTTCCTACATGAGGGCTCCCTCCTCAAGTGCAGGGATGAGCAGGCTGTTCCATGGTGCCTGCCACTCTTTGTCATAACAGAATAACAGCAATATCCTGAGGTTCGAGGCTGACTCCGTGGACCTGGTCAGCATAGCTGTCGTGGCTGAGAGGCTTTGTCCTCTTGAAAACCAGCTGAGCTCCAGGAGGGGGGCCAGGCTTCCAGACAGGATTGCCACAGAGCCAGCAGACCTCAAATTTGAGATCTTCCTGCCATGGTTTCCTGAGCGCTGTAATTCCAAGTATGTGTCACCACACAAGCCTCATACAGAGCTTTGCAAACCCTCACACCATAGTCTCGTAAGGTGCCTTAGCAGGGAAGGGTACTTGCCACAGAGCTGAAGTTCTGAGTTCGACACCTGGAGTCCATACAGTGGAAGAAGAGAACAGGCCCCTACAAAGTTGTCCTCTGACTTCTGTGCATACATAATACATGTGTGTGCATATATATACACAGACAAACACGTGTCAATAAACCCTTCACACCAACAGACTAACGCTGAGAGAGCACTTTGCCCACAGCAACCCCGGCAGCTGCCATTACCATGTTGTGTTACAAAAAATCTGGGGTGCTGGGAGATGGCACTGTGGCTGGTACCACACATTAAGGCTCCTCTGGGACTTGAACATGGCTCTTCCTCTAGTCTACTTACCTCTGTACACAATACCTGTCTATACCACACTATACCTGTCTTGCTGTGTGGCAGCAGAGCTTGTCGGGTTCCCAGGGTGGCCTCCTTGGGAAACTGCTAAGGTATGTCTGATAATTAAGTGGGGTAGGCTGCTTCTCTAGGAGAGGAGGAAAGAATTGAAAAGCTCCCAGAGGACCCCAGTTGTCCCAGCCAGAAGTAGCCATACCAAGGAAAATGAGAAATAGATGCCAGTTAGAAGTGACACAAAGACCCCCAGAGAACCAACCCAATAGATGGCATAAACACATCCTGACGACTCCAGACCCAGGGTGCAAGGTGACCTCTCCATCTACCAGTGCTCTAGAAACAACTCCTTGTGGCTGATCTCAGGTCATAGGCCCTCCACACTGGCCATCTGTAATGCTCACATCCCTCTCCAGCTACTAGGTGCCTTTATTTATGATCACCTTGGAAGGGTCGAGCAGACATATGTTGCTAAAGGGGCGTTTATTCTTGTTTATAAAATTTATGGCTTCACCTCAATTACACACTGTCAAAACGGGAAGGATCGGCCCCAAAGCCTCTTGCCGCCTGACTGCTTCAGACGTGCGTACATCTGTTAACTCCATGGGAGCTGTACAGGGAAATCAGGTCCGCTATAACTCAAGCTCGCTGTCCTGTAATGAGGTGTGAGCTGCAGGCCTTGGGCAGACACATCCAGGCATGCACGTGAGCAGGAAGGTGGCTAGCAGCCATGGTGGCCACGCCAGGTGACCAGATGCATGGACTGGCCATGGCTCTGTCAAGGTGCTTCAAGCTGGGGAAGTTGGGAGAGGGGATTTTATTTCCATGGCTTTGGGGGTTCAGCTGCAGTAGCCCAGTGGCTGGAGACAGTTTTGAGCCTGTGGCTTCCACCTGGTGATTATCAGTGGGAGAAAGGAGTGTCTACAGTGTAGGGAAGTAAATATGGGTATGAGTTTCAGGACGACAGTTTGGTAACACTTGGGAGAGTCCTGAGTGCATATTCTGGGCCTGCAAGTTCCCCCCAAACATCTCAGATGGAAATGTGTCTCAGCAGAGCCCAGAGGATTTTGCTCACCAGTGTTGCTCATTACAGTGAAAAACTGGACACTCGTGTGCAAGACAAGGCAGCTAGGCAATTCAGTGAGTGCACTATTTAACAATAAGGGACCATAAGTGGGGAACCTGTTCCAAAATGCTGTGTAGTGAACAATCCAAATTCTGTGAAATCGATGTGCATGTGTATACACCACAGGAAGACAGCATTTTAACAGTGCTTACCTCCAAGTGGAAACATCATGGGTTGTGTTAACACTTATTTGCCTTTTTTGCTTGGATTTTCTAACTTTCTGCAGTGGATTTGTAACTAAATTTGAGGAGGGCTCACTGTGGAAAAGACACGAGTGAATGGGAAGAAAGCAAAAGGCAGCCCTGGGCATGGCATGTGACTCAGTGGGTAGAATGCTTGTCTAGCATGCATGGGGTTCTGGGTTTGGTCCCCAACATGGAATAAACAGGTGTGTGCTGCTAATTTCAGGACTTGGGAGGTGGAGGTGGTAGTATCTTGTCCAAGGACAAGGTCATCTTGGCTACATATCAAATTTGAGGTTAGCATGGGCTACATAAGACCCTGGCCAAAGACAAATAAATATAGAGACCAAAGGAAGTGGCAAAGATGTGTCGCGCTGCCTCCTTCCTCCTTTGGTAAGGCTGGGGTCACGGTAGTCCCTGGAGAATGATAACCCCAGAGCCTCCCGCTACCCAGTAGGTGCCCTCTGATACTGTCTTAGTGTTCTGTTGCTGTGAAGAGACACCATGACCATGACAACTCTTACAAAGGAAAACACTGAATTAGGGCTGGCTTCCCGTTCGGAGGCTTAGCTCATTGCATCATGGTGGGAACACTGCTCCCAGCAGCGTGCAGGAAGACATGGTGCTGGAGAAGTAGCTGAGAGCTACATCCTGATCCACAGGCCAAAAGAGACTTTGGCCTATATCCTCCAACAAGGCCATGCCTCTCAATCCTCTCAAGCTGTGCCCCTCCCTGGTGACGAAGCATTCAAATCTATGAGCCCATGGGGCCATTCCTATCCAAACCACCACAGGTATCCAGCTTAGGGAATATGTGTTCTGCCCTTTCTGCTGTAGACAGTTGACTAGCTGGAGTTCAGCCTGTGAATGCAGACTTCGTCTGTACTCTAGAGCAACTGAGATGCCTCACTGAACCAGAGTCTCCACCATCTCAGACAGACATTGAGAACACTGGCATCGCTCTCCTCTACCTGTGACAGCATCTTTTATTTGCCTAGACCTCCAGAGTACACAAATAAGTTTTGTATTTATTATGTCATGGCTTTACATCCTGAATTTTCAGCTTAATCTCTGGACAAAGGGGAACAATGGGAGATGAGACTAACATGCCATAGCCAGCAAGTGGCAAAACCAGAACTCGGTACCAGCTTTCAGCAGCAGAGTTTCCTTCTCTGTTCTGCTTGGAGCAGAGAGGGGCTGACCCCAGGAAGGGAAAGAGAAGCTAATTCAGCGGATTTTCAGTATAAAGAAGAAGGCTGAGCCAGGAGGCCAGATTCTTTGTAAAGGAACTTGGTAATCTACTAGTAATGTCTGCCATGGCCTCACAGAGGTATAGAGTAAGAGACAGGCTTTTGATACTTCTGCATTCTTGGGGTAAAACCCTCACTGATCTCAAAGGAGAGGAGACTTCATAACGAGGTGTGGTCTCCGGGCTGCTTTAGGAGATCAGACTGCCCCTTCAAATCAGCCCCTCAAAATGATTCTCAACACCCCATGAGAACTAACTAGCAGAGGAAAAATTTCCAAGAGCTTTGAGGTGACAAATCAGGGCCATAGATCTCTAAGAGTCAAATGCTTATAAATCTGACTAATTAATTAGTCAGCCCTGACGAGCTCACCACCATAATTCAGCATCTGCAATTAGATTTCATATTAAAGCATGCAAATTCAAGATTAAAGCCAGTGAGAGATGGTATGACAACTCCACCCCCTCCAGCCTCTGCCATCCCGCGCCACGGGCTCCTCAGGGTGTAAATTCTAAAATCTTCCCTTCTGCTTTGGCTTCCAGGTCCCCATTGTGCTGTGCTGTGCCCAGGGGGGTGAGGAAGTAGGGCCAGCTCCTCTCCTGGAAGATGGCTGCATTTAGGTGGGGCAAACTTTTGGGTCCAGGGACATTTGGGGACTCACAGGTTACAAAGTCCTGTGGCCAAAGGAAACCTCTGTAGGTTACCTGTCTGCTGGGGACAGACATGCCATGGATGGACTTAAGCCAGATGATTTGGGGGAAGGGCTTTAGATAGGATAATCTCGGGAAACAGGATAATTCTAAGATATTTTAAATGGACCTTTTTTTTTTTCCCTTAGAAGGGAGGAACCAATAACCTACGGCTGCACAGCCATGATGCTCACAGTGCACAATGATGTTTTCAATCAGTAACAGTGGCAGACCACGTGAGTTCAGAGCTTTGTGAGTACACTCTATGATGTTCATATGGTGATAAAATGCCGAGAACAGGTTTCTGAGAAGGCATCCCCACCAGAAAGTGATGTGTGGCTAGTTTAATCTATCAGAGGGTCAGTTGGGCAGTTGACAGCTGGCTTGGGTGATACCCTCAAGGCTGGGAACTGGGGGCCTTGAAGTATGAGGTTTCTAGCCCGGACTTTCGGGCCTAGCCTCATAGCCTGTACTTTCAGACCCACAGAACCATAGACCCACAGAGACACACAGATGCTTACATTAATTGTATGCTGATTGACCTGGGACCCAGGCATATAACTTGCTAGCTCTTGCTCTTAATCTAACCCATCATTCTTATCCTGTTCAGCCATGCGGCTCGGTACCTTTTCTCAGAGCAGCATAGTTGTCCTCTGCATCTTCTGCCTTCTCTGTGGCATTTCTGATCTGTTCTTCCTGTTCCCAGAGTTTTTTTAGTCTGGTAGCCCCACCCACACTTCCTGCCTGCCTTTGGCCAATCAGCACTTTTTATTAAACCAATGGATGGGACAGTTATTTACAATGGAACAACATAATCCCCCTACAGGGCCTATCCCTTTCTCTAAGTTTTCAGGACTTGGGAAGCCAGAGCTTGGAGTTCTCACATTTGGAACTCTCAACACAGGTGTGTCCGTGTCTGGTTCCAGAAACCTTTGCAAGGTGATGGGGACAGGGAAACACTACAGACAAGGGACAGAAAGGCCCTTCAGCTTTGTATAGAGACTTCTCCCATATTTTTGCCCACTCAGCCCTGATGAGGGCTTTAGGTTGTGGCACAGCAGTGTTTGGACCTGGAATACTAAGATGACAGTTTCTGAACTTCAGTCTTCCCAGCTGTTAAGTGGGCGTCAGAAGAGTAACACGGGACACTGGATGGAGTGAGCAGGATATGTAGTTCCACATTTCTTTCTGTGGATTAGTTACAGCTCCTTGGAGTAGGGACAGTGAGCACATAGCACAAGTCTGTTAGCAACACCCACCCCAGCCTGAGGCACAGTTCTCTGGACCTATTTGTTAGGTGAGTGAATGCCCATCAGGCGTCCTGGGCCAGTTCTCCTCTGGAACACCTGCCAGCTGCTCGGCCCATCTGGCACCATATGGGCAGTGACAAAACCATCCAGCAGACTGTACACCAAAGCCCCTGCAGTACACACAGTATTCTGTGTGGGACAGGAGCATGTTGCAGAGTTCACAGGAGCAGAGAATCATGGATGCAGATGCCTAGTGAATACCTGGGATGACAGATAACTAGTGGGCAAAGCAGTATGTTTGCTCCCCTGGCTCTCCAGGGATTTCTCCCCAGTCTGTCTTTGGCCCCTCTGGCTCCAAAATTCGAGTTTGGAAGATAGCCTGAGCCCTGAACCCCTGCTCCCCACATAGCCCAACCCCTCCTCCAGGGCAATGAAGTCACTGCCCAGGGCTGAATCACAGTTGGATTGAGTTGTGATTTCATGAGAGCCATTCACCTTCCACACTGAGGCAAGCTACACCTGGTTCCCAAGGTCCCTGGGTGGATTTACAGCAATCCTCTGCAGAGGCTCAACAGACTGGGCAGGCAGGACTGATGCCATCGTCATTTGGCACGTGGTGCCCACACTTGTCCTTGGGCCAATGATGCTTCATCTCCCACCATGCCTCCCCTTCACACAGTTGGTCTCCTTGCCTGCCACAGTGCCTCCTTTTCATCTTCGTGGTGACAACTGCCTTGGGTGGGCATACGAACACTTCCATTCTGGGCCTTTCCATTAAACCCAGGCATTATTTGCACCACAAATGCAGAGACCAGGGTGGCTTTGTACTCACAGAAATCTACCTGCCTTTGGCTCTTGAGTGTTAGGATTAAAGGTGTGTGCTATCATACCTGGCTTTTTTTTAAGACAGGGTCTTATGCCTCAGGTTTTGAAGTGCTGGGGCTACTGGTGTGAACCATAGTACATCTGGCTAAGGAAAAGATTTTGAAAAGTCTGACTCACTGTCCTATTTTCTGAAATAAGGAGAGCAAGACTCAAGCAAGGTGGCTAGCGATTGCTGACCAACCTCCTTGCCCACTCGGTTGGTAACTCCAGCTGTCTGCAAGTTGATCCACAGGTGTTATTACATAGGCATGAGTGTGGCAGGAAGCCGAGTTAGACATTGTCCAGGGTCAGTTGGATGACCTGAGTATGTCTGAGGCCAAGTTCAGCTTTGTATTCTACCTGTTTGGACCCTGGCCTTGTCCTTGCTTCAAACCACTTGGTGTTCTATACCCCACCCCAATCTCCACCTTTGGGGTCTAAGGAAGCAGGAAGGCAGGCAGCCAGTGCCCAAGCCAGGAGAGCTGTCTGGAGACTATGGCAGGAGTCTGCAGTGCAGCCAGGGCTCTGGCCCAGCAGCAAAGCACTGGGGTGTCGGCTAATATCCGTGCATGTTCCTACCCATGGACGGTACAGATCCGTCTCTCTCAGGCCCTTTCTCTGTTGTCCTGGAGGAGAAACTGCAGCTCCAAGAAGCAAGGGAACTTGGTCTGAGCTCCCAGTTGGTGAGCCGTGGAGTTGGGACATGAGCCCTATGGCAGGATACTCTGGGCCCTGGCTGGATGGTTAAGTCCTCAGCCCAGGCTCCTGAACTACTCCATCTGGTACACATATGCTTGTCACCAGTGTTGGCTGTCATGACCAATGAGAAAATTATTTCATTAGGACCCATGTGTTAAGGGCTAAGGACTGCTGGCCCATCCTAAGTCCTGATGCAATCTCTCAAACATTGGTCCAGCAATGGGGTGGGAGGCACAGCCTTGCATGCCTGCAGATACCTCAGACCAGACCCTGTCTGAAGCACCCTTTGCTCAGGCACTGTTCCACACAGATGAGTCCCCAGCCTGTGCAAATTGCATGAAGAAATGGCAGGTGACCTTTACCCACTGTCCAGTCTGTGAGGGACAGAAACCTCTCTGGAAGCTTGGTTGGAGAGCCTTATCAAGCCTGTGGGACATCCTGGTTTCTTTCTGTTGTTTGTTTTTTTATGACTTGAGTTTACTTCTGCTGATTATCCCAGGCTGGCCTTTAAATATTCTTGTCTCGGGCTCCAAGGGATCATAGTTGTGTGCCACTCTGCCTGGCTTAACCTTGATTTCCAAAAGTGACAGGTGAGAAGGAACAGGAAGTAGAGTGGCATCTAGAAGCCATTCCTGAGCCAGGACATCTCATACGATCACCACACTGATTCTCAATACACAGGATTGCAGCAGCACCAAAGTTTCCCAGAAGGAAATGAGTGTGGACCTGGACTCAGAGGACTCAGGGTCTGGAGTCTGACTCCACAGCATGCAGTGAACCTTCCCACAGTCCTGCAGCCAGTCTGAGCAATTTAAGGTTCCAGGGAGGTGGAATGACAGAAAACTGTGATCCCAGCATTCAAACAGATGAGGCTACATAGTACACACCCAAAACAGAGTACACTGGATCCAGACACTGACCAAACTCAGAGGGATCCAGTGTCTGCCTGAGCTCCCGCCCCAGCAAGGCTAAGGCTGGAGGAGGACAAAGCTGGATGCTTTGCCACTGTTAGCAACAGTGGAGGCCAGGGTCTTGCCGACTTCACCTAAATGTTCATAGGCACAAACAGGTGTAGCACAGTACACAGAAACCTGCTTCCCTTATAAACAAGTCAGCCTTTTGCACTAATTTCAGTCCCCAAATCTACGCAGAGCCAGGCTTTAGTTTTAGGAAGCTGTATATCACATTGCAGGCAGGTGATGTGTCTTTGGGGTTTTGCAGTATTGTTCTGTTAGTGGGGACACTGGGGAGAGGGAGGGGTGTCTCAAAGATGTCTCAAGCAAAAGACATGTCTGAATTACCTGGTCTCTCCCCATCAAATGAGCTGGCTTTTGTAGGTTCCATGTAAATCATAAACTTCAAAGCCACAAATGCAATCCTTGTGCCACTACCTGCAGGAAGGGGGCAGAGGGAGACTGACTCTAGGGATGCATCTGTAAAATGACATTCTGAAAACAAAGCTGGATACATGCGACAATTGCCCAGGTCTTCTAACTCAACTCTGAAGCCAGGACGCCTGTAAAAACACCCTGCTTTTTTGGTACTGGGAGTGCTGCATGTGACCTGAGCCGTCCAGGCACAGAACTGAGTACAAACAAGAACAGAGCCACCATATGCTTAAGTAGAAATTTAATAAAGCCCTGACATGTCTTAGTACACAAGTTACCTACAAAAACAAAAGCCCACTCTTTTTTGAAGCCACCAAGAGCCAACAGGGTACCAGTGAACACCGGCTATGCCACAGACTCGGTGTTTGGATGGTCTTGAAGTGTACTACAGACAACCCTACATCAAAAAGCAAACGGTCAAGTTGATATTGGTGTTCATGACCCACTCTCTCCCCATGTCCCTGCTGGAATTCTCAGGCTCTATGTTATCTGTGCAGGCTGTGCACAGGGCCCAAGAGTCTGTGGGCAAGCTGGGTACATACATGGCCACTAGACACCTTCCAAGGACCTTGCCATCTTTCCATCCAAGTGAAGCCTGCACTGATGGCCTTTCCCAGGACTCCAGCCACAGCTTCTGGCTAAGTGGAGCAGGGCATGCCAGTGTGCAGGCTCCTGATGGAAGGTGCTTCTTTGCTGTGAGTGCTATAGCCCTAAGCTGGCGCCACAGAGTGGAGAAGGGACCCACCAGGATGGAGGGATGCAAGAATGTGATGAGACGAGACACACAGTTGCTACCAGATCACTAAGCCCAGAGCCTTGGCCTCAACATCGAAAGCCTGGAGAAAGTTCTTATGATAAAGAAGAAAGGGCCCAGGGGCACAGTGGGTGGGAAAACAGAATGAAGCCCAAAACAGAAAGAGCAGAGCCAACAGAGGCAGTTCCAAAGTCTATGGGATATACCCTGAGCCTTCTGGGCCCATCAGTGCAAAAGGGTTCCGTGCCAAGGGATGGGCTTTGCAATCCCTGGAATAAAGCACTACCTGGACGACTCTTGTGTTTCTTTGTAAGTTAATGAGGGCTGACACACAGAGCCAGGAGGTTCTGGGTACTCCAGAAATGAGGCAGCTCTCCAGGGATGGTAAGTTTCTCTCCCAAGCTAGGATACCAGTGCACAGGCCAGGAGCTGGCAGCAAGCATTCTCTGTCAATGGCCTACTGAGGACTTGAGAGGAAGGGTCATGGTGTGGAACACCTGCTCCCCTGTGGGAGAGATCCTGAACTGTGTCAGCAGCCACTCTGGCAGAAGCTGGGTTTGATTGCCTGGGAAGAGGCTGCTGTAGACAGGATAGAGGCAGGGACTCTGCCGTGCATAGAGGCTTGGCAAGGCCTTACCTGAGTTTTCAGAACAGGAGGAGGAGCTCATAGAAACAGACTTCGTGTACTCAGAGGGCAAAGGAAGAAAAGCCTCACAGAACTACCATGAGCTCCTCTGCAATCGCTAGGCCCAGGTTTCAGGCCCCAGAAGGCAGGAAGAGGGCACAAAGGGAAAACCAAGGGGTTATTTTCAACAGCACTCCCCAGCATGTTGTGTTGTGTGCGCTGTGCAG
Organism: Phyllotis vaccarum; assembly: GCA_033318265.1. NCBI lineage: Eukaryota > Metazoa > Chordata > Mammalia > Rodentia > Cricetidae > Phyllotis > Phyllotis vaccarum. The sequence continues at coordinate 58,355,195 of JARWLC010000017.1, forward strand.
CATCCCCCAGCTTGGGCGTCTCATGGCTATTGAGAGGGTCTGAGGACTCAAGCTGGCCACACTCCTGGGGGTATGCTGCCTCCAGAGCTGAGGGGTTCTGGATTCAGGGTGCTCTCCAGGGCAGGTGGAGACCAGGGCGGGGCTATGAGAGCTCAAAGCCTGTGTTCATGCTGATGGCATAGCGCAGCTTCTCCCGGAGAACACTTTTCTTGCTGTAGTTGGGCAGCTTGAGCAGGTTGAAGCAAGTGGAAGAGGTGGGTAGACGCCCACCTGGCTCCCGCTTGCGGATGGTGAAGAAGCCCCTGAGGACACTGCCCAGAGTATCCCCAGTGTCCTGCAAGCACACACCACAGCTATAGGTCAGGAGGTGCACACAGGTGAAGCCAGATCAGGACAGTGGCCTGAGAGACTAAGAGGGAACACTTGCTGCTCTGAGACACACATGGGAGTCTAGTGCTAGGTCACCTCAGATGAGGGGCCCTCCTGGCTAACAGACACTTATCAGTTAACTAAGGCAGCCTAACACCCCTTCTCTGCTGCAAGCACCTTGGCCCATGGCTGACAAGCACGAGTCTGGAGGTGGAGGACCATCTAGTGTCTGATCAGAGGGACTGCAGCCTGAAGAGAGGTGGTGAGGCAGGGACATGCAGAGCTTGCACAGGGCAGGAATATCTGAGCAACCCCATGGTCAGGCTCATAACACACTGGGCTCATGGATCCTAGGACATTCTCCTTTAACTCACAGGCAACAGGCAGCTTGCTGAGGTGTGCACAGCCAGCAGGGGAAGAGTGGGGAACAGGCCTGCATTTACTCTTATACTGTCACCCCCTCTGACCCTGCCTTTTGGACCTTAAACCTTGCCAGAAAAGCACCCATGAAAACAGCATTCTAATTGCACATTCCCCAGGCCTTCCCCAAGGAGGAGCCTCAGAGAAAGCACTAACAGCCCACACTGACCTGGGCCTGCAGTGCCCACTGTGGGTGACTTTCACGCCCTGAGAACCATGTAGGCAGGGATGGGAGGCACACAATGGGCACAGCAGAGAACTGAGCAGAAGGAAAAGAAGATGGCCTTTGTTACCTGGTCATCTGACACTTCCACACAGCGGATGGAGAATGGAGGCTTGAGGTAGGCGAACCCGAGGAGTGGGGGCCGGGAGCAGCTTGTCACAAACTGCAATACAAGGTGGGGGTCAGTGGGAGAGTAGGGGTTTCTTGCTACTGAAGCCATGCTGGGCTTCTCTCCTCTATGCTATTCAATGATCTTTCACTAGAACTAGGGGTGACAGAGGTGCTTGCCCAACATGTGCCCAGAACACGTCTCAAGGGAGCCACTCTCTGGAAAACCGACAAGACCAATGGCTTGTAGGGTAACAGAGGGTGACATCCTGTTTATACTACTGTTTGACACAGGCACTCCTCCAGCCCAAGTTGGCTTTCTACTTGGTCTGAGGCTGAAAGTGTCCTTCATCTCCTGGTGTGAAGCACCATATAGTTTAGAGCAGGTCTCCAACTGCTTGTCATACAGTAAGAGCAGCAGGACATTAGTGACATCTGTCCTCAGGAAGGGCAGCAGTGGTCATATCCAAGGGAGTCCGGGTAAGCAGATGCTAGGGGTGCCCATGAGCCAATGAGTCCTGGTGTAGCTTGAACCCACGCACTGGTACACACTGCTATCTTGCATGTATGCAGAACAGTCAGGTTTATAAGCCAGGGAGGCTGTGAGGACCAAGGCATGGAACACTGAATGTGGACAGCCAGCCACACGTCTCAGCAGCATCCCAGCACCTCCTGGCATTCTCCAAACACAGGCACTGCTTTATGCTTCAGATGCACTTGCTCTGCTTCAGACACAGGTACCTGATCAAGCTGGAAACTCACAGGTTTGCCTGTACTGGGAAGACCCAGAAACCCCTGCTTTAACTCAGCAGTAACCAAATGTATGCTGTTTCCTAAGAAACAGAATTCCAAGCCTGGCTCTGAAATTCAGTAGCTAAGGTAGTGTGGATCATAAGATGACCACGTAAGTGATGGTAGAAAGGCTAGACAGCCCTATGTGTCATGCTTCAAAAGGGTTTTAATAACTCACTATATTCCTGGGGTGAAGAGATGGCTCAGAGGCACTGGGTGCTCTTCCAGAGGACCTGAGTTTGATTCCCAATGCCTAAATCAGGCAGCTCACAGCTGCTTGTAACTCTAATCGGCCTCTGGGGGCACACACACACACATACACACACTGATACAGATCCATAAACATCAATAAAAATAAATCTTTAAAAAAGCTATGTTACCTCTCTGACATGTTTAACTTGGCTAACTGGGGCTTTACAGAGAGGGGCATGTTAGCTCTCACTAACTTAAAAGCAACACAGTGATAGCCTCTCTTGAAAGAATTTACACACCCTTCAGATGGCACTGGAGCCTGTGCAGCCACAGAAGGCAGGTGTGTAACAGACACAGGTCTGATGACTCACCTGTGGCATGGGCAGGCCACCTGCACTGTTCATTAGGAGGCAGGGTGTGCGACCTTACAAGCAGCAGCTGCTCTGCCCTGGCGGTGCACTGCTGGGAAAACCAGCCAAAGCTCCCAGAGACACCTGCTGCCCCTGTGGCCCCAGAGACTCATGGATGAGTGGAGCCCAGTGTACACTGGTTGGGTTGGAGTGGGTGAAGGCTTCCTCAGAGGGCAGAAACTGAATTCAGAAAGGCCAGCAAGAAAGACCACCACAGTCTTCACACAAATGCTCACACAAGAAACTCTCATGCATGTAAGCTGGGTGTGACAGCACACATTGTAAGGCCAGCATTCAGGCGTGGGGAGATGAGGATCAGGACTTCAAAGTCATCCCTGTCTGCAGGCTCCATGTCAAATCTGAGAACATCCTGCCTGGAGGCGTGGAGGGAAATAGAGAAAGCACTCCAGCCAGCCAGGAGGCCTAGGGAAATGACTCCTAAGCACTAAATGTACTCCTAGACTATGTCTTTTCAGACAAAGGAAGCAGGTTGCAACATGACGATACATTTGTTATGACAATCTACCCACACAGAGACAGGCACGTGTGTCACTCAGTGTCCTATAAATACTCTGTGGGGGTCATTCATCAAAACCAATGACACCAGAAACATAGTAGACACTCAAGTCTTCACTGGGTCAAGTCCACAACAGACACTACATTTGTGAAAGTACAAAGAAGCCGGCATGGAGGCCACCTGGAATTCCAGTACTCAATGCCAACCTTGGTAGGATAACTGCCCCAGTCTGAGGTGGGCTGGGCTAGAGTCCTGCCTGGGCTACCTGGGCTACACAGAACCTGACTACACCTGCCCCTCAATGCAACACAGTGGCATCAGTCTAGACACTGTTTCCTAGGGCACTGTGTCCGTGCACATGTGTGATGCAGGTTTTATACCACGGCTAAAGGGTCCTGGGGTGGTTAGTCCCCTATGGAGAAGCAACTCTACAGTGGAGTGATATTTAGAACTGTCTGGGCTTTTCTTTTCCCTCTCTCCCTCCCTTCCTTCATTTTGACACAAGGTTTCTCAAAACCCTGTTTGGCTGTTCTGGAACTTGCTCTGTAGATCAGACTGGCCCTCTGCCTACCGAGTGCTGGGATTAAAGGTGTGTTTCACTATTTTCTCTTAACGTAATGAGACAGTAGTGAAGGTGGGGGTGGGGAGCACAGAGGCACACAGGGCTCTGCTCCAAGTGAGGAACAGACAGCAGCCAGGCCCTATCTCTCAGCCTCTGGCACAGAGAGAGGCTATGCTGACACTGTGTGGCCCTCTGGCTAACCCTACTGTGTAAATTACAGAGTGGCCTGCGAGCTGCACGTGTGTTCAGGAACACATATACAAGTTGTAAATGAGATACCTTCAGGAACATGGCTCTTTCTTCAGGTGTGAAGTCGGAAGCCAGAATATCCCAGAGCCAGATGATGACCCTGTGACTCCCGTGAAAGCCTCCATAGTACACTGTGTGCTTCCTGAAAGCAATCCAGAGGGGGTCAGCAGTGTGCTGGCACTCATGGGGACACAAGTTCACATGTCACAGCCTCATCCTCTGGAAGCGAAATGGGCTGAGGCTCCAGAATTGCTCTGCTGTTACCAGGGTACCTCTGCTGGAGCCTCAGGGGGCCCTAGTCCTCAGGGGGCTCCCAGAATAACTGTATGGAAGCCCAGTGAGGGGAAGCTCTCCTTCCAGGAGCCCGAGCATGTCACCCTTCCGTCCTCACTGCTCCTTACTTTAAATCTTCCAGATCGATTTCAGCGTTGTCCCCAGAGATGAGACGCTGCAGCTCAGGGGTAGAGAACATTCGGATCCACTCAGGCTTAATAATGGAACGGAAGCCACTAATGAGAGCAGCTGTCTGGTTTTTGATTTGCGTGTGCATTCGAAAATGTGCCATCAGATGGATGTAGCTAATTCTGTTAACAAGAAAGAAAGACTAGAACTAGCAGTTTGGTGCAGGCTCCTGCCAAATGGGCTCAGAGATAACACGTTTGAGCCATTTCAGAACAATGATGGTGATGCTCATGATGGTAGCTCTCAAGTCAACACAAGGGTATAAAGTGTCCAAGGCACAGCCTCGCCTCGATCACTCTTTGAACACTCTCAAGGACAAAGTTCAGTGACCCAACAACTTCATGTTCAAACTTCCACTAGAGCTGTGGTGCTAGGCAGGCCCAGTGCTCTCTGGAAATGCAGCTGGATCATTCCAAGATTGAACAGGGGGGTCAGGTTAACTAATACTTATAGGCAAAGCGCCTTCTGCTCGTATTTTATGCATCCTGATCTAGCTTATCTACAGCTTCAGGCTGACACCCCAGCAAACTTGCCGATGTCACTGATCTGTTGGCATACACGCCTAAGTACACAGTTAAAAACCCTATGTTGCACTCAGGAGGCAGAGGTAGGTGGATCTCTGAGTTCTAGGCCAGCCTAAGTCTATAGAGCTAGTTTCAGGACATCCAGGGTTACACGGAGAAATAGTCCCGAAAAGACTACAAAAAAAAACCCCTCTATGTCAAGCATAGCCCAAATACTTCTGTTTTGTCCCACAATGCCCAGGCCAAAGTTAATGGCCTTGAAATATTTCTAGTTTAAAATCATTCAAACATTATACACTAATACGTTCAAATATGCATTTTCTGATTATCTCCTTCCATGTATTCTATGAAGTAGGTTACCAACACATACACTTGTGTGTGTGTGGTGTGTGTGTGCACACGCAGGCCCTGCCAGGCCCCTGAATCAAGTACAGGATTGGATATCCTCGCCATATTCTCAGGATTCACTGTAGGCCAGAGTTATGACATGAGCTTCCTTAGGCTTCACAGCAGGGTAAGAGTTTTGTTGCACAGTCTGCAAAGACTCACCTCCTCTGCCCTTTAAAAAAACCTGTGAGCTCACTTTTGTAACTGGTATTGAACACACCTCACACACATGCCATCACCTTTTGCCACAGCTCCCTGGGGGGTGGGCAGATACAGGCCACGTCCCATTTTCTGCTGTCAGAAGTTTTATGGCCCTCTTTCAGCTAGATATCTCAAAAGTTGTTCTACACATTATTTTACACACTGCCCAGTGAAGAACAGTCACAGGTCACACACAGGTAGGACCAGGATTCACCCCTGCACAGAGACCCAAACCTCAGCCATTTCTTCTCTGCAGGCAGTTCTTTGTTCTAAGTTTTAAGCCAACGTCCTGTGGCTAGAGAGCAATGCTGATGTGTTTGAATTCTGCTGACCACTGTCTGTTTTTCTGTCTGTTGAAACACAAATACCGAGTGCACTGGCTACCAGACTAGCTGACCCCAGAGGAACAAGGGGCAGAGTTCTCCTGGGACCTGACTACTCACGGGGAATCAGCCCTCACATGTCCTTGTCAGATGAATGCTTACACAAATAGCTCAAATCCCAAGTTGGGGAGGCAGAAAACTGAAAATAGACCCAATGTTCCTCCTCCCGCCACGTTCTAGCCCTTTAATTAGGCAGGACCATCTGGGTGCAGACCACGTGTGGAGGGGCTGTCTCTGGATCAAAAGGATTGAGGTTTATGACAGACTACTAGAAGCACGGTTATCTGTGACAGGAGCTACCCTACCAGCACTTCCTTAACCCCTCCCTCCCGCACCCTCGGGACAGCATGCCTAAGCTGTTTAGGCTCCATCATCTCAGTGGGGGTTTTAACTGCATTCCTAAGGACAGTGGCTGGTGCCTCTGACCTTCCAAAGTGCTTCTGCAAAGAGTAAACTGTCCACTCTTATTTTGCAAATTGAATTTAATACAATTCCAGCCTATGAACTATAACCAGAAAATTCCATTATGATATTTATGGTCTCTTTCTACCTCAATCTATCTTAATAAATTCCTAGCATAACTCGGGAGAGCCAGGATGAAGTCCTTTCAAGTGCTGACCTTAAATATCTAATTGCTGTACTCACTTATTTTCGTTTGTAACAGGAATGGTCTTCCCTCCAGGAACCAGTTCATGGCAGACAAGCTGGGGGAGAAGACAGAGTAATTACTAGAGAGAGTTCTAACAGGGAAGACAAAAGGGCTTGTTACAACAACCACGATAATGACAGGGTTAAGGTGCTATATGTTTGAGAATGATCATTTTTCAAAGCCTTGGGGTGGAAGCATGGACAAGCAGGCCTCATGTGATTGCTAGGAAGGGCTTCTCATCCAATCCTTGTGCACACACGTGCGCTAAGAATGCTGGATGGCACAGAAGGACCTGTGCAGTGCTGAGGGCAGCCTGGGATGTGACCATCCACACTTGGAAATACTGCATGGCTACCAAAAAATGTGACAAGAGCATGGATTCCCTGAGGGGAAAAGATTATATTGCAGGGGACATGGTATCACCTCTGCAACACACACACACACACAAACACACGCACGTGTGCACAAGGATACGCAGGTGCTTATGCCTGTGGAAGTGTGAAAGGCACAGGGCACACATTATAAGAGCACACTCTGGACAAAGGAGCCAGCTCTGCACCAATATACTCATGGTTTCTCCACAACAGACCTCAGGCTACATGGACAGAGAGCATCTCCCTGCCCCACCCCCTTGCAGGGACACAGAGGAGGACATGGAGAGGAACTGTGACAGAAGCGGCTTCTGCCTGCCTGACTCCGGGGCATTTTCTTCTCTGCTCCTGATGACAATGTGACAAGGATCTGACTTCCCTAGAGAAACTTCTCCTCAGGTGCTGTCTCTCCACATCAAGTCAGATGCCTCCATTTACATGACCAATCCTCAGCACGGATTTCCAAACTGAGGCTCACAGCTTGCCACAAACTAGAACAGATACTGCCTCAAGTCCCAAGATGTCACCCAGGCAAAGCACAGACTGAGGTAAGCATGTAAAGGCCAGGCGGGCAGAAGAAACAGAAAACCCTCTCTCTGGGCCAGGTCACAAGACAGATCCTCAGTGGGCAGATTTCCGAGGGACCCCATAAACTGGCAGGTCTCAAGACCGGAAGAAGCCTGCAGATCACCCCGCCTACCTGGCCCATCACGTCTTCATCGTAAGACAGTGTCAGCCCAAGGTCAGCGATGTCTCCATCATAGCGCTAACAGGACAAATGAGAAAGCATTGAGACATGCTGCTCATGGGGCTGGAAGAGGCTGTGAGCCTCGGCTCTGAGAGGGACCTGAGGGGAGGGAGGGCTTGGGGGTTGTTCCAGGTCTCGGTGACTGGAAAAGTGGGACCTAAGTGGTGCCACTGGCTGTGGATCACACTGTGTCTTTACCTGCCACTCAGCACTGACCTTGATAGAGGTAAGGTTTTTATAAAACTCTGAGTCCAGTGAAGGGAGTTCATCCACAGAGCTATAGAAGATGCTGTGGTGGTGCCCGAGCATCTGGCTCAGGAAGAAAGAGGCAAAGGGCACGTCCACCACGATCCCCTAGAGGAGACAGGAGGGTAGGGACTCAGCCATCATCCAGGGCAGCTTGGGCTGCAGGGGGAGCCTGAGAGCACCAGTGGTGTCTACACTCTGGAGCTGGACCTCCCCACCATCTAAGACCTAGGAAGGGATCTTGGAGAGCAAGGTCTTGGGCACAGGGCCCTGGAGCCATGTAGCGCAGGGATGAGGCTTCAGTTCAGCTGCTCAGGAGGCTCCTACAACCTGGGTGTGCAGGGATGGGCACCAAGAGTCTGAGGAAGTCCCCATGAGCCCAAGAAGAAGCCAACAACAGTCCTGAGATGTGGACCTTGAGCCAGGTAGGGCCCTCGCCCCGGACGCCAGCCCAGCCACGCAGCTTTTCTTATCCCTGCTTTACTGAAGTAACGTGCTCAGAGGATGGTAACTCAGGGGCCTGCTGCACGCTGGCCACACCCAATCACTCTGCTCTAGTGTGCTGACTCCCAGGAACCTCCATCTCCTTCTAAAGTGTCCACACAAAGGACAGATTTCACCAACGTTGGGGTGTGTCAATGGCAGAAAGGGCTGACTAAGCATGTGAAGCTCTGGGTTCCTTCCCCAAACAAACTACTCACATGTCACCTTACATGTTTTTTGTTTTTGTTATCTGTGAAATAGTCCCAGATCTCTTGAGACTCCCTTCACAGACCAGGCTGACCTCAAACTCACAGAGATCCACTGGCCTCTGCCTCCCGAGCACTGGGATTAAAGGTGTGCAGCACCACTGCCTGGCATGTTTCTCTTCCGTATGTACCCCAGGCTGGGATCACAGGCTGTGCCACCGTGCCCAGCTCTCCCTTTGCTCCATGCTCCTCTGAGTGCCTACCTCATACACAGCCTTTCCCAGCATCTTCCCCACAAACTCGAAGAGCTGCAGGTAATTCTCATGGATGTAGGATGTGGGTGAGGGGTACAGCCTCTCATCTCCGCTAGTTGTCTGCCAGGAGAAGGGTCAGGGAGAGGTGACGGTTAAGAGGCATTCCTTACTCAGCATTGGTGCATTGGCTCTGCCGGCCTCACCGGAGCGGAGCCTCTGACTACCTTGAACAGATTGAGTGCTGGGTCAAACACCCTCTTGATGATCTCCTCCAAAAACTCCTTAAACACACCATCCTGGTCGATGCCAGCTTCATCTACCCCGAGGTCATTGACGAACTTCACTCGGATCACACCCTTCATGGCATGCTGGGAAAGCTGCCGCAGCTGTTCATATCCATCCTAGTAAGACAGAATTCCAATCCATGAGGAGCACAGCCTCAGAAAACCCAGGAATCTAAATGTGCAAACCAGGATACCAGCCCTGGAGGATTCATTTGATGAATGTGACATCTCAATCCTCGGTATGAGACTGCGCCAGGAGGACACAGAGTCAGATGGGGAAATCAGAGAGTTGTGCTATCTCTGGTCATCAAAGCTAGAGGAAGCTGCAACCAGAAGGATATTTCTTTAATGTCGAGAGAATCTTTTAGCTCATGGCAGAGTTAGGCTTACTTATAAGACACAGGAAGCTGAAAACCCAGGTCCTGATGCTGAGGGCAATTGTGGGGAGGGAGTTGGAGCAACTGGGCTGGCTGAAGCAGAAAGCCCCTGACAGCAGACCAGGTGGGACACAGAGCCCAGGGGCATCCCAGGGCTTGGATGAGGGTAACCACGGAGAGCAGTGGTGGGAGAGATCTGAGCTCTGCTGGATTGTGGTCAGCTTCCTCAAAACACAGCCATTTGTGGGGTGTGGCTCTGGTAGAGTGTGTGGTCAAGTGGGCCTAGCGCATGCCAGGCCTGGGGTGTGAGCCACGGCTCTGGAAACTAAGAACAGCAAACACAGATAACAAGTGGATGTCTCTTATCCAGAACTCCATACACTTGTTCCAAGTCTACTAAAAACACAAGTGCTGACTATTTTATGTCACCATGATATAAGCTATGGCCACCTGAGAGGAGGGAACCTCATCTGAGAAATTACCTCCATACGATCTGGCTTAGGCAAGCCTGTAGGCTATTTCCTAAACCAGTGATAGGTGGGACAGCTCTGGGCTGTGGTCCTGGGAGCTCTAAGAAAGCCGGCCAAGCAAGCTGTAGGGAGAAAGCCAGTGAGCAGCGCTCCTCAGTGGCCTCTGTTATTTGCTGCTGCCACCAAGTTCCTGCCCAATTTGAGTTCCTACCTTGGCTTTCCTTGATGGACTGTGACTTAGGATATGTAAGCCAAATAAACCCTTTCCTCCTCAAGAAGCTTTTGATCAAGGTTTCATCACAGCAGCAGTGACCCTGAGGAAGGCCGAGGCCCCTGGGTTCTCCTCTGCAGAAGTTTTCCTGGCATTTGACTGTCACTGTATACTCTAGGGTCTGGGGTGCTGTGGTTTCATCCTGGAGCAGTCCTATCACTGTGTGTACTATAGTGTCTGGGGTGTTGAGATTTCATCCTGGAGCAACCCTGTTAGCTGACATGACACAGACCACATCCATGGCATCGACTCATCTAGCCATGTGCTGTTCTGGTCGTCTGTGATACAAAGCCAAGTACATGAGCCCTGTCTTGGGCTCCCCTGCTGCCTTCCTGCTATGCTTGGTGACACAAAAATCCCTCCCATGGTGTCTCTGCCTCTTTTCAGAGGCCGTCTTAGGTTGGTGAACCAAGGAAGAATGGCCTTAAGTCTGCAGACCACCTGTGGGAACAGGAAGCCAGCTGTGGGCATGCACACAAGAGGTAAGCATATGCACTTGGATCACTGTGAGCTTGAGACCAGCCTGAGTTACAGAGACCATCCTGCCTGGAAACCAAACAAAGCTACCTACCCTAAGAACAATTAAGGTGAACACCAGACAGTGAGCTGGAGCACAGCTGTGAAGGCTCTGAAAGTACCGTGAACCTGAGTATGAACCATCGGAGGATGGGCAGAGAGCTCCAGCATGCTCCTGGTACCTGAGGACTTCCTGGCAGCAGATGTATGCATTGTGGGGATTTAATGGGATAACACATGTGATGTTCTGAGCCACCATGCAGTGATGCTCAAGGGAAGACTTGCTGGATGTAGACTCAGTCCTGCTTCATTTGAGCCACACCAGCCTCTTCAAGAGGTTGTAGGAGAAATGTACCATCTGCCCCCTCTGCCACATCCCTGCCCTATGGGCACTGCTGTGGTTATGTGAGGGTTATACATACACTCCACAGGACAGACATTGCCCTCTCAGGCTTCTCAATGCAGAAGTGGGGCACAGTGAGCTAGGTCTGGCCACCACACCAGGCTGTCACCAGTACCAGAGTGGGCTAAATGCAAAGTGAATCAAGTTAAACCCTTGGCCAGGCACTGGTGGCACACGTCTTTAATCCCAGCACTTGGGAAGCAGAAGAGGCAGGTAATCTCTGTGAGTTCGAAGACAATCTGATCCAAAGAGTGAGTTTCAGGACAGCCAGGGTTATACAGAGAAACCCTGTCTCAAAAAAACAAACAAACATAAAAAGAGAGATTCGTGGCTTGTCACCAACACCCTTGGCAAACACACAGGAAGGCCGTGGACTGTACAGCCATTGGAGATGTATGGTACATAGGCAACATACACATCACAGGCCTTTCAGCAATGACCCAGCAATACAGTCAGGGTTTAAATGCCTGTTTCACATAGGACACATTTTGTGGTAGATTTCCAGAGCTTTCTGCTCACCTCAAAACACATCAAGACATGGTGAAAATGTGACACGGGCATCGTGCTTAAGGACAGTGAAGCGGTCACAAAGCAGTAAGCCTGGACAGGGTGTGGCTTACGAGGGTGATAGTGCTTGACTCTCCTGTTGTAGCTACAGAGGCCGGCCCTGGAGCTCTGCAATCAGTGTTTGTATGGCTCACTGTCTGCACCGCATCCTCAAAACTGAATCTGGGGACGTGCTGGCCAGGACAACAGAGTCAGCACAGACCCAGGAAAGGCATGGTGCTAACTGCACTGAGCTCTTGTCCTTGGCTCACAGACTTATTAGGAATCTATCTCACTGAGGAATGCTGGAATGAGCAGCTACTCTGCACAGCTGATTGGCTAAACAACCCTTCTTGCACTAAATGCCTGACTTAGAGTTTTCATACCACAGTGACAAGAGGGTCTGGAAAAGAAGGCCATCCACTAGGCCCAATCAACAGAGCACTCTTCTCTGTGAGTAGCCGCTTACCTCCAACATCCGGGACCTTCGGATAGTGATGTGCGTGACGTGAGGGGAGGCAGAGCTGGTTTCTACCAGCCCCAGCTTCTCTTTCTCCTTGATAACCATATTTCGGAACAGGAGGACTCTCTGAAATGAGCAAAGAATCAGAAACAGTCAACAACTAATGTCAAAAGCAAAACAAAATCCACTACACAAAATGACCAACATTCAAGTCAACTGAGAGGAGATGAGAGAAGGACCCCTCCCCTCACACCATAGCTCAGAGGCATCTTGTGAGAACAGTGAGCACCCCCCCCCCCAAACTCTCTGGGAATTAGAAATACAGCTAAACTTGCACCCATACAGGAGGTGCTTGGCCACAGCTGAAGTCCAGATAGAACCAGTCCAATCAAAACCCATTCTCATGTAGTCCAGGGCCATCTCAGAAGCCCAGGAGCACAGCCAGTCACATGGGCTGCTTCCTATAGATGTGCCTGCTCTAAAGGAAATCAATATTATGAACTTCAGACACAAAAAACATTCAAAGACAATTTTCCCACTGTCAGATATAAAAAATGAGCCTACAGTATAAAGAGCCTCACTTGCTGTCTGCCTCCTGTGTCAGACCTGCCATAGTAGTCTCCCATCACCATTCAGAGAGAACCCTATCTCCTCAGCCTAGGATCTGACAAGCGGCTTTGTTTTATTAAGAGACTTGGGTATCCTTACACTATTCAGGCTGCCTCTATCTCTTGGTCTCAAGCCATCTTCTCAGTTTCCCAACGCTCAGCCACTGAGTCTAGCAAGAGGCCTTTCAGGAAGGAGCAAGAATACAGGTCCTTGAGCCACCAGAGATGTGGACTACAGCATCCCAGTGAGGGAAGCTGACTGAACACCTGCACCAGCCACAGCTGTGCTTTCAAAAACAGAGCTGGGACTGAAGAGATGTCTCAGCTCTTAAGAGCACTTATTACTTTCAGAGAACCCAGGTTTGATCCTCAGCACCCACATGGAAGGAACCAGCCTAGATGGACGGGCTACAAGACAAGTGCAATTCTTCCCACAAGTAAAGAAGAATGCAATCACATCATTTGCAGAAAAATGGATAAGCATGGGGACCATCATGCTAAGGGAACTCAGCCAGAAGTCGATAAAGGTGTTTTCTTCCACATGTGGAGTCTGGATTTAAATATCTACAAATATGTGTGACAGGAAAGCAGAGGAGCAGGGTGGGGAGAAGGAAGGGGATGGGCAGGGTGGGGGATGGAATGGAAAAGAGCAAAGCAGCAAACCTGGTAGGAACAGTAAGAGTGACCTCCTTCACTTAATCCTCATATTACCTCTATCAAGGCAAACAGTTATGAGCAAAAGCCAGTGGCTTCCAAGACAACAGAGGGACTCAGTGGAAGGATGCCTTTCTTGATAAGGTCCCCTGAATCAAGAAAAAGGACCGTCCTCCACATCCCATCAGAAGTTCAGAGCAAACAGAGGACCCAGTGACACCCCCTCCCTTCTCCCTCCCTCAGCAGCTGGAGAAACAGTATGAAAGTCACGAGGGGCTACAACTACAAGTCTCTAGCCAGGCCACCTATTATGTGTGGATAGCGGCCGTTTTCAGAAGTAGAGCTGCAGACACAAGGGTTTATGGGAGAACCACAGGCAGCCTGAACTAGGCTCTAGATTTCCGTGGGGCATGGAAGGAGGGTCAAGACAACCTCATCCAATGTTGAAGAGGCTGGGGAGCCTCAGTGACTCCAGCAGACATCTGAGTGAGGACCATTCTCTCTAGGACAGTGGGACCAAGTTCAAGCCAGAGTTCACTCATAGATCACCTCCCCACTTCACAGCTGCTTACCCCAACTCACGCCACAACGTCCCACAGAAAATGGAAGATTCACAAGACAGATGGTAGCCACTGCAAATCTGAGATTCAACCTCAGATTAGAGACACTACATTGGGGGCTGTTCAAAGACGGAGGGCAGACATTACTGAGCAACGGACAGTTCAAGGTGAGGAGGGGTGTACCATCCCTTAGAGAACAGCACAGGATGGATGCTTTGCCAAGCTGTGCAATTTTTTAGCAGAGGTGTGTGTGCATGCACGTGCATATTTGTCTCTGTGTGTGTGTGTGTGTGGTCTCACAGAGAGGGCAAGGGTGTGAGCAGCCACATCACTGGCACACTGCTGCTCAGAGTATTAGGATCAAAGTCGGAGAGCAGTGAGGACTCAGTGTCTCTAAAGAGGAAGAATTATAAACACTTAATTTTTGCTCTTTTCTAAAGATCTATCCATCGAAGGAGGAAAGAAAAGGGACCTTTTCTGAGAGGACATGGTACTGCATCCCAGACCCTTCCCAAGGCCTTCCCATGCCCTAGGCTTCCTTTCTTCTTAATGCTCTCGAATGAATCCCTGGGCTCCTCCCACTTTGCCTTGGTGCCCTGCCTGGCAGGTTCCTGTTGCCCAAAGGAGCTGCAGCCACCTCCTCCTGCTGCTCGCAGATCTGCCTTTGTCTACCTCTCTAAGCTGGGGTGGCTCTCCAAGACCAGAGACCTGGCTTCCACCTCCAGCTCTTCTTGCTGGTGAGTGTGACTGCTGAGGTGGTCATCTTTCTCCTCTGCCTTGACGGCTGTGGCCAGTCTGCTTTAATGTCCGAGCCTCTCGCCAGTCCTTACATGGCAAGAGCCATCATTCTGAAGGATAGCTCTGACCACGGCCTTTGTTCTGGGTGAGCCTCACACTAGCCTTGTTTCATTTTCATGCATCAGATTCTCTCACCTCAGGCCTTGAAGCTCTGCCCTTCATTTCCCTGAGTTGAATATATCATTTTTATTGTTTCTGAGTTAAAGCAGAGTGAATATCCCACTTGTCATGAATTAGAAAATACTTAGTGATTAGATGTAAATGAAATCTAAGTTTAAAAGTTACTTTAAATCTCACACAGTAGATCTTAAGAGTTCATGTAACAATCTTATGCAAAATCTAAACTGAAACCCAAGTACTAAGAAAGTGTATCAATGGAAGATCGTTGACAATTTATTTTGTAATTAAAATTACTTTTCACTTAAAAAGTCAACTAATGACTTAGTGTGTGTGTGCATGTGCCTGTGTGGTGCCTGTCATGCTGTAGTGAGGTCAGATGTTAAGTTGCTGGGGTCAGTGCTTTCGTTCCCCTGTGTGGGAGCCCTCTCCACCCCTCTTCCTCTCTGAGGGCTCCATGAACTGGTAGAACATACACAGCACACACCATCCATCACCTGACTTCACACCACCTCCTGTCTGTGTGCACCCCAGTACTAAGAACAAGCTGCCAAGGTAAGAAAGACCACCATGGTGTGTGAGGACAAGTGACGCCCCACAGCCATTTCCAATCCTAACAGAGAGGAGCTGGAGACAACCTGCGGGACAGAAGGCACTGACTGTGTCAACTCACGTTCTTGTGGGGAACAACATGAGGGATGTGCTGCAGGATCAGCTGAGCCCTTTTGCGCTCCTTGTCAAGTTCCTGGAAGAGCAGGCCAGGCTTGAGATCCCTTCAGGAAAAACACAAGTATGATTACCAAAACAAGAAAATTCTTTCTAGTGCACGGCTGGCAACATCAGGCATGTGGCCAAGTGGTGCCCACCCACTTTGGGGAACATTACAGCCACTCCTGCTTGCAAGGTCTGTGTCTGTCTTGACAACACACAACAGAGGGAGTGGCTAGGGCAGAGGCTGTCTGGCCCCAGAGCCCTTTAGGGCAGTTTGGGAGGCCCTGCTCTGGTGTCACAACTGTAACTATTTCATTTCACTGACAGAAATGTTGACAGGCTCCTGAGTTCAGTGCCTATCACAGGGCTCCCCAGCCCACTTCCCCAAACCTGGAAGTTTTTACTCAGGTAATTTTGCTAATAAATATAACTATCAGGTCATGTGAGAGTCCCCTCTCTTCCCAGGCTAGATGAGACAGCACCGAAAGTGACCTGGCTTTGTCACCATCTACTGACTGGAATGACACTAGTGAACAGAGGGGATTTCTGGTGACACCCCCAGACACGTGCTCCACAGGAGAGCAACTCTTCCTACAGACAATGGATGAGGTGCAAGACAAAAGATGGCTTGCTCATCGCCCTAAGTCCAAAGCCGAGCAGCTGGGACCCTGCTTTGCAGGCCTGAGGGAGGACCTGGGCTTCCCAGCCCTTACTCACTTTCTCAGCCAGTGGTCCTCAGGAGCAAAGCGCCTCCGGCAGTCTCGCTCATACAGCACCATCAGCCACCCGTGGACAGACTGGAACAGCTCCAAGGTCTCACCCTTGGCATTCTCTGTGCAGCAAACAGGAGTGGGTCAGAGCTGGAGAGCTATGCTCAGCATGTCAGGCCTGAGCTCTAGCATTCTGCTTCAGTAGAACCACAGGCTTTCTGGAATGTTCTAAATGTCCCTAGGGCCTGGGTAGTTACTCAGGTTGCATACCATCCAAAGGGCCCTTTCCTCTAAGGAGCTTTGGACTGATCTGGCAGAAACGTGTCAGAAAGCAGACTTGCCCATAGCAGGAACGGGCACAAGCTGCACCCCCATGGAAACCAAAGTGTAGATGTAAAAGACAGGTCAGAGTAGAGCTTGTCACTAGCAATGACCCCATGTGCATAGCCTAAGGAACCTGAGGAACCAGCAGAGACCTCTGTAGTCACACCACTGTCTCATGAGTTCACCCAGCCATAAGACAGGCAGCTGAGGGGACAGTCTGGCTTCCTGGGGTAGCACCGAAGAACGGCAGACACCTTTGCCTTACCTACAATTCCATCCCAGATCATCTTAAACACGAAGGAGTTGAGGAAGGAGGAGATGGTGACCAGCTCTTCCAGCTTGAATGAGATCTGTTCTTCATAGACCTCAATGTCATCGAGGATGCTGCACAAGGCAGAAAACTGTTCAGAATGTTCCACTGAGATGAGACAAGTGAGTCCTCACTGTCTTCTCAACAAAGCAAACAAGGGAAGCAGCACTGGTTTTTCTAGATAGCCTGTGAGGCTCACAGACAACCGGCGTGATGTCTCAGGTCTGCTTCAGAGAAAGCCAAGGAGCAGACTGCTGGAGGGAGCTCACTAGTCTCTCTACCTTGTTTACTGAACTTGCTCAGAGTAAGAGAACAGACAGAACAATGAAGGGAAAGCAGGAGTTCTACTTGGGGCCTTGCTCAGTGAGCCGCCTGTGGCACATTCTCCACCACACTCCATTCATGCCTGAGCATAAGTGAGTCCTGAGTCAGTCAGTGCTTTTACTGAGGAGTACTGTGAAGCCATATCCCACACCTAGGAGAGATGAGTGGTATGTGGTGCTTGTGAGTGAATGAATGAACAGGATGAATGCACACGTGACACAGCTCAACTGAAAGTTCACAAGAACCTTTCTGTGCTTTAGAGTTCAGTCTTGGGTTAGCCTTGCCTCGGCCTTTTGGGTATCTATCGTGTTCACTAGACCCCTTCTTCTAGGACAGACACCCAGTCAGCCAGAGACATGTCCCTGAGCCCTCTTGATATGAGATCGTCTAGTGAATACTCCTGTTTGAGTCTGTAGAGCTTTCCAACTACCTTTGGGGAGAGTTGAAGACGGCAAGAGCAAGTGAATCAGGGACACAAGGATTCTTATGAATGCCCCGGTGTGCCTGACCATGTTCTAAGTAACATCTTCTCTTAGATACTCTCTGCGAGGGAGGAGATGTTATTTCTATTCCACCAATGAGGAAACATTGGCTCAGCTGTCTACATAGTCAGCTTGCTACCTGGGCAGATTATCCCCTTAATCCTCAGCACATGCCTCAGAGGTGGGTGCTGATGTTACTTCATTTATAGTTGAAAACTGGTATCTCAGTAAACAACTGGCCTGGGTTTTACACCCTGGTTTCTAGTTTGGCGTTTTTCTGTAATCTACCTATCAGTGAATAAATGGCTGAGGGTATGATTTGAACACATCTCCAGAGATCTCCGAGGCCCAAAGCTGCTGCCCAGAAAGTACCTAGCAACTGCTGAACACCTGGCACATGCCACCTGCTTTGTGAATGTTGTCTATCTTTTTGGTGGGAGGTGCAAGGGGTTATGGATTATTTCTCTGTTGACCAGGCTGGCCTAGAACTTAAGAGCTCAAGCGACTTCTCCTGCTTCAACTTCCTGAGTAGCTGCCATAATGGGTGTGTGTTACCCAGCTCTTGGCCAGTTCTTACAGCAACCCGCCATACAGGTACAGTTACTTGTTTTCCCACCCTGCTGATGGCCCTGTCGAGTGCAGGGTATTCAGTCCACATCGACCTACGTGATGAGGTGCCGGGAGCAATCACAGAACAACATCAGCATGGCCAGGAGCTGCTTGGACTCTCCAGTGTCATTGTTCAAGCATTCCAAGAAGAGCTTTAGCCCTCCATGGGGCCCCAGCTCACAAATAAATGCCCACAGCTTGGGCAGCAGGTCATCAAGGTATGTAAGTCCTGGAAAAGGAGAGAAACCCAAGCTTCAGGTGGGGACTCCAGCTGGTCTGCTATTTATTCCTTTCCACTAAAAAAGCCCAGCACTTAACCAACGTACAAGAAAAGGTCCAGCAGGAAAAGCTTTCTACCCTGAGAGCCACAACAGCAGGGGCAGCTGACACTGGGTGGATGCTCACAGCGCCAGACTCCAGTCTGAAAGGCTTACAAGAAGCATTCACCTGCAAAGCCCAGCACAGCACTGCCTTATAAGAGAAGCTGAAAGCACAATGAGGCTTGGTTACCATCCCTACCCCACTGCTGGAGTCAGAGCCAGAGAGAGAACCTGGGTCCTTCTGATGCAGCAGCCACGTTTTAAGTCAGGAAACCGGCTATGGTCAGAGGTTATTTTTAAGCTTTGCAGGCCAGGCAATCTCTGTTGTTAAAAGCTTGAGACAAATTAAATGCAACAGAGTTTAACTGAGTGAAAAGCAACTGCATGCCGGCAGGATTCAGGACCAAATATGGTCAGGGTGCAGCTTCCAGGTGGGGCAGGCAGTGTGCATCCCAGTCTGGCCCTTCCTTTATTGAAGAAGTCTGGCCAGCTAGCTGCCCTGACTGCTAGAGGCTTGCTGCCATGGCTGTGACTCAGCCACTTGTTCAGCTGTTGTCTTGGTCTTCACAGTAACTAAGAACAGACCACGTTTCCCTGAACATCGCTACCTGCTCTCATTGTTAGCACAAGCAGACACAGGATTGAAGGGACTGAATGGATTTGTATTGTGTCCCAATACAAGAGTGTCTATGACAGTAAGTGATAGGCTGGCGTGGTATATGAGCAATCTCACAGGCTCACCTGCATTTAAATGAGCTCCCTTCTACCTGCTCCTGAGATGCTATACTAAGACCAGGAAAGCAATGAATGTCTGCAACAGAGACATTTGAAAATGAACCGAGGGGCAAGCAACAGGTACAACGGGAACCTGCTAATCTGCTTCCTGGGGCTACAGGACCTGGACACAGAGACTACAGAATGGCACACCTTCAGCCAATGCTGTGGCAGTGACTCAGAAAGCCGGGGCTGAGGCTCCAGCATGCTGCAGACACAGCTAAGATGGCCTAGAGAGAGGCAGGACCTGCACTAGACCCAGTATCTCTCAGTGGGTAAGGCACTCTCAGAATGCGTCTCAAGCCTGTCTGGGTAAGATGTGCTGCCTGCGGTGTGACTCTGGGAGACCCCATCAGTACTACATAAGGGTACAGACAGGTCAACTGATGACCTGTGAAGAGGCAAAGAGAATACAAAAACAATGCCTGCTTACTTCATGTCCAGCATACTGGCTACATGAGTGCTCATGCATAGGCAACCCAAATCACATACACTCAAGAATTCATAATCATACACTACAATGGGCACAGAGAAAATATCTTAATGAATACAAGAAGAAAGCAGCTGTTCCTGTATGACACACACAGGAAGCGACAGCCTCACAGGTGGACACAGGGCTGCATGCTGTCAGAGCCCAGGAGCACAGGGAGAGAGACTTGGGCAATAATAAGTGGAAGGGTACAGCACAGTCTACTACTGTAAAACCATGTGGCTCTGTAACCAACTGAAGATTACTACAGCTAAGGGAATGGATTCCAGAACACTTGCTTCTGCACAGGGGATGACTTCCTTAAAGAGACAGAGGATAACCTTAGAATCCTCTCCCCCAGGAACCTCAGGTCCCACTGGCTGGAAATGCCAGCAGCTCCTGCCCTGCTCCCCTCCCACCGGTCTCTTCTGGGGACTCAGCCAAGGCTCACCCCTGCCTCCAGCTCAGCAGGGAGGCCACAGAGGTGCTGTCACCCCTCGTCTTTACACCCCAAATACAGTCTACCAGTGAGAACTACAGATGCACCTTGAAAACACACCTGGAGCCACCTGCTTGGTTTACATCACTTGTGACACCAGTGGGGTGACCTGGCATCCCCTTGCCATGGAGAGGAAGTCTTGGTCAGGGTGACATTTATGATACCAGGCTGCCTTTCACAAAGAACTGTGCGGCTCTTGACAACAGCGGGGCGGGCCTTCCCACTGTCACCTTGCTCACCACTCCATGGCCTCTTTTACTGTGGCAGACTGCTGGTTTCCCTGACTCTGAACTATAGTCCTGGGACAGAGACCCTGGCGGTCTTGTGTACCTCAGGGCCCTGCACAGACAGGTCTCTGACTATCTGAACTGAATAAATAGGCATTACTGACAGAGGCAGCAGCAATGGAAGACTTAAAAGCCCACATGTCTCATCCTTTCCAAAGCCAATAGCTTGCTTGGTTAGAAAGATCCATCTATATACTCAGGATCAATTCATACCAACAACTCTTGGGCTGCACCTTAAAGCCTTTGACCCTCAATTCTGTCCTTACAGAAGAGAATTTCTTGCTAAGCTATAGAAGAAAATGTGGGACATATGCAGCCAATAAAAATTAGGTTTCTGAAAAACGGACATGATAAAAACTTATGAGTGATGGGCAGAAAAGGGTAAGGTGAGATGTGCCTGTTGACTACATATACACTGTGCGCACTGGGCACAGGTAATCACCGCTGGGACGTGATAGTGCAAGCACTGTTCACGGTCTTCTTCCTGTCTCTTATCTACTCAAAAAGAGAACTTTTTGTGCTTGGCAATAATTTAAGAGCCAGGCAACGCTATGATGAGGCTGGCTATCGGAGGCGCACTAATCTCTAGCAATAGCTCAAAAGGGCCCACCTACGAAGTCTATTTCCTGAGTCGAGGAAGCCAGAAAACAATGGTCAACTCTTTCTAGGACAAACGGCCCGCTGACTGGAAGTGGAAGTAACTGGCTGGGTGTTCTCACCTGTGAGGATCTGCAGGCGGATCTGGGTGAGCGTTGTCAGCGAGGTCTGGTAAAGGACACAGATGCTGCAGACCTTCTGCACCTCAGCAGAATCTACTCGTCGGCCCCCGACAGGCCTGAGGATGTTCCGAACCGAAGCCGACTTCTGAAATGCACGCTTGAGAAGACCTGGCACGAAGGGAAGAAGACGTACGGCAGAAGTTCAGCCAGCTGCCAGCTCCCACCTGTCGAGGAAGAGCATGGCGAGAACCCCAGTCACGGCAGGGGCGCAGGGCTGCTGTGGGCTCAATGCCTTCCTTAGGGATAAGTGGGAAAAAGCTAACACTGGACTTTCAGTGCAGCCCAGAGACCCCTTCAGATCACCACAGTGCTGTCAGCATAAGCCAGACATGTTCAGCTGTGACATGGCATTCTCTTTTGTATCACCGGATTTCATGAGGACTGTATTAGAGGGAGCGGAGGCAGAGGCTGGGACCAGGCGCTGTGTATGGGTTTTGGAGGGAGTGCCATGGACTCCCTCAGGCTTCAAGCCCTGGCTGAATGGCATTCCGCTTCTGCCTTTGGCTTCCTGTTCATGGACAAAGGAAGTAACACTCAAGGAACTGGCGAACACCACCACCCACCAGCAGCAGAACCATCACTTATCCTGGGTCAGCAGTGTAGGCAGAGATCACTTCCTTAACTGTGATCAAAGCAGAATAAGAAACCTTACTTTCCCAAGTGCCACCTCTACTGAGTGCTGCTGCCAAGGCACCAGCCTGGCCTGTGCCCCTCTGGCCCCTTGGAGGAGTCCTATCTGGGAGATTTATGACTAAACTAAAAAGGCCGTAAAGTCCCCTGCAAATGGGCTTTCTGCCCCTCCCTGGTAATAAGAAATAGAGGTCTATAAAAGCCCTTTCCCTTCGAGAAGTTTGCAGGCAGGCTGAAGCTCAGAGACAGCGCGGTGACCCCTGAGCGTGCTGACTGCCTCGATCCATCTCACTCGCTCTTACTTCTACCCTATGACGTGCCCTGTCTTGCTTCATGTGGACCTCAGCAGCCTACAGAAGACAGTGGGAAAGGTGAGTGTCCCACAGCAGTGAGGCATTCACACAGCCTGGGTACAGCCACTCACTCTTCACTGGAAGCACGTTCTGAGGGGATGATGGCTGCGCAGGGGCTGGCTCTGGGTGCTCCAGCAGCTTCTTGCTGAGGATGTCACAGAAGAAAATGCGGATGAGAGGCACCCCCCATAGGAACTGCAGCTGTCTGGTGATCAGGTACATAGACTCATTGAGGCTAGGATGGAGCAACAGACATGCATGTCAGTGCCACCCACCATCTGCAAAGGAGAGCCTGCTCCTGTCTCAGGTGGCCTCCATACAGGGGTGTACAGTAAGGACAGAGCTGCAGGTCACTCGCCTGCCACCCCAGCATTCAGGAAGCTGGAGGGCTGCAACTTAGAGACAGACCAACATGAGTTGCCTAACGGGCTTTTGTCTAAAAAGGAACAAACAAGAAGATCCCAAGAAATCTCCTGTCAAAGAGGCAGAATGAAGAAACTGCCAAGGAGAGTTGGGTTTGTAGAGGCGTCCGGTCTGCATCTGTCTGTCATATCAGTCAAGCTCCCATGCTGCCCTCAGCACCGCTGCCTTCGCTGGGGCAGTCATCATGGAGATGCTCCTGCCAGCTGGTCTGCTCTTCCTCAGTCAGTCTTGCCTAAGGGGCACTTCTCTGCAAGCTGTATTCCCAGGACCACCCCTCCCCCTAGAATCTATCTATCCTAAGCTGGCCCCACCAGCTTGTGGGAAGAGCCACAAACCCACTATATCGAGACACAGCAACAAACCTATCAGGGTCCAGAGTACTCAGCAATACACGATGGACCCACAAACAACCTTCTTGGAGGTGTGATATTATCACCACACATTTCAGATAAGGAAATGGGCCAGGAGAGCTGCCTACAGACCTCTGGAGAAGACAAGGCCTGCCTGTACATGTGCTCTTGCTCTCCAGTGGGATGTCACACAGAAGTGGACTTCCTGGGGCAATGTCTTTTACTGTCTGGACGGGTCTCAAGGAAGTTATTCTGGTACAAAGGAAGGGGCGAGTCTCTGGCATACCTGACACAGACCAGTGGGATATCCCCAGTGCCTCAGCCTGGTGCCATCCCAGGGCACACACTTCTGTCTATGTGGCTGCCTACCTTCACCTCTGTTCTTCCCCTCTTGTCTTTCTGATGATTCTGAGTCTAAGACATTGGTTCCTTGTGGAAAGACCGGAGGGCTCTTATCCCTTTACATTACTCACCCTGCCTCACCACTTCTCAGACATGGCTGCCTCATCAATCAAGCAAAGTAATAATGGAGAAGAAAACATCGTGGACAAGGTTCATAGTTTAGTGATTAAAGAAAAGTGAAAAATCATATAATTTCATTCCTATACATAAAAATATATTAATAGAGGATGAGGATGAAGGGCCAGTCACCCAGATCATTTTGCATGTGACGATTCTGGGATATTTAATGTTTTCTTGGGTCTGGGGATTGGATTCAGGGCCTTGCACCTGCTAGGCAAGCCCTCTACCAGCAAGCCAATCTGCAGACCTGATCTATGTTACAGAATAAACAGGTGTTATTAATAGCAAAACAAAAGCACCAGAGTTGGAAGAAAGAACAGGAGGCAGGAGGGATGCGGGAGGGAGAGAGCAGAAAGCTCTCTGCGGACATACCCATAGTCCACAGACTGGGAGAACCAGCCGAGCACAGGGTGCCAGTGGGTGAGGTTGGACTTCTTCTGGGACACGTACTTTTGGCAGTAGCACAGCATCTGTGTGAGCACACTCACAAAGCCATCCGTTTCCTCCTCTAACACCTTGGGGTTGAGGGACCCCAATTGGAGGATGTTGCCTATGAAGAGAAAGAGCTGAAGTCAATGCCAGATAGGTGCACTGTGGGGTGCCCTGTTCTCTGCTTGAGGCTCAGGCGACCATGTCTTAGCAAGGAGGAGAGGGTATGTGAGGGATTCCAGTCAGCACCAGGGGCTGGAAGAACCAAGCTGACCTGACCTTAAATCCTAGTGTGACCATGGACAGCAACACACCTCTCCATACAGCCTGCAATGCCATCCTTGGCTGTAAGGCAGGAGTAATGATGCCCACCCTTCCTATAGCTAGTAGGCAGAGTCTGGACTGCCAGGCACACAGAAGGACGCCATACTTAGCACCGCACTTTAATACGACAGTAATACTTAGAAATCAAAAGGAACGCGAGATGTGACCTCAGCTAAATGACCTGGGAGATTCTGTATTCAGTGTTTCTAAAGTCTTCTCCCTTTGGAATCCAGCCCAAAACACAGGAGCTATAACTAAGGCTGGCTTGACTGATCTGAGGGAGCCAGTCTCTAAACAGTTCTCTCAGAGAAGCAGATGTCCACTGTGTTCATATGCATCCACCCACAGACCACCTACCACAGACCACAACACAGTGACACCATTCTGATCTGAGCCCCACCCAAAAGCTCCCTCCCTTTCAGGGAAGAATTCTACAGCCAACTCACCACACGGTGTCCACTTAGTTCTGTTCTATGAGTGATTCTCACTGTTCATCTATCTGCACTATGGAGATGAGTCTGGTTTTATATAAACTTCTGCCAAGTGCAACATGTAGGCTTCCCCATGGCCACAAAAACCCCAAACAAACCTAGACTCACCCATGAGACACAGTGTGTGACATCCCTCTAAACTCTCACAAGCATCGCGGCAGCGGTCTCTGTCTCTTAGAAAGATGATGAATTTTCGAAGCATGTCATGGGATTCTAAAACATGGAGACGCTGAAAACAACAGCAGACAGTTATTGTGGAGCTGGGCAGGGCTTTCCAGTGAGGCGGGACCTGACCCTGCTTTCAAGCAGCAGGGAGATGGAAGATGGCACAGGACTGTGTCTACACCAGTTACTGGGGAAACTGGGGGAAGGAGCAAACAAAGTGGGAGCGGGCTCACCTCGGGGGTCAGCATGCTGAGATGAGTCACAAGAGCAGGTACCGACAGGACGTGGATGACGAACGGTCGCATCAGGTTGTCTGAGAACTGCGCAGCAACTACGGGCCTAGAGAGAGGGCAGATAGGCGGGTGACTGTGGGTGACTGGACGACACAGGGCGCCCCGCAGCTGGGAAAGGTCAGTACTTTATGAGTACTAGAAGACATTTGGAAGAAGGCAAGATAAAACCATCTATGGATGGGAGGGGCTTCTGGTAAGACAGAAGAAGCTTCCAGTCCAGCACACTCTTCAACAGAGCAGCCACCCAAGAGCATCCCTAGGGGATGACTCACCATGACCTTACACTTTAAACACAGTTTACTTTAGTATCTACAGTCTGATATTAACATTTAAAGCACAGACATAAGATGGAAAATATAAAAGTACAAAGAAGCCCAGAAAAACAGAGAAGGTCAACAGCATGCTTTTCTGGGGCTCTTCTGTCTGTTTCCTAGGTTATCTGGGTTTTACAATAGCGTGCATTGTTTCCTTAAGAAGATGAATATTAAAGTAAGCTAGCATGACAGTGTATACAACTGATTCCAGCACAGGGAGGCTGAGGCAGAAGAACCATGCTCAAGATAACCAAGGCTATAGGAGACTCAGACTCCAAAAACCAAGGGTAAGGGATGGAGCCCAGTGGTAGAGGGCTCCTATAACACACTAAGGCCCAAGCACAAAAACAAAACCAAGCCATCAAAAAGACAGAGTCCCCTATCTCACACCAGATAAAAAATAACTCAAAATAATTTTATAGCTAAAATCATCAAATTTGTAGAAAAAAGCCAGACATCTTTGGGCCCTTGAGTTATACAACGGTTTCTTAGAACTGACAAATGAGCCTAAGTACAAAAAAAGGCAAAGTAAGCTATTGGACAGTGTGTGATCACACACCCCACCCGGGAGGCGGAACCAGGAGCGCCAAGTGCAAGTGTCTGCAGACCTGCACCTGCCAGCAGGCTTGCATCTGGAACAAAAGAACTCACCAGCTCAGTAGTAAAAGACAACCCAACTTGAAGATGGCTCAACAAGCTACAGGTGGCTAGCCTTGGCTACACAGAACAGAACCAGGGAAGGGAGATAGCAAAAAGAACTCAACAGACATTTCCCCCAGATACACACAAGCAGTAACAAAGCCTTGAAAACATGGCTGACACAGCTGTCAGGACTGAGGCAGCACTTCATACTCACTAGGTAGCTGGTGAGGCTGGGAAGACAGCAGAGCCTCCAGGCCCACCAGCTGCTCCCGGGAATGAATGGCAGGTCTCCCTTCACAAATGAGTACTCATGACCATGCTCCTTCACCCCTACAAACCCCTACGAGGACCAGAAACACATCCTACACACAAACTCACACAGACATAACTGCAGTGGCAAGAACAGGGCAGAGACCCAAATGCAGTTTGTTACAGTAGCCACAGCAGGAAGGAGGTGCTGGCTCAATGAATGGATGAGCTGAGACCAGTGTGCTGATAAAAACACTAACAACACAACACGTGGCGTATGCTCCTGCTCGTGGGGCATGTGCAGAACAGGCCAAGCCAGACAAAGGAGAGATCCGATGAGGCTAATAGGCCAGGAGAACATTCCAGAATCAGAGCCTGCTGCTGCTTTGGTATGGTTCTGTGAATTCACTAACCCCCACCACAGAACTGACACCAGAAGAGGAAAGCATACGTGAATTCCACCTCAGTAACTACAATTTGGGGGCCCAGGATGCAGCTCAGTGCTAACATACTTGCCTAACATGCATGGGATTCAATCCCTAGTGCCAGAAAACATCAATCGCTGTGACTCTACTCTGACAATAGCAACACAGAACAGGGCTGACTTGGCTTGAATTCCAGGTCACAGTCCATTGTCCTGAGGAAGGCACTCATGCCGCCTGCCTGCTTAGCAAGCCTCTCACATTTCAGGGCCCAGCCCTAGAGGTCTTCCTACATCAGTTATCAAGACCCTCTCTTCCATACGCCTCCTGGGTAATCTAGTCTAGAGAATCCCTTGTGGTGGATGACCCTACAATCTTGGCCATTTCAATATTGGTCCCCAGTTGGTGACACTGTTACGGTAGGTTAAGGGAGGAAGAACATCACTTGGGTGGGGTGGGGCTAAAGTTTTGGAAGCCATTTCACCATTCACAAATTTACTCTGTGTGTGCTTGTGGGTGAAGATTTGAGTCCCTGGCTTCCTGCTCCAGCTTCCCTGCCATGATGGTGCCACAGTCTTATGTATCTGGAATTGTCAGGACACTTTATCATAGACATAGAAAACTAGTACATTTCTCATTAAGACTCTTGCTAGGTGATGGTGTCAGGTTGACGGTTAAGACTAACCAGCGCAGGAGCCATGCAGGCAACAAGAGACTAGCCAGGCAGTGGCGGTTCACACCTTTAGTCCCAGCACTGGGGGTAGGGATGGATGATGATGATCAGCAGATCTCTGAGCTAGAGGTCAGCCTCATCTACAGAGCGAGTTCTAGAACAGCCAGAGCAATGTTGCAGAACATTAGTTAAAGATGTGTTACATTTATTTATGCTTATGGAACATTAGTCTAATGATGAAAAAAATGTATTACATTTATTTAACTCTGTAATGCTGTGTTACTTTACCTGTCTAAAATACTTGGCTGGTCTAATAAAAAGCTAAATGGCCAATAGCTAGGCAGGAGAAAGGATAGGTGGGGCTGGTAGGAGAGAGAGTATGAAAGAGGAGAAGATGGAGGAGCAAGAGAGGGAAAGAGGCCACCAGGGCAGCCACCCAGCTACACAGCGGGTCAGCGGGTAAGAAGAAAGGCACCCAGAAATGGAGAAAGATTAAAGCCCAGAGGCAAAAGGTGAACGGGATAAGTTAGAAAAGCTGGCAAGAAACGAGCCAAGCTAAGGCCAGGCATTTATAAGAAAGAACAGGAGTCTGTGATTTATTTGGGAGCTGGATGGCAGGCCCCCAAAGAGTTAAAAAAAAAATCACTTACATTTTAAAAAGTAAAAAACAATCAACAACGGGGCTAAACAGCAAAACCCTGTCTTGAAAAACCATGAACAACAAACAATCAATCAAGAAGAAAACGACTCCTGACTCTTCAGTTTATACTATAAAGTTTACACTCTACAGAGTACCATCATGGGGACAAGAAAAAATTTTAAAGTTGATTTATGCTCATCACTTAACCATCCAAGATAATCTCATTGGTTTCAGTTGGTCAAAACAAAAGAAAATTCAGCTCTACATTTTAGAAGGAGGCTTAAAACAAGATGGCCATTCCCTCACAGCAAAGGCATGCAAGTGGCCGTGAAATGGTGTGGCCACTTCTCCCAGACACCTGGAGATTCCAGTCTGGGCTCTGCCTCCCTGATCCCAGGCTGACTCAAGTCATTAAAATAAGGGAGAAAGGCACTAGGTGGGTGTCCCACACAGGGGCACAGGGGGCAGCCCCACACATGTGCTCATACCATGCGATCCCCGTCTGCCAGCCAGAGGTCAATAGAGCTTTTCTCTGACTCCCTCAGGTGTCCACGTGATGCTACCTGTGTGGTAGAGAGCTCTTGATGCAAGCAGGCTGGGGTGAATGGGGACAGGCTACACTAGAGCCACAACTACTGCACACACAGCTCTACACCTGGGCCGAGGAAAGCCTCCAGGACTGTGCTGGCCTGAGAACAGCACATCTGGGAAGGTTCTCTGTACCATTTCCTTAGACACTGTACTACTGCTGTCAGGAGCCAAGTGTCTCCACTGTACAAGCAAACAGGGAGACTAAAGCGAGTCAGACTGACTGGGTTTAACGCCTCTTGAGACTTTAGCTTCCTTATCTATAAAAATGAAGATAAGAAAACGTGAGGAATCCACCAATGGATGTGAGAAATCCCAGAAGAATGCAAGTCTGTGATTTATAGCTCTGTGTACCTGGGGATTTAGTGGTCATGTTCAGGCACATCACATCTTCCTGGATTTCCACTATCCCTGACGGTGGCAAGACCTTTTCAATTTTATTTGCTATGACAGCGCATGTGCACATGTGCATATGTGTGTGGGTGTAGCAGCTGAGGGTGGGGTCAAAGGACAATTTTGTGGTGTTGTCTCCATCTACCTTTATGTGGATTATTAGGCCCACTCACATGAGGGCCTTTCTCTCGCAGACCCTGAATCTTATTTCAAAAGTTCCTGACCTGCACAATTATCTGCAAAGACACAGAGGGAGAGCAGTGCTCTCTGTTCAGTGAGAAAAGGCTTTGGTGCACCCTGACCTTCAGGAGAGGTGAGCAGAACGCTCTCCAGAGAAATTATGGAGCCACCAGAGCTTTCATTATTTTGTGCTGTGTTCTGAGGCAGGGGCTAAGGTGTTCAGGGCTGGCCTCCATCTCACTGTGTAGCCATGGGGACTCTGAACAACTGATTCTGTGTCTCTACTTCTTTATAGGCAAGCATCACCTTGCTGGTGTCTATGGTCCTGGGGATCAAACCCAGGGCCTTTCCAGCCCCGTCAACTGGTGATTACATGTAGCCATGATGGTAGGTGGAAAACCCTTGAGCCTGGACTACCTGTCTTCCCACTGCGGTGACAGGACACTGGACTGCGCCATGTATCTGCTGGCAGAGAGAGAGCAGGCTGCTTGTCCTGAGCTGGCTCCACAGTGGTGCTCCTCCCTCCAGGACCAGTTGGTGATCCTCTCAATATATTACGAATACTCTAGAGCAGTTAGGGATGCAGCTTTTCCCACTCGGTAGTTTTCAGACAGTAGGTCTAAGTTCTCTGAGGACACCTTCCTGTCTACACACTTGACACCCTGTATCCAGGATGCCTTTCCTGTCTATACACACACACACACACACACACACACACACACGAAAGGACGCCTTTCATGTTTACACACTCACACAGTGTATCCAAGTGCAGATCAACACCACATCCACACTCTCTGATGCTCCAATGCCACCATCTCCTGCCTGTGTTCCCAACCCCATTCTCCCAGGACCTATCCTTTGCCCTGGGCTCCTCTTTTTTTTTTTACTCTTAAAAACCCAAAAGGAAAAATAAACTCTATAGAGCCACCGGCAGAATAAACCTAATTTCACTGCAAACAGCTTAAGATCACACAGCCGAGGGAAAGTGTCAACTGTCACAGAAATGTCACCTTCACCAAGATAAACACTTCTTACAAATTCTGACAAGATGGGAGGAAAGAACCAAGAGGAGAGAGGCAGGTGCTGGGTACCAGTTTTGCACTGACATCTTACCGCAATGCCAGAGAGAAGGCTGCTGTTAAAGTGCCTGTGGACAGACATGGCCGGGGTCTGGCCAGGCCTCGGGTCAGCAGTACCTGAAAAGAATATTCAAACTGTCAGCCTGAGCATCGAGTCTCCATACCCATGTGTCCATTTGGAAGAAGGGCTCAGCAGCAGGGGTACATGCTTTAGCCCCAGCAATTGGGAGGCAGAGGTGGAGGACCTTTGAGTTTATGAGGCCAGCCTGGTCTACAGAGCAGGTTCCAGATCAGCCTGCTCTACAGAGCGGGTTCCAGAACAGTAGACCCCATCTCCAAGAAAATCCCATCTTCCAAAAAAGGAAACAAAAAAGGTAATAGGAACACTTCAGATAAAACCCTGCTGGAAAAGAAGGAAGCTGCTGGACATGGAGGCTCCTTCTGCTCATTCCTATCTCAGATGTTATGCTGAAGCATTTTCCTAACAAACAACTAAGGAAGTGAGGATCTGCAAGCTGGGTTCGGTCTTGGCTTCCCAGGAGGCTGAGGCTTCAAAGTCTGGGGGGGTCTGAGGTCGGCTTGAGCAACACAGCAATTCTCAAAAACAGTGAGTCTAAAAAAAATCCATGTGGAATATGACTTAAGCAACTAACTGTCCATTGTCCCAGCAAAGACAACAGATGAGATGACATTTTGTGCTGACACACTATACTATGGAGATGTGAAACTGAGCTGGGAGATGGCAGATAGAAGAGTCACATCAATGTCCCTCCTAAAGCCTGAAAAGTCCATAGCACCTAGGGAGAAGCCCACTTCTGCCCACTCTCCAGCCTGAGAACTGGCATCATGGGCAGAGTGGACAGAGGGCCATCTGAGAATGCTGTGTTAGAAACACACCATCCCCCTCCACCAAGGAGCGGAAACAGCCCAAGGCCTTCTTCCACAGTTTCGGTATCAGTCAAGACTCTGGACTGCCCTTACATCCATTTGACCAAGTACCACCATCCTCTCTACCTATACCAGTGACCTGAAGTGAGGGAAGAAGACCACTATGTGTTCAACTCTCCCTGCAGGGGAGAACACAACCAGGCCCCGCAAGGGCACATTAGGGACAGGGTCACAGACCTGCAACACAGAGTAAAATCCACGCTGGTTGAGATGGCCCATTATATTTGCACAGATGTGGTTCAGGGCTGGCCGAAGGCTCTCACCTAAATAAAGAAAACCGTTTGAGGTAATCTCTGGCCACATGTGACCAGTTTATGCAGGACAGAGAACAAGACCTACCTACGGGGATTTGAATGAGTCCCCAGTGACTGGACATTGTCCCCAGCAGGTGGTGCTGACTCAAAGAGTGTGGAAGTCTGATGGAGGAAGTTTGTCTCAGGGGCTTTGGGGGGAGGGGTGAGCTTTGAGTTTTTATATCCTTGCCTGCTCTCTGAGCCCCTGCTTCCTGTGTACAGAATGTGCCCAGTCTGGTTCCCAACCAGTAGGCAGGTTCCCAGCTCCTGCTGCCAAACCTCCCCCCTCAGTGGGCTGTACCCCACCCACTGTCTTCTCCCAGAGGCTGTCAGTGTCCTAGCACAGCTAAGGCAAGCACCAGACACAGCACCTAGGCTGAGATGCCAGGGGAGGGGACATTCTGCTTATGTTCCTAGCCCCATAGGGCTGATCCCACAGGTAGAGCTCAGCTGTTCTTCACCATGGATCATCTGACCCGTAGCCAGAAGAGACACTGTTGGCCCTGCCTCCTCTGTCTACGAGGACATGTGCAGGGCTCAGAACTCAGAGTCCAGAAAAATGTCTAAAACAAATGCTTCTTGCTCACTCAAGGCATAGGATTTGCCGAAACAGACATCTTCTACATATTTGAGATCACTGGTTGATAATCTATAGTACCTGGTACAAAATGCTCTGGAGACAGCCGCTGTACTGCCCTGGGAACTAATAGCAAGAATAGTCTGGATATTTCCTACGAGTGCAACTTTATCTTCCTACTTCCAGTCTGCATCTGGCTGACTCTGTGGCGGAACCTGCTTCTGCTCGGAGGCCATCTGCTCATCAGACTCTAGCTCTCAAGGATGGCTCACCACTGCATTTCTAGTGTCTATGACAGTGCCTGGCATATAAGAGGCTGCTTGATGAATGTGGACAATTTCTAGGAGAGGAGATAACTGTACAGTGAAATTTTATGGGCAAAATAGCATTATTATAACATTTTAGATATAGTTTTATTTTATGTGTATGAGTGCTCTGGCTGCTTGGATCCCCTGAAAGTGTAGCAGACATTTGTGAGCCATCATATGGTTGCTGAAAATCCAACTTGGAAGTTTGGAACCCAAATGGGAATCCTCTGGAAAAGCAGTAGCTGCTCCTAACTACTGAGCCACCTGTCCAGACCCTTACTACTTCTCTCTAAACAAATAACCCAAGAAGGCTTCAATGGAGTGTATCATCCACAGGAAGGGCTGAATGAGTTAAGAAGGAGAGCAGGGAACAACACCTTTACACAAGTTCAAAGGCAAGAGGGGTTTCCACACGTGCTAACCAACACTGGATTCTAGGAAGCAGCCTGGCGGGAAGTGCCAAGTGCACAGGCCCAGGCTCCAAGCCTCCCAGAGCTTGTGGGGCCAAAGTGCTTCTCATGAGCCAGAGGCATCCATCCCCCTCTATGGAAATGCTGGCTAGGAAAGATTTCTGAAATGGGTCCACACACCTTTTCCCCAGAGAATCTTCCATGTTGAAGTGTCTGTGAAGGTGACAAGCATGGTGAGGTGCAGTGTGATGAGCCTGGAGTCTTGTAAGATTTCTGGCTGCAAACAATGGTGTAAGATTAACGCTCACGCCCACGATCCCACTCCACAGCACATGCGAGCTCCACACAGCCGACACACACTCAAGTCACATAATGTACCCTAGACTTTCAGTTCTTAAGCTCAAATGCTGCCGGGAACGAAGAACTGAGCATTCCTTGGAAACAGGGCCCCAGGTTGCTCCACTCCGTGCCTGTGCTGCATGTATGTTGAGACAGCACAGTGACAGAGGACAACTTTAACACAGACTAACAGGGACCAGGGTTACAATTTCTGCCCTCACTACTTCCTGGCTGTGTGATCTCAGAGAGGTTTCTTAACCCCTCTGTGTCGTGGTTTCCTTAGCTGCTGACTAGAGACAACAGTGCTGCTTTCTTCACGGGCTTTGAGGAATCATGGCTAATGCATATGGATAGCTGAGAACAGTGTGGGGCAGTGTCAGCTCAGGTTCTGCTGCAGCTTCCTATAAGGCAGGCAAATGCATGCCTGCTTTCTAGTCCCAGAGACCCTAGAGTAGGCACACTAGGGAAAGACATCCAGAGACACTTCAAATCCTCAGTCACAGGAGTGTGGAGATTCCCTCAGAAACATGTGGAGGACAGGCAGCAGACCAGGCCTGAGCCCAGAGCCCCCACCTACCTCTGCTTCTGCTCGAAACTGTTCTTGGGCTTTCTTCCTCTTTCTCTCCAAAATGTTCTAAAATTTATTTTTATTTTGCTAAGTGTGCGTATGTCTCTCTTTGTGTGGTGTTTGTGTGTGTGTGTGGGGGGGGGGGGGGTGTACATGTTAGTGTAGATGCCCCAGACCTAATAGTTTTGGATGCTCATGGAGCTGTGTAGCGGACAGTTGTGAGCTGCCTGATGTGGGTGCTGGAGATGAACCCAAGCGCTCTTAACTGCTGAACCATCTCTCCAATTCATTCTTAGGTTTTCAAAAGGCCTCTTGGCAGAGATCTGTTGTGGAATGCAGATATGGAAAGTAGGTCAAAGAACCCGCCTACTAGGGGGAGGGCGGGTCGAGTGCCTGCATATGTGCGTTCTGGTGGGGATATTGGAGTTCTAAGGATGAGGTATAAGGGTGAAGACCACTGCTCTGTACCTCGATGCCTCACCTGACCAGCTGCCAAGTGTGTGGCTTGCTATTGGCTCATTTCCTTCTCAGGGCTGCAGCAAGAGCCATCCACCAGTCCCTTAACATGATCACTGGGGGCTTTGGGGACACTTATTTCACTGATCACCTTGAGTGACCACAGGACCAGGCTCCTGGAATCCACCTGTCTCTGTCCTCATTGCTGGGCTTATAGGTTCTCATAGCCATGGCCCAGTTCATGAGCTCAAGATTCAAATTCAGGTCTTCTTGCTTGCACAACAAACACTCCTACCCACTGAGTTACCTCCCTGCCCCTGAAGAGACTGTGGCAAAAGTAACCAATGCTCAATAGGTGCTTATCCAAAGAGAGGGTCACAGGAATCAGAGCATCTACACTGCTCTTCCCAGACAGTGGCTTACCCAATTCTCTGCCAGACCCCAAAGGCACAAATAAAAAGCAAATGATGGTGACTGAGCACAGGTGAGCATAGATGTGCTGGTTTGGGTTTGGATTTGGCTTACCTTGAGCTGTTCAAGAAGCTCACAGCAGTACCACAGGATGCTCTTTATCTGCTTAATCCACAGCAGAGTGAGGTCCTTGGAAAGAGCCAGGGACACGTACCATACCTGCAGCAGCAAGGAGAGCAGGGTGAGGGCAGATACGGCGACATCACAAGGGTTCATCAGGGCAGTAGGACCGCACAAATGAGCACATGCAAAGCAGTATATACATTAACACTAACCCAGAGATCAGACACCAGAAAAGGCAGTAAGTATCCTGAATAAGAGGCAGGAGCCAAGCACAGCTTTGTAGATGAGGATCAAGACGCCATTCATCCACTCAATCCTCAACTGCATATCTGTGTGGTCCATTGAGCAGGACCTTTCAGAGCACCTCAGCTAGCCCTCTGAACTTCGTAGGAGCCTCCCCGGCTCTGATTACTCACCTTCGGCTCATTCTCCACATCCATGCTGCTAAGGATGCTACGACACAACTTCTCCAATCTCTGCAGGGCAGAAAAGCTGGTTATGAATTCTCCAAAGTCATCAAAACATGAGAAAGAAGGGAGCGCATGTTTGGTGAGCCCCTGAAGCATGCAGGCAACATGTCAAGTGGTTCATACATGCACAATCATATCCAGTTCCTTCAGAGAGATACAGACACTGGCTACAGGCAGATTTCAAACCGGTGACTTATTCACCAGCCCTAGAGACAGGGGTTTTATTTTTTTGGTTTTTCAAGACAGGGTTTCCCTGTGTAGGCCAGGCTGTCCTCGAACTTGCTCTGTAGACCTGGCTGGCCTCAAACTCAGAGATCTGCCTGTCTTGGCCTCCTGAGTGCTGGGATAAAAGGCGTGCACCACCACCACCTGGCAAAATGTATTTTTTAAATTAGCACATTTCACATAAAAACCCAGAATGATGCTTCTTTTGGTGTCACCCTGTGGCTTAGGCTGGCCTCTAATTCACGACAATCTTCCTGACTTGGCCTCCCAATGGCCACCATTCCTAAGCATGGCACTTCTTTTGAAAAACTGGGCTTGCACTATGGCAGACCAGCAGCCATCTCTCTAAGCTGTGCCCTATACTTTGTACTTCTGTGAGCACCAGCACTGACCTCTGCCTCACAGCCGTCAGCCAAAAGCTCTTCAGTCACTCATTTTACCCTAATATGCAAATCAAGAAAGAGTAGAAACTGGAAAAACTGCTTACACCTGGGCTGCTCTATCTTCACATCTGCACCTGAAAAAGGAAGGCTCCAGTTTTCTCCCCTGTAATGGGGTCACCTCCCTGAGCCCGAAGGTCCTCATCTTTGTGACTGTTCTCTCTGCTGGGCCAAGGAGCCCCACAAGGGAGCTTGTCCGTCTTCTTTCCCTTTGGGGCTGCCCAGTAGTACCCTGAGCATGATCATCGGCATGGACTGCTTCCCTTGGCTGTCTTCCAGGCCATTCCTTCTAATGCCAGGGCACCAAAGTGGTTAAGTTTTATGATGTAAATAAGATTCCAATGTTTAATCCTAATCAGAATATCCAGTGTAACTCAGGCCTGCAGAACCTCTTTGGAAGACCGGGGCCCTTGCTCCTGGGGCCAAGGGCATAGAGAAGACCCCATCAGTCTCTCAGGCCTCCACACCACAGGCCACCACTCAATGATAGCTACTCCTGTTTCCTACTGTGCTGTCTCTAGTCTTTCATCCTGTCTGTCAGGTGCCTAATCCTTATTCACACTTAAGGATAGTTCTGTTAGTAACAGTCAATATGTGGAGACCTCCAGAAGTCTGAACAGCCGTCAACTGTGCCTCATATAGGCACCTTAAGGACAAAAAGGTCTGTGCTTATCAAACACCAAGTCCTGACACAAGGAAATGCAGCATGTATGTGACTGTCATAGTGTGGCACCATTAGGTGTGGCCTTGTTGCAGGAAGTGAGTAACTGTGGGGATGGGCTTTGAGGTCTCTTTTGCTCAAGCTTTCCTCAGTGTGACAGTCAGTTGACTTTCTGCTGCCTTCTGGTCAAGATATAGCATTCTCAGCTCCAGCACTATGTCTGTCTGTGGGATGCCAAGCTCCCCATCATAATGATAATGGACTGAACCTCTGAAACTGTAAGTGAGTCACCCCAATCAAATGTTTTCCCTCTAAGAGTTGCCGTGGTCATGGCGGCCCTTCACAGGGCTTACCTCATTGTCCTCTTTAGTTTTGTATATGAACAGCAGCTTCCTGGCAATCTTAAAAATACAAAGTGCACTTCTTTTACTGGACCCAGAGTCATTGGCGTTAAAAAACTCGTCAATCTCTCTCCTAGATGGGGAAGGGTCAAAATAAAATAAGACACCCTTAATCAGGAGCGCTAAAACTCGGGAAGGCTTCTCCAGCACCGTGAGGGTAAGGGCGTTCACTTTCTGTTCATCACCTGATGGCTCTGTACAACTGTCTCCGGCAGAGGAAACTGCGGACAACTGCCTGGATTACCACGGCTGAGCGTTCACGCTCCTTCTGTTCCAGCCTCTCCTCTCGGGCCTGCCGGGCTCTGTCAATGAACCATGCTCTGGAGGTCTGAGATACAGTGAACATGTCTGCAAAGCAGCACAAGCCCTGCGAAGACGAGAGAGCTGCTGGTGTAGGTCACCCGTGAACGCACAGGTAGTGGCTTGGGTGTAAAGGGAGTCGGCACCTGGGCAGCTTCCATCCCCCACAGAGCTCACTGCTCTCCTAACCCAGGTCTCAACTTTCTTCCAGCTCCTGTCTCACACCACTCTGAGACCAGAGCTAAGTAATTACATTTTCTGAAGGGAAAGCCTAGTGCTTGGAGTAGAGCAGAGGTGAGGGTGGAGCAGCAAGTTTAAAGAACATACAAATTAACCCATCCAGAGAGTGCCAATTAACTCCAGAAGTCAGGTTCCCAGACATTTGCCTTCTCTGCTACATTCCCCATACTGAGAAGGCAGTAAACAGCTACCTTCCATCTCGGTTACTAT
Organism: Phyllotis vaccarum; assembly: GCA_033318265.1. Classification (NCBI taxonomy): domain Eukaryota; kingdom Metazoa; phylum Chordata; class Mammalia; order Rodentia; family Cricetidae; genus Phyllotis; species Phyllotis vaccarum. Next base: position 58,393,156 of record JARWLC010000017.1, read on the forward strand.
GTTGTCATCGCTTTGGACACCCATTCACACAACAAATATTTACTGGCGCCTATACTACGCCCAACAACACATGAAAAAAGGGTTTTTTTTAAAAAAAAAAAGATTATTATTTCAAAATGTTAATTTTATTTGAGCAAGCACATGTATATGTATGGACACAGACCAGTGCCACTGTGCATGCCCACCATGCCCATGTGAAGATGGGACGAGCTATAGGGCTCAGTTCTCTCACTCTACCACCTGAGTCCTGGGGATGGAGCTCAGACTGCCAAGCTGGGCAGCAGGCCCTATCTGATGCCAATTTGCTCATAATTTTAAAAAGTTATCATTATGTGTGTGTGTGTGGTGTTTTTTGTATGGACAAGCTTGTCATTGTGTATGTGTAGAGATTAGAAAATAATCTGAGGGCTCAATTTTCTTTACATGAAGTTTGGAGCTTGAAATCAGGTTGTCAATTCTGCAAGGCTACCCCTGGCCCACCTGTTCCTCCGCTCCTGAGCCACCTCAGTACCCCAAGGTCTTTCTTTACAAATTACATCTATTGAGGCCAAAGAGAGTACCTGATGCTCGTGCAGAAGATCCAGGTTCAGTTTCCAGCAGCCACATGGTAGCTCACAACCACCTCTAACTCTAATTACAGAACTGATGCCTTCTGGCTGTGCAGGTGCTGCACACGAATGATGCACATACACACATTCAAGTAAAACACTCAGGTACATAAAAGTATAAGTCTTTTTTAAAAAAATAAATTTAAAAATTACATTTATTTTTGTGTGAGCATGTACGTAGATGGAATGTGTGTGGTTAGAGGACAACATAGAGCCAATAATCTCCTACCACCATGTAGATTCCAGGGATCAAACTCAACGTCAGGCCGGCCAACAAGTGCCTTTGCCATCTTACAGGCCCTCAGGGTTGGTTTTTTTTTTTAAAAAAACTATGTCTTGGTTTTGTTTTTTTTCTTGTGTGTGTTCCATGAGTGGATGTACGTGTAGGGGCACACGGAGAACTGAAGTTGATGTCATGTCTTTCTCCATTGCTCTCCACTGTATTTATTAAAGCAGGGTTTCTCACTTGAACCCACTGCTCACAAATCACTGGTCTACCTATTTTGAAGTGGCCTCAGAGACCCCATGTCTGCCTCTGAAGTTCTGAGGTTACAGTCAGATGTCACCCCTGCCCAGCACAGGTGGATCTGGACCTCTTGTTTGCATGGCAAGGGCTTTCCCATCAAACTTGTTTCCAACAGCCAGGACAGCCTACTTAATATGGATGGGGGACATTTGTGGCCACGCCACACAGGGAACTATGCAGTGCAGAGGTGGGAATTGTTTTTTACACCAAGTGGGTGGCTTTGACTACAGACAATCATACATAGCATTGACCCAGTGAACCTCCTAACTGGGTGATTTCTTTAGCTACCCCAAAATATGGCATCATCAGCTCAACTGACTAAAACATTAATGTGAATCATGGAGAAATCCAGACTTTGGGAAAAGCATCCTTGACCAGGTTAACTCATTCAAAGCAGCAGCCACTTTGAAACACATCTAAAATAAAAGATGGAACTAGATTCCTGTCACATGAACACATCAGGGACCTCTAACCCCTCCTTCCCTGACTCACATCTGTCAAATGACATCAGAGATTTGCCAACATACTAGGCTATCATCAACATACTAGGCTATCATCAGCAATACCCAAGGAAACATTACTTTGTGCACACTAATCAAACAAACTGCCAGGAAGTTCCCACTACAGCCAGTCCCATCAGCATCTCCTGAACAGACCAGCATAGTCTGCTCACCCCAAGGAGAGAAGAGCCAGAACTAGAGAGACAACCATGTTCCTAACTGTTCCCTCTTTCCTCCAGGCTTCGACAGCTCACCTGAGGATCTGCCTGTACAGCAGAGATGCTAGGTGACCATCAGTGACCGCACACAGCCTCTGGCTTCAGAGGAGTTGGTTTTCTGGCATAAGAAAAATTTAGAATTAGTACTGTTTTACAGGTGTAGCATCCCAATGTTACTGAGTCTAAGTACTATAATGTGGTTGATTTTTAAAACCATCTAGGGGCTGGAGAAATGGCTCAGCAGTTAAGAGCACTGGCTGCTCTTCCAGAGGATCCAGGTTCAATTCCCAACACCCACATGGCAGCTCACAACTGTCTCTAACTACTATTCCAGAGGATTCAACACCCTCACACAGTTGTATATGCAGGCAAAACACCAATGCACATAAAACGAAATCATTTTTTTAAAAAAATCCAAAACTCTAAATCCTTTTCAAAGTCTCCTCTAAATGTCACACCACTTCAAAAGTAACTCCAAGAAGTGACACACATTAAAAAAATAATTACCCTTCACATACTTGCAATGCTCTGGAAAAGAGTTTATGCATTAGAAGTGAAAACACTGGCTGCCTGTGAGACAACAGGGTTCCACTTCTCAGTGTAAAGGTAAAGTGAATGTGTGCACACATGGAAACGACACTGGAGTGAAACAGGGTTAAGAACTCAGGTTTGCTCTCTTGGTAAGGTAAAACTGAAGGGTCAAAAACAAATCCAAGTGGCAGTTTTGAGTAGTGGGATTATGGGAGCCCTCCTTTCACAGGAAGAGGCACTTGGGCCCGAGTCACATAGAACTGGTACCAGTTCCTCACCTCTGCACCCACTCTGTCAGCCCTGCTGGCAAAGAATCTCAAGAGTCTTCGGCCTTTGACAATAAGCTCTGGTGCCTGTCCTGAGAACAGACAGGTGTGTACCATGGTTCTACCGAAGTGTTAATAGAGCAGTTACAAAGCCTAAGGAGCATGTTATCTTACAGACACAAAAGGACTTTCTTTTTTTGACATTATTTTCAATGTGTGTCTGTCTGTCTGTGAGGATGTGAGTGCAGTGTCCAGGAGGGTCAAAAGTGGATGTCAGGTGCTCTGGAGCATGGAGGTACAGGTAGTCACGCACCATGTGATGTGGGAATGGAACCTGAGTCCTCTGCAAGAGCAGAAAGTTCTCTTAACCCCTCATCTCTCTCCAACCTGTTTATTATTACTAATCGCCCCATTTGCACCATTTCATTAAGCTGTTTTCCTATCCTCGGACGGATTTGCCAGGCCCAGCACGTGGGACATGAACCCCTGGGCATACTGTTTAAACTGTGACCAGTCAAGCTCCTAAGAGGTGCCGGCAGTGCTCAAGGTATGCCGTCCTCTCCTTGAGACAGCCCTACTAGCAGTTTCAGAGATGGTTCTGTGGCTATGCGTGTGGGCTCTTCTTGCAGAGAACCAGGGTTCCGTTTCTAATACCCACAGTTCTAGAAGGTCCAACGCCCTCTTCTGGTCATGGGCATGAACATACATATACACAAGTAAAACACTCAAAGAACTAAAAAAAAAAAAATTTTTTTTAAATCTTTTAAAAAAGAATAAAGAGATCGATAGTACTAGGCAGGACAGATGAGAGAGAGCCCCCTCCCAGCAGAAAAACACCCAGAAACAGTACACAAAGTGTACCCAGGATCCTTAACGACCTCAGAGCTTGTGCTTCTTTCCTAGACCTCCCAGGATCTGAACCCTTTCCTGGAATTATCTCCAAGGAAAACTTATACATTGGCTTCTATTTACACCGCACAATAGTCTAAGCTTTGCATCTTTCTCCATTCTTCCTGTACCTCCTCCACTTGCATAGTCCATGAATCAAGATGTACAACTCACTATTCCATTCTCATTCCCCTGAAAGCCACAGAGAAACAAAACAAAGACTAGGGACAGATCCGAGAAATTTATCCTCAGAAAGGTCCTGATTCTACCTCTCATTTCATGGTCACTTAAGTACTCTAGACCCCCGTTTTCTAAGGGTAATAATAAAGTCCGATCTCAAGGTTGTTAAAGAATTGCATGGAACATTTGCCATTCTTAATTTAGTCACTGCAGTATTGAGATTAGGAATAAATGGGGAAATATTAATGACCAGCATTTGGAAGTTCACTGTTTATAAGGAAGCCTTACTACACTGTCCTTACAAAGCTAAGAATATGGTTAGAAAAAGAAGGTATATAGATAGGACGATTAGAAAACAGTAAGTTTGTAGGAATTCAGATCTGGAAGAAAAAAACACCTCATGTCCCCCGGTGTCTCACCTAATAAGGGCAGCAACACTGTAAGATCAATTCTTGTCCCCAACTTAGTCTGGCTATACAATCAGTAAACAGCAGAGCCAAGCTCTCAGTGCTAACAGACAAGATTTGGACTCTGCATTACCTCTATATTCCCAGGAAACCTGCTTAAAACCCATCTACTTTGGATGAGACTAACTTCAAGGAGAGCAACAAAACCGCACAACAGTCCAGACAGTGAAGTAAAACAAATTTGCACTGCTCATTCCTTTATGGTGGAAAAGGCTAGGTTGCCAGGCTTTATGGTCACCATTTAAGGGCAAGTCACATAACAGACATAGTACGTATATTTAACTAGCCAGTTCTTTACAACAGCTCTAGCCTACTAGGCTATAATACCCCAATTTTAAAAGCTCAAGAATAGGCAATAGGTCTTAGATAATCCAAGATAATGCTCACAGAAACCTACATCGAAATGCAGACAAGGCACATAACTTGCCAGTGTCCTCCTGGTTCTTCCTGAATTTGCGCCCCAAAGGAATTGCTTACTGGCAAGTCATACAGACAAGATTCAGGATTCCACCACTCACAGAATGGCACAACAATGGAAAGATGTGAATGCCAGGCTCCCTGGTGGCTAGAATTAAGTCAAAATGTGGTCAAGTTTTTCTGTACTAAATGTGAGGAACCACACTAAAACGTATTAATATAACCTCTGTGAAACAATCTAATCACTCCATTTACAAAGGAGGAAACTGAGGGGCAGAGATGTGACTGGATTCACCCAAGGTCACCCAGCATGCGCACAGAACTCGAATTTCACTTCGGGTGACTCTTAAGGCCCAACGCCTTTCATCTGGCAACAACATCAACAACCACAACAACAGCCCGTCTCGCCCGTAATTAGCTGGCTATTAACATCAGTTGTCTCAAACAGGAAAACGGATGGTAAGGGTCCACAGAGAGAGCCCTGGAGCCAGAAAATCAGCCCCTAGAACCTGCCCCTCCGATTCTACTAAGCCAAGACTCGGTCCCCAGACAGCCTCCCTCGGCCCTTTGTCCCGCCACCCAGAGAATCAACCATCCTGTTCCCACTCGCTACCCACAGGCCGGAGATCTTTATCCGTTCGAGGCCCCCACGCTCGGGGTCCGGGCCGCAGCTGCCGCCGCCTCAGCCCAATACCCCCAAGTTCGGCCAGACCCGGGGCAGCAGCCGAGGCCCGGCCGCCATCTTGCCCCGGGTGTTGTGCTCCGAACTCTGCCTAGAAGCAGTTATACAGTTCCGGGAAACAACAGTTCCGCAGTGTCTTTGCCCGGGAAAGAAAACCTCTCTTTATGCTGTTCAGTTCTTTGACTGCCGAAAAGAAGAAACGTTCAGAAGTGGGATAAACACCTGACACAGCCCTGGGAAGGTGGAACCCACGCGAAAGGGAGTGGCTGAAAAGAAAAGAGGACCCATTTCATGTTACAAGGGACACTTTAAGAAGGGTCACTCTGCGGGGCGGAAGTGGGGTGTGGACAACGGAAGTGCCCGCCCCGGCCCCGCCTCCGTCCCCTGCCTTGAGTGAGCTGGGTGTTTCCTGCCTTTCAGTCCGGATTTGGAGACTCCAGCGTCCTCCGACTTTTCATGGTGAGAGTTGTAGCCGTCGTCAAGGGGGCTACTGGCCAGCGAGGGCGGCACGCCGCGGTGAGGCCGAGGGGGTGAGACCCGCCGGACCCCACGCGCGCGGTGGGCGGTGGGCAGCGGGCGCGATAGCAGAGGGGTGCTGGGTAGCGCGTGCGGCCGAGGTCGGGACGGGGGAAGGGCCTTGGAGTCCGCCAAGGGGCGTTTTGGGCTTGGGGAGGTGTGCAGGGTGGTGAGCGGACAGACTCTGGGTCTGGAGTGCTGATTGGAGATGGGACTTGGAAGATGGATGGAACAAAGACGGCGTCGAAACCGACGCTCGGGGTGGGAAATGAAGATTCGAGGGCGGGCGAAGAGGGGCCAGCAGGAATCTTAGGGAAAGAGCATTTGGCATCTTGGAGGCTGTCTTGAGAGGTTGGGTTTCAGGCAAGACAGGAGGGGGTTTCCACGGTCATCTAAACACATAGTCTGGAGCGAGTCTGTAAATTCAGTGTTTAGAATTCTGGGGAGGGATGCCAGGTGTCTGAGGTCAGGGTGCCTTAACCACAGAGTCTAGCCTCAAGTGGCATCTGGGTACCTGTCTAGGCACTTCCGTTGAGGCCTTAGGTGACCACACCTCGGTATCCAAGGATCTGGGCTGTGGGAAGGTTTCTGTTTACCTGAGATTCTCAAAGGTCTGTTCCTTGAATGGCTCTTTGTCCTTGGGTGGGGATGGGCAGAGAGATCAATCCAGGTCCCCTTTGCAACCCACTCCCTGGAAGATCAATCCCAAACTGGAGATAGACGAATCAGCATGTATTTGCTTTGATCCGTTCTATTTTGTGTTAAATAAGAAAAACTTTGGTAAAAGAAGCCCAACTACCATCAGTAGGTCTTCAGCTGGCCCCTCGCCCCCAGGCTAACTGCACAACCTGGGGACTTGTTCAGAGCTGCCAGGTTTTTAACCCTAACAAACCACAGACAGTCTGGGCACAAGGCTCATCAGTTTATTTGTACAGATCTGCAGGTCATTAATGATTTGGATGGCAAGATGAAGGCATTTGCTATCAGTCAGCCCTTGTACAGTTCTAATTCTTGGTTTCCTTCCCTAACAAGGCAGGATTGACACTATTCTCACTAGACTATTAAGAGAAGCTGGCTAAAAATTAGCAGGAGAACCTGGCAGTGGATGGCACACCTTTAATCAGCACCGAGTGAGTTAGAAGTATACAAGTCTCTGAGTTTGAGGTCAGCCTGATCTACAGAGGAAGTTCTAGGACAGCCTAGGCTACACTGAAAAACAAAGGAACAGAATATTAGCAGGAGAATGCCATTGAGCCAGGCTCTTGAAATTGGTAGCAATTGCTTTAGAAGCAAATTTTCAAAGAAAAATGCTCCACTTATTTCTTCAACTTAGTTTGGTTCAAATGGAGATGCAGCCTTTTCTGCCTTGTAGCCTAGACTTCAGTTTAGGGATGTGTTAAAGTTCAGTCAGCAGGGTAGTATGCCTCTTAAGTTTCCCTGGGGGAGGAACTCTCCTCAGATCCCTGTGGCTATTAGTTAAATTGACCATGGGAATCACCTGCAGAAGCCTTTGCAGCATCACCCACTACTCATTAACTTTCTGATTATCGTCTGGGTCTCACAGGCAGGCACCGGGTGTTTTGAAAGCACAGGTTGACTCTAGTAGCTTTGTTTGAAAACACCTGGTCTTAAGGAGCTTCAGGGGTAGAAGAGAAACTTCTACAAGTAGAAGGATTAGATGGCCCATGCTTTAACTTGAAGGAGGGCAGTATTTAGAAGATTGCTTGATGATAGCTTTAACAGTCTGTTTCACAAGTTGGGAAACTGAAACTTGGGTTCATGGCTCCTGTGAATGTTGCACAGAAAGTGATGTCCGCAGACCGGGGTTGCTGGCTTGTTTCCCTCTGCTCACATGAGACAGGCTGCAGGGATTTAGTTATTTTCTGGATTCTTTTTTGTTGTTTTTCCTGTCTTATTTGACTGGCTTTCCCCTCAAGTCAATAATTCTCTCCTTTCTGCCCATTTTTTAAAATCTTTCAAGCATTCAAATGGCTGCTTCCTGCTCTGGGTTCTGAAGCTGTGCAGTGAGATTCATTTATGAAATGCTTTGGTCAGGAATTCACTGTGCCAGCAGAGTAAGAAGTTAGAGAGCTTCTTCAGGACCACAGAGCTAATTATAACTGAATTAAGGGGTACAGAACCTTTTAGAACAGGGTTTGTCATCTTGGCCTAGCATTAGAACCAGCTGAGGGAATTAAAAAATATATATTTTATGTATCCTAATTGATCTTATAATAAAAACCAGGAGCCAGATATTGGGGGAAAGCTGAAAGATCAGAGACAGGAGCAAGCCATGGCCAACTCTTGTGATATTTAATGCCTTTGTCCTTAGTAAATAGCTGGAGACAGTCTCAGAAGGGGAGGCCATGATTTGAGACTGAAATAATGATAACTGGAGTGTTTAACAAGCTTGGGCTCTGCTGAGGGCTTTCTGTCCACCTGGCCAGTGTCTGATAACAGAGACATTCAGGTGCCCATGTCCTGCCACTGCAAAGGCAGTGTTGGGGCCTTGAGCATGGCTCTTAACAACTGAGTCCTTAACTACAATACATATTGCTCTTCGTCTTCCTTCCTTCCTCCCTCCCTCCCTCCCTCCCTCCCTCCCTCCCTCCCTCCCTTTCTATGTCATAGCTCTAAATATACCAAGCATCATGGTAAATATACCCAGGGCCAGCCAGGCCTTGCCCACGTCCTTTGCTTGCTTGTCACTGACCCTCGTACCTTTGAGAAGTGACTGACACTCTATGGTCAGTTCTGTGGCTTAATCAGGGTATGGCTACACAGATGCGCATTCATGAAAACCCAGGCATCTGTACATAGAAAGTATAATTCATCATATGCAGTGTCCACACAAGTGCACAGGTATGTTTGTGTCTTGTTTTGTGCATTTCATGTCTAGGGTATAGGTGGCTGAAGGGTGTGTGTGTGTGTGTGTGTGTGTGTGTGTGTGTGTGTGTATGAGAGAGAGAGAGAGAGAGAGAGAGAGAGAGAGAGAGAGAGAGAGAGAGAGAGAGAGAAGTTTATATCTGAAAGGTCATAGGAAAGTATTTCCAATTTGGGGCAAATTTCCTTTTATGCCCCCACCCCTGCCCTTGCTCTCACACACCTACCTGTAAGCCTTTCTTTTGCCCTCCAGGTCATCAAAGTTTTATTCATAGATTCCTGCCATGGCAGACATTGTTTCTGAGGGCTGCTGTGAAAACTTGGGGGAGTGTGCAGTGTTGTGTTTCCTTCATGCCTTAGACCCCAGGAGGCCCTGCCTGAGCTTTTGAAACCAGCTTTTGGGGTGGGTGTGCCCTGCCTGTGTGTATGCCTGCTGAAAGCCTTGCAAGGGACCATTCTTTGGCTCCACCTTGCAGGACTCTGACACAAGTTCCCCATCTGTGATTTCCAGCTCCTCTTGAGGATTGGGGGCAGAGGTAGAAATGCCTGCCTAGAACTGGGTAACCTTGACCTGTGCTCCCATCACTTGCTCACCTTCTTTGCTGTGACTGGTTGATTCTGGTTTTGTCTCCTGCCGATTAGAAAGATATATGCTTCATCATTATGTACTAAGCATTCACTGAGGAAAACTTTCTGGTTAAAAATAAGAAAAGCATCGTTTTTTGGATAGTTTGAAGTGCTGTGCTGTTGATACTCTCTAACCAGAAGGTATGAGGAGCATGTCTGTGCCCAGTGTGGCTGGGTTGCCTCCAGGTTGCACTGAGAGAAGGTACCTCAGGAAGAAGGAGCAGGAGTGTTCAGACAAGTGGCCCTGCTATGTGCGAGATACTGTCAGCAGACAGCTAACTCCGTCCTGGACGTAGGGCGCCAAGACCAGCAGAGCAGCAGGAACGTATAGCAGCTAGGAAAGGCTGGCTCTGCCATGTTGGTGTTCTGGACAAGACCGGTGTCATTTGTGTGCTTGGATGCAATGGTGGAATGTTGGTGTTTTTGTCCTACAGCATCATCTGACCTTTACAAGGCCTGAGGTGCTGGCAGCCCACAGTGTCTGTGGGGACTGCTTTCTCTTTCTCAGTTCTTGCCCCAGACTTAGGGAGCAGCAGATTGAGCCCACCCTAGACACCTCAGGCTCTAGAATTTGATAGGTGCATATTAAAATCAGTTTCTTGCATTAGGTGAGTCCCCATATCTAGAGGCTCTTTCTGGAGTGCTGAGGGGTCTTGTCTGGTAACACTGGAATGGAAAATTGCTCCTATTCCCCAGCTGGCCGCCTCATCTGTCTGTTGCTTGTGCTCAGGATCACTTCCTCCCATACGACGTTGTAGGAGTGTGGGTAGGCACCAGCCTACCTCATAAAACATGTTAATCTGGAGACCATCTAGATGGTCCTTTTAGCTGCTCGTGTGTGGCCCTGGCATGGCATTGGCTGCCTTGACATGCCGTCTAGGTGTTGTTGATACAGATAGATTTAGGGGCATGCCAACTCATGTCAACAGGGTCTGCAGACAAGGTTAGCCCGTGAGACAGTTGTGGATTGGAGTGAACTGAGGGGCGCATTCCTCTCCAGTCCCCCAGCAGCCACCATTTGTCCCCTTGCTCCAGTTAGTCTCTGATTTTAAGAGAAACTAGACACGAGGTCTTCTTTTCCCCTTTGAGCTTGCTCTTGAATTGTCAGTACTGAAAGTTTTAAATGCAGTGTACATATGGGCCATCATCAACATCTGGAGTGAATTCTGTGTGAATCAGCCTCGAGCTGAAGGGAGTAGAGGGGACCTAGTGTCTGACCCTGTCTTCTCACTGGCAGGAAGAGATGTCAGGAGAAAGCGTGGTGAGCTCAGCGGTGCCAGCGGCTGCTACCCGCACCACTTCCTTCAAGGGCGCCAGTCCCAGCTCCAAGTACGTGAAGCTGAACGTTGGGGGGGCCCTCTACTATACTACCATGCAGACGCTCACCAAGCAGGACACCATGCTGAAGGCCATGTTCAGCGGGCGCATGGAAGTTCTCACCGACAGTGAAGGTGAGTCCACCTGGCAGCCAGCAGCTGCTGGTTGAACCAAGTGCCACACAGACATGCTAGTGCTTGAGGACGTCTGTCTGTTCGGAAGTCCAGAGTTCGAGAGCAGTTGTACACACGCTTGTGTGCAGGAAGCCCTGAGAGACTTGGGGAGACTAGACTTAGTCTGGGGGGTGTGGTCAGGGAGGGCTTCCTGAGGAAGTGGCCCTGGAGCTTGTCTTGCCTAGCAGGTCTGCTATGCGACTTTGAACAAGATGCTCCTACTCCAGGCCTCTGCTTGCTTCTGTGGAACCGGGGCCAGGCAGGCTTCCCTTGCTGTTGTTTCTCTTCCAGTTAAGTGGGGTCACTGCCCCACCGCTGCTGTGCTTGCTCTCAGAAAACTGTTTTATGAGTGGGAGGTGCCCTTTTACTGGTCAGGCCCCATAGTGCAGAGTATTTGTGGAAGTGAAGACAATGGGACCCAGCTTCAGGAGGAAGCAGATGTTATCTGAGAACCTCGATCATTGTGAGTTTGGCCCTCCCTGTGGTAGTCTTGGCAGCCTTCTGGAAGAGCAGCTGAGAGGCTTGAAGGCTGGGCAAAGCTTCTTGAAGAAAGCCCTCATCTGGGTGGCCCAAACCAGGCAGGGTTCACAGTCCTTGTCGCTCAGCTAGACAGTGTCTGTGGACCAACAGGCCTACCCCTGCTGTAGATCATGCTAAGGGTAGCTTTTGTCCCATGCTGTCTTGGTAACCCAGCATCTGGGGAAGCAGTGTTGTCGCCAACATGTCACATGTAGCCGTCAGTCACCAAGCCTCTTGCCCCTTCAGGAGAATTCTCAGTCTGGCAGTTCACAGCTGTTGTTCCTGTTAATCTTCAAGTAGCCCTTTGCTGTGGAGTCCATCCAATACTTTTCCAGAGCTATGGGGGCTAGCAAAGGGGATGCGGCCACCGCCACCACCCGGAGGTTCTCTGTTCTGCTCTCTGTGGTTGGTCCTGAGCCAATCACCTCAGCCAGTGGAGACCTGGCTATCCAGCACGTCTGTCCTGGTGCCCTTGAAGGGAACACTGTATGCTCTGGCCCATGATCTACATACTTACGTACAAATAGGAGTAGACTTCCTGCATCTCTAAGATTCACCCTGCTTTGGGAGCCCCGTCACTGCCAGCTGTGCTGAATTTTGCTACAAACAGAAATGCCAGTGCTGGGCACACGGTTCAGCTTTGACAGAGAACTGAAGTTCGTTTCTAGCACCCACGTCAGGCGGCTCACAGTGGCCTCCAGTCCAGCTTCAGGGTATCTGATGCCACCTTCTGGCTTCTGTGGCACCCACATGCATATGCTCGTATGGACACATAGATACTGTCTTTAAAAATCAGATGTCATAAGGAACAGCTGGGTCCACTGTAGGGCTTCTGGTGAGAAGGGAAGGAGGTTTCCGAGTCCTGGCAGTGAATACACCGTGTTGTTAGGCATGTCTGAGAGAGTGGTGTGGGGATATTTTCAAATATAATATTGTACCTATTGTATATGGTTTTTCTTATGTTAGCTATAACCTTTTTTTAAAATTTGACACAAAAGGGGATATGTGAGGATATTTTCAAATATACTAAAAACAGTTGGACATATCTGAGGGATCTACCCACAGGCAGTCTAGGAGGATCAGACAGGGGTAACTCACACCTTTAATCCCAGCACAGGGAATATCCCAGGAGTGGTGACCTAGGACCTTAATCCAATCTGAGTTTAATAAGGTCATTTTAGTTTACAGAAGGAGTTCCAGGCTCCCAGGCAGGCAGTGGTGGTGCCACGCCTTGAGCAGAGAAAGTATTTAAGGCAGGCATAGAAAGACAAAGCAGGCAAAAGCAGCCATGGCTCACACTGTTAGTCCCGGCACTTGGGAAGCAGAGGCAAGAGAATCTCTGTGAGTTCAAAGCCAGCCTGGTCTTCAAAGCAAGTTCCAAGACAGCCAGGACTGTTACACAGAAAACTCTGTCTGAAAAAAGAAAAAAAAAAGATAGGAGGAGGTGGATCTGTCCTCAGATATCTCCGACTGTTTTTATTATATTTGAAAATATCCCCACAGAGTGGCTTGAGGAGAAGTCCTATGCCCACGCTGGTGGAAGTATCTCCCCTTTGCCACTGACACTGACCTGAGAGCAGCACCATGTGGGCATAATTCCTGAATAAAGGAGAGTACCTCACTGCTGAGCCCTGCCTGTCTCTGCCTCATGGCGAGGTCACAGCTGACATTTGCAGAGCCTTTTCCTGGTGTCAGGCATGGTGCCAGTTTTGCCTCCCTAGTGTTTACTGGAATTGTGACATTGAATGAGTGGCTGGCTTTCTTTGAACCTCACCTCATGATACTTGACAGGGTTATGAGAGTGCATGAGTAAGTAGACTAGAGATTCACATGGTCAGTGCTGGGTGGTTTGGGTATGCTGCATACTGGGAGGTGGGAAGATGCTAGAGTCCACACTCCACTGGGTGGGGAGAGCCCCACCTTGCCCTTGAGTAATGGATTGCAGCAGTTTGGCATTGCACCCTCAGGGTGTCTTTACTGACACAGTGGCAGTAGTGATGAGACCTTTTTCTGATTTCTCTGAAGAGCTGAATTCTGGCCATCCTGTGAGCTCCAGTGTCTCAGTAGGTTTATGCAGCAGCTCTTGAAGTAAGAATTAAGTTCTGGGCTGGGACGGTGCCTGCCCATTGTGCATGAAGCCTGGTTCAGTCCCCAGCACCAGAAACAACCAGAAACAAAACTGGGCGCGGTGGCATATGCTTGTAGTTCTAGCATTCAGGAAACTTTTGAGACAAGAAATCAAGAGTTCAAGGCCTGCCCAGGACAGTGAGACCTTGTTCGTCCCTCCCCCATTTCTCTTTAGTGCTGCCCTGCAGAGCTTCTCATACACCACACCTTCCCACCCCTCACTCCCTGTGGTCAGATCTCTGACTAGCACGTTCAGAATTAGGAGTGTAAAAGCAGGCTGAGGCAGAGGCATTCTTCGTATTATCTGCGCATACTCTCAAACAGCCACGTTCTTGACTGCTTGCCTCCTCTCCTTTTAGTTGTTAGCTTGGCTTGAGGTCCTTGGTTCAGCTCAGTTTCTTACCCAAAGACTCCAGGCCCAGGCAAGCAGGTGTTAGGCCTACATTGGCACAGTAGATCTCTGGGTGGATCCAGTGTACAGCCAGGGTCAAGGGCTGGATTTTACCTCCCCTGTGGAAGTTCTGTTAGTGTGACTTCAGACAGTAATTGCCTTTTTGCTTTTGAATAGCTCCTGCTCAGGTGTTTTCCTGTAGTAGAGTAATCCCTTCAAGACACATACTGCAGTTGATGGACCAACAAATTGTTTCCAGTTCCCCAGTTAGGGGTGTTCACTTTTCCCTGGGGACATGGTGTAAGAGCTGTGCCTTCCCTCTCATGCCTCACAACCTCAGGGTCTGCAGCAGTCAGCTCTCAGCCTGCCCCTGGTTGTCCCTCCCTAAGGACAGTGTCTTCCACTGCATTGGGTATTGCCAGGTGGCTGTGTGGCCTGGATATGTGCCTGGGCGCTGCTGAGCCTTCTAGCTATTGCCACTCTGTTTTGCCCGGCAGTTTCACTCTGTTGTGCGTCTCTTTTATGGTAATGGGTTTGGCTGCATCTGTTCCAGGCTTCTCCTTTTGAGCCACCAGCTCCCAAATTAGGACACAGAGACTTTGGAGGGGGGATCCAGACAGGGTTTCTCTGTGTAGCCCTGGCTGTCCTGGGGCTCTGTAGACCAGGCTGACCTCAAATTCAGAGATCCAACTGTCTCTGCCTCCCTAGTGCTTAAATTAAATGTGTGCACCACACTGCCTGCTTCTTATTAGTTACGAGTGCTTGGCCTTTATTTAAGCTTGTCTCTTACGAGTTCTTATGACTTAACCTGTTTCTCCTCCTCTGTGTCTGCTGGCTGGTGACTGCCTTGCCGGCCCTGCCCACCTCCCTTGCTCTCTCCCTTCTCTCAGTCTCTCTCTTTATTCTCTCTGCCCACCTCTCCGGCCTTGCTATTGGCTGTTCAGTTTTCTGTTAAACCAATCAGATGCCTTAGGCAGGCAAAGCAACAGATCTTTACATTGTTAAACAATGCAGCATAAACAAATGAAACATGTCTTTACTTAGCTAAATAGTCCACAATATGCATCTAATTAACACTTTCTTTTTTCCTTTTTAAGCCTTGCTGTTCTGTAACAGTAGGTCAGAATCCCTTTCCCAAACTTCTTCCCGGCTGACTTCTTGTGTTCTTCAGTGCCTCTACATGTATGATTTGCTTTTACAGTTAGGTCTTGGGCTCTTTCCTCTCCTTTTCCCTCTTCCCAGCCCACCTTCATCCTTTCCCCTCCTTCCCAGGGCTGGGACTAGGGCCCGGAACCGAACTTGCTAGGCAGGACTGTCTGCACTTCAGCCCCATCCACCGGTCCTCATGTGGCTCAGTGATTCTCAGACAAGGACTGTTGTTTGAGACCTGTGTTCAGAGATGATTGTAGCTGTCACAGCCCGGGTGCCAGGAATGCCACCTGCGGTGCACCCAACAGGCTCGATCTCAAAAATGAATCCACTTGATCAGTAGAGCGGGAAGTCCTGCCCTGAGACTGTAAATACCTGAATGTGGTGAGGGAAGGCTTCCCCAGAGAGGAAACACTGGTGTGCTTGCATGAGATGAGCCCAGCAACACCCCTGCCCCCAGCAACCTTCTCTTCTGCCTTGGTACCCTGAAAGCTACACTGACATTCTCCATCACCCATGATGTGGTGTGTTCTTGTCACGATCTGTAACTGACGGAGTGCTGAATGCTGTTCTCTGGTTGTACCTGTATGCCAGCACTGTGCAGTCCATCTGTAGAAGACACCTGCTGGATAGAGCTTAAGGGGAATTGTGAGGTGTGAGTAGACAGGTGATAGAGCTGGGGTTCTGACAGGAGCTCCTGCTTGTCACCATTGTGTAGGCACCAAGGCATCCCTGGAGCACGATTGGCAGGACATCCTACTGTCCTGATGGCCCTGGAAGCCGCCCTAAATGCTGTGTGCTCCTGGGAACAAGAGCTGGTTGATGGCTGGCTGCTGCTCTCCAAGCAGCTGAGCTGACTGTGAGGGGCAGATTCCTGCTTTGAGAGCAACCAAAATATTTCAAGTCAGAATGCTAATTGAAACCTCGTGGAGAGAGTGCCTGGCTCCTTTGCCCTTATTTGTTCAAAGCATGCCTTCCCCGCCAGCATTTCCTGATGTTCTTGAGCTGGAGCCCAGTGTCGCAGCCCGCCTCTTAGTTTATGGAAACTCTGGGCTGTCACTTGGGTAAAAGATTTGGGGGCTCCTGGCCTTTGCCCAGCAGTTGAGCTGGTCACGCCTGGAAGGCAGGACCCAGGAAGGCCCTTCCTGTCAGCGGTTTGTCATTGACTGCTGTTTCTCTTGAAGCTTGAGGGTCCTTATTCTTAGGGCCTGAATCCTGACCCTCATCCCCACTTTGGAATGCCACTAAGCATTTTGGGGACTGTGTATCTGTGGAACTGCAAAGATTAGTCTCCCTGAGAAGAGCAATTGAAGTAATACTGCCATTCCATACTGTCTCCTCATGTGGTCTGAGGAGCTTGGGAGCTGTAGGCCGGATGTATGTATTCAATTTACATACTTATACAGGTTTTATTTGCCTTTTGATGAATTGAGAACTGTTTAAATTAACTTACTATCCTTTAAGAATGAGATGAACAGAAAAATCTGAATTTCTGACTTTGCTTGGAGTACTAGAGCTCAAGAAGCCCTGGACTCACCTTCCTTCTTGGCCACTTTTGGCCAAATCGGTGGGGGCCATACTTGGGAGAGGGTGTGCTCCCTAGCCAGCCCCGGCCTGGACCACACGGCTGCACACTTGGGCTGCTTGCTCTGTATTGTATACAATAGAAAGTGCCTGTCCTGTTTCCTGAGACCCAGAAAGAGAGATGTATGGCACCTGGAGGTCAATGTAGGAGGATTTACCTTCCCAGCCCACCTTGTAGCACATGCCTATGTTCACAGATAGGGCATTTTCTTGGTGCTCCATGCAGGAAGCAGTGGTGTGGCAGTTTCCCACTGAAGGCCCTGGAGGGAGACTCCCCTTAGCAGAAGGTACAGGACCAAAACAGAACAGTCTGAGGATGCCCAGGATGCCCTTGTTTCTGTACAGGAGATCACAATCCGCACCAAAGCCACACGAGGCTATTAGCAGAAGCTGGATATGGGGGTGGAGGGCGAATGAGGTGGCCAGGTGTGTGACTTGATATATGGAAAAGGTACTTTTATTGTCCTCTTCCCTGGCTTAGGGGTCTGAGGACAAGAGATCGGGGGGGGGGGGGGGGTCAGGAGTAGAGGTACCTGGTCTTGCTCCCAACAGGGGAAACCTCCCTACATGCCTTGCCATGCACTCAGGACATGTGATCACGTCCCCTTGCCTGCTGTCACTGTGTGCTCTGGCTCACCCATCTGATTGCTTAAAATTTTTTTGAGATGTATTTATTTTTGCTTTATGTGTATGGCCAGTCCCCAAAGAGGTCAGAAGGTGGGACAGTCGTCCATATCCAGCAAAAAGTCCATGTGTCTTGCTGACTGAGCCCTTTGGTGGCAGAGTCTGTTCTGTTACTATCACTAGCCCAGGAGCACTTGTGGTGTGAAGTCTTGGATAGATCACAGCATTTCTCAAGTATTTGCCAGGTTCTTCAGAGCTCATTTTCAGGCTTTAGCCGCCCTAGGGTCTCATGGGACTCAAATTCCTCAGGAGTTTGGGGAAAATTGTGCCTAGCCATGGTGCTCAGCCCCTGTGAAAAGTACCGTGTGACTAGTTACCCTGTCACCTCACTGCAGGCTGGATTCTCATTGACCGCTGTGGGAAGCACTTCGGGACGATACTCAATTACCTTCGAGATGGGGCTGTGCCCTTGCCTGAGAGCCGCCGGGAGATCGAGGAGCTGCTAGCGGAGGCCAAGTACTACCTGGTGCAGGGTCTGCTAGAAGAGTGCCAGGCGGCCCTACAAGTAGGCACCCCTTCTCTCTGTTCCTCATGAGGGAGACCAGATCTATCTGCACCCCCCCTCCCCCCATGGGCCCTACCTCATTGAAATATTGGGAGAGACATTTTTCAGAGTAAGCCTAGGATCTGCTGAAGCAGGGATGAACACAGCTGTCAGAGAAGCATTCCCCATTATGAGGGTGTGGTCCTTTGTACCATCCCATCTGGGATGCTATTGTCTAAGGGACAGTACTTCAGAAACACTTTGTCCAGGAACTGGCTGGCTGACTGTGTTCAGATCTTTACCTTAGTGCCTGTATGGTCGCATCTTCTTACGCAGATTTCAATCCTTCTGGCTCCACCATGAGACTGACACCCCACATTTGTCATTGTTGGAAGTCCAGAGAAACCTTTAGACACACTCCCTTTACTCTTCACTGAAGCAGGACCAGTGAGAGCCAAGACCACAGAGCACATGCAGTTAGGAACTTTTCTTCCGAGCCTCAGAAGGTCCCTTAGTGCTGTAATAGGGTTGTGATTGCGCCTTCCCAGAGCCGTGGGGCTGTGTTTAGCCGTCACCGGAAGAGTATTTATAGTCCTCAGTTCAGGGTATTGCCCACACATCTCCCTGCTTCACTCTTACATTTACTGACATACAGGCACACAGCAGCACAACATGATGGATGGATCATGCCACCAGAGACTCCCTCCCTCCCAGACCCCCTCCCAGGCAGGCTCTCTGCTGCCGTCTGTTCTCAGCTTTAGACACAACCGACTAGACACCCCCCTTGCATATTCCCTCCCCTCCATTGACCTTCCATCTTCCTTCTCGAGGAAGAATTTAATCACAGCTCTGGGTTACCTAGTCAATCCTGCTGTGCCCCAGGGTGTTTCGTTTTCTTGATTTCTAATAGCATGTCTATCCCTCCTTGATCCCCAGAGTCATAGATAGGAGGGCCAGTCTCATGCTGGACTGTCCTTCCATGTCTGAAGGTTGCCTTCAGGCTGTGTTGCCCTTGTCTCACAAAGGGCCACTCCCTGGTATTTTCAGTTGGTGTTGGTTCTGGTGTCGTGTTTGAGAAGCTTCCCATACATAATTGGAGGACCGTTGGCTTCTGTGAGGCCCAAGGAAAAGCTACATTTGTCGCTGGAAGTCTAGTCTTCCAGGGCCCTCAAGGTTGGATAATAGACAGGCGGTCTACACGGCGGGGAGCCTCTCACAGGGAGGATATTGGGCTGTAAGAAGCTCTCTATGCCAGGTGAGGCAGTGCCTGAAATGTGGACGCTCCAAAGGCAGAGGCAGGAGGATCACAAGTTTGAGGCCAGCACAGGCTACATACAGTCTCATTAAAAACCAAAGCCTTGTACTTTCTCTGTCTGGGGTAGAAGCCTAGCTGAATGGTACCTAGGCTGACAGGCTAGGGGACCTTTCCCCTGCTGTGATGGCTCTGCCCTCACCCTGTCCCATAGCCTGCAGTGGTCCCCCAGAACAGTCAGGCTCCTTTCTTCCCTCACATGGGCTTTGCACCTGGCTCTTCCCATCTCTCAGCTGGTGTCTACAAGTGCAAAGTGTCTTTCTCTCCTTCAGTGACTGTCCTGTGTCTCTTCAGGGGGCCTGGCTTCCTGGCTGGCCAGCTTAAACAGCTGTGTACCAGGCTGAACCCCTGGCCTGAAAAACATGTTTTGTTCCAGCAGAACAAAGATACTTATGAGCCCTTCTGCAAGGTTCCTGTCATTACCTCCTCCAAGGAAGAGCAGAGACTTATAGCGACTTCAAATAAGGTGAGTTGAGGTTTGGGAGTAGCGTGTGCGCCTGGGGATGGTTGGATAGAGGCCGGGTTCTGAGCGGGAAGCCCTATAGCCCATGTTGTCCCTCCCCCTGGAGCATGCAGCCACTCTCCTGTATGAGCTCTGCCTGTGCCTGACTGCATGCCTGGTAACTCCCCTCTCCTTTCCCTCACCTGCAGCCGGCCGTGAAGCTGCTCTACAATAGAAGTAACAACAAATACTCGTATACCAGGTGAGCACCAGCTGGCGGTCGGCTTCACACCAGGACTCTGCACCTTAGCTGGGTAGATAGATGGGTAGGTAGAGGGAACTTTGAGGTGGAATTCCCCGTGCTATCCAGTCCACCTTTGTGCTGTACCGTGAGTGATTCTGTGTCCACAGTATACAGTTCCGCCTTTGTCGTGTTAGGCCATTGTTCTCTCCATAGCTGTCCCTCATCTGTCCTGGCCTCCAGCAGCTGTTAGCCTACATCTGCCTATGATGGGACCCATCCCATCCCTTAGTGTAATGTTCTCAGGGTTAGTGCACTGTACCACCATCAGTTTGTCAGTCCCCTTCACAGCAAAGTGCCACTTTATTGTATGAACCTGCCACATTTTATTCGCTCATCAGCATGAGCATTTGGGTTGTTTGCAGTTCTGACTATCATGGGTAATGCTGCTGGGAATTAAAGTTTTGGCGTTTCTCTTAAACACTAAGAGTGGGCTGGTGGTCATCTGGGACTGGTTCATTTACTGGGGACTGTTTGGACAGTGCCACCTGTGAGTGATGGACGGTTCCAAAGTGCCCTTTGCCTCCCAGGAACATGCTCTCAATGAGCAATGTTAGGGATGTAGGGATTTAATGGGTTCATTAAAGACCCACAAACTGACCTAGGATGGAAAGTCTTCCTTGAGCTGCATGGTGGTGGCACACACCTTCAATC
This sequence comes from Phyllotis vaccarum, assembly GCA_033318265.1. Classification (NCBI taxonomy): domain Eukaryota; kingdom Metazoa; phylum Chordata; class Mammalia; order Rodentia; family Cricetidae; genus Phyllotis; species Phyllotis vaccarum. The sequence continues at coordinate 58,413,602 of JARWLC010000017.1, forward strand.
CCAGCACTTGGGAGGCAGAGGCAGGTGGATCTCTGTTAGTTTGAAGCCAGCTTGGTCTACAAAGTGAGATCCTGAACAGCCAGGGCTGCCCTATCTCAAAAAACAAAAAAAAAAAAAAAACAAAATAAGCCTTCCTTGGGCTTTGCTGTTGTGTACCTCATGGGGCTTGGCAGAGAAAGGGGGTGGGCAAGCGCCACATCTTGTCCCCAGAGGCCCTGCATTCAATAATCTACTTGGGCCTCTGTAGAGCAAGCATGGAATCATGGGTTATGAGCACAGCCTTTAGACATAAGTTTTTCTCTCTGTCCTGCCTGGCCCATGTGGTCCTATAGTTACTTATAAGCGAATCACTTAGAGGCATGATAATAATTACAAACTGCCTGGCCTATGGCTCAGGCTTCTTGCTAGCCAGTTCTTACATATTTGACTAATCCATTTCTATAAATGTGTATGTGCAGGATGGAATATTAGAGACAACCACAGAGCCAGGCCATGAAGGTCAGGGAGTGGTGACCCACACCTTTAATCCTAGTTTTAGGAATGTGGAAGAGGAAGTTAAGAGAGCTGGGCAGAAGAAGAAGAGAGGTTTTTTAGCTTTCCCAGATACTTCCTTGGGCTAAGGAGGGAGAGGTTTAGAATCTGAGGATCTTGTGGAGACAGACTTGAGAAGTTGGCAGCTAAGAAGTGGCTGTGGTTTGTTTCTTTCTCTGATATTCTGAGTTTTCATTGTATACTAAATAGAATTCGTGGCTTTACCTCTTTCCCTTTACATCTTGCTCCCCCTGGCAGCTCTCCGCATCTCCAGCTCCGCCTTTCTTTTCCCTGTATCTTGGATATATCCTGCCTTGCCATAGGCCAAAGCAGCGTCTTTATTAACCAATGGTAGCGACACAGATTTATAGCAAACAGACCATCCTACAGCACTTGGGTGGTGAACTGATGTTTGGGCTTCCTTCTCCTTCCTCGGGCAGTAGCTAACTACAGAGCCTTTCTCAAAGGCTCACTAAGAAGATAGAGAAAAGGGAGGAGCCAGAGAGGCCTGTGCTCACTTCACTTACTGCTCTTTACAGCAATTCTGACGACAATATGTTGAAGAACATCGAGCTCTTTGATAAACTTTCCCTGCGATTTAATGGAAGGGTCTTGTTCATAAAGGATGTCATCGGGGACGAAATCTGCTGCTGGTCATTTTATGGCCAGGGTCGAAAAATTGCAGAAGTTTGTTGCACCTCCATTGTCTACGCCACAGAAAAGAAGCAGACCAAGGTGAGAGCTATGTGGGTGGCCCTGTGTCCATGCTGACACAGATGTCCTCCCTGCCCGCCTCATTGGGCTAGGCAGGTCTGTATATATGTCTCAGAGAAACAAGTGTGGGTCCTACTGACACTGGGCAAGCAGAGATGGTCATGCTCCTGGCTAGCTCTGGGCAGTCCAGGCAGAATCAGGTTTGTTCCTACACCCATGTGCACCTGGCTGTCAGTGCCTTCTCCATCTGGCATTGCTGGCCCTTGACTGGCCTTGGCTGTCTGCTAACCTAGATCTGTTTTCTGCTGTCATAGGCCTCACATGCCATTCCTGTTTAAATTATTAATTATCTGTAGATGTGTATATCTGCATGTCAGTGCAGGTGCATCAGATTCCCTGGAGCTAGAGTTACAAATGGTTGTGAGCCACCTTATGTGGATCCTGGCAACCAAACTTAGGTCCTCTGGAAGAGCAGCCATCCTCCCAGCCTTTCCAAACCACCTGACTTCCTCACTGAACTGGGAATTGGATTTATCTTTGCATCCTTCTCTAAAGCCAATAGTGCCTGTCACCCTTGCCGAGCTGTCCTACAAAGCTGGGTCAAACAGCAGAGTGCTGCTGGAGCCCAACTGCCTGTCAGAACTGCACTCTCTTGGCCTGCTTGCCCACTTAGGGAGGGGATGGCCTTCCTCCTTCCCATTTCCCCTTCTGCTGCTGTGCATTCTGTCATCTCTTTCCCACTCTAAGAGAATCTGGTTACCTGTAACATTAATTCTGCCAAAAGCAGATTGCCACAGTTCTAGTCACCTACGTACAATTCGTCAGTTCTGGGTCAGCTTACTGTCATCTCTGCAGCTTTGGGAGATGTGGTTCTGTGGGGTTCCAGGCTGACAAACACTGGTGATAAAAAGCCAGTCCACAGACAGATGCAAGACCCTCTTATTAACAGTCAACAATTGAAGACACAGGATCTGACAGTAGAGTGCATGGTCTGCACATGACCTAGCATCCTGGATCATAGCCACCTTGTGATGATGGTTCCCCATTTGCTTCTCCTGCTCCCCTGTACAGAGGTGTCTGTCCTGAGATAGATCTTCTCAGAGAATGTTTCTGAGGTAGCCATGGGGAGAGTGCAGGGGCTCTTTGTTTCAAAACATGGCCCAGGGCCAGAACTCCTGCTCACTGTGAAGCTGCATCAGGCTCTCACCAGTTCTTAAACATTCCAGTTATCAAAGGGATTAAACAAGCACATACTTGGAGTCCAAGTGGCTGTAGACAGGCAGAAGTCTCCAGGAGGAAGTCGGGTTCTGTGTGAGGCTTGCTGGTTACAGGGGGTGGGGGGTGTGTGCAGGGGTCGGAGCCCTGCTTATCTTCCTGGCTCCTTTGGTGATGACCTTGCTCCTCAGGGGTGCCCAGGGGCCTTGATTTTTCCAGGTAATTGGTGGCAGGACTGGTTCTTCTTCCTTCCCAGACACTGAGCTCTGTGGGCCCCACACGAGTCATGTCTAAGCTGCCTGTTCTTGGGGCTTTTCATGGTAGTGACTTGATGACAGCATTCCAGGTCATTACTAATGCTCATCACATGGCCTTGGTAATAGCATCCCTGATCTTTGCTGAGATAGTAATCCAGCAGTGCTTTGCCCCTTTGAGCAGTCAGTGTTCACACTGGCTTCTGTGAACTCAGCCTGTGATCACCACCGCCTGCCTTTGCTCCCCTCTTCCTTCACCACCTGCACCTGCCTTTGCTCCTGCTGGTTCTGTTGAAACAGCTGCTGTCAGGCCTGTCGGTGAGTCCAGCATCTGCTGAGTGAGCTTTCCCAGGAACTGAGATTTTCCTGCGTCTTCACAATCCTGAGTAATTTAGAACCATATCCTAACTGCTTTGAATATCAGTTGTGGGGTGATAGGTCTTGTCCAACTCCTAGGAAACTTTCTGTTTTTAATATTCTGTCTTCTCTCCCTCCCTTGGCATGTGGTCAAGTGAGTGGCATGAGTGTCAAGAGAGCAATTTCTGGGAATTGGTCCTGGGAATTGAACTCAGGATGTTAGGCTTCTCACCTTTACCTGCTGAGCCATCTCATTGACTCCAATACATACTGTTTTGGTTTTGCTGGCAGTTGCCACTGTGGGCTTTAGGCCACAAGTTCCAACCAGCCCCGTGATCTGGGTTCTAGTGGCAGTTTGATTTCCTAGCCTCAGCTTCTCACACCTGCTGCCTATGGCCAGTCTGGGTGGGGTGTGTCCCACTGCTGGTCTGTATGAGGAGGAAGTCCTGCTATGGTGGGGAGTTGAGGTGCTCATCCTCCACAGCCTATGAGGACTTCGTTGTCCTGGGCTTTGCTTATCCCAGCTGCCACCAGCTTCCCTGCCTAGACCTCTGAGTCTGAGAAAAAGCAGCAGGTGTTCACCCACCCTGCTCACACCTCACACCTCAGCCCTCCACCAGAAAGGAAGGCATCACCCGAGCAGCTTCAGCCTCTGGTTGCAGCTGTGAGTCTGTCAGAGGTTCCAGTATAAGATAAACAGCAGACCAAGGGGTGTCCCCAAGTCTGTGACTATCTTGTCAGCCTAGGAGCCTGTTTAGCCTGATGGCCCTGCTGAGTAGTACAGTCTGAGGCAGTGGCCATAAGCAGCCTGCTAATATACCCACTGTGTATTTGGGGCACAGGTTGAGTTCCCCGAAGCCCGCATTTATGAAGAGACGCTGAACATTCTGCTGTATGAGGCCCAGGATGGCCGAGGACCTGACAATGCCCTCCTTGAGGCCACAGGCGGGGCGGCTGGACGCTCCCATCACCTGGACGAGGATGAGGAGCGGGAACGGGAGCGGATTGAGCGAGTACGGCGGATCCACATCAAGCGCCCAGATGATCGGGCCCACCTCCACCAGTGAGCTGGGCGCAAGCCATCCTCCACCTTCCTCTGCCCCCTCAGACCCTGTGCAGGCTTCGGGGTAACTTCCATTTCCCCTGGAGTCTGGAGACACTTTTGTAACAAGCCAGATGATTATTTTGATATTTCTTGACAGTGGGTTGCTTCTGTGTTGACCCAGGTGTGTACCCCTTCCAAACAAGCTGTGTCTAAGGGCTCTACTTCTCGTGAGAGCCCTGGAGCCGAGCTTTCTTGACAAAGAAAGTATGAATGAGTTTGGCATGTATGTGAGAGCCTTTGTTGCAGTATTTATTTTTATGGGTGTTGACTACCTATTAGGGCTTCTTAAGTGACACTCCTTTAAGGGCTCATTTGACATTTCTGAGAGGCGGTGTAGGTGGCAACCAGCCCACAAAGACGTCCAGGATCAGCTTGGCCCTGTGTGTTCTGACCAGGCTGGGAGTCTGCTTTGTATGCAGTTTTGTGGCTAGAGCTCATTGGCCTACAGATTCAGCTTATAGTAGTGGACAGGGGACCGAGTGCGGTCCCTCAGTGTGACAGCTTCACTGTCTGGCAAGGAGAGCATTTCCTGGCAGTGGCTCTGCTCTCTCCTGTGTCCTTCCCGTTGCTGGGCATGTTGACAGCTGCATCCCAGGTCATCTGCTCCCTGTAGGGCCTTCTTTCCTCAAGTGGGTGCCTTGCCCTTGGTTAGGAACTCTGTGGCCCCAGACTGACTCAGGGCATTTCCCGCTCTCTCCTATAGCCTCCTTCAGCTTTTTCTCTCTTCAGAATAGAGTGGGCATGCAGATACCTTTGGGTCTTGTTTGTGTTGAGCATGTGTGACTGCTGGTGAGGACGTGTGACTGTGGCACCGGTGCTTGTGAGGACATGCCAGTTCTCTGGTCCTCTCTGCACCTATGCAGAGGTGAGTTGTGACTAACAAGGGTGGTTGTGAGTAGACTAGTTATGAGGCAGGCGAATGCTTGATGAAGGAATTGTTACTATTTTTTGACCAAAGGTATGATGTGGGTAATCTGACATGTTTTCAAAAGTTTCTATTTTGTGATGGTTTTTACAGCTCACTTTGTGCGTGACCATTATATACGTTCTCTTGTATCTGGTAGCAAAGCCAACAATAAATAATCTCGACTGGACCGAGAAACCGTGTACTGGGGGTAGACACTTTTTACACAATGGTATGGCAAAACATTTGTATTAAGAGCCAAGAAAGTGTGCAAATCATGTTTCATGAGTTTTTTTATACTGTTTGTTTTCAGCATCAACCCTGTGGGTTCAACTTTTCTTAGGAAGTAAAAGTGAACATCAGTGCTGGTGTTTTATGTAGGAATGGAAAAGCCATTGTATACACTATTTAAATGTTTGTGTGCAGAATGATTGGTAGCACAATTGCCTTGGCCTCTGCGCCCTATGATTACTGTCTTGGCAGCTCTCTCTACCTTCCTCAAACCTTGTGCCTGCAGCTTTGCACCTTTGCCCCCAGGGATAGAGAAAGACCAGGCCTGGCCAACATTCCATGGTGCCTGACACTGCCAGCCACTGAGTCCGCCAGGGCCTGACCCAGCGTCAGTTGTTCCAAAGTGAGCAAGAGGGCAGTAGTCAGAATCTCTACTTCAGAGTTGTCAGCCAAAGAATGAAGTTTTATTGCACACTGTTAATGGTTATGGCTCACAATTCAAATTAATTGGGATTTTTTTGCCCATGGTAACCCAGTTCAGTGTTTGTGGCAACTGAGGCCCCACACCCTTCTGCCTTCCCATGGAAGATGGCCTGTGTGACCTCTCGGTAAGTCATGGTTCTATTTTCTATTTAGAAACAGCCTCCCTTACCTGCTGCTCACGGCTGGTACTCAGCCCTCTCCCAGGTTTCTCATGGGCTGGAGGGCTCCACCCAAAGTCACTGGTCATGTTAGCACAGCACTAACCTTCCTGTCTGCACTGTAGAAACAATGCTGAGCATTTTAGACGTGTTGACTGTTGTATAAGCGTCTGTGGACACATGTAAAATAAACTGTGCTTCTATTCACATCTGCCTTCTGCTCTTTTCGGGAATGCCTGTCTGCAGGACTGCTGATGTCCAGCAGAGAGCAAGGGCAATCTGACCCTGTGGTAACCTGACCCGCTCAGTCCCTGGCAGCATGGAAGTATCGTTTATAGCACAATTCAAGTTGTGCTTCTCGATGAGATTTCCTTTACTCCCATGTCTCAGCAGCTTGACAGAGGTACAGAGTCTGCCACCCACCCTATAATGACTCATTGGTGTGTCTGAATTGGGCTCTACTGGGGACAGGTGAGTGACTCAAGATTGGCTCCCAGGAAACATTTGGATGTATTACCACCTGGCACCCAAGCAGCTGAGGTCTGGCTTTACATAGCACAGGATCTACTGATGCAGTCCATTCTCCAGGAGCTGCTGGCACTTTAAAGCATGGCTAACTGGATCAAATCCATGCTTGCTCAGTTGGAACAGAAATAGTGACCTTAGAAGGCAAGGTCCTCTGTCAGGTCTTCTTTCCGGCCGACACCTAAGGAGAAGGATAGCTGGCTTTAGAGCCTCAGCCCTGGAGACAGAACCTACCCCTGGGAGTCTCCTCTGCCTTCTAACAGACTAGCCAGGTTAGAAAGTAGTGCACAGTGACCCGTCAGTGACTAATCCTCAGCCTTGGGAAGGTACGGAGGAAGATGGGCTTGTCCTGACTGGGCAGGGGCAGCTGTGCTGTCAAAGGCCTGTGTCAGTCATTTATATTGCACACTGGTTTTTACATAAAAACTTAAACGCATTTCATAGATACCACCTCCATCTGCTTTGGGCATGTCACTTCCTTGCAATATACCACCCAAACCATCCTTGATTGCTGTAACCCAGAGAGGGCTAGAAGGACCTTGTGTCCAGTATGTGAGAGCTCAGATCTGTGAGTCTTCTTAGACCTAGGGCCTTCTACGTCTCCGGGTGGTACCTAAGCACACCAGAGAGCCTTTTGTGAGCCAGGGAACAGCTGGGCTTTAATACCTATGAATGAATGACAGTACCTGGCCGTCCCATCTCACTCACTATTATGTTACTATTTCAAGTGACATTTTGTTACGTTCTTCCAGAATACAAATCAGGACTGGAGAGGGAAATGAGCTCATTTATTCTGAGCATATACATACCATCTAGCCCTCCCTCCCTCCCTCGCAGCCACTCACCACTGTTAACTGTCCGTTTTTATCCTTATAGACTTGGTCTTCCACTCCAGTCTCAAAAACTATTGTGCCTTCTTTCCCAGGACTGATGTAGAACTGTAAACTTAAAATATATCGAATGACAAGTTACTATTCTGCTTTTCAGTCTGTGGAAGAAACTCCCTTGGGAAACTATCCTAGCTGGTGTTTGAATTCCTGCTTTATTACACTGTTACTATCTGGCTGATCAGAAGGACATTCTCACAGTTGGTCACTCGCATGCTTCTGTAACCACTCTCAAATCAGTTCAGCGATTCAACTTTCTAAAGGGCCATCTGATGCATAAATTATGGCCTGCATGGCCCCTGCTGCTGATCTCAGCTGTCCAAGGATTCCTCCACGTTCCATCAGCAGATGCACCCCTTAGGTTGTAAATGTTGAGGGCAGATTAAAGTCCTCTGCCAGGGGGCAGCTGGCTCAAAGAGGGGCCGTAGGAGCACAGCAAGTAGCTGCAGGCACTGGGCCTGAGGAGGAGTAGGGTGTGGGCTTCTGTCCCCTCAGTCGTGCTGTCTAGCCTGACCTCAGCTGGCCTCACTTGGGGTTTGAACAGCCGAGGGACTGCTTGCTCCATTGCTATCTCTCAGTGCTAGTTCTTACCCCACCCCCAAAACATCAGCTCAGCACCCTGTTTGAAGACGATGACTTCCTGTACCCTGAGCCCAAGATGAGGATGGAGAAAGGATTGTTCTTGGCTATAGGGGCAAGGGGAATCTCTGGAGCCTGCTAGTCCCCATTGGAAGACCCCTTTCCCCATCTTTGTGCAAAAGGAAGCAGGCTGGCCTCATGCTGGCAGCCTGTAACAGTGAGTAAGCCCCTCCTACCTTCCTTGTACAACTTGGACAGCATGTTCCTTCTTCATCAGCATGGCCAGTTTAGTGGCCACCTCAAATATGTGCTCACACTGCAGAATGGCATCCCCCTGAGAAGACGGTGACAGAGTCAGAGTGGGTTCAGAGTGAGCAGTTTGAATATGGAGGTTCTGCAGGTTCAATTTAGTCTCAGTGGCTACAACTTGCTTCCATACCAGCAGAGGCTGGAAGCTGCAGCTACCTTTTGCTGTTTGACTCCTGGTGAAACATGAATGACCAAGATTCCATCTCTCAGGTTGCTAGTGGAGATACCTTAAGATAGATGGGAAATTTGGCATTAATAAACACGGGGCCTGAGAAGGCAGGCAAGCATGAGGACCTGAGTTTGAATTCCCAGCACCCACATCTGTAACCCAGTACTGGGGGTACCATGAGGGAGGGGAAGAATCAGAAGTAGATGCATCTACTGAGCCCCAAAGTTCAGTGAGTGACCCCATCCCAGCACAGGAGAGACTCAGACACATTTTGACACTGCTCACCCACCTCTCAGGGCCGAGTACTCAATCTTTTGCTTGACTTTGGAAAGTTCCACCACGTATGCTGCCCTCAGAGTGAGGAGGAGTTGCCGCTGCCGAGCTGCGAAGCCTTTCCTGTCATACTTGATGACTGGGACGCCATACTGCAAAGGCAGTTAGTGTCACCACGAGGGGAAGGCTACCTCACTGGAGGGCAGGAGAACCCAGTAGTGCTGCCTCAGCCACTCAGACTGACTCTGTTTATATTAATGTGTTTGCTTTGCTGCCCTGGTTCTGGGAGGTTTCCGTTCTGAATTCTTACTAAGCCCTTGGAGGAAACGGGCTACAGCTCCAGCCTCCCAGATCTGAGGCCAGCAGAAAGGTGAGCATTTCTACTCCTGGGTTTTCATAGAGGGAATCTCTATTCTCTTGTTGCTTTTCTCCAGAAACCGGACAGGTGAGAGCAGCCACCAGTCACATGAGCAAGGGTCTCCCTCCCTCCCCCTCCTCAGCCACAGCACAAAGCCATGTATGATTAGAAGCAGTAACCTGCCCGGGAACTCCTGGCGGCTCTGTTGAGTGTCAGTACTGGGATCATTAGTCTACTGTCCCTCACCAATATGGTGTCTCATGATAAACACTTTGGCTACGTCTCTCAGTTTCATAGAAAAGCAAACAAAGATGGTTTGGGTAGCCCCAGCACCCCAGCTGCCTGTGTTTAAGCAGCATTTCTAGATGGGAGGGTGGGGGCAGACACACCCTGGCCTCGGCCATAAGTGTCTTGGTGGAGATTGCACAGGAGGTGATTGTACCTGGATTTTCTCGGTGCCAAGCAGTTGAAGCACTTTGGGATTTATGTCACCTTCATCTAGGGAAGGAACCAGAACAGCAGGCATTGTCACCAGCCCTATGGGAAGATCTGCTGGGTCTGTGCTCCTTCCTGCTGAGGCCTCCCATGACTTACCCAGCCGGCTGCTGGCAAAAGCTTGGTTTAAGCTGTCTGTGTAACCTTCCTTCTTCCCCTTGAATATTTCACTTGTGACCACTTTTTGCTGCATCTGGTAACAGTTGAGAGCATAGAGTAGGTGGTCCTGGGTGGGTTTCAGACAGGACCCCCATTACAAATGCCCTACAGCTTACACTGGTGAAGAGTGGCCTGATACTTCTTTTGTGTAGGTACCTTTTACACTGGTTCTCAGGGTGGAGGTTTCAGCTTCAGAGAATATGGTGGTCTGAAAGGAAATTTCCCCCCCCAAAGTGTGTGGCACTATTAGGTGTGGTCCTGTTGGAGGAAGTGTGTCACTATGGAGGTGGGTTTTGAGGTCTGCATGCCACCATGTCACACGTGATAATGTAAGCCACCCCAATTGAATGTTTTTTTTTTTTTATTTTCTAAGAGTTGCCTTGGTCATGGTGTCTCTTCACAGCAATATAAACCCTAACTAAAAATAAGGAGCGTCTCCTAACCAGAGTCTACAACTCCAGTCCAGAGGCAACTTGTGGCCTGCTGCTTGTATTTGTAAATAAAGCTTTATTGGCACATAGCATAGCCCTTCTCAGAAAAGACTGTAGAGTCCTCCAGCTCAGGCAGCCCTGCCTCAGCAGTGAGAGACCATCTGGATTCTGTTCCCATGACACTAAGGGATATAATGGTAGCATCTGGTACTTCTCAACTCCTGAATAAGTCATGGGAATGGTGTGACCCTTGGCTCACAGGTAGACGGTAAAAGTCTACTTTAGTACTAATCTGACTTGTAAGGCTGGTCTCCACTGTCCTACCATGGCTTTCCTCTCAGCTGAGATGCTCCGGCAGTACTTCCGAACAAGGTTCCTCATGCACATCGTCCACAACAGATTCGAAGCCTGTGGGGAGAACACACGTCTTCCCACTCATCTCACCCCACATGGCAGCTTTTAAGACAGGACAGGATGGTATGATTTAAGTAAGACATCGGTATCTTACACTCAGGGCAGGTGGTCCCCCTCGGGTCTCCTCCAGCAGGTCAGCACCTACTGAACTAGATTTTGCTGACTGGACCAGAAACACTAAAAAGGAGGCTGTAGAAATGAGACCAAGAGTCTTACAGAGGGGCTGCAGCGGAGCCCAGGAATCTTAACAGTAGCTCTCAACCAGTGGGTCATGGCCCCTTTAGGGGGGTGACAAACTACCCTATCATAGGGGTTACATTGTGACTCATAACAGCAGCTACGTTACAGTTATTTAGTAGCAATAATTTTATGGTTGGGGATCACCAAAACGTGATCTGTATTAAAGGATCACAGCATTAGGAGGGTTGAAAAACTATGTTCTAGAAAATTTTTGTGGAACCCACGGCAGTCACTTGGCTTCTATACTGCTATAGCATGGTTGATAACAGTTCAGAGTACTGTTACAGGTCTGTAATTTCAGTGCATGGGAACATTACAACAGCCTACGTTACAAGTTTGAAGCCAGACTAGGGTATATAGTTAAGTCCTGTGTATTTAAAAAGCTCTGTCTAAACAAGTGCCTGTGGTTTTAATAACCCCACTGATGAATCCTCCCTGAGGCATTCCATTTCTTCAGAGAGCTTTGAAAAGCAGCGGTGCTGAGCCAAAGGGAAAGGGCAGGAAGAGACACAGCAGGTAAGTGCCCAGAGCCCCAGTCATTTTTGCCAGGACAGGAGCCCACTTTAGACTTACATTTTCCAGGATACCCGGAGGCCTCAGCCAGCTCCTGTCCAGCACACTCTTTGGCACATGGTAGCGAAGATTCAGAATGTAATTCTTCCTCACAAGCACAACAAATTCCTCATTGTCAGGACAGAGGGGTTTGTCACGGTTGATGAAACCCTTGATGAACCTCGAGCCAAGTGACAAAGGTGATTTACACAACCACACAGGCCTAGCACCAGCAGTGTGGCATCCCCACCCTACCACACCTGCCCAAGTGGCCTGTTCTGTTCTAACTAGCTTGAGTGAGTTGCCACCAGTTAAACAATGAGCAGCAGGACATGAAAGGCTGGCTGGCCACTCTTGCTCCACTGGTCAGAACAGTTGACACAGGGTCTCGCTGCAGTCCCCACAGCTCCTTTTCTGACTTGTGAGACTTGCTCACTTTGCCTAGGCTCTGGGAGTCATTGGGCTAAGGCTGTCATAACACTCAGAAGAGCTATGACACAGCCGCAGCTGTGGGCACTTTACTGCTCAGTCTTGAGGGCTGACCTTCAGATCCCAGCACCCACAGACAACTCACTCCAGCTCCAAGGCATGCACACACCTTTACCCTTTAACAATCACAGAAAGCCAGAGTGATGATGCACCCCTTTAATCCCAGTACTGGGAGGCAGAGGCAGATGTATCTCTGAGTTGGAGGCCAGCCTTGTCTACAGAGCAAGTTCCAGGACAGCAAGGGCTATGCAGAGAAACCCTGTCTTGAAAAACAACAAATGACCCCCAGAAGTTCCACCAAGCCCATGATCACTGCAGCGTGCTGGTCCCTGTGAGGCCTTACCGATGGATGATTTGTACAGCCCACTTTCTCCTCTTGATCTCCCTCCGAGCCAGGGCTCCACGCCAGTGGGCTTCTAACTTGGTGGCTGAAAAGAGTCCACTGCTGGCATTAGGTTTTTCTGGAAGTATCCATCCACTCAGCACATGTCTGTCCACCTGAGGGCTCTGCAGGTCCCAGAGGTGCAAAGTGGGTACATCCTGTCATTTCATACCTGCTCCTCGAGAGCAGAGAGATAGCAAAGGCTGAGAGAACCTTTGTGGAAGCAGAAAATTCCAGGAGGGATGGTCCTGAGGTCCGTTTTACAGACTAGTCTTATCCCTGTGTTTAGTTCCTTGAACCCAGCATCTACTTTCACTTACCACATTCAAAATGGAGATTTATAGACAAACGGACATGAAAAATTAGGGTCTGGCTTATCTCCACATTTTAATTTTTTTTTTTTAATTTTGTGGTTCTTTAGATTTTCAAAATGTCTTTTCTTCCCCAGGTCAGCAGTGTTTCTGTTGGAGATAACATTCTAGCACTCAGGGCCCAGGAGCATGGTATGAACACCAGCTACCCTGTTTAATATAAGGTTTTATTGCAATACTGTTAAGTCTACTTGTTTACATACTGCGTAAAGCAATTCTGAGTCATCAGTAGCAGAGCTGAGTGACCCACAGATCAGAAATATTTCTGTTTTGCTGAATCTGTCATAAAGAATAGTGTACACCTTTGAAAAGTAAACATACATCTCCTGGTTGAACTTTAAAAACAATTCAGAAAACAAAATGCCAGCCACAAAATGCCAACACCCATCAAGCTACACTATTTAGGGACGTCCATAGATGGTAAAACTATAAAGAAAAACTGGAGGAGAAAAAACCACAAAATTCAACAGAAAGGCCAAGAAATGGGGATGGGAACACTGCCTAAAAATGTCCTAAAGTAGTGTGATAGAGAGGGAATTACTCTTAGGGGTTGGGAAGACAGCTCGGTAGTGAAGTGCTTTTACTTCTCAAGCTCCAGGACCCGAGTTCAAATCCCCAGTACCATACAAAAAGCTGGGTATAGCAGTATGTGCCTGTGACCCCCCCCCCCCCCCAGTGCCAGGGGACAGTGGAGGCAAAAGGGTCCCTGGGACTTGCCAGACTTCTCGTCAAGTGAGTTAGCTCCGGGTTCAGCGAGACCCTGTTGAAGCTTGTCAACACTGACCTCTAGCTTCCATGAACATACACGCGCTCAAGTCCCTGACACACTATTTACATGTAAAATCTGCGCATTGAACAAGTGTAGGTCATTATGCCATGATTTGAAAACAAAGCCCAAGCCAGCCCCAAACTGGGGTGTAGAGATAAGGTGGGTGGGAGAAGGGCTTGCCACACTTTTCTGCCCCATCCTCACCTGCTTGTCTCTTCCTCGCATATTCTCTCCTTTGAAGGCAGCCTTTGTATGTAGCTTGGATTCTTGAAACTTAAAAATAAAAGTTTTTAGTCAGTTGGCTTCTGTGTCTCTGTGATCATGATTTTAAGAAGGACCGATCCCCAGAGTGGGCCCCAGAGCCTGCAGTGAGCCATGTGCAAGGTGCTGAGTGTTGAGAAGACAAGAGCAGCTGGTTGCATTAGGCCTGGCTCCCTGCATGGTTCTTCCACACAACATGGGGAAGAGGCACAGGGTGGCAGTGCCCAGTTCATAAATCATGCTTGAAACCCACCCACAAGATGGGAAGGACACCAGCACATCTCAAAAGGAAGCATGCAGGCTCAGATATGTCTGGTGGCCTCAAGATGATGTCACATGGAGCAGTGTGAATCCCAGGATACCCCTCAGCTCCAGCCATCATCAACCCCTCCACACAGTGAAAGCTACCACCAGAGGCCAAGTTCACTTAGGGCCTTGCACTCCAGCAACTGCACAGGTTCTAGGAAGAGGTGCTGATCCAAACCCTGGAGCCTGGCTAAGCCCAGTGCCTGCATCTCAGCAAGCTGAGTGACCATGGGTACCTATTGCTGGAGGAGCCGCTCAGTGGTAGCATGCATGTGAGACTGGCTATAAAGTTCAAGCCCGGCTCTGCTGCAGATGCCTGTGTGATAGCATGACTGGTGTCTCTGTCTCAGCTTCCTGAACATGATATGGGAGCAGCAGTAGCTACTGACTGGCTTGGTCTGGAAATAACGACTATTAGCCAAGGACCCCAGCTGCTTGTGTGCACAGTGCTCAGGCCACCTTAGACTTCCAGTTAGAGAAATGCCTGGTCCCCCATCCAACTCCTGCCATTTGTCATTCACAAAATACCCTGGCTGTGACTCTTAGGGCACACCTGTTGCCATCAAATACCTAAAGTTGTGGAGCCTGGACTGAGGGGTTGGTCCCCATGCCTTTACACTTTGGTGAGGTTTCTGAACCACACCCATGCTTGAGGACCTCCCCCCACCACTGCCTCCTTTAACTTGTTCATTTCTCTTGAAAGTGGGACCAAAAGAAAATCATACCTAATTGATGTTTACTAAATTCAAAGGCGTCTTCAGTAGCAAACAGGGTTCTGGGGAAGCGAATGAATATTTTGGTTCTAGCAAAAGTAAAAAAAACAAAAAACACCATTATTGATTGGTCACTTGCCACCCACGATGGTTGGGTAGTGTCCTGCCCCCAATGCATGTCCAATCAGAACTTTAGAATGTGACCTTTGTGGGGGTGTGGCTATCTTTGCAGGTGTGATTAAAGTAGGTGTAGAGAGAAGACAGGAGGTTAGAGCAGACTCTAAGTCCAGGTCAGGCTCCTTCCTAAGAAAAGGACATGGGAACCAAGCAGGCAAGAGCAGTACTGTCAGTTAAGGAAGGTTAAGAGCCTCCCGGAGTTTCCAGAAGAGTGAAGACCTTCTAGAGGGAGCCTGGCCTGCCCATATTGGACCCTGAGCTGTGAGCAGTCATTACCACTCTGGTGACTTTTTATGTGGCCCTAGAGAGTGAACCCACCATGTACCTGAAGCTTATAGTTATGCTTCTGGGTGTTCAGGAAGGACAGTAAGGGATGCCAACTACATGCAACACCTTGTGCTGAATGAAGACTTCCCAGACAGCTGAGGGGGGAGGGCCGGCAGTGCACCATGCCCAGTGATACTAATTCCAGGCTCCTCAGGGATATGTGGATGGATTAGTGAAGCTGAGAAGGAGATATCAGCTGGACCAGAGCTGGCAGGTAGCTTACAAGTAGACCCAGGGGCAGGCATCCCTGAAGCAGGCAGCCTTAGCTGTGTAAAAACTGGTTGTCTTGAGGCTTGAACACAGCTCTTTGCAGCCAAACGAGCTTTGACCAGAATGACTGACAGTACAGACCAAAAGCAATCCTGGCTAACCTGATTGAGTGTCCTGAAAATGTTCAACACATGGGAAAGATCTCTGTTCCAGATACTGAATTCCTTTGATGGTACCCAACCTTCTAGAATGCTATTCTAGGATGCTAGAATGCAGGAAAATGAAGTTTTCTCTCTGGGAGATGCTGAGCTCATGGGAGCAGTGAGAAGCCAGCATAGGCAGGGTGCTACCCTGCCCCCTCTTCATTTACTAGGTAAAGACTCTGCTCAGCAGTGGAGCCAGACTTCTTAATACATGATTCTCACTGTAACCACCCAGCTGCATTTAAACTTAGTGGGTAGCAGAACTTATTTGCAAAGAAAGTCTCCCCCCCAAAACATGAGACAATACCAGGATGTTCAACTCTCAGACTGCATGCAGCCCTGGAGACCCATGAATGAGAATTTTTAAGAATTTTTTTTAAAATCCATTTCAGTTGAGCAGTTCTCTTTGAGAACTTTATAGATTACAGCACTGTACCTCCATGTCAAAGGCTGGACAAGCCTGTTCCATGCAGATAAGTGCGTGAAATCTGTTGAGTACAGGGAGAGACAGTTTGGGGGTTTCCTGGCCACTTACTTTCCTAACTTGTAGTCCTGAGGTTGGTAGCCGATATACTTGATCAATCGCTCAACGCCCTCTCCTGGGGGTCCGTGCCAGTGTGGCCAGGTGTCCGGGCACAAAGACTTGTACCTGCCGGGAATGGAGAAGGACATACAGAATCCATCAGAACACCCTATACTGCCCTCCACAACACCCCCCAGAAGTCTCCTGGATCCCCTTGTATAGTGCAACTGTCTTAGCAATGCATATAGGATATGAAAGGAGAAAGTGTTCTCAGATCAGGGCCACCACTGGACACTCAGATGACTCTGTCCCGCTCCTGGGTACATATCCAAGAGCTGCATCCCAGGTCCACACAGCCTTGGGCAGCATTGTTCATAAGACCCAAAGTGGGGCAGCCTTGCTGTTCATGATCAGTGGGCAGCTGGACAGGCAACAGATGTGCTCACACACGGGAATAAATGTACCGTGCATAGGACTCAGATTTTATGTGAGTGCATGAGTATATATGCAGGCACATGTTTACATGTGTGTAGGACATGGGGACATGGGCATGCATGCATATGTATGGAGTGGGGGAGGGTATGTAGGTCAGACGCTGGGTGCCTCAGGTACTCTTCACTGTTCACTGAGGCAGGGGCCCTTATTGGACTCACTCTGCTGAGTTGGATAACCAGCATGCCATGGAAATTCTATATCTGACTCCTGAGTGCTGGGGTTACAAGCGGGCTTTTAAACCTATCAGGCATTTATGTGGGTGCCTGCTGGGGATCAGAACTCTGGTCCTCACTCTTGTGTAACAAGCACTTTCTCCCCTAAGCCATCTCCTCAGCCCACCCTCTGCAGAGTGTGTGTGTGTGGGTGTGTGTGTGTGTGTGTGTGTGTGTGTGTGTGTGTGTGTGTGTGTGTGTGTGTGTATTTGAGACAGGGTCTCCCTATGTAGCTCTGTCTGCCTTGGAGCTTGCTATGTAGACTAAGTTGACTTCACACAGAGATCTGCTAGTCCCTGCCTCCTGGGTGCTGGGATTTAAGGTGTTCACCACACCCAGCTGCACTTTCAAAATAACTTTGGCTCTGGTGTTGGCTTTATCTGATCGCAACATGCACCTCCGGAGCACTTCTAAAAGTCACATCTTATCTGATGGGTAAGCTGGCACTGTCTTCTCTTCTGTGGTCTCTGCACCCATGTCCCTCCCTCCAGAAAGTAAACCGCATGAGGTCAGGGAGGATGCTCAGGAGGCATCCACAATATGGGATGCAGTGGGAATTGAGCAAAGACATAAGATGAGGCCTGGTGGAAACATCAGGTGTGTAGATGGTGACGGAAATGTTAGGTATGTTGAGAATGCAGTACAGCTGACAGTGGTTGTGACCCCTCCCAGCTTCTTCACCTGATGCCAGATTAAGAACAGGTTAGGGAAGTATTGACAACAGGTAGACAACAGGCAACGGAGGCGCAGCTGAGAGGCGCAGGAGAGAGGGGCTGTGGATGCTTAAACTCAAAAACAGCCTTATAATGAGTGGGCTGAATGTTCTGGAACAGCCAACAGCACAAAGATTTTAACTGACAAAAATGTCCACTCATTGTTGTAAAACAGTCATGTGCTGCCAAACATCAAAGCCACTGTGGGCATGGAATTAAACCTTTATAAACACCATTTTATAAACACTGACTTCTGCGGATAAGAGATTAAGTCACAACTATGAGGCTTGTGGAGCATCCTGACCTGTCTGGGTGTTTGGAAGCTGGCACCTTCATCATTGTACCCACTGCCCTTCACAGCCCAGGACAGAGGCACTAACACTTAGGGGTATGGATAGACAGTTCACCCCCTTGGCAGCAGGTCTGTGTGTCCCCCGGACTGCAGGAAGTTGAGTTAGAGCTTAGCGAACTCAATAGGAAATGAAAATCTGGCTCCTGGTTTTACAGGACAATTTGCTAATATCTTTTTATTTCACAGTTCTTACACTTCAGATCCGATCTGAGCTCCCTAGGGAATGCCATCAGCTTCACCACACGGGGCTCAAAGAGAACCTCACCTTTGCAGGAAATGCTCATACTTGCGCCTGTAGGCGAAGCCTGCCCGCCGCACACGCAGGTGCTCCATTAGCCCCAAGTACTTGATCTGATGGCTGATGAGGAAGTCATCAAACCTGCCTTTGGAGAAATGGAAGAACAAGTGAGTGGAAAATCTCCCTCAGCTCCACGTAAACCAAGGCTCCAGGCTGCTGCTCCAGGCAGGTCTAGCCACAGAAACTTGTTCCCAGGACTCAGCTGTGTTTCTTAGGTGGCGGTATATTAGTAGAGAATTCTAGTTTCCCTGCTATAACAATCCTGAGGTCTGCTAATACAGTCCAGAATCTCACCTGGTAACAACCAGCCAAAGGGCTTACCGCTGTCACTTCTCTAGGGAGAACGCGCGCCGGGCCCTGTCCTCTTATGCGTGTTCTGTTCACTAATGCACACCTGTCTGGGCTCTGCTTGGAGAGCTTAGAAAGCACTGAAGAGTCACAGACTGTTGCAGAAGAGCGTTCACTGCTGTAGAGAACTCTGTCATCTGTCACTTTGACTCGGGTTACCTTGGACACCTGCCTGGCATCGCCAGACTCTGAGCAGTGCCTGCTTCCCCTGGACCATCAAGGAGGCTCTTCTCAATATGTCTGTCACCTACTCGTTTCTTTCCTTTACATTTGGTATTCTTTTTTCCTTCTGCTTCCTGGGTGCTGGGATTAAGCATTTGACATCATTGTGGGCATGTATGCGTGCATGGGTGTATGAGTGTGTAAGTGCCCTCAGACTCTACAACAGGACACTGGATCCCACTAAACTAAGCTTACAGGCAGTTGTGAACCACTGATACAGGTGTTGGGCCCTCTGCACGAACAGTACATACTCTTAATTTTAGAGCCATCTCTGGCCCCCTCTTTTATGCTCTCTCTCTCCCTCTTTCCCCCTCCCCCCCTCTCTCTCTCTGTGTATGTGGAAGCAGGTGCACAGACACACACGTGTGTAAGGGGACAACCTCAGGTGTTAGCCCTCACTTCCTATCACTTCCTATCTTGTTTCAGATGGGATCTCCTCTTGTTCGCCATGTGCTCTGGGACACCAGGTTAGCCCATGAGATTCCAGGAGTTGTCTCAGCCTCCCATCTCTCCATAGGAGTACTTCCATTACAGACATGGATACTGTGTCTGGCTCTATGTGGGTGCTGGGGATTTGAACTCAGATCCTCACACTTGTAAGGCAAGCGCTTCACTCACTGAGCCATATCTCAGCCTCCTTTTGTTCTTTGAGAAGGAAAAAAAAAGTTCATGTTCAAGGATGAGGCTGTGGAGACTTAAGGTTCTTTTCCCACAGCCCCCTGCTTTGCTCCCCCACCCCACCCTGTTCCGAACTCTTCTCTCAGGGTGGGTGACTCACTGGGTTCTTTCCTCTCATTGGGTTTGATGCAGCGGATGTAGGAAGGCTCCTTGGAGATGAGAAGTTCCAGGAGGCTACTCAGGCTGTTTTTAAACTGAGTCCCAACCTGTACAGTGAGAACACATTGAGTCCACACTCGTGCTTCTGGCTGAACTCTGGAGACAGAGCACAGGATGAGGCACTGGCTGAGGCTGAACTCTGGAGACAGAGCACAGGATGAGGCACTGGCTGAGGCTGAACTCTGGAGACAGAGCACAGGATGAGGCACCAGCTGAGGCTGAACTCTGGAGACAGAGCACAGGATGAGGCACCAGCTGAGGCTGAACTCTGGAGACAGAGCACAGGATGAGGCACCAGCTGAGGCTGAATTCTACCTCTTTGTGTTTTGTCCACTAACTGGAGGCTGTAGACATCCTGTTCTGGAAAGGTCAGTTCCCATTGACTCGGGTCTTGTCCGACAAGAGCCACTGCCTTCTAAGGCACCTAAAGATTTCCTTAAGAGAGTGGAAAAATCGCAAAAATGTGTGGGAGGCTGGCGCTCTTGCTCAGGGAGACTGTTATGCTTGAGACACTAAGTCCCCTGCTCAGACAAACATTGGCCCAGCCTCTTCACCTAGGAGCTTAGCCACAGTATCATGACTGGGGTCTGAAATCTCCCTCAAAGGTTCATGTTCTGAAGCCATGGAGCCTGTGAAGCAGCTTTCACAGTGATTGGTGGTCTCTGACCTAACTGACAGAAGAATCAGTGATGGATTCAGAGCCCACAGTGGCGGGGTTGGTGGGGTCTCGGTGTCTTTAGGAGGTGTGTGGGTTCTTTAAAAGGCAGGGCCCAGTCAGAGGAAGTGAGTTACTGAAGTTGTATTTTGAAGGATAATTTTACCCTCATCTTTTGTGCATGCTCCACACACCTTCTCCACAGTGGTGTGCCGTGCCACCACCCGCAAGAGGCCATGGGAGTGCAGTTCTTAAAATCAGGAACCAAATCAGCTCCTAAGTAGTTTTCCTCAAGGATTTTTGTTGGATAGTGCTGAAAGCCGACTCAAACATGTGAGCACCTCATGGAGCCAGGCCACCACTGGGTCCTACCCCTGTCTCCTCCCCAAGAGTTCCTAGATTCTTCATTTGATGGCATTTTCTCACATTCTCTCTATCTTGGACTGTAATCCCCTCGGAGACACAGAACCCCCCAGCCCAGTGCAATTCCTGCACAGCATGTGTTCCCTGAATATCTGTAATGGAATGAACTGATACAAAGCTTACACACACATTTTGTAGTTACCTGTTAGAGGAATATGCAGAGAGGCTTCGGGGGGGGGGGGCAGACATTGATCAGTTACTCACTGTCCTCTGACTTTTATTCCCTTGCTAAATTCATGCCAGCATCTCTCTGGGCTCACCGTTGGTGGCCGCCTCCGGTTTTCAAGCTCTGCCACCAGGAAACACTCCCTCAGGATGTGGTTCTTGGACCCGCATAGGACCTGTGTGAAGAGGGGCCAGCATTGAGCTCACTGCTCTGGAATCACTAGAGGCCAGGAGACAGCAGTCACCTGCTCTGTAGACACTTGAAGACTTTCCTTACTATAACAGAGTTGGAAGAAGCACAAGGGGACAGGAGGGGCTGAGAGAGCACTCTCCGCCTCCATACGTGAGGCCCTCGGTCCACACTCAGCATTGCAAAAGCACACTAGGAGCAGGTGGTCAGATGCTGCAGCCCTTGCCTTGCGGACTGGCGGAGGCATCTAGTTATCTCTGACAGGACTGACACAAGTTGTCCCCCAGCCCAGCTTAGTGCTATGGAATAAACCAACCTATGAACAATCAGTTACAGGGAAAGAAATGATGTGGGGGGGTGGGGGGGGGCACAGCCTGGCCTGAGCCTTCTGGAGGGAAACTCAGAAACAGGCAGATGTTGGCTTTCAGGAGACATACATGGTGGCGTAAAGTAAAACACTCTAGGCTTCGCATTATCAACTTTGTTCCATCAGTTTTCAAAACAACTTGTTATAAGAAAAATGCACTTTGGGCAGTGGTGGTGGTGCGGAGGCGCACACCTTTAGTCCCAGCACTAAAGGTGGATCTGTGTGAGTCTGAGGCCAGCCTTGTCTACAGAGTAGGCTCCAGGACAGGCTCCAAAGCTACACAGAGAAATCCTGTCTCAACAAAACAAACCCACAACAAAAAGAAAAAATTCACACCCCTGTATTATTGTTTACAAATTCTACTTGGTGCCTGCACATGCTCAGTCCTAGCTCCGCCTCTGCCAGGACATCATCTTCCTCTTCTCATCTTTGACTTTGTTTTTGTCTTTTAGACAATTTCACCAGATGGCCCAGGCTGGCCTTAAACTCACAAGCCTCCCCCCACCCCCATGCTGGGGTTACTGGTGTGCACCGCCACATCTGGAAGAAGTCCTTAATTTAATAAAATTAAGACTAAAAAATGTGCTTGTGTTTAGCTAATGGAATGTCATTTAGCTTTAAAACAGGAAATTCTCTGTTGGTTTTCTTGGATGGGGGTTTGGTAGAGCCCTGGCTGGCTGAGAACTAAATGTGTAGCTGAGGTTGACTTTAAATTCCAGATCCTCTACCTCCCAAATGCTAGGGAGGATTACACGCTGTCCGTAGTGCCAATTTTGGACATAATGCATGGACAAGAAAGTTCCAGAAATCCCACAACCGCCATTGATTTCTATCCTAGGCTATGTTCTCACCATTAAAACCGTGTGGGATGAAGACTTACCTCCTTCAGGTGTCTGTAAAGCAGGTCATTATTTTTCTCCAAGAATCCTGTTTTTTTAGAACAAAAGTTCCAATCAATGCGATTTCACACAGATCACAAAGACACATGCTGATGGTGTCTGAAGTTGCATGGAGTTTCTCAGCCTTCACAGTACTGAGACAGGGATTATTAGATCTGGATCCCAGCAGTAAACTGCGAGCTGTACTGTGTGCTAAGCATGGAGCAACACCAGGCCTCAGTTCATTCTAGGATTACAACCCCTGGCTGCAACAATATACACCAGACAGAGCCAGACATCATGGGGAACATCCCCCACCTCCTGCATACCTCCAGAAAGATCCTCCACATACCCCCAGACAAAGCCAAGCATTCTGGGGAGACACCCTTCCTATATAATTCTAGAGTGCCAGATACTCTAGGGGACAGCTTCCCAGGCTGAGAGCCAGGTCCTCAGCAGAATTACACCAGGCTGATGTGTGATGTGTGGCCCTGAGTCTAAGTGACTGGGGTGGCCAGCTGAGACCATGCGACTTAGGAAAATCAGCCCCACTGGGAAAGGCAAACCCCAGGGGTTTCCCTCTCCACACCCTAGTTTTTTTCTTGGTTTGGTTTGTTTGTTGAGACAGGGCCCTGCCATGCAGCTCTGACTAGCCTGGAACTCACTACATAGACCAGGCTGACCTCAAACTTGCAGAGATCTGCCTGCCTCTGCCTCCAGAGGGTTTCTCATAGCTCAGGTTGGCATCCAGCTCACTATAGTTCATCCTTACTCTGACAAGAACTGAGATTACAGGCCTTCATCAGCATGCCTGGGTTACACAGGGCTAAAGACTGATCCCAGAGCTTAACATGTGCTAGGCCACAGAGCCACACTTCCAGCCACGGTGACTCTAGGTGCACAGTTCAGCAGTTTCAAGGCCACCCAAATGTAGCCATTTGTAAACATTGCAAGTTAAAACCCTGTACCACAAACTAGTGGCTCCCCAGCCCTGCTGTGTCTCTGTAGTAGATTCCTGTAGACCCCTCAAGTGAGAAGAATCACATTGCAAATGTCACTTTGCAACTGGCTTCTTCTCCTTCACATCCTGTTCTGGGTCAGAATCTCCCTCCTGCCCAAGGCTGAACTATGTTCCAGTGTCCAGAATATATAAAGAACTCTCATGATTCAATAATACTTTTTGATGGACAAAGCATATAAATAGGTTCTTCTTCACCGATGATATGCAAACGACTGGCTAGAGCATCAAGTGTGTTTGGCATCAGCATTCACTGGGAGAACCACAGGACAGGCCTCCACACCTACCCAGAGGGCAGCTGCCAGAGTATTGTGGGTGCTGGGGAGGGTGTGGAGAAATGGGCCAAGGAGGTCAGGAGGCACCTGCCTCCAAAGACTAAAGTAAGAAGCCTCCAAGGGACCCAGCCACTTGCCTCCTCACTATCTATGCAGGAAAACAAAAGCAGGCCAGGTTATTCCATCTGCTCCAATAACGGAGGCAGGAAGACAAGTTCAAAGCTAGCCTGGGCAACTTAGTGAGACTGTCTCAAAATTCTAAAACTTTGAAAGGGCTGAGGGCTCAGTGACACAGAGCCCTACCTAATATGCGTAACTGCTGGGGGTATGGGGTATACAGGCATATTCCAAGTGGCAATTTTCACCATGCTTGGAAGAATAAGCACTCTAAACACTTCCAAATGGTGAGCCAGACAAGCTTATCCAGAGAAAGGAATATTACTCAGCAGTGAAAATGAATGGCACTGTGGAAGAACCTTGAAACGTTATGCTAAATGAAGTCAGCCCCCAAAGATCACAAGAGCAATTCTCCACTCCATGGCAAGAAGGCTATGGAGTTAGAAGGTATATTACATACTTAATTTTCTAGTACTGTGGGGGAGGGGTGGACGCCATGGGAAAGGGCAGTGTGTCTAACATGAAATTTAATGTATGGTTATGCAACTCTAATACACTAAAACCCTCGAGCTGAACACAGTAATTAATGAACTATGTGGTCTATGAATACTTTAGTCTTTAAAAATTGGTGGTTATAGCTAAAATAATAGAAGAAAGACCTTTTTTGTGGCAGGCTGGAATGCAATGCTAAGGAACTTTGGAGGACTTGGTGACCGGCTTGTAAGGGAACCTTCATGGCTGTGACCCACAACCCCAGCCACTCACCTTTGGTGTTGTAGGTAACCTCCCCCGCATAGTGCAGGAGGCGGAACTCCAGCCAGCCAATCCTCTTCCGGCCCTTTGGACCAGCTAGCTTCCTGCTGTAAGACACAAACACAGACCACCACACTATTTTTTCTCTTCTGCAGCAAGAATGACAGAGAAATCCTAGGCCATCTGCTCAGGAACGCTGCCATCAGCATCGAAACTGACTCCCAGCAAGCCTTGCTCCCCCTGTCTGTCTGGATATCAGGTCTCACACTCAGGGCCTCCCTTCACCTAAGCTAGTAAGAAAGAAAAATGTGACTGTGAGAAACGTTCAAGTTTTGTTTTTTAAATAAAGTAACCTGACGGTGAGGACTGACTCTGTGGTAGGATACTGGCTTGACAAACATAAAGCCTTGGGTTCCCTCAACAGAAATGCAGGCTTTTTTGATTTTTTTAAAAAAATGTTGTATATATGAGTGTTTTGCCTGCATGTATGCCTGTGTACACTTGTGCCTGATGCTTGTTAAGGCCAGAAGACGGTGTTCGGTGTTGGATGCCCTGAAACTGGAATTAGAGATAGATGTGAGTCGCTCAAATCCGGGTCCCCCTGGAAGAGTAACAAGTATTCTTAACCGCTGCAGCCAAATTTTTTTAATTTAAAAAAAAGGGGGGGGGGGCTGGGTGTGGTAGCCCACGACTTTAATCCGAGTACTCAGGACACAGGAGGTTCTTTGTGAGTTTGAGGCCAACCTGGTAAGCTTAAGGCCAGCCAAGGCTACATAGTGAAATACTGCCTTTAAAAATTAGAAGAAGAAAACGAAGACCTAGTTAGAAGGCTCAGTGGGTAAAGGCGCTTGCCACCAAGTCCTGATGACCTGAGTTCGATCCCAAGGACTTACAGAGTGGAAGGGGACTTTCCCAAATTGTCCCAACCTCAGTGCAATGCATATGCTCATGGGCATGCTCACAAAAGCAAATAAGAAAATTAATAGACGTATTTTTTAAAGGTATGGTGAAATTGTTTGACAAAATGCTTGGTGTACAAGCATGAGACTTGAGTTTGATTTCTAGAACCCAGGTTTAAAAAAAGAAAAAAAGTCAAACTTGATGGTGTGAGCCCTGGGGAGTTGGAGACAGGCTGACCCTTGGAACCCACAGACCAGTCATGCCTAATGGACAGACCCTAAGTCCCGATGAGAGACTATCCGTACAGCATGTACAGCTTCATTGTTTGTCTCTGGGTCTGACAAGCTTCCCGTCGATGACAGTTCCTGTAGACACTCACAAAGCTATTGGGTAGGAAATGCCCAGCCTTGCAGAAGTGGGGCTCAGATGCAGAAGAGGTTGCTCAAATCAGCTCTGCCCACTCAGAAAGTGGCCACACTGGGACAAGGATCCAAAGCCAGGGTTTGCTTTGTTTGTTGGTGCTGGGGGTCGAACCCAGGTCTCTGGCTGAACAGAAACTTGTTACATAGACTGAGCTAGCCTCAAACTCAGAGACCCACCTACCTCTGTCCAAGGGAATGCCAACTTCTGGCTCTAGTCCATGTTTACATTCTTCTCTTATTTGCCTCAAAGACTAAGTTAAAGTTTAGGTTTCCTTTCTGGGCCACTGTGAATGCTTTTGATTGACATGTAAACTCTATACATGAATATTCTACAGCTCTTCAGGGGCTGCCGGCATAACTCAGAAGTTCAGAGTACTTTCTGTTCCTGCAGACCACCCAGGCTTAATTTCACATATGATGGCTCACAGCCCCCTAGAGCCCCAGCTCCAGGGGATCTAACATCTTCTGGCTTCCATGTCCATCTGCATTCACATGCACAAACACACACACAGACATGTGCATGTACACACACATACACATACTCCCTCCTGCACATTCACATTATTTTACACACAAATCATTTTTCATTTTTATTTTGTCAGTACTGGAATGAAGCCTGGGGCTTTGCACGTTCTAGGTTGAGCTATACCTATTTCCCGGGTTTTTTATTTGTCTTAAGGTCTTGTCTTTCGCTGTGGCCCATGCTGACTTGTCTCTTTCAGTGGCCCAGGCTGGCCTGAACTCCAGATTCTATCTCAGCCTCCCGAGTGCTGATAAGGCAGGCCCGTGTCACTGCATCTGGCTGTTCCTACTGTACCTGAATTGTTCAGAAGGACCATCTCCTGCCTACACCACACATGAAATGTAACCACCACCGAACAAAACGACACAGACACTCTATTTGGAATTCCTGTCCGTGTGATATCTACTAACAAGGGCATGCTGGCGTATGAGCTCGTTTTCAGGAGGCTGTTTTTGTATATGAAGTCACTGTACTGTATGTGAGCATGTGTGTGGTATATGTGAGCATATGTACATGGTTGGCATAAAGAAACCAGTGGACAGACACTGGTGTCCCCATCACTTTCCTTTAGGCAGGCCGACAGCCATCAAGTCCTGGAATGAGAATTGTCCTGTCTTTCCCTCCACAGCCCTGGGGCTACGGACGAGTGCAGCCATGTCCAGCTTTCTTTGTGGCTGCTGTGACCTGAAGTCAGGGACTCAGGCCTGCGCTGCTAATGCCCTCACCCACTGAGCCATCCCTGCAGCCCCAAAGCTTGTACTTGGATACAGGTCTAAGAAAGATGACATGACATTCTCTCCTGGGAGAGCTTCAGATGAAATGCTTACGTTTGGAAGTGTGCATGCTGACCCACTTTCTCCTCCAGTTTCTCCAGGAAACTCAGGTCCGTAGCGGTACCTGGACGGATGCATTCTTCATCCTTCCAAATGAAAAGACAGCTCAGCCCCACGCCATGGCATACACTGGCTGATTCAGACTCTGTTTTCTCCAGCAGTGGTTGGATGTTCTAGATTAAATTTCTATTACCTCGCATGAGACCAGGTGCACCTCTGGGAAGAAGGGGTTGGTTACCCATCACACGTGCCTGGATCCTGGGGCTGGCTGAGGGAGCCTCTGCCCCAGACAAACTGGAAATGCCACAAGGTGACTCTCCTGCATCGGACCTGCGCGGTTCCATTTTATGTCTCATTCTCCTTCCCAGCCTTTCCTTTTGAGGCAGGGCTTTCCTGTGTAACCAGGTTGCTTCCAACTCCAGCTTTAGCCTTCCTATGCCTGAGATTATATGCACTTCACCAGCACAGACTCAAACCTATGTCTTTACCTTACTCCCTTCTCTCCATTCTTTCTCTCCCTCCCTCCCTCCCCCTCCCCTCTCCTCTCTTTTTCTTCCCCCTTATATATAGTTATGGTCTTGTTATGTAGCTTGGAGTGGTCTTATGTAGAGAGCTGCATGGCCGCACCTTAAAGATGGTGCTGGCTTCCGCCTTCCACCTGAGAGCTCTCTGAGATAAACAACTCATTATTTGGATAAGGCTAAGCTGTGGCTTGCTTCCAGGTGTGGCTTGCTTCCGTGCACCTGGATCTATTGGCATGGCCCACGTGGCGCCCCGTGACTAGCAGTCCAGAGGGTATATAGCTGGGAGCGGGTTTTCCCCAGTAGGAGAGGCAGTAGCAGAGGCAGAAGTTTCAAGGTCCTGAATAAACCACTGAAAGAAGAGCCTGGTGTGGCATCGTCCTTGCGGGCAAGGGTGTGCGCAACAGTCTTAGACTCATAATCCTCCTGCCTCAGTTTCCTGAGTGTTTTGATGACAGGCATGTACCACCAACACCCCAGTCTGACCCATGTTTCTGTCCTTCCTCCCTTGCCCCTCAGTGTCTTCATATGTAGCTCAGGCTGGCCTCAAGTTCATGATTCTGGAATTCTGGGGTGATAGGTAGGCCTCACCAGGCCTTGCTCTGGCCATATTTTTGGACTTCCCAAAGACACTCACGGTTGCCATGACAGCTTATTTAAACACCCTTAACTAGTCATCAAGGGTCAGGAACAGCTGCAAGCACCACACGGATGCTTCACAGAGGAAGCTGTGAAAGCGGCTGAGCCTGAACTATCAATTTTTTCATCCCTGTGCACTTATTTCCTCAACAATGATACTACTTCACTGGAAGCTGTAAACAGTGGCCCACATACGCATGTCGAGACGTCCCATTCTGCAGCCTAGGCTGTCTTGGACCTTAGTATGTAGTCCAGGCTGGCCTCAAACCCATGGCAATCATCCTGAGTTGCTGGGGTTACGTGGGACTTCTACCCCCTTCAGCCCTTGGGAGACACTTGTCTACCTGTAGCAGACACACGGTGAAGGGACTGGGTCATTGTCTCTCACCAGGATAGACATGATCCCCCTGTGTCGCTCTTCTACCAAATCGCAGATGATCTTATTGTTGAAGTACTGAACAGGCTCCCACTAAAAGGACAAGAAGGAAGCATCCCTCAGCATGCACAGGGCATCAGGCACATTGGCCTGACAGGGATTCTTCAAATACTTTCTCAAAATATGATTTTTATACTCAACCTTAAAAATTACACTCTTGGAGGCCAGAGAGATGGTTTGGCGGTTAAGAACATTCACTGCTCTCACAAAGGACTCAAATTCAGTTCCCAGCATGCACTTCATGTGGTTTATAAGTGCCTATAACTCTGGCTCCAGGGAACCTGCTTTCTTTTCTGGCCACCACGGGCACCTGCGCCAAGGTGCCCGTACTCACACAGACACACACATACATATAACTGAAAATCTTGAAAAATGATGCTTTCGGGGATGGTATGATGGCTTAGCAGGTAAAGATGTTTGCCACACATGCTTGACACCTTGAGTTCGATCCCTAGAACCCATGGAAAGGTGGAGGAAAGTGGTGACTCCGTGAAGTTGTCTTCCTGTGTCCTGAATGTGCACCTACATACTCATCATGCACACACACACAAATACTGAAATTTTAAAACCCTTAAATGGTACGTTCTAAATATTTCAAGTATTTTCCTAAGGAAGAACTAAAGTCCTCAATGAAGAATTATCCAGTGAGATGATATTTCCTAAATGAATGAGGGTAGAGCTGAGACTGGAGCACTTCACCAGTGTGTTCAAAGCCCTGTTCACTGCTAGACAATACTCTCCCTCCCTCCCTCCTTCCCTGCCCCTTCCCTCCCTCCATCCTTCCCTCCCTCCCTCTCTGCACCCTCCCTCTCTCCCTCCCCCCTCCCTCCTCAGATATATACACTCATCACTCACATGCAGACACGTCCAGTGCTCACCTCGATGCCTTCAGATTCGTACTCGGCCTGCTCGGCCTTCAGTGTCCTCTCTATCAGCAGCTGTTGCAGTTTCTCATTGCAGTAATTTATACAGAACTGTTCAAAACTAGAGGCACGGGGCATTTTGACCATGCAAATCATGCAGCTAGGCCAGGCACAACCAAGCCACTTCTCAGTGAGTACAGAAGTCAGATCTACAGAACAGTCCACTAATAAATGAAGGGTCACGTGGAAACAGGGTCAGATTGTTTATGGTTCTGCTTCCGGGACAGTGTTTGAGTGACTGGGGTTACAGACCGTGAGTAGAGCACTGGCCCAGTGTGTAAGTTGAGGGCTGTGGTGATCTTTAGCTCTAGGGACAGGAAGCCAATCCAGCTCCTCAACCATTGTGTAGAGTCTGGTTAAAACCACAAAGAGGAAAACATAGCAGGCAGGCGGCAGCAACTCACCCATTCTTGTCGAAGACTTCAAAGCCATAGATGTCCAACAAACCAATCACTGTCTTTTGGGTGAAATCCTAGTGGGGGGGGTGCATGCCATTAGCTGCTAGTGTTGTGGCTGAGGACATCTGTGTAGCTTCCAAAACTTCATTTTTTTAAACATTTATTTTTAGTGTGTATATCTGCCACCTGTTTGCAGGTACCCAAAGAGGCCAGAAGAGGGTGTCAGGTCCCCTGGAACTGGTGTCAGTTGTGAGCTGCCCTGTGGGTGCTGGAAACCAAACTTGGGTGCTCTGCAAGAGCAGTAAGCACTTTTAACCACTGAGCCATCTCTCCAGCCCTTACAGGTTCCTGTTAAAACTTAATCCCCACAGTGAGGCTTTAAGAGGACACTAACCTGACCATCCATAGAGTTTGGAGGTAAGAGGGTCCTTTGGGAGGGGGGTAGTCATCAGCTAGATAAGAACATCAGAGCAGAGCCCCAGTGTCCTGCTGCTGCTAACTTCCCAGGAAGAGAAAGAGGCTATAGCAGATGTCTCTTTAGCCATGTGATACTCATCACCATGGACTGATTCAGCTAGGCTTGTCATTTTGTAGAACTTGAAGCAGGAGTTTGGTGGTCAACAGTATAGTCTTAGACATCTTAAAAGTCTATGGCTATAGAAAGCTTCTGTGTGCATTCAAAGCCATCTGATATACCACAGGTACAATAGATACCAGACCTTGGGAAGGACTGCCAAGACATCTGGTGTGCACACCTATTGGTCTACTGTGTGCAAGACATTGGAAGACCCAATAAGACATTACCCTTGCCTACGAGGAGCTTACAGTCCATCCTTCACAGCCACTTACTGATATGGGATGTCTTTCTGTATGCTGTGAATTAGCATTGGATAATAAACTGTTTTGGCCTACAACAAAGCATCTTAGAAGCAGGCAGGAAATCCGATAATAAAGGGGAATGAGGGTGGAGTCAGAGATGCTGTGATCTTCTGCCAAGGAAGAAGATGTAAAGGAATTTAGGTAAGTCGCAGGACATGTGGCAAGACATAGGTTAAAAGAAATGGGTTAAATTGTAAGAACTAGCAAGAAATATTCCTGAGCCATAGGCCAACCAGCATGTAATTAATATGAACTTCTGTGTGTTTCTGTGGGACTTTGAGATGGCTGGTCCAGACCTCAGGGCTAGGCAGAGCTAAGTGACTTCGGGAAGGTCCAGACCTGGGGGCTAGCCTGGGCCCGAAACTTCTCACTATAACTTACTATGATGATTCTAAGACATCATCGCTTCAGAGAATAAGACTCGGAACTCATGTTGACCCACCTTGTTGACGAGGGAGGAATTGATTTTATTGACCAGCCAAGTAAATGTCCGTCCATAAACGGCCTTTGCCATGGCATCTCTAGCATAAACAGAGAGTTCTACCGTCAGCGGGCATATCACCTGGAAGGAAGGGCAAGGTACATCATTACAGTCAGGATGTGCCTGCCCCTCAGTTTTCACACTAGTCTTCGATGTTGACTGAGCAAACAATGCAAGTGAGGAGACCAGGTCTGAGGCATAGTCCTGGTGCCCTGGAGTTTGCAGGCTCGGTTTGGTGCAGAGGTGGGAACCCTGACCAAACATGTGAAAAATGACACAAAGGAAAGCCTTAGTACACACAGAGTGACAGGTGCCATAAAGAGAAAGATGAGGTCGAGGAACATGATCAGAGAAGGGGCCTTGATTTAGGGATCTGGGAGCTAAAGGATGAAGGACAGGGAAGGATATTCTAGCAGAGGGAGGGGCGTATGCAGACTGAAGGAGGCACCAGGAATGAGCTGGTGCAGTAGGGAAGGAGGGTGAGGGAGGGGAGGTGGAAATGGTTAACAGGATAGGGGGATGGGGGTGAGAGGAGATGAGGCTGGGATCCCGGTAAGAGTGAACCACTCAGGGCCTGGTGAGCTGGGTTTGGGAGTGTGTTACCCACAAAGGACCCCAGAGAGCTACCATCTGAGTCAGGCAGTCATAGGTGGGGGACACACGTTTCCTCAATGCCATTTCACCTCCTCTGTTTTGGCTTCAATCTTTCTGTGGATGAGAGCTTCCAGGAGAACCATCGGGCAGACCCCCAGGAGCTGCATAAAAGAACCCGGCTGACACTCAGTAACTGTAAAGAGCCCGTGCCCTCTCCAGGTCAGGGACCCCATCCTACCACTGTTCTTTAGGGAGAAAGGGGCCTTACTGAGGCAGCTATGGTGCTGTGCCCCTGTAATCTCAGTACTTGGGGGCCTGAGAC
Organism: Phyllotis vaccarum; assembly: GCA_033318265.1. Classification (NCBI taxonomy): domain Eukaryota; kingdom Metazoa; phylum Chordata; class Mammalia; order Rodentia; family Cricetidae; genus Phyllotis; species Phyllotis vaccarum. The sequence goes on from JARWLC010000017.1 coordinate 58,445,865, forward strand.
AGGATGATGCCAGTTCAGGGCCAGCCTAGGCTACATAATGAGGTCTATTCTCAAAAACAAAACAAACAGACGCAGATTCAGTGGTCAGAGCTCCCTCTAACCTTCCTGTCACTGGCAAAAGAATGCAGTGTTGGCCATCTGGGCTGCTGTGGACACAAGGATTGGGCTTCCCCCTCCCACTGCTCTTCAGAAAAGGAAGGTCACCTTGGCAATCCACTTGATTTCATGTGTGTCCGGAACACTGGCGCAGCCTTGCCTGTCCTCCTTGAAACAAATGTTGCCCAGGTGTAGGACACTGGCGATGATCCCAAAGAGATTCTAGATATGGCGGGCAGGGGACAGCGACATAGGGGTCAGCAGCACCTCCTTGAAAAATGACACTGAGATGTCTTCTACCCTGAATCCCTGCCCAGTTCACAGAGACACCTTCTCCTCCCTAGAAATGGTTCCTGGACACTTCCTGTACTAATTATCTTAATAAGGAGTGGGAGTTGGAGGGAGCACTCTCAGCCTCCAGCACAAAATATAAATGTGTAAACAGTTTATAAGCCAGGCATGATAGTGCACATCTTTAATTCCAGCACTGGGAAGGCAGAAGCAGGTGGGTCTCTGTGAGTTCCAGGGCCAGCCTGATCTACAAAGTGAGTTTCAGGACAGCCAGGGCTGCTAGACCAAGAAACCTTGTATCCAAAAACAAAACACCAAACCAAACCAAGCCAAACAACAACAACAAACCTTACTAAAGAACAGTTTATAAAACCAACTCCCAGCTAACAGGGAAGTATATGCCTATAACTCCACCACTTGGGAGGCTGAGGCAGGGGGATTACTAGCTCCAGGTTACCCTGCACTACACAGCAAGCCCCTGTCTCAAAACAAACCAATCAGTCCCAGAGGTAAGCCATTCATTTGTCAAACAGTGTGTCTCAAATATTATCATTTTTAAAACTACACATTAGTCCTTGAAAGATAAACAGATTTATAATCAGAACAGAAAATAAAAAGAACAAAATTCTAGTCAGTGTTTCAAAATTGAAGAGTAAATAAAGAATGAATGTGCAAGCCCAATGGATCTAAGTTAAGATGACTTGATGTGGAGAGGGACCGTGCCACCTCCCTCTGTACAGCCCTGGAGAAACTTAAGCTGACAGGAAAGAGGCAAAATGCCCATTTTCAATTTCAATAGGCTATGACTGATCTTTTAGAATTGTTTACATACAATACATGCATAAGATTTATACCAAATATTATTCTCTATTTATATCAAAGTGCTTATATTACAGCATGTCCTACATTTTACCCTACTCATGCTCATGTGTGGACATGTGCATATGCATGTGCATGTCCATTCACGTGCGCGTGCGTGTGTTTGTGTGCATAGAACAGGATAACTCAGGTGTCAGCTCACAGGTATCATGTCCACCTTTAATTGTTTATGTTTATCAGTTCTCTCACAGATCTAGAACTTACCATGTTCGCCAGGCTAGGCTGCCAGTGAGCCTAGGGACCTCACTTCCTCTGCCTCCTCATTGCTGGGATCACAAATATTCACCATAACACCTAGCTTTTATTTTTAGGGGGCTGGAGAGATGTCTTGGTGGTTGTGAACACCTGTTGCTCTTGCACAGGACCTGGTCCTTTTCCCAGCACCCACAGGGTAGCTCAAAAGCATCTGTAACTCCAGATCCAGGGCATCTCCCACCTTCTTTAGGTCTCTGTGTACATTAGGCTCCTATGAGGTAAACTGGCATACATGCACACAAAATACTTATATGCACAAAGTCAGTTTTTTTTTTAAAAAAAAAAAGATTTTGAAAAATTATTTATCACTGTTTCCCTGAAACTGCAGTTATGAGTGGTTCTCAGCCACCTGACATGGGTGATCAGAACAAAATGATTCATCTGTAAGAGCAACAAGTGTTTTTATCTGCTAACCAGTCTCTCCTGTTCCTACATTCTGGTTTTGATGCAGGTTCTGGGGATCAAGCACTCCACCAACTGTACCATTCCCTAGCCACACCTGGGACAGTAACCGCTTATCAGTTCCTCCAGCCCTGAGGCGAGCCATCCTTTGCTGAGTCCTGAGTGACCAAACTCCCAAGAAAACAGAGTAGCTCCCACCCAAACAGAACCTCAGGGCCTTTACCTCAAGGTCAGCTTCCGTAAAATCAATGACAGAAAAGGCATTGGACACAGTTTTCCAGTCATTCTTGTCATTGATAGGTGACTCTCTGGCACAATGACCCTATGACATAATTGGATCAGTTAGTGCCTTATTAAGGACAGTTGAGTATGTTCACACCTGTTCCTAACTCCAAGTGGTTTTCTTTTCTTTCTTTCTTTCTTTCTTTCTTTCTTTCTTTCTTTCTTTCTTTCTTTCTTTCTTTCTTTCTTTCTTTCTTTCCTTTCCTTCCTTCCTTCCTTCCTTTCCTTCCTTCCTTCCTTCCTTCCTTCCTTCCTTCCTTTTCTTTCTTTTTTTTTGTTTCAAGACAGGGTTTCTCTGTGTAGCTTTGGAGCCTGACCTGTAACTCACTCTGTAGACCAGCCTGGCCTTGAACTCAGAGATCTGCCTGCCTCTGCTGGGATTAAAGGTGTGGGCCACCACCAGGCAGCCTCAAAGTGCTTTCTAATCCTGCAGAACCCACTTCAGTAACAACCTAAACTGTAGTCAAGATTTTAAACTACTTTGCAGAGATCGATTGCTGGCAGCTTCTTATTTTCAATTTTATTTGGCATTTTATCTTCAAAAATTCCTGTCCTGAGAAACTCTCAAAGCTATCGAACTGTTATTTTTAGAATCTGTTTTAAAACACATTTCCTTTTCCATTTTGCTAAGTAATTGGAAGGTGTTTGTCTAAAAGGGATTGGCTAAAGCACGCAAAGAAATAGCAGAATTTAAATTTAGATGCTGGCCCTGATGCACTTGGGGATATTCAGCAGTACAACAAAATAAACAAAAACCCCCGCACTGTCGGCCTAGATGGGAGACAGCCTCGCTGAAGGAGAGGAGGGTGCGCAGTTTACAGACCGACAGGCAATGTGCAATGGTGGGCAGCAGAGACGGGATCAGACTTCTCAATCAATGCTGAGTATTTCCTATTAGATAACAGACACACCAATGTCACAATTATTACATGTATTTATTTATTGTGTGTATGTGTACATGTGTGGGCACATGCATGCCAGGGTGCATGTGTGAAGATTAGAGACAACCGCAGGACTCGATTCTCTCCCTCCTCTGTGTTTTCAGATTGGTAGATGGGGGAGAGAAGGACAGCAATGCCTGTCACATCTGCACCAGCAATTCCCATGTTGACTGCATGTCAAATCTAAGGGGTGTGTGATGCTGGCACTGAACATCCTTGGAAGGTCCTGGACCACTGAGCTGCATGCATCCTCAAAACAGGGGAGCTTACATCTTAACAGCTCTGGCAGCCCAAGCCCACCCTAGAAGGACCAAATCTAAATATCCAAAGATTGCCTCCAACATCTCTTTGGTCATCTAGTTGGTGCTGAGTTTCAAACCCAGGGCCTTGCACATATGAGGTCTGTGCTCTACCCTTGGCGGTGCTCCATCTGTTCCTAAAAAATAGAATCTAATTTCTATTGGGAATTAGACATTGGTTTGCTTTACCAAGGTGAGATAGCTATCAGTCACAAGAGACATGCAGGAGGGTACAATCAGAACAACAAACACCCCTCCTCCCATGTCCTCCCAAGGCCACCAAAGCCAGCCACTGGTCCCTCTAACCTGTGAGAGGTATTTGTACAGCTGGGGATCTTGCTCAAGTCCCAGGGAGGTGAGGCGCTCCACTGCACCACCTGCTAGCAGCTGGTAGAAGATGTGGAAATTCCGCTCCCCATGGTTTTGATAGACGACGCGGGATTTTTCGATCAAGTAACTGATGATATGCCCACCTACAGGGATTCCCTTCAGAACAAAAAATGCCATGCCGGGTGATGGCTACGGCAAGCCCCCTCCCAATGCTGACCTGAGGAACAGCAGTGGTCTAGCTTAGGGTCGGGGGAGTCTCGGTGGCAGACTGGCTTCAGCTTTACTGTGTAGTCCAGGCTAGTCCTGAACCTACACTCTCCCCACTACATCTCCCAAGCACTAAAAGGACAGCAATGCACTGTCTTGGACAACTCAGAAGCTTTAAAATCTGAATGAAGAATAAATCTTATTTATCTCCCAGGGTCAAGAACTGATGTTTCCTTCGTTCACTTTGATGTCAGGAAGGTACTTTCTCTGCTTGTTTTACTGATTGCTTTGGACTATGGTTCATCATGACCATTTTAAAATAAATTAAAATTCATATTTATTAGTGTGTGTATGTATGTGCAAGCATGAATGCACATGTACCATAGCATATATGTGGAGGTCGGAGATTTCAGGATTTCATTTTTCCCTTCTTCTACCATGGGGGTTCTGGGCATCAAACCTTGGCCATCATATTGTGTAGCATGTGTTTGTACACACCAAACCCTCTTGCCAACCCACACTGTCTAATTTTTGTATACGACATGAGGTAAGGCTCTTTTGAAATCATTAACACTTACTGCCAATAAAAACATCATTCATTGGAAAGATGTCATCCCTACTGAATCTCAGTGGTGATTTCAAGTAGATTTTTTTTTTTAATCATGGCTGGATAGACAGCACATTTCTTGCTTTTCCAGAAGGGAGTTCAATTGCAGCACTCCATCAGACAACTCACAACTTCCTGTAAGTCCAGCTCCAGGGGACCTGATGCTCTATTCTGACATCTGAGGGCACCCTCACACGCATAGCACATGTTCACATACATAAACTCAGACTTTTAACAATTAAATACTTTATCACTTTTATATATCTGTGTACGTGGTGAGAGGGCACCTCCGCTTGGGTGTGGAGATCAGAGGACCACTCCCTTTCAGGAGACAGTTCTCTCCTCCTACCATGTGGGTCCTGGGAGTAAACTTGGGCTACTAGGCTTGACAAGAGACTTTACCCCGTGAGCCATCTCCAGCCCCACCTCACTCCCATACTGACAATTTTGAGGCCCCAGCCAGTTACCACAGCTCTATGTCTTAGTGAACAGGAGTTGTATCTGACCATGCTAGGTGCAGACAGACACACAGATGGCCAGGAGCCCACATACATGGCTGCTGGGGTTCACAGATGAACCCAGAGAAAATGACAGATTGCACCAATGACAGGCTCCTGTGTAGTGAGACTGTTGTTACATCATCCAGCGTATGACCAAGTGTTACGGGACATAACCCCATCACTCAGGGGGCTGCAGCAGAAGGAGAGTCATGAATCTGAGGTAAGCCTAGGCCTTGTAGTGAAGTTTTGGTCCTTTCTGGGCTACAGTGTCAGGCATTACATTGTGCATTACTTATTTTATGCCTGGTGTTCCTCAGTCACCAGGAAAAGTCTATTTGCTGTAGGAAAAACTGTCTGCTTTTTAAAAATAATGAGTGTGTCTGTTGTCTCTGTGTGTGTCGCAGCACTTGTACGAAGGTCAGAGGACAACTTTCAGGACTGGGGTCTCTCCTTCAACCATGTGGGTCCAAGGAATCAAACTCAGGTCCTCAGGCTTTGCTGAAGGCCCCTTTACCTGCTGAACCTTCTCACCTGCCCTGTTCACTGTGGATTATTTATAAAGGGAGGCTGTTATAACAGTGTCCTGGACATTCCTGCTGTGTCTCTGTGTAGATGAAAAGAACTTTCTCATCTTGGTTACAGGCACATAGGTGGTGGCATTATAACCTCTCACCCGCCATGGTGTGATTATCAGTGTACCCTCATCCCTCCTTGGCCCTGCTGCTGTGTTCTTTGTTGGCTTGGGTCATGCAGCTTCCTGCTTGAGAGTTCCATTTAACTCTGTGACCATTAATGGCAGTTTGTTCACAGGCCACTTGAAATTCTTTTTTGCCTGCTTTAAATTTGGCTGTGTGTTCTTATCGGCTTTCAATAGTTGTGGAATAAACATCCTTATTAAAGATATCTTTGAAGATGTTTTTATTTATTATGTATACTGTGTTCTGCCTACAGGCCAGAAGAGGGCGCCAGATAGAACCATAGATGGCTGTGAGCCACCATGTGGGAATTGAACTCAGGTCCTCTGGAAGAGCAGACAGTGCTCTTAACCTCTGAGCCATCTCTCTAGCCCTATTAAAGATATCATTAAGAGTATTAATAAAGACAGTGTGAAAAGGAGGCAGCTGCCATCAAGAATAGAGACCAGAGACTTCACATATTCTTGTAACCAAATCACCACTATGGGGCCAGTGAGATGGCTCCATAGATGACCAGCAGGGGAGTTCAGTTCCTGGAGCCCACATTGTGGGAGGGGAGAACTGACGCCTGAAGGTTGTCCTCTGACCTCCACACTCACACTCACGTGGTGGTGCATGTGACCCCTGCCTTGAGAATCAGCTGCATGCAGCTGTGATTGCCAGGTCTGGCAGCGGTCTAACCCTTGGAATGACAGATCTTGTTGGGTCAGCCTCTGGCTGCTAGGAATTTCTACATTTTGCTCTGAGTGGTGCATCCCCATGAACAGACACATGCAAAACACACTGAGCTGACCTTTTCAGTATATGTGCTAAACTTTGATTTAAAAAAAAATAAAAAGGTCAAAACTATGCAGAGCCAGGAAATATATTGCAAAGTCTATGTACCTGCAGCTCGTAGACCAACTTCTTGGAGGCCCTAAGCCAGACAGACTAAACTGCTGCTCTGCAATCCCAGATACCTGCTGCCCCCAGCCTGTCACTTTGGCACTTAGAATATATGTCTGTAGGGAGAGTATGTACTCACATGCAACAGATGCACTTTATTCTGTATTTGTACATTCTTTCATCCATCCATTAACATACTACACACGGCCACCTTTATGTTACAGATGGTATTTTGATTGAGGCAGGCAGGCTGGCTGGCTCAGAGTGGAAGATAGTCCCTACTCTTCCCTATCTGAGAAGGTTGCATGTCACTTGATGCAAGACACACACCTGTACCATGTGTTTTTTTACTTCGCATTTGTTTGCAAGCTTTATATAAAAAAAAAAAAAGGCAGCCTGTCAATCCCCAGGGTACACCTGTGTGATGCCAAGCTGTGTCACCTTGCTGTGTAAACACACTCCACATTAGCCATTATTCTGCAGGCGGACAAGGAACCCTCTCTGTGCTGGCCGCTGTACCCAGTCTTCTGCCATTGTGAGCAAGGCTGTTGTGGACATGTTTGCGGAACTGTGGGACACCTCTGCAAGTGGAATGTCACCCATAGCTCACACTATAGCCTAGGCTGGTCTCCAATTCATGGCTGTCCTCCTGCTGCAGCCTCCTGAGTGCTGGGATTGCGTGCCACAGCGCTCGGCTGTACTATGGACTACAGACAACAGCCTTGCTACACAGGAGCCTGTCGTTGGTGCAATCTGTCATTTTCTCTGGGTTCACCTGTGAACCCCAGCAGTCTTGGATGTGGGCACCTGGCCATCTGTGTGTCTGTCTGCACCCAGCATTGTCAGATATGATTCCTGTCCACAAAGATAGAGCTATGGTAACTCACCAGGGTGCTAAAATTATCACAGGGATGAGGTGGAGAGATGGGAGATGGCTCAGAGGTAAAGTGTTCGCTCTACAGTTTAAGGCCTGGCTGGGATCCTCAATGCATGTACAATCCCAATGCTCTCACAGTGAGATGGGAAGTAGAGATCCTTGAGAAACTCGCAGGCTACCTAGCCTGGCATATGCAGGGATGTAAAAACAAGGGACCTTGTCTCTAACAAGGCAGAGAGGTGAGAACACTGAAATTGTCCTCTGATTTCCACATGGGTGCCATGGTACACGCTCATGAACGCATCTGCAGCCTGCATGCATGCACACAGACAGACACATGTACATGCACAGAGAGAAAGGGAGAGAGAGAGAGAGAGAGAGAGAGAGAGAGAGAGAGAGAGAGAGAGAGAGAGAGAGAGAGAGAGATTGGGGGAGAGAGAGATTGGGGGAGAGAGAGAGGGGAGTTAAAAAAAATTATTCTTGCCCTGAATTTTCCCACTGCTTGGGTCAACAATGCCTTTTTCCTAAAAGTTCCCTCAGTGAAGGGGCCCAAGGAGAACTTGCAGCATTACCTGAAAGTCAAACTGTATGTCCATGTACTTTCCAAATCTGCTGGAGTTGTCATTCCGGAGTGTTTTGGCATTTCCAAAAGCCTTTGAATACAAATGTCACACAGTGTCACCTCGGCTCACTATGCTTGGCAAGTCCCTGCCCCCAAATAACACGCTCACTATGAGAGTGGAAAGCATTGGAAGGGGGCTAAAGAGGGAAACTATGCTTTATCTTCTAAAAAAAAATAGTTATTAGCTACAGAAGATCCAATTCTAATCCTGTATTTGGACACAAGGAACTCAGGGAGGGGGGTTCCCTAGAATCTCTGAGGAGATTACCTAGGACAGTATGCGTGGCTTCAGAGGCACAGCTGGCAGCCTGTCACTATGCCCTTCTCACACCCAAGGGCCAGTTGCAAACCCTTTAGCTAAGCCTTTCTTACAGACAGGGCAGCCCCCCGCCGCCCCAGGGGACAGTGACTTGTATTAGCCCATCAGGATGATGTGTTGTCATGGTAGAAATGACAACCCAGATGATTTCAATTAGAGGGACATACTAGTCACATGGCTTTTGTCGTTCATCCCGCAGAACACCCAAGGCCTCCGGAGACTCCAGAAGCCTGAGCAGACACATTCCTCAGCTGGAAAGATGGGCTCTGGGTCAGAGGGCTTTGCTGAGGCCCGCTGGATTACATCCAAGCCTGCCAGCTTCAGTTTGAGGCTATGTCCCTCCCTGTGACAATGCCCATTTTTATTGCTCTACCCAGGCTTTCCTTGGGGGCCTCCTGAAGTCCCCTGGAGGGGGGGGCGGTCCTCAAAGTCACTCACCTCCAGGATTGGGATGGAAAGTAGCAGCCTGTCTCGGGCTATCTGTAATGACTCAGTCATTGGGCAGGTCATTGCGAAGTACTGGAGGATCTTCTTGGAAGCCTCGGTCTTCCCAGCCCCGCTCTCTCCAGAAATGAGGATGAAGTGGTTGTTCAGCTCTGAGCACATCATGCGGTAGGCATTGTCGGCGATGGCGTAGCTAGAGGAGGGACGCACACTGGCTCTTAATGCTGCTTGGTTGCCCTGGCTTTAATGCCACAGAAAGACCAAATGTCTTGCCTCTAGGGAGCCACAGCTAGACTGTGCCACCTCAGAAAATTCTCTCTGCCAGGATCACCTGAGTGACTGGGTACAGAGCACGAGATAACAAACCTCAAACACAGGAGTTAAAGGCAAGGAGAGCTTTTTCAAAATCTACCCACATGATAGCTGATGGTAACTGCAAGCGTGACAGAATCTGGAATTGCCTGGGAAGTGGGTGGGTCTGGGTGAGATTGAGGTGAGAAGAGCTACGCACCATGGGTACCACAACTAGGGACCAAGAATGAGCAGCAGTGTGCATTCAGCACTCTCTGCTTCCTGATTGCAGGTGCCGAGTGACCAGCTTGCTTCTGCTCCTGCTATGAGCTCCCCACTATGACAGACTCTGCCCTTCAACTGTGAGCCACACAGAATGGATTTTCTCCTCTAAGTTGCCTCTGTCATGACAATTTGTCACAGCAACAGAAAAGCTGAGACAGCCTAATAAATGATTCTAGAGAGAGAACCAAGCACATCGTCTACCATCAGTGCACATCAAACCCCACTGAGTTTTTGGGGTTTTTATCCATTTACATTTCTTTTGAGAATAAGCCAGATGCCAAATCACATCACTGTGAGACATTCTATTAACCTCAGATAGAAACAGCACACCATCTAAGTATTAAACTTCTCCATAAATATAATAAAATACTTTTTTCTCTTTTCTCAACATCTGAGGTGCAGGGAGAACCAGAGGTTAAAAATTCTGATACCATCATCCCACGAGGTTAAATTACCTTGAGCATTTTATTCCCACAATCAGAAACCAAGTTTTAAGCTCTCCTGAGAGTTGGTGAGCTCAGGCTCAGTGACAGATCCGTTGATGGTGTTGATGAGAAAAAAAACTACAGATGTTTTAAGAGGAGGCTTAACCTCCAAGACACAGGGGGTTGGGGGGGGGGGGCAACTAGCCTAGAAGTCAACTTCAGAGGGAAGAAACGAGCAAAACAGTGTGCAGACCACGACCAGATCAAAGGGGTCCTTAGCCGCCATTACTCCCAGGCACCAACAGGTGGCACCACAGCGGCCACATCCTGAAAAGGCGACTCTCTAGCCACTCAACATTTCTGAGGTTCTGCAAAAAGATCCCTCCTTCTGTACATAAAGACCCCTCCTCCTGTACATAAAGACCCCTCCTCCTGTACATAAAGACCCTTCCTCCTGTACATAAAGACCTCTCCTCCTGTACATAAAGATCCCTCCTCCTGTACATTTAGGCTGAGATGATTAAGTATTCCACTAACATCTCCTACTGCTTTGACATGCAAAAATGCAGGACCTATCCTAGAGGTAGGAGGATGGACAGACAGACAGGAGGATGTGAAGAAGGAAGAGATAAGGGAAATTATACAATGAGGGAAGAAAGGAAACTGAGCCCAGAAGTAGTCCCAGGGAAGTACTTACACATGTGGTGGTAATTCAAAGAAATTAACCCCTTGATAAAGTTCCATCTGGCTAGCCGTGTAGATTCCCAGCTCCTGGTATGGATTCACAGACACGAGCAGCGTCCCGATATATGTCTAAAGGAAGGGACCACATCGTATGTGAGGAATTCTGTGTACAAATAGTGCCACACACTCTGACCCCAGACACTGACAATGTAATCCAACAGGTATGGGGCAAACAGCCCATCAAAGAAACCTTTATAGGTGTACAGAAGGCCAGAGCAGGAAGGTCGCATTAGCTAGTGGGCTTCAGAAGATCCGACTGAGGAGTGGACATCTCGGTAGAAGCCTGAAGGACAAAGAGCTAGCCTAGTCATGACCAGGAAGTGTGCTTCAGGATGAAGGGTCCAGACAGGAGGGCTGACAGCACTCAGCCTGGGCAACTAAAGCCCATGGGTGTGGGAAGCTGGGAGAAGGGAAATAGGCTCTCAGAGAGAAGGCCTGAGCACTGCAGGAACTAGCACTCTGCTCTAAATACAACGGGTGCTCTCCCCTAATGAAATGAAGACAAGCCTACTGTGCTGTCATAAATGGATGTCTCTGAGTGGGTGCTTGGACCCACTGAATGCTTCACATACGTCTCCCTGAGCCCTGGCTGAACATGCAGGGCAAGCTTGCTTACCTGTTCTCTAAAGCCCCACCCAAGCCTCCTACCATACATCACCACAGCTGCTGACTCTGTTTAGATTCCAAGTGTTCAAGCACTCATGTTTGTGAGCTAGCCACTGACAAAAGACTCCTTGGAATGCAGTCATAAGTAAACAAGGCACTCTAAGGTCTTATTGCCAAAACAAAGTATTTAGGTTCCTTTGAAACTAAGTGGGGCACTTTCAGATTTTGAATGCTGTTTCCACACCATGGAGGGGCAGACGTCTATATCAGATACACTCAAGCCATTGCCACCAACCTTTCTAGTCACCAGGACAAAAGTCACCTGGAGACTTGGAAGAGAGAAGAGTATCTTGATAAAAATTTTCTCGCTACTTTAATCAATGTTGTCAGTGGCCTTGAGGGTGGAAAGTTGTCCCTGAAGCTCATCCACTGAAACAGGCAGCTTTTGGTCTGATGACCCTATCATACTGTGTTATTTACACTTTGCATTTATAAAATGTTCATTTCTACTTTTGCAGTGAAGGGTGATAATTCTGAAAGTCGGGATGGAACATGTAATTTAAAAAATATTGCTCCTAATAACTTGGTTTCAACACAGCGAATTATAATATATATTATATATTACATATGATATAGTATACTATATATGTAGTATGAACACACACATACACACACTCAGTATAAGACAAGTATTTTTGTCTGTGCTGGAGACACATCCCAGGTCCCTCGGCACGCCAGGCAGGAACAAGACCTGTCTGAGATGGGTTTGTTTAAAAGATGTTTTCTTGGTCCTTAAAGACTTATAGTACAAAGACAACCTCCCCTGTTTCCTGCCTGGCATCTACTACCCTTGTTCCAAAAGATTCTGCGTGTGTCAAGAATGTCAAGACTTTACTCCTCACCCCCAGAGTGGACTTGTAACCCAGCCTGGCCAATCCAGTTCCCTGTTCTTCTCTACGGAGATTAGTTGAAAGGCAGGCACTTGACCCAAGATGGGCCAATCAGGGCCAGCATCTACTCTGGGCCATCAGCTAGAGATGTCTCCAGAAAGACACTGCTCCCTTTGCGGGGTGGGAGGGAGTAAGGCTAAGCTGAGGAACTGGCTGACTCTGGCCTGCTCAAGCAGAAGGAACCAGACACAGCAAAACAGTGGCTACTCCAAACCCTAGTTTTTTTCTAGATTCTTAAGTTATGTGAATTGATAGAGTATTTCCTGTGGAGTAGGGTGGTTTAAGTGTTTGTCCCCAGCTGGGTGAAGAGTGCCGCCTACAGGCCTTTTGTAATGTGGCCATTCAAAAGGAGGGGCCAGTCTGCAAAGGCAGCTGAGGAACTTACATAGATAAGGTTCTCTCTGAACCGCTTGCGAAGATTCTCCAGGAAGGCAGATTCACTGGTGTAGGCGTCCAACAGCACAAAGTCCTGCACCCCAACCTTGTCCCGGGCGGTGAGTGTCCCTTCCATGTGCAGACGGATATGTCTCTTCCTCACTTCTTCTTTCTGTGGGGAACAGAACAGGAACCCACTCATCCAGAAATGTACCCTACAGTTCATTTGTCCAGAAACGTCTACCGTGTGACTAGTGCCTGCAAAGAAACAGATGCCAAACCCTCGGACAGTAACAGGCTGAGACATTCCAAGCACATATATCTATCATTGTTTTTACCATGCCTTTCCATGCTTCGGCATGTTTGGAATCGCAAATACCACCATGTCAAAATTGACCATGGCACTCAGTAAGATAACCACCCTATTTGAGTGTGGAGTCAATGTGTGTACACATATGTGTATGTATGTAGGGATCACAAGCTGTACCATGTAGTCCAAACCTGCAGAGGGTTACCATGTATCAACTTATAATGCTCTGGTAGTAACAAAACTGACTAATGGAGTATTATCCAGAACATATCCACATTAAATAGCACATGATATATGTGTGTGTGTGTGTGTGTGTGTGTATGTATTTGTATGTGTGTATGGTGTGTGTGTTGCGTGTGTGAACAGCAATGGCAGGTGACAGAAACCCGACACCTATGCTGTGAGATACCATTGTAAAGGTTTGATCCAGAGTGTCTCATCTCGTGTTAATTCTCAGTCTGTTATACTGCTCAGGTTGGTGGGAAACTGAGGGATGTTATCAGCCACAGCCAAGATCTGCTAAAAAGCAGAACCAGGGCTTGAAAGCAGCCTAGATGTTTGAAAGCTGACAAGGTGTTTCAGTTGGTAAAATATTCACTGTGCAATCATGAAGACCCGAGTCTGAGCCCCAGAACTCATGCAGAAAAAGCTGGGCATGATGGCACATACACAGAGTCCAGCACTTGAAAGGTAGAGATAGGCAGATTCCCAGGGCTTGCTGGCCAGACAGCCTGATCCATGAGTCTCATGCCATGAACAATTCCATTTTTAAAAGACTATTAATGGACAACCCAAGATGGATAGCTCTCTGGCCTCCACATGCAAGTGTGCATATGTGCACACCCATCTACTCTCACACCCACACAGGCACATACACAAAATAAAAATTGAAATGAAAGCAGCCAGACCCAGACCTAGGTGTCCTCATTTCTTGCTCTTAATGAGAGTTAACTAAATTCACCTTGGAATTCCCAGAAGAGAGATGGATCGATTCCTTAGTCTGTTTTCCGTTGCTGAAATGGAACACTGACCAGATGCGGTTTGGGGGACTAAAGGATTTACTTGGCTTACAGGCTATAATCCATCACTGAGGGAAGAAGTCAGGCAGGAACCTAGAGGCTGGAACTGAAGTGGAGACCGTGGAGGAACGATGCTCGCTGCCTTGCTCAGGTCCTTAGCAGTGCAGACCCGCCTGCCCAAGGATGGCACTCCATCGAGCTTGATGGAGGTAACCCCTCAGCTGAGGTTCCCTCTTCTCAGGTGTCAAGCTGACAGCCAAGATGAATCCATCATCAAGGGGCGTTCTTGTCCCAATGGACTCCTCGTGAGGAACAAACTTGGAGTGTCTCTCTCCAGTGCTGGACTTTAGGCATCACTAGTAAGGGCCTCACTGAGCTGGCAGGGCAAGCGTTCACCTGTAATCACTAGGAAGTGAACCCAAAGCATCACACAATGGAAGGTTGTTAGAATCTTCTAAGTCCGGCAGGCCCAGGGTATTGAGGGCTATGTGCACTGGGCGTGGGCAACCCTGCAGGTTTCAGGCTTGTCATGTGAACTGTGTCATCAGAAAACTGTGACGACGTGGACCACGAGGGATGTCACAGTCAGACCACTTCTTACTCATGTGCTGCCATACAGCCAGAAATTGAAGACCCAAAAGTCAACAAGAGACGACCCTCCCAGGCATTGCAATGTGCCTCTATCGCCCCCTAGTGACAATAGAGTTAGTGTGTTAACTTCAGGGAGAAAGTTTCCAGGATTGCAGAGCAGGTGGAAGGGTGAAACTACATCCGGGATACAGGTTAACATACAACTTGAAGAGACAGGAAAAGTTCCCCAAACAGCCAAAAGAACCTAAGAAAGAAAAAGGTAGGGGACCACACAGTCACCCCGAAATGACTGGCACTGTACGAGGGCTGGGGACAACTCAACATTCCTGCCAGTGGCTCTTGCAGAAAAGCTAAGTTCAGTTCCCAGAATCTACGTCAGGCAGCTCACTACCATCTCTTCTGGCTTCCACAGACGTCTCACACAAATGTGCACAGACATACAATTTAAATTAATTTTTTAAAAGTTTGGTGCTTTGTTTTGCTCTGGTTTTTTTTGTTTGTTTGTTTGTTTGTTTGTTTTGTTTTTTTTTTGGTACCAAAACACTTCAGGGAAGAAATGGGAAATCATTTCAAGAGATGGGGCAATATTTATTAGCTATCCATAAGTCCAGCTCTACAAAGTAACCCTCCCCTTATGCCCTATGTATGCACACAGATGTAGGTTGTAGCTAAACATGCAGTCTGTAAGTTGAGGTGCTCTTAGATCTGCATGTGGGTGTAAAAATCAATACAACTGTTAAAAACAAATAATATTTTCCCACCAAAGGAGGCAGACAGTGTTCTCAGAAGGGACACAGAGAGAAAGAGGGGTCAACGTCAGTGAGGAAGCTTCTCAGAATTAAGGAAATATTTTAAAACTATAGCTCTGAAGTATCTGCACCCGGGATAACAGCTGTCACCCATTCAGACCCTGAATTCAAATATCCAGAACCCAGCTAAAAACTCAGGCTGCCTGTGCCCATAACCCCAGCATTTGGTGGCAGAGACAGAGACCAGGAGCTCACTAGCGACTCAGGCCAGCTGAAATGGCTAGCTTCTAGCTTGTCCTGAAACCCTACCTCAAGATGAGGCAGCAAGCATAGAGAATGGAGTAGCAACCCAGGATTCTACTTGGTTTAGAGTTATACACACACCTCTCTAGCAAAGAGTTTGGCAGCCTGGGACCCTGATCTGCACATGCTATGCACACACACCTATCTCTGAGCACTGCATAAACAACCTTTTACCAAACTAGGAATCTCTACCCACACCCCAAGCATCAAATTATGGGCAAGCACACACTGCACTCTGAATAAAGGGATACATCTCTCCTAACAGTCATTAAATGTATATTCTAGTCAGTCACACTCTAGTTAAGTCTGGTGTGAGAGCAGGGGACACTGATCCCTCCTGAAGTGGCTTGAGTATGTGTGCAGTGAGGCAAACTGTGTCCTCTGAGTGAACTTTAGGGAGCACCCCCTATTAACTTCATATGCACAATTGGACATGTGTATAATTAAAATTGGATGCATTATTTAAAGGGGCAATGCACAGTGAGCAAAGGACTTCCTAATCCAAGCCTGCTGCCAAGACTGATGATCTGAATTTGGACCCCACATGGTAGAACAAAAGTAAATCCAATAAGTTGTTCCTTGGTTTGTACACACGCACACACACACACACACACACACCACACAAAACACATACATATATACATACACACACACATACCCCACACATACATACCATACACACACAGAAAGACAGAGACAGAGACAGACATAGAGAGAGAGACAGAGCCAGAGAGAGAGAGAGAGAGAAAGGGAGGGAGGGTTCCATAGTTAATAGGAAAAACATTAAAAATTGGGCAAAAAGACTTCAATGAACCTTATTATAATGGCAAATAAATAAATGGTTACTCAACACAGTGCTCAAAGCCATTGGTTATCAGGAAAATGCAATGAAAAAAACTGAAGAGTTCTTCAACAGAAGAGGTCAGGTGACCAACACCACAAAATGCGACTGAACTCCACGTCCGTTGCCAGCATGGAAGGAAGTCTGGCATTTTCTAATGAAGTCAGCCACATCAGCCACATCTCTAGCCTTTGATCAGCACTTCTACCCCTACGTATTTACACAAGAGAAATGTAAACCCAGGTCCACAAAAGACTGAAACACCAAGTGTAGCCCACGTACAGCTTCATTAAGAACGGTCTGTAACTGGAAGCAGTCCAAAGACCCATCAACTGGAGAATGGAAGTGGTCCATCTGCACTGAAGACCAAACTTAGCAATAAAAGCCAAGTAAAGGGTTCGAGAGAGCGTGGAAGACCCTCCCGGATATTGTAAAAGAATCCGGATACAAAAGAGCATGCACCATGCGAATGCATTTGTGTGACTGTCTGCAGCACGCAGAGCTAATCTACAGCAGACACTCAGAACAATTGTCGCCTGGTGGGGGCTGCCAGGGAAGGACATTTGAGCAGTAATAGAAACTTTCTGTACTCAATAGAGCTGTGAGTCAGCAAACCACAGACACATTGCTAACATATGTGGCTTTCAGCCTGGGTGTGCTTCATCAATTCTCTCTAGATGGAACCACGAAAATGATGAAATTGGATAGTGAGGTCACATGAAAATATAGTGGGCAAGATGGAGTGGAGGCGGACAGCTATTCTGTTTGCTTTGTATGTTATTAAAAACTTTCCATAGGAAAAATGTTTTTAAAACAATGGCCAGCAGATGTCTCCCTACACTAGCCCACTGGAGCCAGAAAGGACAATCTACCCTCCCAGCTGTCTTTTGTAATTGGTCCATTGAAATCAAGACTGGATACAATACTGGGAACTGAACCCATGTCCTCTGGAAGAGCTCCAGGTGCTCATAACGGTAGAGCCATCCCTCCAGCCCTCGCTGCACACTTCCTAAGAAGAGAAACATCCCTTATTGGTATCCAGCTGCCACTATCCAGTACAGTAAAGGGAAGGCAAGCATGTACACAGAAGTTTCTGTCCCGCCAGAAACTCTCATATACCTGACAGCCGCTTCCCAAATAATTGACCCAGAGGTTTAATATTATAGTAACTGCCGGGCCAGTAGTTCAGGCATATCTAGCTAGTTCTTACACTTAAGTTAACCCATATTTCTAATCCATGTTTAGCCGCATGGCTCGGTACCTTTGCTCAGCCCACCATTCTCATCTTGCTTCCTCTGTGTCTCTGAATGTCCCCTTCTCAGAATCCTCTGAGTCTGGTCACCCCACTTCTATTTCCTGCCTGGCTACTGACCAATCAGTGCTTTATTAAACCAACACAAGTGACAAGTCTTTACAGTGTACAGGAGCATTATCCCACAGCACAGACAGGCACCTGCCTGGTGAGCCCACATCACGGCAACCAAGAAGGGACAATAAACGTATCCAGGCTAATAAGCATTTTATGTCTATCACCTGCACTGATGCTCAAGGCAGCACATTTTTTATTCTTGGCAATCTAAGTGGGCTCTGGAATCTTTTGACATTGCTTATTTTTTTCACTGCACACCAAGAAGATGGGGCCTGTTAGAGATGGCAGAGTGCTTAAGAGCAGTCTCTGCTCTTGCAGAGGACCCAGGAGGAAGAGGAGGAGGAGACATAGATGATTTGGGCTTATTAGACTTTCAGATCTTGATTCTGACTTCTCATTGGGAAGGTAGCATGGATTCCACATACACTAGAGCACATGCACACACGCGCACACTCACACACACACACGCGCGCACACTCACACACACACACACTCACACACACACACACACACACGTGCATACACTGTGGTCCAGTGAGTCAGTTCCTGAAGCTCTTGCCTCTCTTTGTATTTATCTTCAGACTCCTCATCTGCCTCATTTAAATTCTAGCTCAGTGACCTGAGACATTTTTCACTGGCTCTGCCCCAATGCTATACACACAATAGGGGAGTAAAAACAATATCAACACCGTCACCATGCAATCACTGAACACTTGGGTTTCTTAAGGGATATTTGAAATTTATTCTTTGACCTCACACACATACATATCACGGTCATATTACTTCAATTCCCGCCCCCCTGCCCCGCCATACTTCTTTGTACCTCCATATGCTATTTTTATAATTCCTGAGGCTTTTTATTTTTCTTGAGTCAGGGCTTTAAAGTATAAGTAGAGCTGATTCTAAACTTGAAGTCTCCTGCCTCAACCTTCTGAAGGCTTAGGATTCCATGCCTGCACCACTGTGCCAGCAACAGTGTGAATATCAGTGAGGACTTTGTCTCAAAAAACAAGGTGGAGGTAGAGCGAAGACTCCAGATATTAGTTTCTGATTTCCACATGCACACGCAGACAAGTGCACTTGCACACACAGACATGCAGGCAAACACACTAAATATCACACTTCCCCACCATACACACATACCACACACATCACGCACACCACACCGCCATACATGACAGTCACAAGCATACCACATACACCCACACACATACCACACAGCCACAAATACTACATACACTCACACACACCACACCCGTGCCACACCAAAACCACACAGTCACATACACACCATACAGCCTATGGTAGTTTGAATATAATCGGCCTCCACAATCTCAGAGAGTGGCACTATTAGGAGGTGTGGCTTTGTTGGAGTGGGTATGATCTTGTTGGAAGAAGTGTCACTTTTATTGGAGGAAGTGGGTCACTGTGGGGCGGGCTTTGAGGTTTCCTATGTTCAGGATACCACCCAACGAGTCAACTTCCATTGATTGCAAGATGTAAGGCTCTCAGCTCCAGCACCACATCTGCCTGCACACCATGTCACCACCATGTCCCCACCATGATAATGAACTGAACCTAAGAAATTGTGAGTCACCTCAATTAAATGTTTTCTTTATAAGAGTTGCCATAGTCATGGTATCTTTTCACAGCAATAGAAACCCTAAGAAGACAGACAGACAGACACACACACACACACACACACACACACACACACACACTCCCTACACACAATATAAGAAGTGAGTAAAAGCTACAGAATGAGGAAACCTCGTGTAAAGAAATGTTAGGGCCAGGAAGTGACCGCACATATGTTTAATCTCAGACTTGAGAGGCAGAGACAGGTGAATCTTTATGCATTCAAGGTCAGTCTGGTCTACAGAGTGAGTTCCAGGACAGCCAAGACTACACAGAGAAATCCTTTATCAACCTCCCCCCCCCCAAAGAGATGTTGGCAATAACAAAATCAAACAGCTCAATCTGAGAGGGAACAGATAAAAAAAGGAATTTCACAGAAGAATCAAATGGACGTACTAAATATGCAAATTAGCACATCAGTGGATAGCAATCCAGCTCTGCTATTGGACAGACTGACAAGGATGAGCTGGAGAAAGCCTCACCTGCTGTAGGGTTGGTGGTGGTGGGGATGAGAATCATACACCACTTAGGTCTGATCAAGGTGGAGACAGGGCAGTGACTAGGCAGCCACTCTCCAGTCATGGGCTGTGGAGAAGCAGCAAGCAGAGATGCCACAGTGACATGTGACAGCTTCAAGGGACCACTCTCCAGTCTGAGTGGAACATCACACCCCAAACAGTTCCACGGGATACACAGCACCAGGTGACAGGTGGAAAATCAGATATGGAGAAAAAAGACTTGTCTCTGGGCCAGTGTCACCCAATGGCATGTTCAAGGAAGCAGGTCACATTAATGTTTATAGCTTGAGTCTATTTCAAAAAGATTCCAGATGAGCATCAATAAGACGCCCCTGCAAGAGGCAGCTCAGGGACCACTGAAACTATGCATGGTCCTCCATACCATTCAATGGTGAAGCAGATGGGCCTGCCTATTCATGGCTTGTATTTAGTATTCCATTTATTCCTGTATTTGTGGGGAGGCACACACTATGGACATCTGAGGAAAAGTTGTATGAGGCAATTCTCTCCTTCCCTCAGGTGGCTTCAATGTCAGATCAGGCTTGGCAGCAAGCGTCTTGCCAGCACATGTATTAACAAAAGTAACATGTAGTAACAAGACTACTCAGGTAAAGGCTTGCCTTTAACTCCAGCACTTGGGAGGCATAGGCAAGAGGATGTCTGAGTTTGAGGCCAGCCTGGGCTATAGAGTGAATTCCAGGAAAGCTGGGGCTACACAGAGAAACTCTGTCTCAAAAAATGGAAGGAAGGAAGGAAGGAAGGGAGGGGAAGGGGGAGAGGAGGGAGGGAGGAAGGGGGAAAGGGGGGAGGTGGGAGGGAGGGAGGAAGAAAGGAAATTTTAATAATTCCTTCGGCAACCTGAGCTCAGCAGAATAGTGTACAGTCAGACAGGATTAGGGATTCACCCCAGGACTTCAGTATCAGAAAACCGTAGAACAACAACAAACATTATGCATAAACTAAAATCTATTCTGGTTATGGTGGCACACGGCTAAAATCCTAGCCCTCAGAAGCATGAGACAGGAGGATTAAGGAATTTGAGGCCAGCCTGGGCTACATAATGAGACCCTAAAGGGAGGGAGGGGGAGAAAGGACAGAGCTAATTTCAACCATATGGCATTTATTATTTTGATTATTTGATTTTTGACCTCAGAAGCATCTTATTAAAAATGAAATTTTACTGTAAATTATATCTTTAGGTAATAATGTACATCATGTTTTTATCAACCTGACTTTCAGAGTTGATGGTAGAACACTTGTTAATTCTATATAAAAAAAAATTGAAGCTATGCCCACTCAGCTAGAACACAGACATACCATTTTTTAAATAAATTTAATTTTATTTTGTGTGTGTGTAGGTACCTTTGGAGGCTACAAGAAAGCATTGATTCCCTAGAGCTGGTATTACAGGCAGTTGTGAGCCACTGACTGACATGGGTACTGCCAGCTGAGCTCAGGTCCTTCACAAGAGCACCATGGACTCTTAACCACCGAAGCCTCTTTCCAGCATATGGAAATTTTATGTGTTAAGTTTAAGAACATAGTCTTGGATGTGTCTTATGACTTACACATGTAAGTTCAGCACGTGGGAGGATGGGGAAGGAAGAGCCATGAGTTCAAGGCCAGCCTGGGCTACATACTGAGATCCTGTCTCAAAAATAAATAGAAGGAAAAAATGAACATACTCTTGAAGTATGGAAAGGAGGTCTTAGTATCCTTAAGAGACATGAGGTCTGTCTTTTGTCTGGTGATTGAAACTTTGGGATGAGTGTGGACGAGATGGTTGTCTTCCCTCCTAACCAAACAACACATGGAAGACAGAATTCTCGCTTGTGGCCCTGGTGATCAAACTCAGGCCTCATGCAGGGGAGACAAGTGCTTTGCCACTGAGTCCCAGCAAAACTGGAACATGTGTGCACGTGTGCAGATGTACACAGCCAATTGCCTATGCATCTATGTATGGAGGCCAGAGGTTGATGTCTTCTGTTGCCCTCTACCTTAATTTTTTTTATTCAGTGTGCACGAATGTGTGCCTACATGAATGCATATGCACCGTGTGGGTACAGTATACACTGGCATTATGGAAGGCTGGGAGCCACTATATGGGTTCTGGGAACAGAACCCAATTCTTCTGCAAGAGCAACCAGTGCTCTTAACAGCTGAGCCTTAGTCCCTCCACTTTGTATTTGGAGGCAGAATCTCTCACTGAACCTGGAGCTGATTGGCTAGCTTGGCTGGCTGGCAGGCCCCAACACTGCTTAGAGATGGTACTGTGCTCTGTGCCTACCTTTTATATAGGTCTTCAGACTTGGGCAGCAAATGCTACCCACTGAGCCATTTCCCGACTCCAGGTCACTGGATCCACAGGAGATACAGGGAGTTAGAGCTGCCCAGATGGGTACTGGAAACCAAACTCCAGACACTTAGAAGAGCATGATATACCCTTGGGTTTATCTCTAGCCCGGGATAGAATTTTTAATTATGGAGAATTTGGAAAAAAAAATGATCATCTTTTGTCTTAAAATAGATCTCGAACTGTGCACTGATAAGGTGGAATGTTGGACTGGGTCCCCTGACTGGACCCCCTTCCCCCCTCAAAAATAACAAGGAACACAAAGCTCAGGGATGTTCCACAGCAAGGATTTGGTGATTCATAGTTTGGGGTACATCTCCCCTTTGAGCTTAAAAAGCTACCAAGTCTCTGGGTGCTGAGTGGCAAATGGTGGTTTTTGTCTGCCCCCTCTTCCCAGAGTTAAACAGAGAGCCACCCACCCTGACCAAAGATGGTTCATCACCATGGCCCCTCACTTCAGTCTCAATGTTTGCTGTGGCCAGATCTCCGTTTCAATACTCACTCCAGGGTGAGGATTAGCTACAGACACCTCTGCCTGTCTTGCTTAAAGTAACAGAATCTTCGAAGCAGGCTCAGCTTCCTGATTCTTTATACTTATTCCTTTTCCTCTACACTCTCCCCAACTATGCTATGTAGCCCAGGCCGGCCTTGAAGTCACAATCCTCCTGCCTCAGCTTCCTGAGTACTGGATGACAGTGATGTGCTACCAGGCCTGACACGTTGCTTTGCTTACTATCTAGGAAGATCTGCTGTCCAGCTGACTGATATGGACTGGAGGATCCTGCTCCATAAAACTGGTTTTTTTTTTAAGCTGTATAAACACACTGCACACACACAGACACACACGCACGCACGCACGCGAAGCAGGGCAGGAGCAGAATGCACAGTACATAAAAACCCAAACTGTGACTATTTTGGGTACAAAGGGAGGCCAGAGTATGATGAGCTTTCTGGAGGTAATTGAACATTTTATCTAGACCTAGATGGTTAGACTAGACAAGCATAAGGTTTATAATAATTGAGTAGGCTCCATATTTATTTTTTACATACTTCCAATATGCATGTGACATCCCATGATAAAAGGACTCTACGAGCTGTCACACCTCAGTTCTAATGCTCAGAGGGAAGAAGATGACATCGCTGTCACCATGGAGGTCTGGGCTGTCATATTTCATTGTTTTCTGTGTATAACTGTACTAGAGACACAGAAGATAAGGACTTCCATTTCCTCAGGAGAATTAGACTCCAGGGATGAGCAAGTGGCAGCTTTCTCCCCTCCTACCTTCAGAAAGATTTTTGATTTGCCACAAAATCCTGAGGCTGTCTCCTCAAAACCCTCAGAGAGCAAGGATTTCAGGCTCCATTTTGCAATCAAGACCCTTTACATGTCTGTCCATGGCTCTCATGCACAGACAAGAGAGAGCTATTCTTTGTGTACAATTTCAGTGTGATTTCTTCCTATTGGGGAGAGAGGGGGCAAGATGGAAGACATTCCGAGTTTGGGAACTGGAATTTCTAAAAAGAAAATGTTACACTTAGGAAAGTTTTTACAAGGCTTGAAGGTTCCAGTTCACACATTCTGAGAGCACCAAACACAGGTCACATGGCTCTAAGGTCAGCCTGGAGATCAGGAAGCCCCTGCAGTCAATCTAGAGAGGCATACACAAAGAGGAGGAGGGCAGGCTAGACCCTGCATACGGTCATCGAGTTAGTAACACAGCACTGAAACTCCTATGTTCACATTATACCAATTCAGGAAGCTCCAGAAACCTCTGTCATCAAGGTTCTGTCCTAGAAAGACATCAAAAAGAAAAGCAGGAAGGAAGGAAAAGAGGAAAATGCAGGGATATTTTCAAATATAATAAAAACATTCAGAGATATCAGAGGGATCCACCCACAGGCAGTCTAGGAGGATCAGACAGTGGTAACTCACACCTTTAATTCCAGCACAGGGAATATCCGAGAGTGGTGACCTAGGACCTTAATCCAATCTGAGTTTGAGATCATTTTAGTTTACAGAAGGAGTTCCAGCCTCCCAGGCAGGCAGTGGTGGTGCCACACCTTAACTGAGCAGAGAAAGTATTTAAGGCAGGCATAGAAAGACAGAGAAGGCAGAAGAAGCCAGGAGGAGAAGGGCTGAGGAAGCTGGAAGACAGCTGGGTGAGATCTGACTGTGTGTTTCCTCTCTGATATCTCCACTGTTTTTATTATATTTGAAAATATCCCCACAGGAAAGACAAACCAATGTAGTGAAGGGAAAATGCAGCCCCATGCCTGGAGTCTCGGGCTTATGGCTGAGAAACTGCTTGGAGAGTCTCCCTTGGAATGGACAGAGGTCGGGGAGTTGCTCTTCTTTCCCAAACCCAAAGGGGGGGGGGGGGGAGTAAGTGAGAAAATCGCCTGAGTTCAAACATTCCTTTACAGCCACAACTTTAAATACTAAATGTGTTTCATGGCTGCCATCTTGAAAAACATTAGTTAGCCAAAGGCGCTCTTTGATTCCCATCTGGGATGGAAACACTGGCCGATAATCCATTGAAAGGGTCCCAGCACAAAGGCCTTTCTGCGACAATCATGGTGCTTGTGAAGGACAACATTTTTGTGTGCAAAATAAAACATTTTAATGCGCTACAATCCATTACACATATAGCCCTCCATTTCCTTTCAGTAATGATTCATTAGAAAACATTTAACGTCACTGTTGATTTCACACTGGGCAGTCTGGGCACAAAGGACGAGAGATGGCCCATTTAGAAGGGGCTGGAGCCTTCTTTTTTAATCTGAGAGACTCCAAGGAGGTGGGGCCCACAGGACACAACAGGCCGGCTAAATTGTGCGGTTAACGGTCAAAGCACCCCCATCTACTCTGACACTCGTTTCAAGATGACAGCACACAATAGGGTTTTGTTCCAGGCAGCCCTTTCGTGCCTGCCGTCTACATCAGAGTGCACATGGAACCCGCCTGATACTTCACCCACCTGCCTCCCCCCCTCCCACCCCGTCCACTCCCTCCCTGCTTCTTTGCCAGCTCCCCCCTTAACACAAAGAGACAGGTGAAGAATATGAGAAAAGGGGCCATTCAGCATGTCAACTTCCATAACACAATTGCCTGTCAGGTTCCCTCCGAGCACTCAAATGTCTGGGTTGAGGCCAGACACCCTGCCCTGAGCTAGGTTAGTTAGCGGGTGAGACAGCTCCCCAGCTACTTCTTATACTCTCCCTAAAACGCCCTTTCCTGGGCACAGAGACCTCAAGCCATCTATAATAACAGAAGCAGCCAAAGTTTACTATCACGACAAGAGATAGTATATTATCAACCCAAAGAAGAGCTATGTGCCGATTCCTTTTGTGGCTGCAATTCCAAACATTTGCTAAGAAAAGAAAAAAAAAAACCTGTATCCAAAGCCAGAGGCCTGTAAGAGAGTGTGGAAGATTCTTAGAGCCTTTAACACATGCACACACCCACACCATGGTATCTCATCAAGATCATTATGACCCTTGCCAAAAAGAGTAATCCTGTCAAGGTATCTAACAGGGGGGTGGGGGGGTGTAAAGCAAATATACAAATACACACTTAGCCTCAGACCTGGTGACTCACACCTGTAATGCTTTGAGGTAACAGGACTGTGAGTTCAAGACCAGCCTGGTCTATTCACGTGAGGCCATCTCAAAAACAACACACTAACACTAATAATGACGGGGAGGAGCATCGATAGGTACTGACTGGCTCTCACATGCCTGTCTTGCGATTGTTCCTGTGACAGCAATCCTTATGCATGATTCACTTGCTTGTGTTATCAATTACTGTCTGTCTTAGGGGCCTGGGAAAGATAGCTCAGTGGGTAAAGGGATTTGCTGCCAAGTCTGCTGTTAGGTCCCAGGGAGAAAACTGACTTCCACAAGCTATCCTCCCCGCCTGCACACACCCAAAAATAAACAATGTAATAAACATTTAAATAAACAAACCCTGCCTGTGATCAGCCAGTGGTGAGCAAGGATATGCTAGCTAATGTTGCAGCACAGCTGAGAGCGGAATTGAAATTTCTAATGAAGCTGTCGGCACTCAGCCAGGCTAGTGCAGAGTCTACACAGAAAGGATGCAGCACGCTCTGGGCAGGGATCAGCATACTCTACCCGGGGATCTGCAACCTGGTCCCGACACTGCCCATGTCTGAAGGCCACGAACATTCTCTCCTTTAAAACGACTGTGGTTCATCAAAGAAATAATATTTAGTAACACAAGAGAAGCCCATCAGTGTCACACTTCAGTGTGAGTTTCCAATGGAGCCAACCTTGTTCCTGTGTGTCTGTATATATAGTGTAGTGCGTGTTTCTATGTGTTTCTGTGTGTGATATGTGCATGTGTATTTTTCTACATATCTCTGTGTGTGCATATGGTGTGTGTGAATGTAGTGTATGACCTTGGCCTCTGTGTGATATGTGCATGTGTGTTGGTCTCTCCGTGACAGCTATATGTCTCGCTGTGTGTGACTGTGACTTTGTCTCTGTTTCTGTGTTATGTCTCTCTGATGTGGATATATGTCTCCATGTGTGCCTTTTATGACATGCGGGTGTCTCTGTGTGTCTGTCTGTGTGTTTCTGTCTTTAGGTGTCTCCCCGCATCTGCAGTGTGTGGTTGTGTGTGACTATGCATGTGGTATGTGTATGTGCCCCTGCCTCATTGTAGAGATTCATGGCTGCCACAGAGAAAACATGTCTTCCAAGGCTTTCAAGTCTCTCTGTAGGCCCTTGCAGCCTAGTGTGTGGAGTGGAATTCCTTCCAGCTTATCCAGGTGTCATTAGGAGCCCTACCCTTGACTCACAGCACTAACAGAAAAAAAACAAGATTGCAAACACAACCCTGTCCAAACAGCCCAGTGGTTTACTCTATGCCCCTTTGCTTGTGGTGCGTCTCAGCTCAATCTCAGCCAGGTTTGGTAGAGTCTGTTCTGAGTGCTCAGACAGGAGGATGAAGACTTTAACGATAGCCTGGGCTACACCACAAATGCAGACAGATAGGCCAGGTTCTCAGGAAGCCCTCGGACGCTGCTCTCCCCAATTGTGACTGGTAGGCATCAAAAACTGAAGTCAAGCATCTGTTCGAGGGTGGATTTGAGGCTGGCAGCGCCATGATTAAAATGAAGGATTATCTTTTCATCTAACTACTAGCAGACAGTTAGTGTTTTACTATCCAGATGCCTCTTAATCACCAATGAGTGTAGTTATGAATATCAGCAAGAGGAATGAAGAACGACGCCTCTAAATTACCTTGAGGATTAGGTGGGCTGCTGGTAGAGCGCAGAACAGTTCGAGGTGGCTTAATTGGCTCATGGGAGTTAGGGAGGAGAGAAGTCCCAGGTGAAGGTGTGGAGAGACTAGTTTTTCCCAAGACTGAGCTAGATGAAGAGAACTTTGTGAGGGCTGGATTGTTGGCTCAGGGTGTTCAACGGTTGCTGTTCCTGCAGAGAACCCATGTGGTATCTCATAACTGCCTGTAAGTCCACTGCAGGAGGCTCAGCTCCTCTTCTGGACTCTGTGGATACCCATACATCATTTTAAAACAATAAAAATAAATCTTAAAAAAGAAATCTGTGGGGGTTGGAGAGATGGCTCAGCAGTTAAGAGCATTGGCTGCTTTTCCACAGGACCTGGGTTCAATTTTCAACACCCACTCCAGAGGGTATGATGCCTCATACAGACATACATGCAGGAAAAACACCAAAGGACATAAAACAAAAATAAATAAATTTTTAAAAATCTGTGGCCTTCAACAAAAGCCACACACAGACCCTCTCTGAGGTCACAGAAGTGTATTGTTGGCCTCATGGTTTGCATATGAACTTGTAAAAGAAGTGCTCCTGGGAGTATGTTCCGGTATTCTCAGCTATATTCTCCAAGAACAAAAGTGTCTCCGTGCTCTGGGAGCCTGTAGCAGAAACTGGCAGTGGGGCATGTGCAGACCCACATGGGCTGGCACCAGGAACATTTTTTCAGTTGGTGGATTCCCCCACCCCGGCATTTTTTACCTCAGTTTTTGGGCTAAAAGGAAAATTAATAGACTTTACAACTTTTAAAAATTGTACTTGCAGGTGTGTATTTGTGTGTGTGTGTGTGTGTGTGTGTGTGTGTGTGTGTGTGTGGCGTGTATATGTGGGGTATCCTTCTCCATATCACCATGAACATCAGCATCACCATCACTGGAGGCAGCATCTCACGGAACCAGGACCTTACAGGTTCGGCTAAGCTGGAGGGTCAGCAGCTCTAGGAACCCTCCTGTGCCTGGCCTTTTCATTCGTGAGCTGACAGGAATGTGCTGTCTCAGCTGGCTTCTTTACATGAGTGAGGGACTCTAAATGAGGATCCTCATGCTTGTCCGACAGACGCTTTGCCTGCTGAGCCCTCTCTCCAGCTTTCTTTTTTCACCACTTTGCTATTGCCTTGGAGTTACTCACCAGTTCTTCCTAGGTGTTCAAATGGTGCTTGGGTGAAAAATGGCTCTAACGGTGGCACACACAGAAATCACCCGTGTCTAGAATGTTCAGGTTGAATGGCCCTATCTGAAAGGCTGAGAGCAGACAGCATTCACACTTCGGAATGCATAAATCTGCATCATGGGCTGTAGGGGTAAGAGCCCCATCTAAACTCGAAATTCATTTGTCTCACGTACACCTCGTGTCTGATGCCTACATGAACAGTTATTAGAAACTGTGTTCAGTGCATCTACCTTATCAGTGACTTATCTCATGGAGAAAGTGTGAAATTTTCCTTTAGAGCAAGTCACTCCAGCCCTGGAAAAGCCACAGGTTTTTAGATTAGGGGCAATTTTTAGTTCTTAGACTTTTGGTGCATAGCAGAATTTCTGGTTAAATCTCAAGAGAAAAGCAAATGTCCAACCTGGGAGTCCACACATTCTTTATATGTATAGTATGTGCACAGTCTCTGCAGCGAGAGTTGTTGGGATCACACAGTGATCTTTACCCACCCCCATCCACCCAGGCCCTGCCCCCAGCCACATTCTGCCTTTCCGCTAAACCCCGCCTTTCTGTTCATTCACTGCAAAACTCAGGTCTGTCACCCAGGGGAAAATTCACAGTGAAATTAGAGATCAAATGGGGGGGGGGGGCAGTTTGTCACTCCGAGATGGTAGAAACGCAGAAACCACAGAGACACTCTGCTAGTTGCCAGGGGCTGGGAAAGAGGCTTACACAGAGGGAGGAGGTGGCCAGAATCCAAGAGCCCTGCAGCCTCCAGCTACCAAGAACTCAGGGCTTGGTGTTCACACAAATTCTCCTACAACTGGAGACATCCCAACCCCTTTTCTCTATCTCAGATGCCAGCCATGTCGCTTCACCTCTGTGGCAATGAACTTGTTGGCCCAACCAGCACTGGTTCTTCCTGCAGAGATGACCCAAAGGGTCTCACCCAGATCCATGGGAGAAAAGGCTGACACAGGCTGACTCCAAGAGATGCCGTCAGCACACAGACTCTTCCTTCTTCCTGTAGTAACACACCTTTCTCTGTCCTCAAAGTTTGATAAAAATGCAAAGCTCTAGTTAGAAACTGGATATGCTCAATAGGACAGTGGGCAGCCTCCCCGGTTCCCACTGCAAGCAAGTGGTTGTGGGTGAGATTTTCATAGTTTATCAAGTGCAGAACAGGGAGGGGACACAGAAACAGAAGCAAAGAAAGAGACAGACCTCACAGAAAGTGTCATTGGGGACTTCTTTTTCAAAGGAACAAATTGAAAGATATATAAAATTATTTTGAAACTTTTCTGGTTTCATTATGACCCTGACTGATCTGTGATAATGACATGGACAGTGTACTTGATAGATTAGCAGCTACTGAAAGATGATAGTGGACACATTTAAATATCTTTTTCCTGGTCTGATGATTTTTAAAAGTTGCATTTTTACTTTAGATCTTCTGGAAATGCAATAAAGAGAATAATAATAATAATAATAAACCATTTGTAATTCTGCAGCTCAGAAGTTACCAGCATGTTTTGTCCATTGATGAATGAATGCAAAAGAAAATGTGGTATATACATGCACATATATGCACGTGCACTCGAACACATACACACATGGGGGCTCTCTGAAGGGGGCAGCCCTATCATTTGCAGAAATATGGATGAAAACAGGGAACACTGTGATAAGTAAAATAAGTCAAAACCCAAGAGGCAAGATCACATGATCTCATTTATAGGTGGGAGCTGAGAGCTGATCTCAGAGGCTTAGAGAGAAGGAGGAGCTGGGAAAGGCACGAGGGAGGGAGGGAGGGAGGGAGAGAGGGAGAGAGGGAGGGAGGGAGGGAAAGAATGTTGAGCCAGTGCAGTTGGGGGAGGGGCTAGCAACTGAGTGGACATTGCTGGCATAGAGGATACTGAATATTCCCAACATAAATCATAACTGAGAAGATGAACCTGCTTACTACCGTGCAGTGAAAAACTGCACAGAATCCCCCAAACACCCGTCTTTATTACACACCAACTAAAAATACATATATTCAGCTGGGTATGGTGGCACACATGCCTTTAATCCTAGCACTCAGGAGACAGAGGCAGGTGAATCTCTGTGAGTTTAAGGCCAAACTGGTCTGTAGAGTGAGGTCCAGGACAGCTGGGCTACAGAGAGAAATCCTGTCTTGAAAAAAACAAAGAAAAAAAAATATATCCATAAAAGCGTACACACACACATATACTACAGTGCTGGGGATTTTGTGTGAATGCCTGTGTGTATGAGTGTGGACATATGTGCGTGTGGGACCAAAGGTAGACGTGTAATGTTCTCCTGGCTAATTCTCCTCCCCTCCCCTTTGGAAACAATTTCTCATTGAACCTGGAACTCGCTAGTTAGGCTGGCCAGTGTACCCAGGGATCCTCCCACTTTGCCGCCTTTAAACCCTGGGATTAGAGACCGGCACAGTTTTGACATGGGTGCTAAGAATCTGGACTCAAGTCCTTCATGATTGACAGCAAGCACTTTGATCGACAGGGCAGTTGCTCCAGGCCACTGGCTCAAGTAAGTTTTTAAAAGAGAAATGACCATTCCTGTGATCCTCTCCACACATGTTCATGTGTGTGTGTGTGTGTGTGTGTGTGTGTGTGTGTGTGTGTGTGTGTGTGTGTGTGTGTGTGTGTGTAAATAACAGTAGGATAATGGGCTATGTACTTTGCATCACTTTGAAAAGCAGCATACTGACTCTTCATAAACAAACTCTACCTTTGAATATGACATGGGTAAAAAGCACGAGAATCTTCAGTCAGCATTGCAAGGCTAACAATTCACTCAGGAACTACGCCTATTTCTTAGTGACTTCACTACGTCACATTAACATCATCTGGGTCCACTGGTGACCTCTGGCTATTATAACCAGCACCATCAATGTTATCACTTATTCTTTTTTAATGCATGTAAGTGCATGTGGACAGAGGATTACCTCAGGTGACCCTCTCAGGAAACCAACCATCTCCTTTGTGACAGGGTCTCTCGCTGGCCTGAAACTCAACAATTAGATAGTGCTGGCTGGCCAGTGAGCCCCCGGGGTCCCTCCTGCCCCCACCCTCAGTTCTGGGGTTATAGACATGTACCCTCGCTACCAGCTTTTATGTGGGTGGAGGGATCTGAACTTGGGTCCTCATGCTTAAAGGGTAAGTTTTTTTATTGACTGAGCCGTCTCCCAGCCACAAAGTGGAACTTTTTTATGGCATGTAAAGTAGCTGTGGCAATTGTTTACTTAGGCTTTCTATTGTCATTTGAAGAGCAAGTGGTCTGGATTCATTTTGTCATTTAAGGGTCGGGTATTGGAGCTTTGGTCCTAAGTTTTGTGATACATTTAAGAGGTAGAATCTAGTGGTGGTCCTCGGGTCACTGAGGTAATGCCCTCAGAAGGGGTTAAGGGCTTTCTCAAGGGATTCTTGGTCAGTTTGGGGAAGAGGTCAGCTAGGGATGAGGCTGAAAGGTCCCCAGTGCTTTGGTCTCTTCTCTGGTAAGGTGATCTCTCACCAAGCTCCTTACTCTTGAACTTCCAGAGGCATGAGCTGAGCAAACTTCTGATATTTTTTCAATAGATACCCAGCCTCTAGCATTCCATTACAGTAGTAAAAACTAATGACATCAGCTTGAAAATATGAGTTTAATTCTAATTGTTAGGAATGCAAGCATGACCGAGATTATTATAAGGGTTTTGTTTTTAAATAACCAAACAAATCAGTGGATACTTTCTGAGCCATACATATAAGCCATCGGGGAGGTACCTGGTCCCTAGACCTGTGTGCGAGTGTGTGGTATGTATGCATGTTCGCATGTGTGCATCAGGTGCCTTCCTTTATCACTGACTTCACTAAATCCAGAGTTCAGAGACAGGCTCTCCTGGCTGGACCATGAGCCCTGGAATCTTGTCTCTCCCCTCCCCCAGCTTTTAAGGGAGGCTAATCAAAGCAGGATTCATTGGGACGTCACTTAGTGTCCTCAGCGAAATGACATGGGGTCTTGGCTCTCCCTTCAAGTTTCCATTTAAAATGTTTATTTTGCAGCTGAGGTTGGCCGGAGGGAAAGACCCAATGTAAGGATTTTCGCAGCAGCTATGTAAAAACACACTGACCCACTTTAGTGGCAGCCAATAGTTACGGAGCTATGGACTCCAGCTGTGTCAGAACAGAATGTACTTGGGTCTTGACAGTGAGAGACATTTTTCTTAATAATGGGGAAAGCACAGTCTCCATTTTTTGTTCAGAGATTGGCCTGAGGCAAAGCTCTTTGGTACAGGTAACTTAGTGTCTTCTTTACATGTGACATTGGGCCTGTGGATGGCTCAATGGGTGAAGGAGCTTGTCTGACATTGCTGTCCCAAGTTCCATCCTGGTGTCCTCAGGACAAGAGAAAAGAACCAACTACCTTGACTTTCTTTCAACTTCCACATACATGCTGGGTACAGGTAATGTGATGGATGCCCTGCCCCCAAATAAATAAAATTTATTTTTTGAAAAAGTAATGCTTTACTTTGAAGGCTAATTTTTATAAAATAAGCTCTCTCATGAAGATCTGTGGTGATATATATATTTTATAAAATTAGTGTGGACAGAGCCATCTCTCCAGCCTTCTGTCTTGTTTGAGACAGGGTTTTCTGTGTAACAGTCCTGGCTGCTCTGGGACTTGCTTTGTAGACCAAGCTAGCCTCTGCGTCCCAAGTGCTGGGACTAATGTTGTGTGCTACTACGGCCTGACTTAAGGCATAGCAATTCTATTTCATAATAACTATTTCTTTCATTGGATTCAGGTAAATTCAGACGGTGGTTAGAAATAGCTCATCCAAGTCTTAGAGATGGGTTGATTGTCTGTCTGCCCACAGCTATTCACAGTGAGGGCGATGGGTCCCAAACACAGTTGGATAGTTAGTTCTGAGTTGGGGAATCTTGAGTGACCTTTTGTTAACTTCATACAATTTTTAAATACTAAGCTATTAGAAATATCGGCCAGAAAGATGGCTCAAGAGTACATCCCCATGACCTGTGTTAGATTCTCGGGACCCACATAATAAGAAAGAACTAACCCCAGAAGATGTTCTCTGCATTTCACATGTTTGCAGTGGTATGCACATTCATGTTTGCACACATGCATACACGTGCACACACACACATACACACATAAATGTCATGTAATGTAAAAAAGAAATACATATTAGCCAGGCAGTGGCGATGCATGATGCCTTTAATCCCAGCACTTGTGAGGCAGAGGCAGACAGATCTGTGAGTGCAAGGGCAGCCTGGTCTACAAAGTGGGTTTGAGGACTGATAGGATGATTATGCAGGAAAACCCTCTCTCAAAATATAAAACAAAAATGCATATTGCCAACTAAATTAGGCATACCAAAATCAGTTTCAAAATTAAAGACGACTCCTGCATAGACACAGGTGATGCTTCTCTGACCTCATTATGTCCTGAGCCCACCCTTTCACCGCCTTTGAGGGAAGGAACCCTTACTAGAGGAAAGACAGAGAGGCTTAAAGAAGCTAAATTAGCATCCAAATACTCTCTCCATTGCTTGTCCCACAAAGTCACAGATACAACCAAGGGGCACAGAGCATACACTGTGGCAATGGTCTTCACCTCACTCAAAAATTAAGGCACAATTAGGCTAAAGTAACCTGCAGGGCCAGAGCGTAGGGACTTTTATGGTCTGGTTTTACAACTTTTGTGAGTCTATAATCATTTTTAATAAAATGTGAAAGCGTTGCCATTGCCCTGCTGTGTTATAAAGTCATAAAATATGCTCAAGGCACAGCAAGGTGTGGGCTGGGAGTACAGTGTCTCCCCAGATGTGGATGCAAGCCCCTGGGTCTCCTGCTCAGTGGCTAACACAGCCTCCCAACTTCTTACCAATTCACTGGGAGGGGACAGTCAACTACCTTAAGAAAATGAGATTTTGAATGAGTCACCCCCGTACACCATTGCTAACCAAGCACTTGGCAGCTACCACCACCTTAGCACACGGCTTGCTCCCATGGCTTCATCTGTCAGCGACAGCCTCAAACACACAAGGTAGTGAGCAAGAAACCCTACTTACAGAGAGGTTATGCTGTGACCTCCCACATGTACTCGCACACACTCACATTACATATATACCCCCCCAACTGAAGACATCTTTGAAGTCGTACCTTTATCAGTTTTAGACAATGAATGACTTTATCTGTGAAAGGATGCCAGACAAAAGGGTTTGGAGACCAGGGAGGTGATTCTGGCGATGAGAGGCATATTGGATAGACACTTGCTGAGGACGGGGTTACTCCAGACTTGTTTTATTTGGGTCCCCACTGCTGCTTTAAGCCCTGGTTTCTGGTGATGAAGGCTCATTTCCAACCTTGTTATGGTAGGGATGGAAGGGACATGGGAGATGTTTTTCCTAAAAAAATCTACAGGGCTTGCTGTGTTAGGGGCAGTCAGGGCAATTGCCTCTTGCTGAAGCCAAAAGTCCTCAGCTGGTTTCAGCTGCAACCTGACATTTTCAAAGGGAAGCTGGGAATTCACTAAGAAGAATTTCATTTAAAAACAAGGCAACCACAGGGAGCCAAGTCCGAATGCTTCCCTAGAGATGTGTTTCAGGTTGCAGACACGGTTCAGTGGGTAAAACCCTTGCTGTGCAAACTTGAAGACCTGAGTTCAAATCCCCAGAAGGCAAGTACAGCAAGGTGAGGAAGCAAGCAGTCACCTGTAGGTCTGCGCTCCTACAGCAAAAGGGGAGACAGAGACAGAATGAACCCAGAAATTTGCAGGCCAGCGGACATAGTGCACTCAGTGGGAAAACAACAAAGATATCCTGCTCAAACAAGGCGAAAGCTGAGACCAACACCCAGGGTTGGTGAACACACACACACACACACACAGACACACACACACACAGACACACACACACATATACACACATACACACACGTACACACACGTACATACACACACATACACACACACATACACACACGTACACACACGTACATACACACACATACACACACATACACACACATACACACACATACACACATACACACACACATACACACATACACACACATACACACACATACACACACACACAGACACACACAGACACACACACATACACACACATACACACATACACACACGTACACACACGTACATACACACACATACACACACACACATACACACATACACACACGTACATACACACACATACACACACATACACACACATACACACACATACACACACATACACACATACACACACACATACACACACATACACACTCACATACATACACACACACACACACACACAGAGCTGTAACATGAAATGATACCTAGGATGTTGTTTGAGGACATGCGTGCCTCTTGCCCTTTTACCAAAAAGCTAGGTTACCTTCTCCCACTGAAGCAGTCACTGCAGTGGCACGGAAGAGCCACCTCCATGTGGTGTTCAGTGACACCGCCTCAAGGCTGATACCATTGTGAGTGCTAGTTGCCAAGGCAATAGTATTTGGTACTATAGGAAAGGATAATTGGCAGAATGGATCCCCAACAGGTTGCAGCTAGTGTTCCTGATGTGGGAGGCTCCTGTGGGTGGCTACTGAACCAGTCTATGTATGTGAACATTCCTGTGATCCCCTTTGGTCGCCTAGGAAGAGGCACCCCCATCAGTAACTCGTGTTTTCTAAAAAGATGTGCTGAGATCATTCTTTGAGGAAGAAAACATAAAACTGCCCTTGAAGTACATGTCAGACTAATTCCTAGAAAAAGATGACAGGTTTATACGGAGGCTGTATCTACCCTGGGTTGTCTCTTTAGGTCTTTCTTCTGTTGACCCAGGCAGTTCAGAGTTGCTGTGTTTAAATTCAATAGTGTCTCTGGGGTACAGAAATTACAGGGACTCCTAGAGGAGAAAGCAACAGCTCTCTGTAGTACCAAATCTACTCCATCACTAGAACCACGAGCTGCCCATGTGACTCATTAACAAAAGCTTAACAGGACTTCCATCCTCCAGACACGCCAGCCACATTTCAAGTCCTCATAAGTCACCCTTGGTTCATAGTCAGCACTGAACAGTACAGTATGATAGTTAACGGAAGGTTACACTGTCTCTGTTAGAAGCAAACAACGGTGCCCCGTTTCACCCACTTTGGTTCTAAATGACCACACATCCTTCAGGTGATGGCCTCAAGCAAAACTTTTCACCAAACAAGTACAAAATTTTATAGTTAACCCAGTTCCTTCTTGCCCAGAGGGATTGTCACTTAGACCTGGGGGAAGAGAAAGGCCCCCAGCAAGGCCACCTTTGAGCCGGTTACCTTGGATTCCATGGTGCCTGGATGGAGAGCGTTGTTAGTGCTACTCTGCTGAGTGGTGCAGAACTTGCCTGGGGGTGGCTGGCGATCCTGTGACATGTGACACTCAGCATCAAGGTCTGTGGAGATTCTAGATGGCCAAGTAGAGAATAGTGAATAATTCACAGTGGGAGGCAGGGACTCCTGAGACTGCCCACCTGAGGACGCACAGGCCCTTTGAGGTTATAAGAACTGGAAACCGGACTCCCTCTAGATCACATTACTACGGCTGACCTCCCATTGGTCCCTCGGGTGACTGCTGAGACCGACAAGGGACCTCTTTGAGCAGGACTGACACCTATTCCATTTCCACAGACGCCTGCAGAAATTCTTCTACACCCTCAGTCTTAGGTTGCAGTTTGTTAGGATGCTCGGCTTGCAAGGGGGCCTCTGTGCCTCCAGGTACCATCTTTAGCCCCCCCCCCCCACACACACACACAAGACAGGCTTTTCTGTCATGACTGGAGAGCTGCCTTGACCATCTTCTAACAGTGAAGGCAGTGATGCCAACGGTCCCCTTTCCCTGTCCTCACAGCATCCCAGTCACGTGTCTGTGGGGCGTGATTCCCTCCCCCCACCTTCACCCCCGAGATTGTGCTTGATCCAGTCCCAGCATCTGACTCTCCCAGAGCACAAGGAAAAACGGGCTGAAGGGAAGCCAGGACACTTCCTTAGACGTCCAGGAAAGGAAGGAGCCAGCTTTAAGTCTTTTCCTCCCCTTGGCTGGTAGTACAGAACACGCAACCCTCTCGGCCACCCCTGCTACCAGAGCAAACCAGCCTGCCCCAGCCCACTCCTCTGTTGCTGTGAGAAACACCATGACTCCGTCAGCTTGGGGAGGAAAGGGTTTATTTCAGCTTACAGGTTACAGATTCCAGTCCATCACCAACAGAAACCAGGGCAGGAACTCAAGTCAGAAGCCTGGAAGCAAGAACTGAAGCAAGGGTCATGGAGGGAATCCGTTTCCTGGCCTTGCTCAGCTGCCTTTCTTATACAGCCCGGGGATGACACCATCCACAGTGAACTGGGCACTAAGTCAATTAGCAGTCAAGCCAATGGCTCACAGATGCCCTCACATGCTTGTCTGATGGAGGCTGTTTTCTCCAGCGACCAGCCCTCTTCCCAGGTGTATCTAGGCTTCTATCAAGTTACCAGAGAAATCTGGCCCGATCTTAGAAGCTTTATAAGGAAGCAGACCTGAACAAACCACTTAGAAATCAAGACAAGTACCCAATGCTCCGTGAAAATGCTAGATCCAATTGTGCCTGAAGGCAAACCTCTGATAAACTGATCAACAGCCAACTTCAGACAGACCAACACTGCATCTCAGACATAACTTGGCAGTGTACACATTACAGATGGAGAGCATAGATTTACGAAGAGTATAGAATAGGCCATTTCTGATATCAAGAATAGTCTCCAACCAATCACTTTCTCTCTCCCACCTCCCTGCCTTGTATGTACCCACCTGCAGTGCGGCTGGTATCCACTTCAGGTTTAACAACTTATTTACAAAGAAGTAAACATGGTCTGGGGTCTTTACCAAGCAGGACTCCTAAGGTCAGGCTGGAGGTGTGGTTTAGGGAGGCAATTGCTTACCCTGTGAGCATCAGAACCTGCATTCAATCCCCAAAACCCACCTTTTTACAAAAGCTGGGAACGGAAGAACTTGCTTGAGGAGACAGAGGCAAGTAGATCCCTGAGCTTGTTGGTCACCCAGCCTAGAGTAAGTTCCAGGCCACAGAGAGAGCCTGCCTCAGACACAAGGTGAGGGCATTTAAGAAATGACAACGATGTTCTCTGGTCTCCGCACGTACATACACTTGCAAGCTTACAAAAGAGAAAGCAAAAACACTCTGTAGGTACCTGTTTTTCTTAAAAAAAAAAAAAAAAAAAAAAAAAAGTCTAGCCTGGGGGCCTTGGCTCAATGGTAAAATGTTTGCCAGCTGAGTGATTTCTAGGTTCTGTGCCCATGTGTAGAACACAAAATCAATTATTTCAGATACTGGGATCCGCAGTACTTCCAGGAACAATTGAAAGCTAGTCAGATCCCTGGATGCTGGAAGCAGTGTCCAGTCCTCACCTCTGGTTTGTGGTTGATATCAGTCAGCAAGGGCTGCTGGGAACATTAGGGGTGTTGCTTCCCCTTGCTTACAACAAACAAGGTGCTGAACCTGGCTCCTCAGAGAAGTGCATCCCTCCTACCCACCGACACTCAAGTCTGTGTTGCAGGTAATTTAAAAGATGCTAAAGAGTTGATCGTACCAGACTTTTTCTTTTAGGCCGGCAACCCAGCTCCCAAATCATTACACAGAGACTAGTTTTGAGTGTTCAGCCCAGCTTAGCTCTTTTAACTTAAAACCTATTTCCTGTTTTATTTACCTTCCACCTCAGGGCTTTCTACCTTTCTTTCCTTTATATATTTTACTTTTACTGCCAGCGGCTGGTGGCTGCCTGACCTCCTCCTCCCTTTCTCTTTGCCCTCCAGTCTAAATGTCCCTTATTTATTTTCCCCACCCTCCAGCCCTGCCTGTCTCTTTTTCTGCCTTGCTATTGGTCATTCAGCTTTTTATTAGACCCAATCAAGAGCCTTAGACAGGCCAGGTGAAACAACAACACATCTTTACATAGTAAAAGTAATTTTCCACAGCATAAACAAATATAACACATTTTTGTACGGTTAAAATAAAACCCCACAACACTTGATCTCACAGAGGTAGAGGCTGGGTGAATGGCTAGCTCCCCAGAGGCTTGGGAAAGTGTATGGAGTGGGCTGGAGACAGCCACCAACCGGTCAGGGTGTTAGATGGGTGGGGTAGCTTAGGGATCCCCTAACACCTTAAGACAACTCTCTTTGACTTCGAGTCATGGTGTACGTTGGAAAATAGCTAATAGGAAAAAATTGGAATGCTTTCAGTGGGAAAAAAATGAAAAAAAAAGTTTGAGGTGACAGGTATGCCAATTACAATTATGGCATCATTATGAAAGCACTTGATTTAAAATGTTTCACTGTACCTCCAAGACACTGTGATTATGTATCAGTTTTTGTCCTTATTGTTTATTTTTGAGACAGAGTTTCTCTGTGTAACAGTCCTGGGTGTCCTGGAATTCTTTGTAGACCAGGCTGGCCTCGAACTCACAGAGATCTGCCTGCCTCTGCCTCTCAAGTGCTGGGATTATATATTCATTTTAAAGAGCAGAAAAGCACCTGAAAACTGTAGCTTCAGAGGGATCTGATGCCCTCTTCTGGCCTCCATGGGTACTGCACATGGCACACAAACTCATGTCAGGAGCCCATCTGTCTCTCTGTCTCCTGTCTCTGTCTCTGTCTCTCTTTATCTCTCTCTCTCTGTGTAGCTGACCAACAGCCTCATGGCTAGTAGTACTTTGGAGGTGGTGTGCAGAGGAGGCTGGGATTGGAGATGCTGGGCCTGGGGCTGTTCTAAGTGGTAACAAACTACAGAGGAGCTATATTAGCCACTATTCTGTTGCTGTGAAGAGACACCATAACCTTGGTAACTCATTAAAAAAAAGCATTTAATTCAGGCTTGTTTATCTCAGAAGGTTAGTCCATTATCATCATGGCGGGAAGCATGGCAGCATGCTGGCTGGAGAGAGTTCTACATTTGGATTAGCAGGCAGCAGGGAGAGAGAGTGACAGTGTGCTTGGCTTGAACATTTGAAACTGCAAAGCTACCTTGTTACACTTCCTCCAACAAGGCCACATCTCCTAATCACTCTCAAGTAGCTTTACTTCCTAAATGATGAAGCATCCAAAGCTATGAGTCTATGGGACCATTCCTATTCAGGCCACCACAAAGGAAAACAATCTCAGATCATGAAATACCTGGGTTCACTTTTAGCAGCCACATCTAGCACACACTAAAGAAAGGAAAAAAATACTAAAAGATGCTAGCACAATATAGTGTGATAAATTAGTTTAAACTGATGAATTGTTTATTTCTGGAATTTTCCATGTGATATTTTCAAACAGAGATTGACTATGGTAACTGAAAGCAAAGCAAAGTGTAGTGAGGGGGTGATGTCTAAGCTCTGGCTTTGTCATTTGAGGAATTATCACCAGGCTTGGGAGATGACTTGAGGGATAAAAGGCTGCATGCAGGCATGGGGAACTGAGTTCAAATCCCCAGGTACCATATAAATTTGGGTATGCTCTTGTTTGTCTGTAAGCTCCTTGCTCCTTCAGTGAGATTGGAGGCATAGACGGACGACTGGGGAGCTCACAGGCCAGCTAGCCTCCTGCACATAGCATCAACAGCAGACAAAGACAGACACCCAAGGTTGTCCTTGGACAGCCACATTCACTGTGGTACACACCATGTTCACACACTCAAAATACACACATCACTTATGCACACACTTATGCCATGGAATATCAGCAAACCTGCTCCCTATCCTGGGAATAAGATCTCTGGGTTAACAGACCTGTGAGGCTGAGTGGTAAGCATGAGGGATCTGTGTCCTTCCCCCCCCCCCCATGCTAGAGCACGAAGAACAGAGGAGACAAAAGTCAGCCATGGTGTTGGGGGACTGTTCTGCCCTCTGTCCCTTGAGGAAGCAAGGTGACCAAAAAGGTCCCTTTCACCATTGTGTTCTCTATAACAGGGGTCCTTGTCACCAAGGAGGCTCAGGCATTGTGGACATTGTGTCTGGAAGTTTGACAAAATGTGCAGTGATCTTGGGGTCCCTCCTCACATGGCCACTCTCAGAGCCAAACTCAGAACTTGCACCTGGAGTGGACACTAGTCCCACAAAGCCTCAGAAGGCTTCGCATTGCCAGAGAAGGTCCAGCATGTGTCTGTGCAACAGAGGACTTACAAACAAGAAGGGTTAGTTTGAAGACACATGTTACATGGTCAAGATGGGATTCTTTCAACATCACCCTGCTCTTGGCAAGGACAGCTATCTTTTGAAAACTGAACTTACATACAAGAGAAGAGAATTATATTGTGCAAATTAGGCCAGTTTCAGAAGTGTTTTTTTTCTTCCATCTGTGGGCCTACATTTTACATAGATAAATAAAATCACATTTATATTTGATATAAAAGTACAGTGAAATGTCCAGGGAACAAAGAGGGTTGATGGGTAGGGGAACCAAAGAGTGTGAGAGATATGGTTAACATATAATGCACATTTGCATGAAAACTAGAAAGAAACAACAAACCAGGGGCTGGACAGATGGCTCAGTGGTTAAGAGCACCGGCTGTTCTTTCAGAGGACCTGGGATCGATTCCCAGTACCCACATGGTATCTCACACACATCTGTAATTCCAGTTGTGAGGAGTCTGATGCCCTCTTCTGGCCTCGGGGGCACTGCATACATGCAGTACACAGACATACACGCAGACAAAAATACCCAAATATAAAATAATTCTTTTTAAATAAAAAAATATTAAAAGAAATTAGAACATATAGTATAATAAAGCTTTTGAATATTTAATTTAGTCAAAATTATTTGTTCTTTTCAATGGTATAGATATTTTAATTACAGAATCTTAGTATTTAGTTTCATTAAATATTTTAAATAAATGTTGAAATAAACAAACATTTTAACTATTAGGATAATGGTGCTGGGAAAGAGTATGGTGTCACATGTGCCATACTGGAGAGGCTAAGGTAGGGGACTGGAGCTTGAGAGCAGCCTGGACTCCATAGCCAGATCTTGTCTCCGGGCAAATAAACAAACAAATGGCTGTGGCCTCTCCAACTTGGATTTCCTGGCTCTGCCTAGCACTGCTGGCTGTGCCATCAGAAGAGCCATAGAAATCACAAGCCTGTGGCTCTGGAAGAGTCACTTGTTTTGAAGTTAATTAGTAAAAATAAGTTACTTTCAGCAAGGATGTTTGATCCTTCCCACAATGCCATGCCCGCAGCCACATCTAAATGATACTTGAGGGATCTGTCCAACTGTCCAGGGTTGTGACATTTGTGAATTATTAAACATTGGCTAAGGCTGTACCTAGAAGCCCAGGTCTCAGGATACAGACACAGGCCCACCCACCCCCAGGGCTATTTTTAGGCACTCTGAGTGACAACAGAGAAAAATTGAAAATGCTAAGAGTTCTTGAACGTTCCCAACTGCAATTTCACTTTGAACTTGCAAACGGCAAATATCCAGGCCTGATCTGCGTGTTGTTTCCTCCAGAATGACGGGCCCCAATTAAAAATAACGAGGCTTGGCTCCAGCCACCAGACCCAATTAGAGGAATGTGGGCTGATGGCTCCCCAAGTCACTTCATTTTTCTCTGACAGACCAACTGGGACAGGGATCTTGGTAGGGGTCACTGAGGGAGGCCCAGCAACAAAGTGTGGGACACTCGAGCTTCGCAAGCCCTTATGACACCAGTTATTAAATAAGGAAGTAGGAAATCCACTGGCTTGCAGAACCCTGGAGTCACCCCACAAGGTGTGTACCCCTCAGCCTCCGGCACCCTGCTGTACCCAGATGCACACAGCCAGATGGTGTCTGCGCCATGAAGACATCCAAATAATGAGAATATTTAAAGCCCTGACTAGGTTATAGGAGTGGAGATGCCAGTGACCCCGATCTGATCACTGCGCCTGGGCCTCTGCATCATCACTGTACATGTGCACATCTAGTAATGTCAGTTAAAAAACTGCCCGAGGCTCAAGGGTGGAGTTCAGTGGGAAGGCATGAGCCTGACTGATGTGAAGCTCTGGGTTCATCTGCATCACGGCAATAATAGAGGAGCAAGTGGCACAGACAGCCCTGAGCTCCCAGACACCTTTTCCCTGGTGAGCAAATGCCACTATTATATCACTTACTTTAAAAAAGAACAATAATAAATTAAACTGAGTGGTGATGGCACACCTTTAATCCCAGTACTTGGAGGCAGAGGCCAGTCTGATCTACATAGAGAGTTTCAGGATAACCCAAAGTTAGTGTCTCATCTTGACAGTCTCACAAGAACTGGATAAAGTCTATGCATCTAAGATACAGCACTCAGAGACTGAGGCAGGAGGACCATGGGTACCAGGCTATCCTGGGCTACATAGAAAGATTCTATTTCAAGAACTAACAAATACAAAAACTCCAGAATTGCTGGAGAGCCATAGGGATCACAGTGACTCTGCCCATCACAATGGTTGCCTGACCACTGTCCCATGAAGCTGTTTTCCCTCTAGTATCTTTAGAAGTGAGTCCCAAGGCTATCCCAGAGAAGATGTGCATCTGGGGCAGATTGTCCCCAACCAAGGCCCTATAGGAGGAAGAAGTGTCGTGGGCTGTTTCTTGATTTTTTTGTTTGGTTGGTTTTTGAGACAGGATTTGTGCAATAGCCCTGGCTGCCCTGGATCTCACTCTGTAGACCAAGTTGGCCTTGAACTCACAGAGACCCAATTTTCAGCTGCCACTGCTGCCCACCTTGAAATTCTCTTTTAAGGAGTACTTCTTTTTATTTTTGTCTGGGTAGACTTGTGGATATTTACTTACTACTTGGAGGTATAACCTGAGTTTGATCATCTCTGACTGTCTCTTGCTGTTTTAAACAGTGCACCAACAGGTTTTAAATTTTGCACTTGACACTTTAATGCCTATTTCAAACTGA
This sequence comes from Phyllotis vaccarum, assembly GCA_033318265.1. Classification (NCBI taxonomy): domain Eukaryota; kingdom Metazoa; phylum Chordata; class Mammalia; order Rodentia; family Cricetidae; genus Phyllotis; species Phyllotis vaccarum. The sequence goes on from JARWLC010000017.1 coordinate 58,490,618, forward strand.
ATAGAAATAGGCTTTTCAGGGCAGGCAAGATGGCTCAGGAGGTAACTGTGCTTGCTTGCGGCCAAGCCTAGCAATCTGAGTTCAGTCTGAGAACCTACATAGCGAGACACTGTGGGGCACACATACAGACGAAATACATTCGTTTGAAACACTTTCCAAGGAATGGGTTTTGCCATAATCAAGATTACTGTGTCAATGGTTTCTGAGGCGAAAGCTTTGCTGACTACTCTGAATGAGAAATTACCAGCCCATTGCCAGAGGGACAGTTGACAGGCACCATTTGCAGGGTATCACTGGCATTAGCTTGAGACGCTTATAGGCGTCTCTTCAAGACAGGGCTCTAAGCCTCTTCTGGGGAGGTAATTAATTGGCCCAGGGGACAGGACATTGCCATTATTCCTGAGCTAGCCCAACACTGTCCCAAATCCCTGGCTTTGGGGATAAGCAGCAGTAATGTATTGGCAAACTGTCATGTGCTGTTTAACCGTGTTGAACGTGGAGTCTGGGGGTAAAGAGGACCTCTCAATCTGACTGCAGCATGGCTACATCAACTGTCCTCTGAAACTCTGTCCTGTGTCAGGCTGATACCTGTACCCCATGACAGGGAGAGAGGAAAACAGTAAACCCCACCCCTAAAGGTTAAAATTTTATGTCCTTGAGAATAGGTCAGAAGCAGCCCATTTCCAACAGAGGGTACTGTTTCTACCCCTTGGAATAAAAATGCTTTCTGGGCTGGAGAGATAGTTAAGTGGTTAAGAGCACTGATTGCTCTTCTAGAGGACCCAGGTGCAACTGAAAATTCTTTTGCATTCCTGATGTTGAAATGAGTGTGGCATGCGTGGACACAGTCTTGGTTTATCTACTGTCTTATAGTCAACTCAAGTTCTAAATTGAGAGACCCCCTAGTCAGACATCCTCTTTGTCCTTTCCATGGACGAGCATCCAACTTCCTGGTTCCACCTCAGGCATTCAGTAAGTTATTTCATGTGTATGCATGTTCAGTCTGCACATATGTCTATTCCCCATGTGTGTGTGTGACCTGAGGTCTGAAGAGAGTATTCATTCTCCTGGGACTAGAGTTACGGAAGGGTGATAGGGATTGAACCCCACCTGCTATAATTGATTGAAATTCCAACTGACTATAAGACGATCTATATTCAATTAAGACTTTGTGTCCAAGCACGCCACGCTCATTCTCAACATCAGGACTTTTCAGCTAGGGGCTCAGCTGGTCGACAGTCTCAAAATCAGGCTATTGTACTCAAGTGTCTTCTTTGGGTCAGACACTGATTAATTTTTGAGGCAATGACAACCCCACCTCCATCTACAGAGGGCACAAGGGACTTTCTATCTGACAGTGAACAGCAGGTATCTGTTCCCACAAGGGACTCTCAGCTGACATATCTATCACATTCTTGTGACACGCTTCTCCTTGACACAGTACTTAAACATTCTGATGCACTCTGAAGAGTTAAATAGAAGTGCACCCAGAGAACAACACCTTTCATGCACACACTCGGAGATTTCAGAACACACAGAATGGCTGTAGAAGTCCTGAACAGGTCAGGCACTAGGACCTCCACCGTATTCTCCGGCCCGAGATGGGGAGGTCTTTTTAGTCCGTTACACCCATGCATGTAATCAGTGATTGTTCCCATTGTAAACTCCAGATTCACCATCTGTATGCTCCAAAGGGCTGGGGGGATTGTTAATACCCGGTCCCTGTGGGATTAATCTGCAATTTCACACTAAATGATTTTTAAGTATAATTTGTTACAATGAGACATTACCACTTCTAAAACAAACAGACGGAGGACAGCTACTTTGCAATACAGAGGGGGCTGCCAAGTGCTACATCCAAAGAGTTCCCATGCTACTGTTTACCTTCACTTTGGAAACAAATGGAAAAGGGCGGAGACAGCCCGGTCTAGAACCTTGGGAACAGGTTTGTAGTGAGGGAACTCTGTTACAGGAGAGGACTGTCAGAAAGGACTCTTTGTTACAGGGGAGCAATGTCAGACCAAGAAAGAGCTGTAAGGCTTGAGAATTCTGTGTGATTCTTCAAACCCAGCTGAGGTTGTGTGCAGTTTGAGGGAGCACGTGGCTCACAAAGTACCTGTTCAGATGGTCTGTTAAACTATTAAAGGACTTTTATGGACAGGGGAGGAGCCCCTAAATCAGTCTGTGATAGCTCCTGCAGGAAGATCTTTTTGTAAGATGCACCTGTCTCTACTGGCCCAGCAGATACAACATTATCTACATCAGTGCTTCATCAACCTTCCTAAGGCGGTGACCCTTTAATGCATTTCCTCATGTTGTGATGACCCCAACCATAGCATTATTTTTGTTGCTACTTCATTATTAATTTTGCTACTGTTATGAATTGTAATGTAAATGTCTGATATGCAGGATTATCTGATATTTGATCGCCAAAGGGGTCACAACTCACTGATCTATGTATTTCAGAAATAAGCAGAGCCAAGAATACCAGATGAAGATGTTTCCGGGTGCTTTCTTTGGCCCCCACTTTCTATTTTAGTGGCCTGTACATAGAAATGCTATTTTCCTCAACTGTCTATGGTGGGTTCAATGCAGTCACATGACAGAGTTGTAAAGTATTTTGTACACCCAGTCTTCTCAAGTCCATTTCTGAAAGTTACACCCCAGCTGAGGGCTGACACGTGTTCCTCCCTCTACAGAGAGGGGCCTGGAGCATCCCTTGCACACAGCATTAGCAGCTGATCTTCCCAGAATGGGGCTGACATTTTCCTGTGTGCCAGAGGCCACATGGTACAGAGAGGCAGGAGGGTAATGTGTGACAGGGTACCGCTTCACCATCCCTATATGCTATAGATAAGAAAGACTTGACATAGCAAATCCACAGATTCAAACCAGAGCCTTCTCTTTCTCAGATGGGTGCAAATACACTATCTGTGGTCTATTAGGAAGACTCAGGGAATGGCACACAGTACCAGGGTGTCCCAAGAAAAAGACTGAGAGACAGAGACACACACAGAGAGAGACAGACACACAGAGACAGAGACAGACACACAGAGACAGAGAGAGCGTGTGCCCATGCCTGAGCCAGAGTCTGGGGATAAGGTGTGGAGGTGGAGCACACTTTGGGGTCCAATGGCTCAGTGGGACAAAGACACCCAGCTGCCAACCTGGTGCTGTGAGTTGATTACCAAGACCCATGTGGTAAGAAAAGAACAGAGTCTTCTGCCTTCCTCTGACCTCCACACACACACTCTTGCCACATACACACAATAAAGCAAATGAATGTTAAATGAATTGTGTGTGTAGTTTTTTTTTATTTTTTATTTTTAGACATGGTTTCTCAGCCCTTGCGGTCCTGGAACTCACTCTCTAGACCTGACTGGCCAGGAACTCTCAGAGATCCGCCTGCCTCTGCCTCCTCAGTGCCGGATTAAAGGCGTGTGCCACCACTGCCTGACATGTTTTTAAAGAGCTTTTATTAGCATCCAGTGGACTTTTCACAGGCTTTGGTGTGACGGCAGGAGCAGAGGTGCACACACACATTTACTCTTGACTTTAGTGTAAGAAAAAACTAATGGCCCAAAAAGCCACGTACAAACACACAGGGAGATCTAGGACTTGAGGGTGGGCAAGAAGGGGCCAAGGCATGGTATAGCCTCTCTGATTGGGGCTGGGAGAACTGTACTTAGTCCCAGCTGGTGGCTGTGCCAAGGCATTGTGGGCCTCCTAAGAACACATTTTCAGTTTCTCCAAGCAAATCTGGCATCTGCAAATTGAGGTGCTTTTAATACTGACGTCTGATTTAAACTGTTGAAAAACTTATGATTCATTGCTCTGATGCAACCAAGGAAATAGAGAGAGAATGGAAACTAAATTCAGTGATGGTCACACTTTGTCTTATAGACTCAGAGGACATCTGTGAGCTACTTGCAAGCATGATTCTTGAGGCAGAAGCAATAAGTCTTGCAAGGTAGAAAAACCACTCCATAAAAGATACACAAAGTAGCTCAATGAAATCCTTTACAGAATTCAGAGGCAAGACAGTTGTCCCCACTGCTGACAGCAGAATGTGTTTCCCGATTAGATTTGACGATAAAATCCCAGAGTACATCACAGCACAGAGCCATGATGTTATCACCCTGAAAGAGCTAGCTAGCCCTCCTGGCAGCACACACTTCCTGGCCACTTCAGTGAAAACCCAATTTTATTGGTTGAAAAAGTTGAGATCCTTCTCAAAACAAAGACTTCAATCGCTGCCTTTGCCTGGGAGGCCCACGCTGCAGAACCATCCAGGGAAATTCTACCTTCAACACTGAGTTCCCACAAGGCATCAGGTGCCTTGTGGCATCTGTTCAGTCTCAGTCCTGCAAGTTGAGGGCTTGTCACTCCTTCAGGAAAGGCTGAATAGCCCGAAGCTGCCAAGGGAGATGCCAAGATACATTATTCACTCCCTCAATGTGCTTCCAGCTAAGATTATGCCACACAACCCATCATCATGTCTGTAGAGATTTGGAAAGTGTCTCAGAAGTTTTCAGGACCTAATGACTGCCACTTAACACTCTAATGGAGAAGTGCATTTAGTTGTAGCCACCGAGAGAAGAAGCTGTTTTGACTGTAGGTACCCACTATAGTTTTGACATTAATTTATTTTGCCCTCTTAAGATTAAGCCAAATAGGCTAACTGCTTGGCACTGTGGGTGTTTTCACAGCCAGCACCATATTTGCTGAAATTAAGGCATGAAGTTTGTCCCCAAAGAATTTGCTCCAAACATCCCTCTTTATTATGTAGGGAATCTGCTGCCCATGTGATGTGCTGTACTCAGTGATGAAGTTCAAGATCTTATCTCTGTCTAGCATGGAAGGTCTTGATCAAACAGGTTTCCAGCCTGTGAATCCTTCAGTTGCTGTGCTGCAGCTCAGGCCAGGACAGACACACAGCCCAGGGGTTCCATAAGCCCAGAGTTTTTATGCTGACCAAAAGACTCCTTATTCAACTCAGGGTCTTTTCAAGTCCCAAGGAAAATGCACCCCCTTTTTGTTCTTTAGAGCATAAAGAAAAAAATCTCAAAAGAAATATACCCCAAAGTATGAAAAGACTATATAAGAATCCTTGAACAGGCTGGAGAGATGCCTCAGTGGTTAAAAGCACTGATTGTCTTCCAGGGGTCCTGAGTTCAATTCCCAGTAACCACATGGTGGCTCACAATCACCTGTGATGAAATTGGGCGCCCTCTTCTGGCTACAGGCATACATGCAGACAGGGCACTATATACGTAATAAATAAGTAAATCTTTAAATTAAAAACAAAAACCTGACTCCTCCTCCAAAGAATCCTTGGATATATTGATAACAACAAAAACCAAATGAGGTTGTTCTAAACTGAGAAGGAAGGGAAATTCTTCAAAATCAAAGAGAAGTTCCTACAATTTCTCTCGCATTCCTTAACAGGATTGATTTTATAAATGACCTTGGCCCTTTCCTGAGCTGGGTCTAGGTGGAGACAACAGGATGAAATAAGTAACTTAAGTTAGTGGCAGGCCCTCTAAAATCATGCCCCAAGGGGACGCTGACTCTCAGGTGGGAGCAAGAGAGATCAGGGTCCTCCACTGTCTCCCCCCAAAAAGTCCATGCTTCAGTATTGAAGGATTGTTTTCAGACATTTGGCAGTGGCCACCCCAGGCTACCTAACCTTACAGCTTCAGAAACCAGTGCCATGATGACCTGCTGCAAAAGATGCTGAACAGTTTGTTTCCATGGCGTTATCTAAGTAGTTTTTATTTCTAGCAGTTGACAAAGCCAGGAAAAATATATCCCTGGCTCTCAAGTGCCCATTCTGTGCACGCCACAGCTAGAGACTGTGACCCTGGGCGGTTCTGGGTAATTCCCCTCACAGACACACCCTGCTGAGCAGACTGGGTGACTTCTGGGCAGGAAGAGAGAGAACTGATCCTGATATTCCATCTTTTCCATCTCTGTGTTCTTCTCACCAAAAAGATCAGCACTGTTAGCAAAGGGGAAAGCCAAGATTTACAGGGAAAGTTGAACTGCTCCTGACCTATAATGAAACTGAGCCTCTCAATCAAAGAAAACTTGTTTTGACCCTTGCCTGTGAGTTAGTATTATCAGTTGTTTACAGACAACCCTGTCTTAGGATAAATGATACCACTGAACTGGCTGTGAACAGCTCAGTCAACAGCAACCGTAGGGGCAAATACTTTCTCCCAACTATGGCACCTGAAACCTTTGAACTGACCATCAAAACATAAGACACCCAGTTCCAGATTAGGACAAACAAAAACCATTCACCCTGCTCCCCTGCTTCAACATTTCCCTCTCTAAGGACGTGTCTGCTGACTTGGATTTCTGTGAGGCTCTATGGGGATCTTGCTATCAAAGAATCATAAATGTGCCAGCAAAATCAGACTCAATCTGAGGCTTAGGGTCCCCTCCCCACACAGGAAGCTGTGGAGTCAGGTGAACTGTGTCTTTTTTTTTTTTTTTTAAACCTAGAAAGGCAGACTGGAGCTGGTCAGCCTTGGCTCAAGATGGGTCCCCCCAGCCTAAGTGCCTGAACTTCTCTTGATTGTAGATTGGTCTAACAGTTGTTAAAGAATAATTGTCCCTAGCTCATCCCTCCAAGGTGACTGAGAGCAGAGAGGGACCATAAAGGGAAGAAATACATTAGTTTAACAAAAGGGTTTCTGGATCATCCCAGGAGTGTTGTCTGGGTGTCATTATTTTCACCAACTGATCCCCAAGAAAAAAACCCAAAATTTCTATTCTTTAGTTTAAAATGATGACAGTTCCCTGCCAAACCTTAGAAAAGTCAGTTTTCAAAGACGGTATTCGGTGTCGTCGTCCCCCCCCCCAATCCCTGGACTTCTTTTCCATAGCCATCTACAGGTTTCATTGTTAATGACCACACCAGTCTCAGAACACAGAATTTTTTTCCCAACCCCTCCAAGGAGCTTAATGGAAAGCAGGATTATCTCAAAGGGAAGTTATCCACAAACGCTTGGAATACACGCATCCAAACAGGTGAATTAGTCGTGGGCCATCTAGAGACAGTTCAATGTGAACTATTTCACCTTCTTAACCAGCGCTAAGTTTAGATTTTAAACATAGGTCAGTCAGAGAGACGGGAAAAACGACAAGTTTCCAACCACAGCCTGGACCAACACCTGGAAACTCCGTAGATTCTCCCCGGTGAACGCGACGTATTTACTCTGGGAGGAGGAGGAGGAATGGGGGGGGGTGCCTAGTGCCACAAGAACGGGACTTTATCCACCAGGGTATCAGGGGGTGGTGTCACGGACAGAGTGGGGTCCCTCGACACGTAGCCCTAGAAGCCGGGCCTCGACCTAAACTTAAAGGCTCCTGGGTCACAGTGCAAGACACCCAATATGGGAACATGGGGACAGTCAGGGCTGGCTGGGCAGCGGACATGCAGGGTATGGCTGGCCCATGAGTAGTTCTACCCGAGCCCACGCAAAGAGGCGTGGGGAAGAAGGTATCCCCAAGTGGAGAGCGCCTGTAGCCTTTGGCCACCCGAGCCACTCTCCAGAGACGTGTGGAGTTGCGGGGGCCGCCTGCGCTGCGCGCCACCTTTCCCGCGGCGGGAGCTGGGCGGAGCCCAGAGCAACGCGGGAGCCCCGGCGGGCCACTGTCCCAACCGCCTGCGGCGGTCCCGGGCCCTGTCGCGGTCCCCTGCGCGGCGCGCGGACTCAACTTTCTCAGAGTCACAGGTGGCCCCGGAATATTCCTGGGGTGGGGGACCAGTTCAGTGCGTGCGCCTCTCCTCCTCCGCCCTCCAGGTCCCCTGCCCATCATCCCGCACGCATGCTCATGCTTGCAAAGTTGGAAGAGGGGTGTATCTTCCCCCGTAATCGCCCCACCCCTGGCCAGGGAGCCCCAGGGCGCACGAGGTTGAGATGCTGGGACCCGCCCGCTGAGATCCCCTTGACCCTGCCCTGAAACTGACTCCTAGGGTAAAGGGGGAGAAGAGCCCCCCACCCCCACCCCACCCCCCGGCACACCACCGCGCATGCTCAGAGCTAGACAGCTCTAGAGAGGGAAATTTAAAAACGGTTCGAGCTGCGACGGCGGACAAATTGCGGACAGCGAGGGGCGAGCGCAAGAGGGTCTCCCCCACTGCCACAGCGCCACCCCCAGCGCGCCCAGGACCCGCTCCAGGTATCACGGTGCAGCCTGTGCTGCACGTCCCATCCAGCCCACGAGGGCCCCAGCGAAGCTAGAAGCTTCCCACGCCTGCTTCAGGCCTGGCTTGGAGGACTAAGGGCGCCCTGGAAATCTTATTTAATGCCGTGTTTGTGGGTGGCCGGGTGGATGGCGTGGTGCATGGACTGGTTTCCCAGCACCCGTGTCTGGAGTCTCCTCCGAAGCGGGAGCCCCGCAGATAGCTCCCCAGACCCATCAAGTCCCACTTTTCTGATGATCTCATTTTCAAGCTGATCATAGCTGAATAGCGGTGGAGAATGGGGCTTGGAAGCAAACAGAGTTCTTCAGATTTCAATTTTGCCAGGGCTTTCTAAAGCTCGACGTTTCCATTTAGGATTTCCCCTCCCCCTTTCTCCTTCCCCTCCCCCTCCTTCCTCTCCCTTGAATTTGAAAGAACTTGGAATGTCACCCATTCTCCTTACTTGGCTCTTAAACTCCTGTAGAATTTTCCTGGGACTGTGACTTTGTGAGTTGCTTCCGACTGTGGGAAAATGTGGCTCTCTCTGCTCCTGCCTACATTGGTGCTAATCGGAACTTCGTTGTATTTTTCCCCCCTCTAAGGAGATGATAGAAAGCAACATCCCACTCAAAATGTCAGGAATGATCAGAAGTTCGGGGCTCAGTCACCACCGCTCTCTGCAGGAATACAGGTGAGGTGTCTGTGTGGTGGCTGAGGTGCTTGCAGCCTGAATGCTAGAAAGTCTCAACTTCTGAGTGGCTTTCTGCAGTTGTGCGCCACCCCCCCCCCCCCCCCCCCCCGAGACTCTCCTGGGCTAGACCCTAGGCAGCCTGGTGACAGCAGCAGCTCTTCCTACTTGGTGGCCCCAACGGGACCTCTAGGAAAAGTCCTAGAAAAAAAGCATTGTGGAAAAACTGGCTTCCACCCTCCATGAGTGTTAGGTTGTAGGTTAGAACTCATGAGTTCTTAACACGGCTGTGTGATGTATGTAAATAAATAATGGAAGTAGATGATCTCAGGATCTCTTTTGAGGTCTATGGGCCAATTAGATGGAAGTGAAGCCCAATTAACATGGTTTTGAAACAAAATCAAAGTTCAGGTGAGGGTGGGGGAGCCTCATGGACCTTGCCTCTTTGTGGGAAAGGCATTTAGAGGTTCAGCCAAAAACTAAACCGAATCAAAACCTTCTTTACAGGTGATAGAGCTCAGTCAAGTTGTGTGTACAGCCTTTGGGAGGGAGACAGAAGGAATGTCTGAGGGATCCCCTCTGTGAGCCTTTCTTCCTGGGGTTGCCTGACCTGGTTCCCAAAGCCAACACCATGCCTTGGTGGAAGAGTGGGGCCAGGATGGGGGCTGCCCTGGGACGGCAGGGCTGTCACCTCAGATCAGCCCTGTTTACCCAGGGGTTGTCTGGCCTGAGGGCCACTGTGGCACCGGCAAGACAATTAGAGAGTTGTGTCTGGACACAAAGGAGGCCAAGGATTCAAATGGTTGTGTCCATTTTGTAGGGTGTGTGTGTGCACGCTCGTGTGCAAAGGCAGTAGGGCTGTGTGAGCATCTCTGGCTTGGGTAAACCCAGCTTCTTTGGCACTTTCTAAACCTCAGTTTTTTTCATCTGTAAAATGGCAATAAATGGCACCTGAGGCATGTGGTTGCTCTGGCAACCAAGAAAGCATCTTGGCTCTCTTGCCAGTGGTATGATGCTTCTGAACCCCATCACCTTTGACTCCTCATTGGTTTAATACAATGAACAATGGAAACTGTATAAAATTAACAGACCCCCAGCAGAGCAGGCCTGGTGCATATCCGGACAGCTCTACTGTTGCCCTCCAAGGGAGGAGGCCTTGAGAGAGGGGGTCCTCTGGGAGCCTTTTTTCCTGGAGATGGGGGTAGTAGCCTCAATGGATGTAAGAGGTCAAAGGCATGGATTATGATTCTATCTCCATAGAGTGCAGAGGGTCAGGAAAAGGAGACAGGATCAGTCAGACACATGTCAGTTCCCAGGCCTGCTGCTGATGGGTCCCATGTCTTCAAACTGAGCAGGACTGGGGTATCAGTGAGTTGGCTAAGTAGATAAAGTGCTTGTAGTGTAAGCTCATGAACCACGTTTCATCCATGGAGAGACCTGACTCCACAGAACTGTCCTCTGACCACATGTGTGCTGTGATATGAATGTCCCCCAAATAACAAAAGTAAATAATGTAAATGGGCACAGTTAGGCTGTCAGGAGGATTAACTGGGTGCTTAACTGGTTGTTATTGCTGCTTCCAGCATAGCCGTGTTGGAATGTGTGGGCGCCAGAACCACAGAGGGCCTGTGGGGAGTGTGGAGATGGAATCTCTGAATTGGGATGCACACCTAATAGACGCTCCCATGAGGCTCAGGCTACACATCCAAGCCAGCACAACCCAGAAACTGCCTGCAGCACTGTGCACTGCCCTGCTCTAAAACCAGGGCAAGACAGACAGTTCCCACGGTGGGGATGCCAGGTGTGGTCCAGCCCGGCACACCCTTCATATGGTCATTCAGTGGCAGTGTACAGCAACAGCATCCAGACAGTACAACCCTTTAACCTTTGTTGCAACTGCTGAGGCCCCTTTGCCTCAGGTTGGCAGCTCTTCTGGAGCAGATTCACAGCATAAATGGTGACTAGCTGTCCCCTAACCATCCTGTGAGGGCAGCATTCCTGTGCCAATCTGCTAAGGGAATGAAACCAGGGGTCAGCCAGGGTGAATGCTTTAGCAAGATGATATGGAAGTGACAGGCCAAGTGGAGACTCAAACCTTAAGTTGCCACACACCCTTAGATAAGGCTCTAAGAGCAATGTGAGCTGTTGCCATGGGGGTGTCTGGTTCTAGCCCTAAGAGATCATTGTACCCCCAGCCTCACATCCCACTGACAAAGAACTTATTGCCTCACCGCTGAGTGACACCCCGTTCCCCAGACAAGCTACAGCCCTCTCTGATTCTCTTTGAAAAATGGACCCTCTGAACCAGCAGGCTGCTTGGGGGTGGGGAGGGAAGGGGTGCCTGCTGTAGGCGGGCAAGGCGGTGAGCCAGCCTGGGATAGTGCTTGCTCCTGGCAGAGAAATTTTGTAATTACTCAGCTCAGGGAGCTTTTGCTTCCAACAACTCCCATTTTTCTCCCTGAATAACAACCTGGGAGAAATTTATGGGCTTTTCTCATTTATATCCTGTAGTCTCTAGGGACTACTCTAAGGATTGGATCTCCTAGCTTGTGACTCCAGCTACCTCTGGGCTCCCATGCAGGCCACAAGCAGCTGCCTGGTACTCCATCCCCCTGGGGCTGGTTTGGCCGTTAGTTAACTCTCAATGCCCACATTCCGGGAGGGCGGTGCTGGCTGCAGCCAACCGCCCAGTTCTGGGGCAGCTGTCAGGGGTCAGTGGTGGAGACCTAGACAGAAGCAGTCACTAGTTTCTCTTCCTAGTAGCTAACATCAGGGTAGTCAGAGAGTAGCTCTGTCCCCTGAGTGGCCCTGAGCTTTGCTAGCTTTAGCTGGATTTCTTCTTAGCTCAGAATGCTGAGGAATAGAGTTCTTAAGTACCTGCTAGGTGCTTTTCCAGCCCCAGCAAGTACACTCCTTAGGTAATCCTTACAGCGATGTCCCTGGCCCCATCTTCCATCAGAGGAACCTAGGAGCAGCAGTACTTGCCCACAGGCTTATATCTGGGAAAGGGAAGGGGGAAAACATCCTGAGCAGATGCCTCAAGTTTTGGAACTTAGTTTAGAGAGGTCAGACCCAGCACCTTCCCTCTGCAAAGTGGGAAATGAACAAGGAAAGCCAGTGTGTTCTCAGGCCACACACACTCATGGCACTCCATGGAGAGTCCTTGCCCTGATCATTGACTTCCCAAAATGTTATGGGCTGCCCTAAAAAAGTGATCCTGGGAGCGGAGCGCGCACACACATACACACACAAACCCACACATGCACACACGCCCCGAGTCAGCTATTTCCTTCTCACCCCAAATCACATGATACCACTGTAGTATACCCACTCTTGTCTTTCAGGGAATTTCTGAGCATGCTTTTTTTTTTTTTTTTTTTTTTTTTTTTTTGTAAACTGTTCTGAAGGCTATTACAAAAGGTATGTTAGCTGGGTAAACATGGCCCTCAGAAGCTTAATCCTGGAGACAAGAACAGTTTCTCACCAGCCACAGCCCAGCAGGGAGGGGATAAGGCTCTAAGAGCAAGGTGAGCTGTTGCCATGGGGATGTCTGGTTCTGGCCCTAAGAGAGTAGGGTTTGAACATCTGGAAAGTGGGGTGCATTAAGCCCCTACTGTGTGCAGAGACCTGTCCTGAGCTCTGTGGCTCTTCCCATAGAGAAGACAAGTCCCTTGTTTTAGTGCTGGGGGCCCCTGGGGACAGGCTCAGCTCCTGTCCTAACCTTCTCACCCCTCTACCTCAGGGTCCTCAGAAACTTGGGTGTTGCCTGCCTTAGCTGGAGACTATCAGGGCTCAAAAGAACAGAGCTTATAGACAACTATAGTACTGACTCTTTGGGGTTCAGAGAAATGGGCACATGACATGGGGGTCGAGTTATACCCTGAGTGAACAGAGGTATGGGTTCCCCAAAGAAAACACAGCAGAGTCATTGGAGACTGGGGCAGTGACATCCACCCTACCCTAGGACTTCAGTGTCCCTGGAGCTGCAAGCCCCATCACACACTGCTCCTGGGTCAGAGTGAGGTTACTCAGCCAGCCAGAGGGTGACTCAGTGTCCTAGGACAAGATATGTGGGAGTCGCCTACATGAGAAGAACATGAGATAAAATACCCAGAAGGCAGTTAGGATGGTCTCAGGAAAGTAGGAAAGTCCAGACTGTCTGGGTTTGCTGAGCAGGCGGGTACACTGGTAGTTACAAGAGACACAGAAGGGACAAAGAATGTAGGGAAAGTGTGGATGTTCCTCGGCTACAGCAGAGGGCAAGCGGATGGATGTGTCCAAGACCAGGACAGCACCAATCCTGCCCTACCACCTGCTTCATGCCTGTGAAGCACCCACGAGAATTGTTTCTGGCAGTCTTCATTCTGGGCAACAGCTCGCGACCCAGGAACAGTCAGCCCAGGGACTCAGTTTTTCCATATATAAAATGGGGACAGCACAGGGCTCGACTGTAAGGGTGTCTTAGTGAGTGGCAGTGGTTGGGCAGTATGTTTGCTGGCCCTGAGCCTGGCTATTCTTCATTACAATGAGAATATTGGTCTTAATGGCTGCTAGAGAAATGGTCACAGTGCAAATGTTTGGAACCAGGGGATGTTTACAAGCTTGCCGCTCACTGCACCCAGTGAGAGAGACAGTTGTCTGTGATTTACAGATGAAAGGCCGAGACTTAGAGAGGTTAAGCGGGAAACCAGTATTAGAATCCCAAACTTGAGCCTCTGCTGCTGTGCACAGTGCTTCCAGGATCCACCCTTGGTAGTTTGTAGTCAATGTTGGTGTCCCACCTTGTGAAACCGATGGCGGGGACACACCTCTCCATCCCTTAGTGCTAATCAGAGCCGCATGGGCAATGGGAAGGGTGGGGCTCTCACAGCTTCCCTGAGAGGTTGGCTGGCCGAGGTGAGGACAAGAGAGTGGGGTCCAACCCCTCCCCTTTATGCCATAGCCTCTGGGGGCCTAGGGAACAGATGGCAAGGTCCAGGCCAGTCAGATAGATGAGTTATGAGCAGGCCAAGGGGGTGGCAGTCAGGAAACCACAGACACAATAGCATTGAGACTCGGAACAATGGGGGCCACGTGCCGCAGGGGCAACAGTCGTTTGTGGCACAATGGGCCACCAGGGGACAGCAGCAGGGCCAACTGTTGCCACTGACATGGACCAGCCAGTTTTCAAATGATTTCCAAACCCTGTTTTTCTATGAGGCAACCAATGGCCGAGGTAGTGGATGGTCACCTGATAGCAGCTTCATGGACTGATGGCTCAGGCCTATGACAACTGAGCAGTGGTAGTCATGGTAACACTAAACATAGGGACTCCCCAGAGATGCAGGAGGAACCTAGAGGCTGTGGTTCTGGGGCACAAGCGCCCCCTCGTTCCACTCCTGAGAACTTGTCTCACATTGGTTTGAACTTGAGTGGGGGATGTAGGCTGTCCTCTCTTGGCGACAGAGCAGACAGCTCCTGGTACTCATGAGATAGTGCTGGGATGTGGTAGGGCATCCTAGTACAGCGTACACAAGATGCCATCACAAAGCTGTTGGCTACATGGTATGTGGGACTTCAGAGATACCAGAGTCATCCTGCATGGCACAGCCTCTTTCTGCAGAAAGTGCTTTGTGTCTTCTATGCATGTATTTGTCAGCCTACTAATGACTGGAGGCCTCATGGTACTCCAGGGACTGCCTGGGTCACAACAAAGAGCCTTGGCTGCAGGCTGTGCTGTGCTCAGTGACCCTTGTCCAAGTGACTGATTATACTGAACCTCAGTTTACCATATATAAAAGGGAAACAGTATGCAAATACCTATCCAAAGTGTTTGGGACCACAAGTGTTTTAAATTCCAACTTGGCAGCTTGGGGAGAACTGAGGTACTCACAGTGAGCCATCTTGTCAGAGCGGCTGGAGGCCAAAGATGGAATTCATAGTGTCTTATGTGTCTCACATGGTCAGCATAAAGGAATTTACGTAGAATATTTTCATTGTACCCATGTTTGGACGGTGACCCCTTCAAATGATCCAAAGTGTGGTGTTTTCCTCTGTGGTGTGATATAGACACTCAATAAGTTCTGGATTTTGAGGCTTTGGCTTTTGGAACAGGCTCCTGCCTCCCGTGGGTGATGATGATCTCTCTGGAGACCTTCAGTCACTGTCATGGCTCACGGCTGTGGATGTTCCTCGGCTACAGCAGAGGGCAAGCGGACGGATTGACCTGGGCAGCCCCAGTGTGCCACATTCGCACCCAGGTAGGCTCAAGGAGAGGAGCTAACTCCTGACCCTGCCACCAGCCTGCTGAGTGATCACTGTCCCTATCTGTAAAATGAGAGGAATCCCCTCTTTCTGGGAGCAGGTCCACATCTCCTTAGTGATATGCCAAGCCCTGGAGAAGATAGCATGGGCCATCTCAAACGCGTCCCACTTCAGCAAACTCGTAATGAGTCAAATGCATGCCAAAGTCCAACCTTTCAAGGGCGAAAGTGGGATTTAGATTTTTCTGGAGATTTTAAGAAAATGAAAGTGAAAGGCCTCGAGTCTTTGCTGTATGGTCCTTTAGATAACAAATGCATTGCCCTCTGTTCTAGAAGATTCTGAGAGAATCTTGGCACCTAGCAGGTGCTCCGTAAATGACAGGGATCTGTAATCAAAGAAAGTGGACAAAAGACAGCATTGATAAAGAATGGTGGCAGAGAAGCCACTGTCACATAAGAACGGGGCAGAGGTAGACATCACTGTGGCAGGATGGCTCTATGTGCAAAGTTTTCTTAAGCGTTGTGCACAGCAAGAGACAGCTAATGTATGTCTTCCATGAAGGCCCAGGAAATATTTACTTTTGAGACAGGGTTTCTCTAAATATTCCAGGCTGGCTATGAACTCCAGATCCTCTTGCCTAAACCTTCCAAGTGCTGGAATTACAGGACAGCACCTTTGCTGGAAATAGATTAGACTTTTTAATTCATAAAGTGTAATTTAAAGCTATTCAGTACTGATGTTGACAGTAGAAACCCAGTTGCAGATTACATATAACAAATAGTTGTATGCCAATAAAACTTTATTGACAAATCAGGCTATGGGCCAGGTTCAGCCTGCTTGCTGGTCAGTTTTCTAACTCTAATCTAGAACCCTGAAAGGTAGCTAGGCAGCATTGGGATGTGATTGCCTCTCTGATGAGTTTCCTCCTCTGCAGGGTATTGCTAGTGGTCCATAAAAGAGATTTCTTAAAGCTGTTGAGGCTTGGTACATGGTAAAATATGTCAGGACCTAGCAGTTTCTTACAGGTCACTTTTACTTAGAGGTGGTGTTATGAGAATCTGTGATGAATTAGAAATGTCTGTCATAGGCCCAGCACTGGAAGCAGGTGCACATCCATTATCCTTGGGCTAATCTTTGGCAGACTAGCAGAGATTCAGGGAGGAAGTGGAGGACAAAAACATTTTTATCTAAATCTAGAGTTCTCAAGGAGCCATGAAGCCTTTGAGGAAATGAACAATAAATTGGCGTTTTATCTCCTACAGGACAGGAATCAAGGTCATTACTGGCTCGTCTTAATCAGGATTTTATCACATGCCCAATTGTGTGCTAAGCACTTGGTAGGCAGCATCTCATTTAACCATCACAACTTTGGAAAGAGGCTAGGGGTCGATAGAGGTGACCACATTGAGGCTGGCTAGGTTATAGGAACCCTACTTCTGACCACCACATTCCAGAAAAGCGATTTGTAAACACTTGCTGTGTACCTGGTCCTGGGGCGGAGGGTGCCCCCAGACCTCACTATGGCCACCAATTCCAGCAAACGGCTTCTCTGTACCTTCCTTCCTCCTTCAGGTGCCTTGGCTGGGGTGGCAGACCTAAATGTGGGTGTGGCGGCCCCACGTCCCCTGCTCAGTGGCCAAACTGCCATGGCCCCCAGAGGCATGCTGGGTTTGGGGCCCATAAGCAGTCATGGAGGCAGCGTAAGTGTCATTACATGGCTGGGAAAGAGGGGGTGGGGTGGGGTGACTGTCCCTCCCTGACCTTCTGTTCTGTCCTCTCCAGGCTGAGCAGTTCCCCTTAGGTGGCGAGTCATCATCGGCTGTACAAGAAGTGCCACAGCTGTACTCACCAGTCACTCAACTCCAGTTTCCTCTGCCTCCAGAGTCCCAGCAGGTAACACAGTGGGCTCAGAGATAGACTATCTTGCATTCACCAGAGGCCTTTCTGAACCTCAGCTTATACCTCAGGCTCCCACAAATAAGATCTCCATGCGCATGCTGTTGGTACCATTCATGCCTTGCTGGGGACATGATAGAATCTTCTCTGTTTAAATCTCTGCAGTTAGGAACTGGGCTGGGGTTTGTGACTCACCTGTGCCCTGTCTCACCACGGTCTCTCTCTGCTACCTGGCCCCGCCCCTTCCTGTGAAGTGCCCTCCTGCAGGCCTCTATGGCTCTCCGTTTGCAGCTCGACCTTCCTTCCCACAAGCCCACATGGCAATGCACTCAGCTCAGGAGCTGCACCCCAAACACTACCCCAAACCCATCTACTCCTACAGGTGAGGTCTGACTATCGAGGAGGGCACACTGGCTGGCATGGGGCTATCTTAGACAGATAGGCAAGGTGACCTGTCAAGGAGACCCCTGGGTGGGACCCACTCGTGGGAGGAACTGGCATGTGGTCAGCCAACCCTGCATCAGACTCTGGCCCTCCATCTTCACAGGCTGTATGGCTTGGCCTCTATAAGCCTGTTTCTTCAGATCAAGTCAGTCAGTTATGAAATGGGAATGTGTGTCATGGCATCTGGAGGTGGGGTGGGGGAGGACACATCTTGGATGAGATCTAAAAACCCATGGGAGTGGGGTCAAAGGCCAAGAAGTAATTTCTGAGCTCACTGCAGCAGCTGAGCTCAGAGAAGGGAGGGAAGGAACAAGCATGGGTCCTGGGAAAGTGTGGACGAAGAGCTAAGCACCACAAGTGTAGGGGGGCTGGTACCAGCAGAGGGGACCTTAGGCTGTCACCTGAGGCCTGTTTGCGGGCCCCATCTCTGGTCCCAGCTGTCTGATCGCCATGGCCTTGAAGAACAGCAAGACTGGAAGCCTGCCTGTGAGCGAGATCTACAGCTTTATGAAGGAACATTTTCCCTACTTCAAGGTGAGGGCTCTGACCCAGGGTGAGGTAGTGCTGGAGCTAACTGCCTCTCCCTGAGCCTGCTAGGATCCAGGGCTTCCTCTACAG
Organism: Phyllotis vaccarum; assembly: GCA_033318265.1. Lineage (NCBI taxonomy): Eukaryota > Metazoa > Chordata > Mammalia > Rodentia > Cricetidae > Phyllotis > Phyllotis vaccarum. The sequence goes on from JARWLC010000017.1 coordinate 58,508,704, forward strand.
TAAAGTGAGGCCACCCTCTTAGCTACTCCTGCTCCCAGTTTTACCTGATAGGAAAGACAGGTGCAAGCTGAAGTGAGCAGGGCATTTGAACTGGGGTTCTGAAGTATGAAGCAGAGCTCGCCATGCATCTCAGGGTGTGAATAGCTAGGGCCCAGCCTAGTTATTCAGCACAAGCTCTGTAAGGCAGCAGGATGCCAAGCATACATTCAGCAAGAGCCTTCACTTGGGAGTTCAAAAGAATTTAGGAGGATCTTGTCTTGTTGCTGAAATGAAGTTGGCCAAAGCCACCCTGTAAACTTCAAACCCCCAAAAACAGCAGGCAGCCAGGAGTCCCAGATCACAGGATTGTGGACCTGGACAGTATTCTAAGTAGAAATTCTGGACCTCATAAGTTGAGTGAGCTTGGTTCTTAGTATCTGGTTACTTGCAACACAGCATGACCATTAGAATGTAATTTGCATTGAACTGCATATCCATATCCCTCAGCATCAGTCTCCCCTAATCCCTACTCAGTGGGGGAGGAAGAAGGGACATTCCTAAAGCCCTGGGCTCTGGTCCAACTACAGGTCCACAGCTAACAGGGCAGGACCTCCCGCATGCCATAGTCCCCCATTCTCTCTCCTCTCCACAGCTTGTATTGTAGATGGAATCCCCTGGGTCCTGCCCTGAGAAGTGAATTTGAATGTATCCAGACAGGTAAACAATAGCTAGGGGGCGGTGACCTGAGAAATCTACTGGGTACCCCTGTGTCTCCACAGACAGCCCCTGACGGCTGGAAGAATTCAGTACGGCACAACCTGTCCCTGAACAAGTGCTTCGAGAAGGTGGAGACCAAATCCAGCGGCTCCTCACGGAAGGGCTGCCTGTGGGCCCTGAACCTGGCACGCATTGACAAGATGGAGGAAGAGATGCATAAATGGAAGAGGAAAGACCTTGCTGCCATCCACCGCAGCATGGCCAACCCCGGTAAGCCCCAACCCACCACCTCCCAGAGCTCCCTGCCCTGTCTAGAGCCGCCAAGTGCAGGGGCCCGATGAAAAATAGGAAAAGCTGTCAAATATGCCATCCCTAATTTCTCACTCCACAGCTCTAGGATGGCAATCGAATGGGTGTTTGAAGTAATAGGCTGGAGGGATGTCCGGGTGGCTAAGAACATTTCCTTGTCTTACAGAGGATAGAAGTTTGGTTCATAAGCACCCATGGTAGAGGACGCTCACAACTCTGTAGTTTCAGGTACAGGGCATCAGGCATTATTTCCTGACTGCTGCTGGCACCCATACACATGTGGGAGGGAGGGGGAGAGAGAGAGATCTTATGTAAAAGCTAGGTTTAGCAGCATGTATCTGTGAGCCCTGGGGAGGGAGAGATGGGATCCTTGGGGCTCAGTCTAGCCAAAGTGATGACTGCAGGCAGGTTCAAGTGACAGGGCTGTCGTGGAGCAGCAATCCTCCACTGAGTGAGAGAGAGTGGGCGCCTTGGCAGAAATTGGCAGGAGAGCCCACTGCAGCAGGGCTCCTGGGCCTTGGTCTCAAGTTTGCTGTGAGATCCTGGGCGGGTCGTCTGGCCTTCTACATTCTCATCTCTAAGGTGGCCCTGCTAGATCTTAGGCCCCGTAGGGTCCAGTGTCAGCATAGAGTTACATCAAGGAGGCAAAGGCAACAAACAGGGTCGTTTCCAGGGCTGGGGAAATGGCTGAGTGGGAAAAGCAGATACTACAGTGAGAGGTTCTGAGTTCAAATCTCCAGAATCCAGGTAAAGGCAGCCGTGGTAGCATGCATCAGTAAATCTAAGCGATCCTTTGACAAGATGGGTGGTTTAGGGTGTGAGCTGGCCTCCGGAGACCTTCTCTCAAGGCAAGGAAGACGGGATGCAAAGACCCACACCTGAGACTGTATTCTGACCTTGACATGGTTCTATGGTGCACACACTTTCACACTTTAGAAAAGGATGATGTCTGCCCTTATATCCATTCGCCAGCGTTTAGCCCACAGCAATGATTTTCAGTGTTATTTCTGTAAATAGAATGGGAGGGTCCTGCAAGCATGCCTCAGGGGACCTTCATCCCTGCCCCAGTGCCCTCTTTAAAAGCTGGTGAAAGTTCACTTAGTCTTAGGGCCACAGATCTGTGCTGTAAGGTCCCATCTGCAGGGGAGGGGCTGTTAGGATTTCGTGGTAACTCCCGTTTGGTAAAGGGCTTTTAATGGTTTGGGATGGCATCATAACTCCATAGCAACCCTATGCAGAATGTATCATGCCATCTCATAGAAGAAGAGAATAGTCTAAGACGGTTACTAAATTCACACGGGCAGTGGCACGGGAACTTCTGAGTGACGTTTCCTACTTGTCTGCAGAGGAGTTGGACAAGCTCATCTCAGACCGGCCGGAAAGCTGCCGGCGTCCTGGCAAACCAGGAGAGCCTGAGGCCCCCGTGCTGACTCATGCCACCACAGTGGCCATGGCCCACAGCTGCCTGGCTATCTCCCAACTCCCACCAAAGCCACGGATGACCCTGTCCTTGCAATCAGTCCCGCTGCACCACCAGATCCAGCCCCAGACACACCTGGCCCCAGACTCCCCGGCACCAGCTCAGACCCCACCTCTTCATGCCCTACCCAATCTCAGCCCAGGGCCTCTCCCCCAGCCAGCCATGGGTAGGCCTCCTGGGGACTTCCTGGACATCAGCACTGACATGAACACAGAAGTGGACGCTCTGGACCCCAGCATCATGGACTTTGCTCTACAAGGTGAGGTGCAAGAGTTGGGGGTTAGACAGGGTTGGGAGCAGAGACAGGAGCCCAGCAGCAGTCCGCCTGCACCTACCCACCATTGGCATCATCACTATGACAACCACCCCACCTACTAAACACTTAATAAGCACCTGCTGTATACCAACCAGGCACTTCCTAGGCATCCTCTGCCACAGCCCCATGGGGGAAGCAAAGAGAAGTCCAGTTATCAGCCCAGGTCCCCTGGCTACTTCCTGGCAGATCTATGATTTAAGCCTACTACCTCAAACTTTTCTTCAGTAATTGCTTCAAAGTTATGTAGGCTAGGTTGGGGGATGGGCACAGCTATGCTACGGCACAGTGCCACCTTCAGTAGGTCAAGGGTGAAAGGATGAGTGGGTAGACACATCCAAGAACCAACCAGGGTATTGTGCACTTCACCCAAGGCCTCCAGCTCATCTGACCCCTAACATGCATGTGCCTGCTGAGTTCCAGCCCTGTCCTTCAGTAGGGAACAGGACTGGGTGGCAGGAGAGCCAACAAGTCAGTCACAGCTCCTCTCTCCCTGGACCAGAGAGAGTTAAGGGTTGTCCTCCTGGCTTTGACGTTAGTGGTACTGCTCAATGAGAACCAAATACTTTTCTGCCATTATCAGTGGTCTCTCCTCAGAGGTAGGTAAGTTTGGGTCTTCTCTATCTTACACTGCCGCTCAGAGACTAAAGTGGCTTTTCCAGGGACACACATCAGCAGGAGGAAAGACCAGGGTTGGAACTGTTTCCCCTTTGTAATAACACAAGGCCTCGAACATCATATACAATCTTTGCCTCTTTCCCTAAGAGGGGATTTAAATTCAGGGCTGTCTGGCCCTTAGCCAGCTCACCCAAATGCTTTTGTCTTTGCAAGGTAATCTTTGGGAAGAAATAAAGGACAGCTTCAGCCTGGAGACGCTGGGGGCCTTTGGAGATTCCCCACTTGCTTGTGACCTGGGGGCCCCAAGCCTGAACCCTGTCTCTGGCAGCAGTGACCAGTCCTTCCCCGATGTGCAAGTGACAGGTCTCTATGCTGCATACTCCACCCCAGACAGCATGGCCCCGGTGGTGACCACCTCTCAGTACCTGGGTACTCCAGGAAATAAGCCCACAGCTCTGCTTTAGCACACCAGCCTGGAGAAAAGTACCGTGGCCCCAGCAGTGTTTCAGGCCACTGGTTGATGAGGAAGTGACAATGTTTAGTTCTTCCTGCTCCCCCCCATGCCACCACAGGACACTTCTGGGGTACCCAAGTCAGAAGCATGGCAGAGGGTCAAGCATCCTACCTCCCCCCTTCTCCTGCGGGGCCTCAGATAGAGACGTGGCCATGTTGAGGTCTAGCTCCTGACAGGCCCTGGATGGTCATTGGTCCACCTTGGGACACAGTGGTGTGTCGCAGAAACACAAAAGGGAAAGCTCTAAGAACACATGTTCTTCCGGGAAAAGAACCTCTGCCTGTACCTCAGAGTGTGGCCCAAGGCTGGAGAAAGACCAGCTTACGACTCCCGGAGTTTCTGGAGCCATGCTGACCACTGGGACCGTGTGCAAATTTATTTATATTTATTGTGACCCCCACTGAGGTCCCTGGAATGAGGCTTTTGGCAGACTCTAGACCACTCAGCAATCTTAACACCTTAGTGACCCCAGTCACATCTCCAGCCTGCTCAGGCAGCCCCCGGTAGCCCGACGATTCAAGCAAGCACTTTTGCTACAGGGAAGCACCTGGTCATATGTCTACTAAGCGAGATATTTTTTTGTGTTTAATCATGGCTCATATTTATTCCTGGGGACACCCAGGAGGGTGGTGCCATAGCATTGAGTTTGGAAAGGATCTCTCTAAAGCCTCTGGGCAGAGAAAAGCAAGAAAAGATTTGAGATAACCATGATAGGAAAATGTGAACCTTGAGTACCCTTCACCCTGTGCAGCAGCTACAGTGTGGAATATTATTGGTGCCAGCCGCCTTTTATTGCCTGTATCTGTTCATACATTGTTCTCATGTTCCATGTCTGGCTTTTCCAAGTATGGGTTCTACAGGCAGGTGGATCATTCGGGAGCGGGGTAAGGGCCCCCTCCACCTGTTCTTTTCCACTTTGATGTCTTACCCCATGTCTGGGTTTCCACGCGCTAGGGCCAAATGTTCAGAACCATCATGTAGGCTAGCTGTCTGGAAGGGCAGTTTGAGGCCTTGTCATTAATAACCATCTTTCAGACTTTCTCGTACTTAGAACTCTGTGGGTATATCCCTGTATCTGGCAGCCCGGCCCATCTGGCCTGGCTTGCTCAGCTGTTGTGTGCCAGGGCCCTTGATAAGTCATGTTTAAGTGTTAAAGCCCAGTATCCGGGCAGTGCCAATACTGTAGGTATAGGACTGAGTTAACTGTATACTGTCAATAAAGTCCAAACTGCAGCTGTGTGGCTCAGTGTAGACCGAGGATGGGGTGGGGGGAACGTTACATGACATGGGAACCTGGTCCTGATACCATGGTCCCACTGAATCTGAGCCTAAGGGCTGGGGTCAGTGACATTCACATGACTGGCATTTACTCAGAGAGTATTGGATGGAAGAGCTGAGTCTTCACGTGCCAGCTTCAGGCTTGAGTCGGGAAGTCTTGCAGAAAGACTCCCAACTTTTCATCACCTCCAACAAGCCAGGCCAGAGATGGTCATCACCATGAGTTCATGCAGCTCTTGGAGAGGCTGTGACTTAGAACTTAGTACCCCAGCTTAGTAAAGGCACGACAGCTTGGACAAGCCCCAAATAACCAGCACCCAGGACCCCACTCAGTGGCTTATCAATCAACCGTGCCCTGAGACACGGGTTCAACCAACAGAGGCATCATGTCCCCAGCCACTCCTGTGACTATTTGATGATCCCACCACCCTGCTGCTCATCTTAGCCCAGTGAGACCCCTAGACCTCAATAAGGGGATTAACCTGCTGCTTTAAACGACTGTTATTGTGCCATGGAAAACCAGTAATGCTGATAATATAGGGGTAAGCTGGGGCTGGAGTAGCTAAGGCATGACACGCTAGTGAGCAGCACCGGGTCCTATTTATCCACTGGTTTAAAGAGGCACAAGCCTCTTCCAGGACTGACAGCGGCCCCTTCTTCCGACAGCAGTTGCTGGGGGTTAGAGACCTGCTAACTCTTGGGAATGAACCATTGGGGCCAAAAAGATTTCAAAGAGTCCTGTGGCATGATGCCAGGCCTCGGATCTCCAAGCCTTTTAGTTCAACGACAAGACAGACCAAATGTGCAGCTGAAATGACATATGGCACCTCAGTGACTTCCCGCCCATCCTACCATTAGGGCACCTTGTCCCCTAAGCTGTGCTCATCTGTCCCTTGGCATAGCCCTCTGCTCAGGCAGCAGTGTGTTCAGGGGATGGGGAACCATCAGCTTACTTTATGGGACTTTTCCCTGTGTTTCTGCTCTTGAGGGATCTTCACAGGTACCTCCCGTGGCCTCTACCTTGGTGTTCCCACTGTCTGGAACTGGCCAGCTTCTCTGAGTAAACATGGATGCCTGGTGTCTTAGTTAACTTCCAGTCTCTGTGATAAAAGCCAGGGACAAAAGCATCCTAAGGAAAGGGTTTGTTTGACTTACAGGTCAGTCCTCCACTGAAGGAACTCAAGCAGGGCAGGAACCTGGAGGCAGGAGCTGATGCAGAGGCCATGGAGGGAGCTGCTCACTGGCTTGCTCCCCGTGGCTTGCTCAGCCTTTCTTAGAGCATGCAGGACCACCTGACCATCCAATGGGCTGATCCCTCCCACATCAATCATTAATCAAGAGAATGCCCCACAGACTTGTTTAGGGGCCCTTTGGATGGAGTTGCTTTCTCAATTGAGGATTCTTCTGCCCAGATGATGCCAACCTGTATCAAATTGAAGAAAAACAGCAGTCAGTACACCTAGACAAGCTCATGGGCAACTCTTGGGCTGGAGACATGGCTAAGCAGTTGAGAGCATTTGCTGCTTTTCCTATAAAGAACCAGGGTTCAATTCCCAGCATCCACCTGACAGCTCACAGCTGTCTCTAACTCCAGTTCTGGGGGATCTGACACCCTCACAGAGACACACATGCAGACAAAAATATCAATGCACAAAAAAATAAATCGTAAAAAAATAAAATAAAATAACTCTCTAGGCTCTGAGTGGGGCAGTAGACCACGAACAAATGTTTTGTTTGGTACAGAGGATTGCTGCATAGTCTAGGCCATCCTAGAACTCAGGACCCTTTTGCCTCAGGCTCTCCAGGTGTTGAAATGACACATGCACCATTGTGCTTGGCTAATTTGAGTTTTTAGCAAGCACTCTGCTAAATTTAAGGACAAATCAAAGGGAGTGAGAATCCAAGGAAAAAGCGCAAGAAGTTACCAGGGACATTGCTGACATTGCAAGACAGATCCAAGGGTGGCAGAACCCAGAGCTTTCCCCAGCTCCGCCTCAGGGTAAGCCAAGAAAGGGTGGATAGACATGCCAGTCTTCTCCAAGCTGCCTCTGGGAAGGTCTGTCTCCGCTAAGCTGGGTCTGCTTTGGAAGTAGCTTTCCTGAACCAGAATCAAGACAGAAGAGAAGGGGGATGAAGCAAAGCTCTGCGCCTCAGGGGCCCGGACACAGGCGGCTGGCCTCTGTGAAGTGTGAGCCCGGAGTGTCTCATGTCTTGAATACTTGTCTCCCAGCTGCAGGCACTATGATGGGGGATGGAAGCTGTCAGGAGCTGGGGCCTGGCTAGCAGAAGGTCATAAGGGTGGGGACCTGGAAGGTTCCTGGTTCCTGCTCCAGAGAGAGGTGGATATCCTTGGTCACACTTCCTACTGCTCTGCCTTGCTGGCTATGATGGGCTTAAATCACAAGCCAAAATAAGTCCTGCGTTTTCGGGCATTTCTATTTCAGCTGTGATGTTGTGATCACATTGGCAAGTACCTGACAGAGCAGGTTAAAAGATCCAACTATTTAAAAGCAATTTTTTAAAAAAGTATATGTCCCTTGGTAATCTGCTGGTGTGTATGTGTACCACATGTGTGTAGTAGCTGCAGAGGCCAGGAGAGGGTATTGGGGCCCCTAGAACTAGAATTATAGACAGTTGTGAGCCACTGTATGTATAAAAGTGGGTGCCAGCCATCAACCTGGATCCCCCTGAAGAGACTGGCTAGTGCTCTTCACTGCTGAGCCATCTCTCTGGTTCTTCCGGCGACTTTTGGGGTCATATCACTTTTCCACTTCGTCGGATGGTAATACGAAACAGTCTGAACCAAAAAAAAAGAGAGAGTCCCTTAGAAAATGAGCTGTTGTAGAATATTACTTAAAATGTGTTGCATTTGTTTATACTGTGGAACACTTGTTTGATGATGCACAGATGTGCTGCATTATTTTATGCTGCATTTGTTGAACTTTGTGAAGCTGGGTTACTTTGTCTAAAACACCTACAGGTCGGATAATGAGCTGAATGGTCAATAGTGAGGCAGAGTGATAGGTGGGGCTGGTGGGCAGAGAGAATAAATAGGAGGAGAAAGCTGGAGGAAATGAAAAAAAGATCTAGGAAAGAGAGAAGATAAAGGTGCCAGGGGCCAGACACACAGACACCCAGCTACAGAGTAAGATTGAAAGTAAGATCACGGAAGTAAAAGGAAGGAAAAAGCCCAGAGGGAAAAGGTAGATGAGATAATTCAAGAAAAGCTGGCTAGAAGCAAGCCAAGCTAAGACCAGGCATTTATAAGTAAGAGTAAGCCTCTGTCTGTGATTTATTTGGGAGCTAGGTGGTGCCCCGTCCCCAAAAGAGCAAAAAGCAAAAGAATTAAAGAGTTAAAACCAGCAACTACAATGTGGGGGGGGGGGTTGGCAGGAAGGTGCAGGTGGGAGTCTGGAACCTCATTGCTGGGCACTGAAAACCCTGGAGGCTCCTCTAAAAGATAACCGAGAATTACCACATGAGCTGACAGCAACCCTACTTTAGGATACAGATCCAAACGAATGGAACGGAGGAATCAGGACCTGAAGAGACACACTCTGCTCCTCTGCAGCATGATCCATGATGCCATGGGGCAGAAGCAAGCTGCAGCCTGCCACAGGAGTCTGTAAACTAATGTATTTTAGGTTCAAGATGGAATACTGTTTAGCCTTTAAAAAGGCTAACACATGTCATACTATGAAGGGCCCTCGGGCATACTGAGTTAGTGAAAGAAGACAATATGGGTTCAGTGATGAGGTTCTCATATCCACCGACTAGAAAATATGGTAGGTGAGGGGCTGGGGTGAGGAAACAGGAACCCATTGCTATAGGTATGGAATTTCCATTTTGCAAGCTGTAAAAAATACTAAAAAAGTATCAGGTTAGGGTTTTCTCCCTCTGACTTATTGGCTTGTGATATCTCATAGACACTCCCAACCAAATAATGTAAGCAATTGCTTTGCTCTTGGCTGCCCACCAAACCTTGATAACAGACTTCACTGCTGAAGACATTACGTGAAGGAATGAAGCTGGTCTGGAAGAGTCTCCCATACTGGCTGGCTTTGACAATGCCAGGAGGCACCATGCAGACTCTGGCGAAGGACACTAATGGACAGTATTACCCGTCCCTGAACCCTGTGGCTAAAACCAGCTTGGCAAGATATACCCATGGGTACATAGTGGCATAAATGTTATGGACATCACCAACTCTTTTCTAACCAGATTGAAGGTGTGCACCTCAAGGTTGAAGTCATGCCTGGAACTATTAACTGGGTCAAGCACCCTGGGAAGCTGATATGCCCCAGGGAGAACCTACTTCTGCCATATTGTAAATGAATATAGTATCAAACTGCCCTCTAAATGGTTACCTTTACATCCACGGTGATTGCTACTCCCCGCCTCCTGAGAGAAACTTCTTTTTGCAATGGGCAGCAGCCAACAGTCAGGTGCAAATAAAGTAACTGTGGCATGCTCAGCCCTAAGACACTGATGTCACAGCCCCTCACCTCTAGGATCATTGTGTGTGTGTTTGTGTTGGGGATGTGGGGACTGTAAGATCCATGGGGTAATATAGCAGAGGATTGTGGCCAAACAAATCTTTACCATCATGACAGACATATGACACATATGAAGCCACATGGCTACCACAGCAGACCTGAACAAGACCAAGCCAGTCATCAACACTCTTAGGTGTTGTACATCAGGTGTGTGCGTATGGGAGTTGGTGGGAAGAAGACACAGAGGATGATTTTTAGCCTTTCCAGCTGCAGGGGGATCAGCTTTTCTGGACTGACCTTGATCATTCCGGATTAGTCCTTAGCAAAGGGCTTTTCTATTGTTCTCCAATTTACACCTTTAGCAAGTTCATTTCCGAATCCTCCAAAGGGACAATGCCAAATACAAATTCTCAGTTAAGGAATGTCTTTGGTTTTTCCAGTTCTCACCAAGTTTTGCATAGGCATCCTTTAGAAAAATCTCAGACAAGATTTGCATAGAAGGGACCAGCAGACAAAAAGTATCTATCACAAAAGGCAGATTAAAGCTAGGTGCTAACACTCCAGAATCAAAACACCCGCAGCTCTGCAGGAATTCCCCCAACTCTGAAAGGGTGGGGCTTGGGTGGAGGAACCTATTGGCAGATGATGGCTCTTAGGGAGGGAGAATCAGAACTTGTTTCTGGGATGACTTTGGGTGGCTGCCATAGTCCAGGATGGCCCCACATCCCGGGACATATGGACAGAACTAAGTGGATACATCCGGTTAAAGAGAGCAGGTGGGGAGAGAGAACATGAAGCTGGGAGATGTGGGGATAGCTCTGATACGACTTGGGGAAGAGAATGGGCATGGATTTGGTCAAAACATGTTTTATGTATATATGAAATTCTCAAAGAATAAATAAAAGGTCTTTTTGAAGGAATGCAGGAGGTTGGTTGTCAACAGGAATATCCTGAGCACCATTAAAACTGGTTGAGTCCCAGCGGGGAGGGAGGCCACTTCAGGCTAGTTCAAGACTAGCCTGGGCAACACTGGAACAGGAAAGGGTGCCGCAGTAAAGTATGTGATGTATATTTTATCCAGACCCCCAGCAACTGTGTGAACCCGAAAGAACCTGCTGCCTCTGAGCCTGCGTGCTTTTTGTCTACTTTTATTTATTAATTCTTGTTTTGGAGCTGAGGACGGAACCCAAGACCTTACACTTGTTAAGGCAAGTGCTCTACCGCTTGGCTAAATCCCCAACCGCTTGAGCCTGGCTTTTATTGCGAGAATGAGGGTGGATGGCCTGTCGCCTCCACCTCACAGGCTTCTCCATTGACTACAGAAGACAAGACCAGGCCTGGCATCAGCCAGTGGTCATCTTGTATGGACTTAAACTGGGTAACAAGGCTCGGTCCAAACAGTGAGCTGGTACTTTCTCCCTTCCCCTGGAGGTAGTGGCTAAATCCCCTAAGTGGAAGTGTTGGCCTTGTCAGGGACAATGGAGCTTACAGCTACTGCCCACAGGCTAAATGTTATCATCATTATAGTGACAGCAACTAGGTGTACGTCTGGAATCCAGCTGGAAGTCGGCCAACCATCCTCCCTACCCCCCATCCCCACCCTGGCCTTCCAGAGACTTGTGTGGGCTTCTCTTCCTAGGTATCTGGCATTATGAAAACATTAACTGCTTCCTCTAGGCTGAGCCATCTAAGGATGACGTCACTGCTCCTCTTCAAACTAGGGAAAGCATTTTAAAAACAAAACCCAAAAACATGAATAGGTTCCTAATAGGCCCTCTGGCTTCAGGCATGGCTTGATTCAAATATCCAAAAATTACCAAGAGGCCTGGGCCTCTCCCTCAGTCCCTATGGTGTGTCCCTCTGTGTGTCAGGGTCTCTCTACCTAGTGCCGCTGGAGAACTCTGACTGATCCAGTCCTGGGAAAGATGCTGGACTGGAATAAAAGTAACGGTAGTTATTTGAGAGTCAAGGATGAGCAGTCCCTGTGAGTGGATAAGCTTTTGTGGGAGGGGACAAGGTTCCTTTGTGGGGACAGCCAGTTCCCAAGTATAGCTCAGATGCCTGAGCGCACCACAGCCCTGTGTTACAGAAGGAAGGACCTGGTCTGGGCAACCAGACAGACTAGACACACTTCTGGGTCTGTCCTGTGTGACGGTGGGTGAGTGTGTTGACCTTTTGCCATGCTACCCTCATTTAATGGGAAGGAATGGAGGAACAGTGAGAAGCTGCCCGGACCTCCATTTGCCCTCCTGAGCAATGTGGCATGTACATAAAACTCTGATGCCTGAATCTTTCTACCTCCTCTACCTGTCAGGCTTTTCTGGTCCACAGAATAAGTCCAGGCCAAAGGGCTTCCTTCAAAAAATAGTTTATTTTGCAGCTCTCCTGGCAGCCTCTTCCACTCACTCAGAAGGTCAGGGCAGCAGCTAGTAATGGCCTGGGGGCTTTCCTCCAACAACAGAGGACCCTTCCCAGAGGAACCCTTCATCCCCAGAATGACAGCAACAGGCCGTGTTCTCCACTTCTCTCAGACCCCCTCAGCTGCCACAGCTGTCACTGGCTGGTGGCTGGACCTTTTTGTTTTAACCCGGGGCACTCAAGTAGCCTGGTTTGTAGACAGTGCTCTGGGTGGCTGCAGCCTCAGCCTAGAGTGATTTCTTCAGACACTGCCCAGAAGGACAGCAGGTGATGGCCAATGTCCCCAGCCTCTGTCACTGACACAGAATACCTCATTCAGACCCCAATGCTTCTTTCGGGCCTTGCAGGTGCTGGAAAAGTCTTCATGAGCAAATCCTGAGTGCATGCAGCAGTCTCAGGACACCGGTCCAGAGCTGTTGGCTCCTGCTGTATCAAGGCACAAGGTAAAGAAGCATATTGGTTGGGGGGTGGGGGGGGAGGCCCTAGGAGGGGTGGGAAGGCAACACTCGCTGTGTTTAGGGACCAGCTATCTATGCTCAGGCAGGAGGATACTTGATACAGTATGGGTGACCAATCTGCAGGAGGCATGGTGTGGGGTCCAATCCTTGCTCCAGTAGGGAAGAAGGGGCTTATAGAGCCCTGGGAGCCGAGGTAGGTAAGACTCCTCCAGCCCTGCTGGATGCCAAGTGTCCTTCCCAGTTGTCACAGCTTGTCCAGAGGACGGTCTTCCTGTATCACTAGGGCCTCGTGAAGAACAGATGTTATTTTATTTTCTTAGTTAAACAAAGAAAATCATATTTGCCCCTGCTTGGATAACTAAGTATCTTAATAAGCCTCATGACAAAAAGAGGTTTTCTTGGGTCTTGTCTGGTGCATTTTTCTTTGGCCCATTTACTTTGCTGAAGGACACAGTGGTTGAATGCAAACCAACGTGCAGGCATCTTGAGATCAGATGGTGAGGCCGAGAAACTGGATCCCCTTTCCAGGCAAAACACAGGGAACTCAGGGTTCCCAGTTCAGTTCACCTCAGAGATGCAGTAGAGTTATCCAGGACAAACTCTGAAGTCCCCTGACAAGGGGAGGCTACACCTGCCTGGCAGGGGTGCAGAAGGAGCCTTTTGTCCAGGAAGACACTGGTTAGGAACTACATTTGCAGAGTGCTCAGGAGGATCGCTTTGTGAATTTTCCCAAAACAAGCCCCAGGGTCCTGCCAAGGCCTGCTGCATCGCATATGGTCCAGGATCCTGGGGATGGTCAGAGTTGCTCAGGGGGAAGCTGGGCTCTCCGTGGTAGACAGCAGCTGAGCCACTTGAATCCGCTCGGCTGGGCTGAGGTGCTGGCTCAGGTATGCCATACAGTCCATGGTCACCTCTGGGTTCTCCTGAACTAGGCTACAGGGATGGGGAGAGATAGGCAGGTCACTCGCCACACTCAGTTCAGTGGTCACTAGGTGGCTGTGTCTTGTCTAGACATGTTTCTCTTGGGTGAGCCAGAGCCCAGCATTCTGATTTCCTTCTGCCTTGCTCACTCAGAGAATGGGGAGGGGAGTGAGTTGAGGGAGAGAGGGAAGGAGGGAGGGAGGGAGGGGACAGTCCTGTAGTAGGAGGGATTCTGATGTAGGGAACAGAATCCTCAGGGTGACATAGCCCTTTCCACTCACTGGTTGTATATGACCTGAGGTGTAGCACTCCTGAGCCCCAGCTTTATACCCCAAATCGGGTCCTAGGTATCCTATGATTCACCTCCTCAGAGACTATGGAAAGACTGACAGGGAGGGAGTCAGGCCTTCAGCCTCAGGGTTTGCGATGGGGGTCCTTCTAATCAACAAGCTGTGACACAGGAAAGTCACAGACCACAGCTCTGTTGCTGAGAGGATCATCACCCTGGGTTGTCACCCACCCACTCATAAGGCTGGACCTGATCCTGGTGCTGTGGTAGGACCAAGAAGATAGAGGCTGGCCACAGGCATGCTGCTCACCTTTGGATAGTCTTGAGGACAGAGTCCCGCTTCAAGTAATTGATGTTCTCACGGATGGTGGAGCGCAGGCCTTCCTTGGCTGACTGGTGCTTTTCCAGCCATTGAACTACCACCTGGTTGCTGTCCCACAGGTAGGCCTGGGGGTGTGTGTGGGGGGATCAATGGATACAGTGAGGATGCTGCTGAGGGACAGAGTTGGCAGCCCTTATACCCAAAATGCCTACATGCTACAGCTCCCCTCTCCCTGCTCAGGCCCACCTTGACTGGGCCCTCAGTCTCCACAAACCAGCGTCGCAGCATGGACTGTGTGTGCTCATGGCTCAGCTCCGGGCTGGCTTGGAGAATCTCCTGCTTCACCTGGGCCTCCAGCAGCAGCCGGCGCAGCCTCCAGTAGAAGAATGTACGTGCAGTCTTCCACTCCAGCACGTCCTGTGGACAAGTCCAGATGACCACCCACAAAGGAGGGAGGGGGTGGGAAATGGCCAAGACCATGACCCAGGCTGACTACCTGGCTTATGCCCCCCTCATCTTATAAGCAAGGATATGATGCACGGGGGGGGGGGGGGGGGGGGGCTGAGCTCCAATCTAGGGACACACAGAGCAGGGCTCTTCAGGTCCCCACAGTGCCTGGTATGTCCTCTGAACGAAACTGACCTCTACATTTACCTCTGCTTGGACTGGTTCCCAAAAGAAAAATGGCCAGTGATGGGCACGTGGCCAGTGGAAAAGAAAGTTCTCTCAGGAGCAAGCCATGGGCTAGTGTCCACACAAACAAGCCCCCAAGCCTCAGCAAAAGTGAAAGCGAACAGCCATCTAAACACACTCAAGCTACTCTAGCTTTCCAAAGCCCAGGCCTCCTGGGGGTTAGAGGCTGTGGGCTCCTGCTGACACCGACTGAATAGCCCTGAGAGCCAGCTAAACCCCAGCTTAGCTATGCATTCCTCTGTGCCTGGGGCTCAGGTGGCCTTGGGGAACTTACCAAGATGATTCCCTTCTCTAGCATGTGGCCAGGTGTGTCATGAAGATCGGCGAATTGCACTGCCACCTGGTGGTAGATGGGGAACAGCAGGTCCTCTCGGGTCTTCAGCTGGCTCTCCAGTTCCTTGCGGTCCTTGTCAGAGAGCTGGGGTGTCCCTGCAGGTGAGCAGACATCAGGTCAGGACTTCAGGGGCTGTGAGAGATGGTCATGCGGGCTTTGGTTGCTTGTTTGTTTTTTGAAAAGCCACAAAAGCAAACAAGAAGCTTTGCCCTGTGTGAGTGTGGTCTGAAATACCAATGCTGCTTCTAAATCAGGTTGTCCTGAAGCCTGGGGAATGTGCTCATAGCCCCAAGACGGCACCAGGGGGACGCCCCAGCCCTATCCCAGGCTTTAGTTGCTATTTGAAAACATAAAAAATGTAGTGGAAATATGCTAACTCCACGGCAATAGAAACATGAGGCTGATTCTGGAAATGACAAACCAACACAGTTTGGCCAGAGGGAAATGGGTGGGAAGTAAGGAAACAATACGAGATAACAAGGAAATCCAGAGTTAGAATCCTAATAAGGGGGCCAGAGAGGTGGCTCAGTGGAGAAAGGTGTGCCTGGTACCAAGCCTGATGTCCTGAGTTTGATTCCCAGGACTCATGTGACAGAACAAAAGAACCATTCCTGCAATTTCTCTGGTATTCACACATGTGCTGTGGCACGTGCATACACAAACATGTGCAGAATAAATATAACAAAAAGGAAAAGAGCCCTCATAAGAGCAATTTCAAGATATAATGCCAATTCCACACAAACCCATAGTCATGAAGTGCAGACTCAAATCACAGAGGTGAAGCCAAAGGAACCACATTCTGTAAGAAATGTATGGTCCACGCTGTTGCAGACACTGATATCACTTCAGCATCCAGGGAGAGTAACATCAAAGATCAGGAGTGAAGCAAATAAAATCAGTAATGTTTTTCTTCTTATCTCTGATTGGGGACATTTAGAGGACTTTATCATTGCCCAAGTTTGGGCCCCAAATGTTTTGTCTTCGTCCATGTGTGTAGAACAATGAGCTAACTGCAAGGTCACAGGATAAATGTCTTTGAGCTAAAATGTTCCAAAGCTTGAACCTCTGAATATGAGTAGAATGTTCCACCCCTGCCGTGGGATAATGCTCTTATACAATGTAAAGATTCGTTACTTGTATTGGTTTAATAAAACACTGATTGGTCACTAGTCAGGAAGGAAGTATAGATGGGGAGACCAGACTAGGAGGATTCTGAGAGGAGGAAGGCAGAGCAGCAGACGCCAGACAGACACAGAGGAAGCAAGATGAGAATGCTGCACTGAGAAAGGGTACCAAGCCATGCAGCTAGACATAGATAAAAATAATGGGTTAACTTAAAGTGGAAGAGTTAGCAAGTAATAAGCCTGAGCCACTTGCCAAACAGTTTATTATTAATAAAAGCCCCTGTGCGGTTATTTGGAACTAAGTGCCTGTGGGGTACTTAAAGCCCGAGAAAGCTTAAAAGGGTTCTAGAAAACAGAAATGGAGCCAAAAGCCAGTTTCCTGGTTGTATCCCTCTAGTGGGACGTGGTAGAGTGGCCTGTGGGCTTGACCTACAGCATGGTGAGTTCCTGAGGTCTTACAGGAACCTTGGTACAAAGACGAGCTGCATGTGACCAATTTAAGGTTACTGCTCATATAGATAAAAAGGGAACAGAGTCAAATACAACTTCTTGGTGGCAGCATTTTCTCAGGTGGTATCTGTTTGCTGGTAGAAAACAGAGGCATGATTCCATTGAGAGACTTCCTGACTCAGTGCTAACAGCAAAAGTTGAAAGGCTCTTTTAAGAGGTCCTGTTGCCAAACACTTAAATGAGGTTTATCAGCAGTGGGTGGTGGTGCTTTACATGGTGGCAGTGTGAACCCTAAAATTCCCCAGAGTTGGGGTAGTAAACATGGTTCCCACCATTACCTTTACCATGAAGCTAGGGTCTCACAGACCAAGGAATTGGGTAGAGCTAGCCACCATAGCCCAGGCTTTAACCCTATCTACAAGACTTTAATCCTAGCCACAACAATTAGCAAATTAAAGACTCACATGGCCAAGAAAAGATAGAAACATATAGAAAAGACAGATTCAGATGGGAAAAAAAAAAACTTGAAATGGTTTACAGCATGTTTAAAATTTATGTGGGCTTGGGAGAGAAAACAAAGATAAAAAGTCCTTAAAAAAGAAATGAGTTAAAAATCATAATAAGCCATGTAAAGATGAGTATTACACAGAGTCTGGATATTATATGTTATTGTTTTGTCTGTGAGTCTTTTGGCTACAAAGAAAGAAACAACAGCTGCTAGAAGATGTTCGATTATAAAGTTTGCTGGGTTAATCCAACCTTTATATTTTGAAAAATGCCTTTACTTGAAAATTTAAGTCAAATGATATGTTACTTGGGAGAAGAGGTTATGCTTTTGTTTCTGCAGAAGATGAGAGGCTGTGGATTCCTTCCTGGTTAAGAAAAACCAAGTTTGATTGAGGAAGACCCCTTAAAAAATCTCCAGTGGGAACAGATGGCCCAGATGATCCAACATTTCAGAGCACCTCTGTTGCAGTTTCCTCTGAGCTCTGCATCCAGATCAGCTTCAAGGCTGCTGGCTGAGATTATCCAGCTTCACAGAATATTCTACTCAGGATCTGACCATAATCCTGAATTTTCTCAGCATCCCCAAAGATTACCAGTACCCCCAACCAGCAGAAAGTAGTCTAGAGATATGCACACGTTCCCAAAAAAATGGATTATTATGGATGTTTGTCTTTGTTTGAGCCGGTTACAAATTGCTATCAACAATGGTTAGGAAAAATGCTAAACAAAGAGGTTAGATTTAGGGTTCTTGTCTTAAAAAGAAAAAAAGGGGGGGGGATGTGGGATAATGCTCTTGGACACTGTAAAGACTTGTTACTTGTATTGGTTTAATAAAACACTGATTGGTAAGTAGCTATGCAGGAAGTAGGGGTGGGGCCACCAGACTAGGAGAATTCTGGGAAAAAGAAGAGAAACAGACACCAGTCAGATGCAGAGGAAGCAGGATGAGATGCTGCACTGAAGCAAAGGTACCAAGCCACGTGGCTGAACATGGATAATAATTATGGGTTAATATAAGTGTAAAAGCTAGTTAGTAACATGCCTGAACTACTGGCTCAGTGGTTACCATAATATTAAGCCCCCAAGCCAATTATTTGGGAAGTGGCTGCTGGGTATTTGAGAGTTTCTGGTGGGACAAGGACAAAACAACCAACTACATGGGAGTAGACAGCGCCGTGGTCTGAACACAGACGCTCTGAAAAGAAATTTCATGTTTATATCTGGCCCCCTTGCTGAGACATCTCACTATGGACATACAAACTACAACTCTCCAAAATATCTGTCACCTGATATAGTTCCTGTCCGACCACTTCCAGGATCCTGTGGCTTTTGGATCTCAGTTTGATGGCTGTCTTTGACTCATTTCTTTCTACATTTGATGCACTAAATTAATGTCTTTGATGACTTGGGGTGGTACCTGTGTGACCCACTTACCCAGCTGTTCCAGGAGCTTCTTACACACTGGATCTATCCTTCTCATGGTCTTTACCAGATCTTTCTTCCGGAACTTAATCTCCACAGTGCCCTCTGGCTCCAGAACACCACCTCTGAACAGAAAAGAGGAAAAAGGGGTGTGGGGAGGGCTGAGGGCAGATATCTCAGACCTCCTTACCTCCTGTCCCTGGCTCTATTTTTCTTTTTATATTTGCTTATTTCTTTGCATGTATTCTGACTGCATGTGGTACACATGTATTTGTGTGTGAATGCCTGTAAAGGTCATAGGTCAATGTCAGGTGCCTTCCTCTACTGCCCTCCACCTTACTTTTTGACACAGGGCCTCTCACTGAGCCTGGAACTCACTGATTTGGACAGACTGGGCATCGAGCCCCAGGGGCTCCTTATCTCTTGCTCACAATCCTTGGTGTCAAGGTTACAGGTACACACTGCCACACCAGCTTCTTGCCCTTCTTGGGACAGCATCCTCTAGGGGCCTAACTAGCTCTATGGAGAAGACCCTGAATGACATACCCACCTGCTCTCTTTGTCCGCGTACATCTCTATGCACAGTGGGTTGATGGTGGAGTCAAGGACAACCCATGAACCCCCACGGAGCTCAGCACAGGGTGGGATGTAGATGAGAATTGGTTGCTTGTACTGCCGGAGGCCATCCACGATGTAGGCTCCGAACTTCAGCATCTGTTCATACATGTCTACAAACCGAGGCCTGCTTAGGACACTTGGGCCTCAGTGACACACCCACAAAGCCTACAGACTTCTCGGCCCCAGGCTCCTATCAAAGACACACATGTGCCTTTATCCCATCTCAGCTCCATCCTTAGTGTCCAGTGGGAACCACTATCTCCCTGGACACTCTGGATGACCTAAGAGGGACTTGTGAGACTCTGAGGTAAGTTCTGAGGAAGGTGGATGAAAGGATGACATCATCCTTTCCATACCACACAGGAAGGCAACTACCAGGGTCACTACAGAGGTTGCAGAGTAGACCTTCACATGACCCCAGGAAGTTATTTGCCTCCCACACTCAGTTCCTCAACTATAAACCAGGAAGTTCCTTGACCTGAGTCCCCCAGGGCTGCTGAGAGACACAGCTGGAGTAACACCGTGGAATGACCTGAGGGGCTGGGCCTTACCCTTCATACCACCGGAGAAGCCTCTCCAGTTGGCAAAGATCATGAGGGGCAGGTGCTCCTGGTTGAAGTCCCTGATGACCTGAGCTGTCTTGTAGGCAGAGTCTGGGAACCACACCTGGCCCGCCTGCTGGATGATCTGTGTCACAAAGTCACTTAGGTCAGACAGTGACCCTGGACATAGGGACAACAGGGCCAGTGATCACAGCCTTGTCCTCTGCTGTTTTAAGTCAACTTGACACAGCCAGAGTCCTGGAGAGGACGGAGCCTCCACTGAGAAAATGCCTCCTTAAGATCCAACTGTAGGCATTTTATTTATTAGTGGTTGACGGGGAGGGTCCCCCCCATGGTGGGTGTCCCATCCCTGCGCTGGTGGTCCTGGGTTCTATAAGAGAGCAGGCCAAGAAAGCCAAGGGGAGCAAGCCAGTGAGCAGCACCCTCCATGGCCTCTGCATCAGCTCCTGCCTCCAGGTCCCTGCCCTGCTTGAGTTCCTGGCCTGATTCCTTCCATGATGAACAGTGATGTGGACATGTAAGCTGAACTAACCCTTTCCTCTCCAGATTGCTTCAGTCATGATGTTTCATCATACTGGTAACCCTTACTAGGACACGTACCCATATACATGCCCCAGTGCCAGGGCTTCCAGGAACCCAAAGCCCATACCCTCAGGATCTCAATAGGTTCCTCCTAGTCTAGTGCACAGCCTGGTGCCACACTAGCTGAGGCCTCATGGCAGCTCCCAGCATCAGGGGCAGAACTGGGAATGGCGTACACAAGGGACCTTTGCCACCCCAGGCAAGAAGCCTAGAATGGAATATTAAGCATCCTGTGGAGACATGGTAGAGCCACAGGCAGAGCCCCCAGGCCAATCCCTGCTTGAGGCTTCTGCTCCCTGGCTCTCTGGAACATGGAAGCTCCTGTGGGCTGAATCAAAAGACCTAAGCCTGTCAGCGGTGACCATAGTGGTCATGACTCACCTTGGCCTCAGAATCCAGATTGGCAGGGTCGGCAGGGACAGCCACCTCCATGGTCCGAGTCTCCACAGCGATCACCCCCACGGGGATGCCCCCCAACCTGCAAGGCGAGCACATACGAATTGCCCTGAAAACATATCTCAGGGTCCCAGGACATTTCCAGGTAGACAGGGCTATAGGTGCCCGTAAGGGTGACAACAGTCAGGGCAGCATGGGAGCTGTATGTCCTTCGGGCTATTGGTCTAAGATGTGGACTGTGAAGCGAACTCAATTCCCAGAATTCCCAGAATCCTCTTTTCACTTTGGCTTCATATTTTTCCCTTTGTGGTTCTAGGGGTGGAAATTGTAACCCTGCATATGCCAGGCAGGTGCTTTGCAACCTTGACACATCTCAGCTCTAAATTATGACTTAAACATGTGTCCAGCAACTACATACTGGGAAGCTTGGATGCTGAACTAAGTCACACAGGGGAAAGGTTGAAGCAAGCCAAGATTGGTGGCATAGGCCTGTTACCTAGGAAACCAAGGCAGAAGTTCAAGAGGTCAAGGCCAGCCTGGGCTACACTACAAGATACCGACTTGAAATAAAAACCAAAGAGCTGGGATGTTGCTCAGTGGTACAGCTTTTTGCTGGCATTGCATAGTGACCTAGGTTCCATCCATGCCCAGTCCTCAAAACGAGGGAGGGGATGAGCAACATGAAGTTCAGGTAAGAACTTCATCACTACATCACTACCTGTCATTCTGGGCTATCAACAACCAAAGCTACAGCTACACTGCTGTCCTTTATCCCCGCAACAACTCTACCAGGGAAGTGGGGTGAGGCAGCCTCTGCAGGGAGAGCTCTGTGGTGGGAATTCATCCCCCATCCTGCAAATCTGCACCCTCTTTTTCATTGCTATTGAATGCACATATGGATTTGCATAAACATACATATTCCTAAATAAACTTGTTGGGTCCATATAATGTTAACATGTATGTTTTCAGGGCTGGCTGTTTGACGCTGAGCAGTCAATCGGTGTGGTCTTCCCCAGGGAGCACCACCTCTTCTGCTCTCAGCTTTTCTCAGTTGCCTGTAGTCCTTGTGTAGGGGTGAGGCCTCGAGGGGTTTTCCCTGTTCACTGGTGTCGTCCTGATTCAGCTTACGTTTTTAGCTTACTTATTTTTGGAGTCTGTGTGGTATATAAGCATTCATTGTGCAATATGGGATGTCTTTCTGAATGCTGTGAACATGCTTTAACACCATTGGTTAATAAAGAAGTTGTTTTGGCCTATTGCAAGGCAGCTTAGAGGCAGGTGGGAAATCCAAGCAGAGATACATGAGAAGGGTGGGGTCAGACAGAGGCTGACGGAACACAGGTAAGCCAGGAAGTCACCTGACAAGATAGATTAATAAAAATGGGATAAGTTGTAAGAACTAGCTAACAAGAAGCCTGAGGCATAAGCCAAACAGTTTGTAATTAATATAAGCCTCTGAGTAATTATTTTATAAGTGTCTGCAGGACCATGGGTGAGAAAGATTTGTGTGGAGTGTGGACCCAGGTAGGACAGAAAGACTTCTGACTACAATTGTGTGTGTGTGTGTGTGTGTGTGTGTATAGGTGCATATGTGTGTGGGAGGTGCATATGTGTGTGTGTATCTGCATGTAGAGTTCAGGCTTCATACTCAATCATTGCCCACCTCATTTTCTGACACAGGGCCTGTCACAGTCAGGAATTCACCAGTGAGCTGTCCGGCTCTGACTCTGTAACCCTGGTGCTGGGATTCTCTGCATTGTTGGATCTGACTTTTCATGTGGATGCTAGGGATATGGACTCAGGTCTGTATACTTACACAGCAAACCTTCTTAGCTATCTCCCAATGCCATAAATTTACCATTTGCAATCAGAAAAATCTAGGAACCAAGAAGAAAAGGGTCCTGGCAGCCCCAGCCTTAAGAGTCTCATGTCTAGTTCACAGGTGTGTGTGGCTCAACCCCATTTTGTGTTACCTTGCTCGCCCGGTCACCACCGTCTGAGCCCAGGGTGCCATGATTTCCATGAAACTGCCATGGTCAAAGAACCCGCTCTGCCAGGAGCCTTTCAGAGCTGTGGGCAGAAGGGTGGAAATTGTGGCTGAGGGCTGGGGCGGCCCAGGGTCTGCCTGGCCGGGCACACTGCTATAGCTGACTTTGACCTTATGCTCCTTTACCCTTCCCTTCCTACTGAAGAACTTTATTCTGGCCCATTGGTTATAGCTCAGTATCCCTGAGAGGAAACAGGCCACTCATGTCCCAGAGAGACACATTGCAACACCTGCCCTGTAGCCACTGATGGGTGAGGGGTTGGGATGTTGTGAGGGGATTGACATAAATGGCAAGAGGTAAAAGGTCTGACAGCAAGTGACCCAAAGAACACAGCAGAGGCCAGATGCCAGGGAATAAACCTACTTCAGCCCCAGCCTTGGGGCTCGTGCTGCTCCACAAGTTAGAGCGCACAGTGGGTAAGAAACGGAATGCCTTCTAATGGAGCCACAGATGGAGGGAAAGGTCTATAAAATGAAGCCACTCTTGGGATTTTTCTGCTGGCGAGAGGCCCTTGCCTCCTGCACCGCATGGCTGAAGGGAACTGCACACAGAATTGTAGACTTGGGCCTGGGTGGTGATACAGCTTAGTTTTCCCATGGGGTGGGTCTCAGAACAAAGTACACCTTCAGCAGGCAACGGCATTTCTCTGAAGAGAAAACATGTGTGCATGTATGTGCATGTGTACGTGTGAAGAGGCCAGCTTCCTTTGTGAGTGTCTAGCTAGAGGAAAAGAGGCAGGAAAGAGGCCCTGGCCTGTGCTGAACCCTAACTCTTGGCTCCAGGTTCCAACCTTTGTTGGTCTGAGGCTGAGGAAAAACAGAGTCCAGCTTCCATTCCCTCCTTTGAGCTCACATGTACCACCATGGGAAATGAGAACATCCCCAAATGCTTCCAGCAAAATAACCATTTTCACTAGACCCAGAAAAGAAGCCCAAATCTGGGGTTCCCCCCAAAAGACTTTAGGACTTACTTGGGTGAGGCCTCCCCGCAAGAAGCCACCTGGGGTCATAGGGAGCTTTGGATGGGACATACTCAATTTCCCTGTCGATGGGGTCAGTAGGAGTGATGATGGGGACCGGGCTGCGATTGTCCTAGAAAAGAAGACAAGATCTGTCCCACTCGGCCCCATGGGTACTTCAGTGAGGACTACCACACATCCCAATGCTTCCCCTCTGACTTGCACGTTTAGCTGTGCAGCAATGACCTCGCCGGGGCTTCTAAGCTACTGCTCCAGCTGTAAAATGATTGGCAACTCCTGTCTATGTTCTTCACAGACCTCTTAAGAGACCTGAGCGTGTTTGGAGCTCAAATCAAGTGAGAGCCACGCAGGACCATCATTCTCCCAGCTAAGCAATTGAAGAAATGGAGACTCAAACATCTGCTTAGTCAAAATCTAGTTAGAGCACACCTGTGGGAACTACTGATAGCTTATCAGTGCGGTCCAGGGTAGCCTGGGATCTGCAGAGCACAGAGCCACGAACTCAAGCCCCCCATCACCATGGTAACACATCTTCACAAAGGAGGAAAATGAAGGCTCAGAAAGACTGGAAGGCTGGCCTAGGGTTACAGTGCTGCTGAACAGGAAGCCATGAATGTATCCAGGCTGACCAGGAGGTATGAGGTCTGACATGGTCCAACATCACCCCTTTCTAAAGGATCATCAGATACCTCAGAGCCTCCCTCAAAGCAAAGGACAGAGCTGGGTATCAGAGAGGGAGGTCAAGCCTGATCTCATTGTGGTGCTCCCTTGTTCTCCACCCTCCTTAACACCATGAGCCTAACCCCACAGGCTCCAAGGGAATAGTGTACCTTTGGTATATATGACAGCCACTCCAGAATGGTACAGACCCCCTCGAAGTCATCTGGCACAGTGACATGGGAGACCCCGTTAGTGTGCATAATCTGCACACCCCCCAGCTGGTTGTTGGACGTGTAGACCTCTCTTCCCAGGACCTGAGTTGACACAGCACAGTTAGCAAGGCTAACTCCATCTTGCTGGGTCCTCTGCTCTGGCTGCCTATCAAAATGACCTGGGAGCTCCCAAAACACCTGCCAACAAGGCTGTACCCCAAAACCAATCCCTTCAGGGTCTTCAGGGGGAGCATCAGGCATTGATGATTCCTGTGTCCTTAAGATTTCCAGGAAATTAGCCTAGCAGTGGTGGCGCGTGTCTTTAATCCCAGCACTTGAGAGGCAGAGGCAGAGGCAGATAGATCTCAGTGAGTTCAAGGCCAGACTGATCTACAAAGTGAGTTCCAGGACAGCCAGGACCATTATACAGGAACCCTGTCTGGAATAATCACCCCCCCAAAAAAAAATCCAGGAAATTTAATATGCAACACAATTTGGGAACCACCAATGTCCTGGAAAACTGAACATCTAAAGGGTTCTTGCTTCAACAGCAGGTCTACTGTGGTGCCTGGGGGCCAAATGCCCACCCAGGTGCTGCTAAATGCAAGAACTGTCAGTCTCTGAAGCCTCTCTCTCCTCTAAGCTCTGACTTAGAGCACCTCCATTTAAAACATCCTTTGTTTCTCTTGGGAGCTCCCCCCATGCTATCATAACCATACCCCTCCGACAATAAAGTCCTTTTCTACATAGAAATGGCTTCTAGGTGCCTTCTGCTCTCTACTGCTGCCTTCTACCGAGTTCCCCATGAGGCCCCTGCTTTCACAGAAATCCACCAGATGACCAGGTAAATTTGTATTCATGCCATACCAAGTGTGCTCAAAATCCTAACAAGAACCACACGTGGAGCTCCTCAGTGAGCTCTAAGTGGACATTAAACATGGAGACTCCAGAGCCTTGTGGGAAATCCTGCAGTACACTAAAGTAAGCATGCTGTTTGTGTTCAGCCCACGGGGACTTAACCACAGGCAGCCAAAATGCAAGTCTTCCTCCAAATCACAGAAGATGCAAAATCATCAGTAGTGCCTTTCTCCGTTTCCTGCAAAGTACGGCACCTCTTTAATAATTTTTTTTTAATGTAAACTGGAGAGTTAATTCCAGGAGGGGCTCACAAGGGGATGGGAAAACTGCAAACTGAAAAACAGAAACAAAAATACCTAACAACAGAAATAGCACTTCCTTCAGGTAGGAAACTGGTTTGTATCGAGAATCCACAATACTGGTGTGGTGATTTGAATGAAAATGCTCCCACAGACACACAGGGGGTGGCATTAGGAGGTGTGACCTTGTTGAAGAAAGTGTGTCATGGGGGGAGGTGGTTTTGAGGTTTCAGATTCTTAAACTAGGCCCAGTGTCTCTCTCTGTTGCCTGCTGATCCAGGTGGAGAACTCTGTTACCTCAAGCACTATGTCTGCCTGCATGCTGCCATGCTTCCCGCCATGATAATAACCTCTGAACAATAAGCCAGCCCCAATTAAATGTTTTCCTTTATAAGAGTTGCCATGGTCAAGGCCCCTCTTCACAGCAATAGAGAAGCAGGGCTATGAGAGATGTCTGATCTGGTCCCCACCCCTCCCCTGGCCTTGCCTACAGCACCTTGTTGAGAGCGCTGGCTCCAGTGAGGATGATGTGAGAATTTTCCACTTGGATCACCCGCTGGCCAAGCCTCACCAAATAGGCCCCAATTCCGAGGGCACGACAGGTCACCTGTGGAGACAGGACCCCAAGGCTGGTGGGCTCACCTCCCACAGAGAGGGGGCATCTCACTGTATCTCCAAGGCTAGCCTAGAGCCCTTTAAAAGCTGATCCTCCTGCCTACCAGGATTACAGGTATGCACCACACCACCCGCCCCCTTCTAATGAGCTTTGATTAGATCCTGGGGCAGAGGTGTGAGGACAGGCTCTGAGCGACAGGTTCTCATTTAAGAGTTCTGTCACTGCCTGAAGCAGCACAGGATTGAAAAATGATGGGGATAGGATTGTCTACTTATCCTACATAAAGTCACATAAAACTGTCAAACACTTGACATCTTTATTTTTTTCATTTAAAAAAGTTTTCATTTATTTATCTTGTGTGTATATGTATGTATATGTGTATATGTGTGTATATGTGTGTATATGTGTGTATATGTGTGTATATGTGTGTATGTGTGTGTGTATGTGTGTATGTGTGTATGTGTGTATATGTGTGTATATGTGTGTATGTGTGTGTATGTGTATATGTGTGTATGTGTGTGTATGTGTATATGTGTGTATATGCGTGTATATGCGTGTATATGTGTGTATATGTGTGTATATGTGTATGTGTGTATATGTGTGTATGTGTGTGTATGTGTGTGTATATGTGTGTACATGTGTGTATGTGTGTATATGTGTGTATATGTGTGTACATGTGTGTATGTGTGTATATGTGTGTATGTGTGTGTATGTGTGTGTATGTGTGTATGTGTGTGTATATGTGTGTACATGTGTGTATGTGTGTATGTGTGTATATGTGTGTGTATATGTGTGTACATGTGTGTATCTGTGTGTATGTGTATATGTGTGTGTATGTGTGTATATGTGTGTGTATGTGTGTGTATGTGTGTGTGAATGTACTTTTCCCAGCAGGCCTTTGGAGGTCAGAGGGTGATGAATTAGCTCTCCTTCTATTGTGGATTTTGCAGATGGAAGCCAGGTTGTCAGACTGGGTGACAACCACCTTTGTCCACCGGCCATCTTGATGGCCCTATTTTTAAATTTAATTCAGACTTGTTTGTTTCTGAGACAAGGCCTCAGTATGTGCCCTTGGCTATGACAGAACTTGGTTGCACTGACCAGCCAGGCTGACTTGAAGTCAAAGTGATCCTCCTGCCTCTGTCTCCTGAGTGCTGGGATTACAGAGATTCACTTGCAAAAAAAAAAAAAAAAAAGTCTGAAGAAGTTTGGCATTGTTTCAACAAACCAGAGAAACAGTTTTGAGACAGCTATTAAAACAGACCAAGCTGAGCTCTGTGACATTAAAAAGCTCCGGGTGTTGTTGCATTGACAAACTGTAGTTACACGCAAAGGGGAAGGCCAGGAGTGGTCGATCCCAGCACCCAAGAAACTCAGACAGCAAGGGTTTCAAGTTCAAGGCCAGCATGGGCTATGGTGCAAGACCATGTCTCAAAAAAGAGAGGTACAGGCCTGGGGAGACGCTCAGTCGCTCAGTCAGTAAAGTGCTTCTCAAACAATCAAAAGGACTTGAGTTCAGATTCCTAACACCCATGAAAACTCAGGCATGGTAGTGTGCACCTGTAATCCCAGAGCTGGGAAAGCAGAAACAAAAGGATCCCTGGGGCTTGCTAGCAAGCTTCAGAGTCAACGAGACTCTGTCCCAGAAAATGTGTAAAGTAATTAAAGAAGATACCTGATGTTGACCTCTGCCCTCTTTGTGCATATGCACTCATGTGCACACACACACACAGACACACGCATGTGCACACAGACATGCATACACGCACACACACAGACATGCACATATGCACATGTGCACACACATATACATGCACACACATATACATGCACACACAACACGTGCCCATGCACAAACATGTGCACATGTAAGCACACACATGCACACAGACATGTACACACACGCACATAGGTCACACACACATACACACATGCACACACACACAAGCACATGAATACATACACGCAAGCACACATGTATGCATACACACACACAAGCACATGCACATGTGCACACACACAGGAACACACAAAAACAGGGAAGAAAATGAAAAGGAAGAGACCAGGAGGGAACATACCATGCTGATGGTGACAATTTTTTCATAAGCCAGGGAGGCCTCTCCTGCAATCATGCCTGAGCCCCTCAGGTTCTCCACACCCAGGCTGTCATTGCTCCCTATGATATCCACAATGACATATCTGCAAGGGACCAAACACGACAAAAGTCAAGGCTCCTCTCCAAAACCAAAAACAGAGGTACACATTTCCCACACATCTGGGGCAGAAGGATTAGCAAAGACAGACACAGAGACACAGAACAGTCAGAGGCAAAGTGAAGAGACAGGCTCACGACCCTGGGACACTAAGCCTCTGAAAGGCAAGGCTGACATAGACAATGACTAGCCCTCCCTCAAGCAGAGGCTCTTAGTGGGCACCACCTTACCCCAAATCCCACAGAAAACTAGCTTAGCTATTGGTTTGTGGGGACACCAGGGACCAGAAAGAAAAGACACTTAAGTCATGAAAAATCAGCCATGATTCATGACCCCCAAAAGACGAGACACACTGGCAAGATCTTGTTAGAAATTCACCAGTGTTTGTATGATAGAGCATCTCAGAAAGCATGTGGGAAGATATTCTGATGGGGGCATTTAACTATTTTCACAAACTTATTTCACTATGGAATTTAAAAAAAAGGTTTCTTATGTCATCACACCCCAGAGAGTCCCCTAGAGACTGCCAGATTGCTTCCTCCATTTGGTTAAACAGCTGGGAACCTCTGACATTCTCGAAGAACCGACCCCCACAATGACCACTGAATCTTTTTGGATAACTGGGTCATAAAATGTAAACTCTTGACCCTGAAACATCATGAAAACTTGGTCTCATTCTCCCTGCATGAGCTGCTATTCCCAGTAAAGGATGAAGATAAAGGTATGACTCAGTGGTGGAGCATCTGCCTGTCGTGTACAAGGCTCAGCAGAGAAAAAGAAAGAGGGAGAGATGAAGGGAGGGAATGAGGGGGTGAGTTATTTGGGGATGACCAGGATGCCTGGAGACTGTCCCATCAGAACCCCACATGGAAGCTCAGGGATCCACCACCCATAAGCCTAGAGATGATGCGGTCACACCAGGACTTGGCGTCAGCTTTGCGTTTACCTGGATTCACCATCATCCTCAATGTGCTTGCAATACACGGAGTTCTGGGAACTGATCTGAGTGTAGTCTTGGGGTGTCAGGTACAGGTATCTAAATCCCTTAAAAAACACACTTCAGTGAGCCTGCAAATCTAGTTCCATGGACTCGACAGCCCCCAGATGTTCTAAAGTGCCAATACTGTTCAGGTGACGTCATCAACTGCACAGCTGCACCTGCAGGTTCACAACACCTGCAACCCATGAGTGCATGGGGTTCCTCACACACAGACTCATGCTCTGCCTGGTTGTTTACTATGCTGGAAATGCGTGTGCACTCATGCATGTGCATGTGTGTCCATGTGTACAGAATGAACAGCCCAAATGACAGGGCTCAGAAGTGCTTCAGATATGAAAATGTGTCTGAGCTCTGGAATGCCTACTTCTGCCTAATGAGACATCTTAGGGATAGGACACCCAGGCACCTATGGGCTAAAGGTAACCCTATAACATATTGCCATGAGTTGGTGTGTTTTCACTGTGGCCCACTCCATGAGCTGAGGTATGGATAGAATTTTCTACTTTAGGGATGGGGTTAGTAACCAAAAGGTCTCATATCACAGAGCATTTGCATTTTAGATGTTTGGGCTATGGATGGGCTAAAGCTGTAATAAAAAAGAATAGGAAAATAATGTTTTTCTCACGGAGTGGTTTTTTGTCTCCTGTTAAGGAGACAGTGTTTCTGTCTGGAGAACGTGTCCAGTGGGAAAGTGACTGCTCCACTGTCTTGCGTTGTTGGTGTGTGCCCACACCCCAGCAGTGAAGAGATGAGAGGTGCAGGCATGTGGTTTTCTGGACGCTTACTCACCAGCTAGCCCAGAAGACTTGTCAGATTGCAAGCCAATGAGAACCTCAAAAAGGTGAAGGGTGACACTTGACCTGTGCATGTATACACACGCACACACACACACGTGTGCTCACACACATACATGCATGTATATACACACATGCATGCACACTCACACACCCTTACATACATAACACATATACAATCTAAGGCCTGGGTGTGGGGCATTATTCACTTTGCTTCTGGGTACACATGGATTTAGAACCTGGCACATGCCACCTACGAGTCTACAAGTTTCTCATTATCATGCCTGTAGGGGGTGGGATTGGCCATTTCTGCTAAACACCACGTCCCAAAGCATTATTAATTTTGTTTTCTTTTTTTTGAGACAAGATCTTACCACATAGGCCAGTCTGATCCTGAACCCTCCTCTCCTGCCTGAGCCTCCCAAGTGCTAGGAGGGCAGGTAGATGGCACTGGGCCTAGCTCAGTAACTGAACAGCATAACACATGATGGACCACTTATGCTCACTGTGCATCTGTGCTCCACATATCAAGACCCTTTCCCACGGCTACGCAGGAGCCATCAACAGCCTGCCGATGCAATTCAGGCTGTGTGTCTCACCTGAAATGCATGGGGTCAGAAGCAGTTTAGATTTTGAATTTTTTTTTCAGACTGGCATATTTGCATATAATAATGAGATATCCTGGGCACTGGGTCTAAACACAACATTCATCTATGTTGCACAGACACTCCACACATAGCATCTTCATTCAGGTCCGTGTGAATGAGGTCAGGTGGGATTTTCCACTTGGGACCTCAGGATGACTTAAGCTTTGGGTCAGAAAGCATTTCAGATGTGGAGCTTTTGGATTAGAGATGCTCTGTCTCCTCTAGGTAATGGTTATCATGTTACTATCCTCTTCAAAACGTACTTTGTGGGGATCCTCCGGGTCCACCCAGGCTACTTGGAATATCTGCTTGATTTCTTCAGCCAGGCCCATACGGGCCCCACTGTTAGCTGCCAGGTAGATTTGGGGGATGCCCTCTGCCCGGGCCATCTCAGATGCCCGCAGATACAGGAAGTCCTCCTCTATGCCGAAAGAGCCAATTTGGAAGGTGATGTCATTGCTGATGACAATGACGTCCCGCCCTTCTGGATACTCCGGAGTCTTAAACTTCATTTTGAAGGCCACCATGCCCACCTGGAAAAGAGATGAGTACTAAGCGAAATGACTTTGGTTCTTCCAAGTGACATCCGAAGCAAGTTGATCCATCCCAGCTAGGTTCTACCCAGGTCCTACCTCATGCCCACCTCCCACCTCATGCCCACCTCCCACCTCATGCCCACCTCATGCCCACCTCCTACCTCATTCCCACCAGGGAGCCGATTCATCTCTACCAGTTGGCCCTGGGAATCCAACACCAGTTCTGTGTATGTCAGGATATCTTTGGGATACTTCTCTGGGGAGCCCCACAGTTTAAAAAGAGCCTGAGGGAAAGAAAAAGCTCAGAGTCATGGGGAGGGAAGTGTTGTGTTTCCCAGCTGGCAATGACATCTTAGAACACTGGGTAAAACTGTCCTGTTCTCACCCTCTTTTTAAATCATGAGTATTTAAAAACACACACACTCACACACACACACACAAGTATACACCACACAATAATAATAACAGTAATAATAATGTTGAGGGAAATGACATTCTTTTTAAACCACCTGAGCTAGTTTTGGCAGAGGTAATTTTTATTCTATTTCACATGTGTGTAGATGGGTACATGTACCAGTGTGTATGCACACACACGTGTGTATAGGCCACAGATTGACAGCAGGTGTTGTCCTAATTACTTTCCACCTCTTTTTTTGAGGCAATGTCTCTCACTGGACTCAGGGCTCACTGATTACCTAGAGTGGCTGCCAGGAAATCCTAGGGATTCCCCTGCCTCTGCTTCCAAGGGCTCAGGTTACATGTGCACAGCAACATGCTTGGCTGTGCGTGCTGGGGTCTGAACTTGGGTCCTCACGCTGCATAACAAGCCCTTAACCCACTGAGCCATTTCCCAGACAGCTTATATTTTTCAAAGTATTGATTCATCTTGATATTGGATAAATAGCTCTGGGATAAAGAGGACTTTACTGCTCTTCCAGAAGACCTAGAACCCACACTAGGCATTTATCACCATCCATAATTCCAGTTTCAGGGGGATCCAACACCCTCTGGTTTCAGTGGGCACCTGAACACACATAGCATGGTGCAAACAAACTCAGGATGAACACATGCAGTTAAGTAAGACTGAATAAAGGACCCCTGGTTATTTTCAATGATGTGCTTGTGTGTGCCAGAGGGGCTGACCCGGGGCTAGTTGGCCAGGTGCAGATATTATTATATCGCCCTATCTCTCAGGAAAGCCTAACAAATCACCGTCATCCTCCCTTTCTCCCAAGACTCACTATGCTACCCAGGCTGCCTCCGACTCCTGAGCTCGGTGATGCTCCTGCTTCAGCCTCCCGAATGGCTGAGAATACAGGCAGGTGCCACCGCACTCGGCTCCACACCCGGCTCCACACCCGGCTCCCTAGACCGTGGAAGAATGAGGTAAAAAGTCCTCAAAGCCGTATCAGCTGTACCTGTCCTGGTAACACCGGGACTGACCAGAATACATCAATGGGGAATGGGGCACAGGAATAGCTCTGTCGCAGGGGAAACGGCTCATGGGAATGCTCAGTTCTGCAGTTTTTCTTTCTTTTTTCTTTTTTTTGGTACTATTTTTGTAACTTCTTGACTACTGTGAGATGAATTACAAATGTTCATGATATCGGCATATACACATATACACGTGTACCACCTCCTCTCCATGGTCTAGCCTCGGAATGGGACCTGGTGAACAGCAGCTAACATAAATGAGGAAACAGACTAGAAGCACGGGACAGAGGTGATAACTCAGTTAGGAAAGCAGAATCCTCACAAGCACAAGGACCAGAGTTCAATCCCCACCCAAGTAAAATCCTGCAGGGGAGAAGAGAGGAAGCTGGGGGCTGGCTGGCCACGCTGGCCACGCTGGCCATGTCCAGTTAACTGAGAGGCCCTGCTTAAAAAATGGGGATGAGAGCAAATGAAGAAGAGATGGGACATCGACCTCTGGCCCCTACACATACATGCAGGCATGTGCACACACGCCAACACATGCACACACATACATGTGCACACACACCAACACAAACACACAAACACATGCAAAACACATAAATGAGAAGCAAATGTTAAAATGTTGAGAAATTTGTCACCGCTAGTAGACTATGAGTTACTTTTTCTCTTTTTCCCTCTGAATTCCTCTTTTCTTTCTTTTTCTGGAAGGTTTTATTAAGTTAGGGTGGTTCACGGAACAGGAGAGATGTGTCTTTATGGGCAGCACTAGTGGGCCACACTCAGCGCCCCTCAGAGCAGCCCCTTTGCTTTCTAGAGCTTTTTTGTTTATCTTACCAACAGGATAAAATTAGGTTTATTTGGGGGTAAGTACCAGGAAGTCATTCTTGCTCTAATGAATTTTTCTCCTGCAAAATCTCATCTAGAAGGAATCTCAGAAGCATAACTTAGGACAAGAGATGAAAAGGGTCCCGTAACAGTGACTTACCTGCCTGAACATCTCTGGGAAGTCATACACGTAGGTGGTCCCCATGGACTGTGCCTGGAATCGCTTGGCCTGGAGCAGGTCTTTGGTGACATAAGGTGTGTTGATCAGCATCCCATGCAGGCTCCCTTGCTTGTTTCCAAAGGAGTGAAACATGATCTGGACGAAAAGAAAAGGGAAGGAGAGGTGGCTTGGAGGTTAGGAACACTGGTTGCTCTTCCAGGGGACCTGGGTCTCAGTCTCACCCCAACCTCCACAGTGCAGAACTCGTGCCCTCTGTGACACAAGGAAGGGCCCGTGGGAGACAGGAGGCAGAGTTCCAATATGACGGCAGCAAGACCCACCCACAAGGTATGTAGACAAGAATCATGGGAAATAAAGTTATGAGCACTATACCTGTGTCACTTTATAGTTTGGGTATCGTACTAGTCAACTAAAATGTCCTTGGGAAAAGTTGGACGAGCCGTATACTCTGTCCAATATTTTATTCTGTGTTGATTTTACAACTTGAGAGTTTTGAGAGTCTCATCATTTCAAAATAAGAAGTGCATATGTACCTATATATTTATTATACATAGATATATGTACACATGCAAAATAGTTTTGGGTTCACTTATAAAACTCTTTCCTTTAAGATGGTTGGGAGAAACATGTATCTCTAGGAGGACCAGTGTGAGTTCTGCATAGTAATTGCCATACACTCTACTTCCCACCTGCATAGTGGCCATAGAACGGACTCTGCCCTGGGGCTGCATGGTTCTGCTTAGGAGGATGAACACACAGGAATCTACAGTGTCCATCACACCTGGAAGCTATCTATCAGAGGCTGTCATGATCTAAAACAAAGCAAGGTAAGGGCCACGGCGGTGGCTTCAACCCACATCTTAATGCCCAGATAGCTGCAGCAACTGAGATTCAAGACATGGTAGTGGCCCACCCTTACATTTCCAGATCGGGAGTCAGTCACTTCTTTGTAGACACTGATGTCTAGGTAGTAGCCGGACTCGTTGGTGATGAACAGGCGGATGGGGATAGCACTACCCGTGGTTGTCTGGCGGATATTGATCTTGACCTCGGCCTGCAGCACACGGAGCTTCCACAGCCGGCTGCCATAGCGCATGACCATGGCACGAACCGATTCCTCAATCTGCCGGGAAATGCAGCACCATTAGAGCTTGCCCCACACGCCAAGGCAATGTCGAAGCAGGGGGACACAGAAAGGTATTCAGGAGGCAAGAAGCCCGGCACCCAACACAAACTATTAGCTGATAAGAACCAATGAGGATGGAACCCAGGGACTGTGTATTCCAGGCAGATGCTCTGCCACTGAGCTATATCCCCTGGGGACAGAGTGACTTGTTCATGTTTTGCCCCATCTTTCTGTGCCTCTCAGGCCCATGCAGTTTTCTTCTGAACTGTGTGAACTACTCAGGCCAGGACATCAGCATGGCTCCTAATCGGTTCTGTGACCCCTGCAGATCCCGAAGTCATCTCTGGTCCCTGAATCATCAAGGTCTACCTACTGCAGAACTGGCCTGAACACTATGCCCTAGCCTCAGACCTTAGGCTGTCATTCTGCCCAGCAGAGCCTGGAGAGAATATAATTTAGTAGGCATTCTAGGTGCACATGTTTTCTATCCCCATCTGAGCTGCCTGACAGGGTTGTTCTTTGTTGACTCAGCTACCCACATATTCATCTTGAAACTCAGGACTGGAAAAGACATCCCCCCAAAGCAAAGTGTGGCAAGAAGGACCATGGGAAAATTCACTTAGAGCCTGGGAGAGCCCCAGTGGTACAACCTTGAGTGGATCCATGATGACCGTGGGTACAAAGTTAAGGAAGATGTGGTTACAGTCAGTGCGCACACTGGTATTGTTGAATGCCACCTCCAGCTCGTCCATGGCTTCCAGGAGCAGCCTCTCGCCTTCATTCTGCAGGTACTCGAAGGAAGCTTCCTGCCAAAGGAGGAAGGCCAGCCTCAGCCACAGAGCCTGCACCTCGCTGGCAGGGACCTGTTCCCCACCTCCTGGTGTGTCAG
This sequence comes from Phyllotis vaccarum, assembly GCA_033318265.1. Classification (NCBI taxonomy): domain Eukaryota; kingdom Metazoa; phylum Chordata; class Mammalia; order Rodentia; family Cricetidae; genus Phyllotis; species Phyllotis vaccarum. The sequence goes on from JARWLC010000017.1 coordinate 58,544,825, forward strand.
GTGAGATGCAGAGCCCTGCTGAGGGCAAGAAAACTGAAGCTGCATGTCATCTGCATCTTCTGTCTTCTGCACCCTGATGCTCTGACAGAGAGGAATCGGGGAATGCTTGGGAGAAGGCTCGGCAGGGAAAAGGCTTGCTGCCCAGCCTGAATACTTGGTCTCTAGAACCCACACGGTAGAAGGAGAGAGCTGACTTCCATAAGCTGTCCTCTGACCTCTACACAGTGAAGTGGTGTTCCCGCCCCCAATAAATACATGTATAAATGTAACTTTAAAATTATTTTTAAAAATCCATCAGTGGCAGATTTGACATTTTAAAATCATACCTCCCCACACACAGTATGTCCATGGGCGTGTAAAATGGGAGGCATCATGAATGGGTCTTTGTTCACATAGAGCATGGTCTACAAGTCATACATCTTGATGTTGGCCCACACTGACTCTGACATTCATCAGTATACTTCCCATTTGGGGATGGAATCATCTCTAGAAAGGTCACTGGTATGGCTGGCCCCTCCATGGCATATTCTTGGCACTTTCACATATTTTAAAAGTATTTTGTGTGCACATATGTGGCATGTGCTGTATATTCATGTGTGTTTGTACATGTGTGTCTCAGTGCTAGGGAGTGTTGTGAGCACATGTGTGTCAAGACCTGACATTGACATTGATTGTCATCCTTGATTGCTCTCTGCTTTCTTCATTTTAAAAAAAGATTGATTTATTTATTCTGTATACAGCATTTTGCCTGTAGGCCAGAAGAGGGCGCCAGATCTCATTACAGACAGTGTGAGCCACCATGTGGTTGCTGGGAATTGAACTCAGAACCTCTGAAAGAGCAGCCAGTGCTCTTAACCTCCAAGCCATCTCTCCAGCCCCCATTTTTAATTTTTTAGATCATGTGTATGTGTGTGTCTGTGTGGGGTTGTGTGTGTGTGAGTGCAGGTCCCCATGGCCAAGAGCACCACGACCCCTCACTCCCAGAGCTGGAGTTACAAGCAGCTGTGGGCTGTGCCTCCAGCCTTCCACTCTATTTCCCAACACAGGTCTCTCACCGGATCTGGAGCTTGCCGATTTAGTTATTTTCCACATCCCCGGGAATTCCCAGTCTCCACTGGGATCACAGGGAACGGCCTCACCTGCCTAGGTTTTTATGTGGTGTCTGGGTTCTGAACCAGGCTTTCAAGGCAAGTGTTTTATCTACCGAGCCACCTCCTGTTTCTGTGAGTTATGAGATTAGAGGTAGGTCACCTCTCAGTCTTCCCTGTGATGGGATTGAAAGTGTGATTTACCACTCTCTGACCCTCGTGGCTTAAATTCCGTCCTCTGATATTCCAGGCTGATTTTATTAAATATAAAAACGTATCACCACAATCTCTCACTTGACTTTAAATCAGTTTGTCATAGTATCTGAATTTTCACCATGTGATTGCCAGTGGTCAATCAGCAAACACAAGACATTTCCTGAGCAAACCAATGTCCTCCCATCCCTTCACTCTCTCCTCACACAGAAAATATCACAACGTACAAGAATCTGACTGAAGTACCACTGGCTGGGATGTCCCCAAGGTTAGCGGGGCTGGGGACACATCCAGATCCCAGCCAGCAGCCAGATGGGGACTTGGGGAAGAGGGGGCCAGAGCATGAGGAATAAGCTTAGAGCAGGTGGAGTCACCCTATGCCACCTTACCTTGGTGATCAGGTCCGAGTGCCGGATGATGGCGCGGATGAAGAACCTGTGGTCAGTCACCTCCAGCCCTTCCCTCACCTTGGCGGCACCCAGGTAAAGATGCATCTTATGGTTGGCACAAGGCACAGCGGTCAGGTCAAAGTTGCGCATCCGGCTCAGCTCTAGCTGGAAAGCCAGGGCAGGCTCCAAGTGGCGATAAATACGGTCTTCTGCAAACTGTAGGCCAGCCAGAGAGAAGACAGTTTGTTTTATTCTGTGAGGACACGCAGGAATGGTCTAGGCTCCATGCTGCTAACCCCTGGTACTCAGAAATAACCCATTCATTGTATGATCTCAATATGATGCAACTCTGGGCTCAAGAGATTTGGAGGTCCTAGGCATCGTGAGACCAACTCCTAGATGACCTTGCTTGCCCCCAGGACATGCCAGAGGCACGGGACTGCTGTCTTCAACTTCTGAATCCAATTTCTTTACAGAAATAAGTCCCCCGAAGGAATCAACTGGCAGTTTGGGGAATTGGACTAGAGAGAAAATGAGAGGTCTTTCCTACATCCCCCTGAAAAGGATAGTGTTTAACCGAGTAAAGCAGACCCTGAATCAATCAAAATGCAAAGTGCTGGGAGGGACAGCTCATGTTCTAGAACAGAGTCAGAAAGGGCTGGGCACTACATGCTTTAGGATGACGAACCATAACAGACTTGGTGACTGTGAAAACCATGGGTGTCACCTAATCAAATGGCTGCAGCTGTGCTCCAATATTTATAAGGCAGGCAGCTGGAAACCAACCCGAGTACACCATCAAATGCAAAACTTTTCAAGTGAGTGGGAGGGAGTCGTGTGTGTCTGAGCTCGCTGCAGGAGATGCAGGTCCTTCTGGCAGTGTAGTTGCGAGGGTCTACACCTCAGGCTCTGACCATGCCCGCAGGGTTGGGGTGTGAAGGGTACCCCAGAGGGAAGTGTCAGCACATACCTCATCTCTCGCTCTGAAAGTGAAGAACTTGGGAAACTCTCTCTGTAAAAAGAAATCCATGCAAGAGTCAATTAAGTCACGAGACTCTGGACCCTTCCTCTGTCCATCTGTGATTATTAAAGATGATTCAGTCTACTTCAGAATGGAAAGATTTTTCTAGAAATTCATTGCTTCTACAAACCCTAGAGAATAAACATCAAATACCTAGCCTGGAGGCTTGGAGAACAAGAGAAGACAATGAACAAAGAATTGAAACTGACCTCTTGGGCAATAAGGAATGTGATTCTTCGGAGTCCGTAATCCACAAGGATGTGTTTCTGCATTAAAAACCACAGACAGAGTGGAATATTATTTGGTAAGTCAAAGCCTGGCATTCTGATGCATGTTGCTATGTGGATGAACCCTATAAGCCTACTAAACGCAAGAGGCCAGTTAAAAGACCTCCTGGCAGAGAATATTCAGAATTAACAAGTCTACAGAGACAGGCAGTGTCAGTGGCTGCCTAGGCTGGGCTGGGGAAGAGCTGAGACAGGGCTTTGCATTCTGGTTTTCAGAGAGGCAATGTTCTAAAACTGACAGTGGTATGAAGGCCATGCAGCTCTGTGAACATACTTTAAAAGCATCAAATTGTACATTTTGTGATTTTTTTCTTCTTTTTTGTAGTAATGGGATTTGAACCTATGACCTATAGTATGCCAGGTAAGAGCTACACCACTGAGCTGCTTCATCCCCAGTCTGAACTACACACTTTCAATGGTTGTGTTATACACTAGGTGACCTATAGCTTAATAAAGCAAAATGCTGTATGTACTACAAGTTAGGAGATGTGTTCAAGAGTTTGGAGTGTGATGCAATGTACAGAAAATCCAAGAGCAGATGAAACTCAGTCAGGACACAGCTACACTGTCTTCTAAGGGACCAGGAACATCCACTTCTGGTCTGAACGCTGACCAGCAGGGTGAAAATTCATCAAGCCATATCTACACATGACATATATGCTCCTTAGGTCTAATTAAAACATTACTCAAAAGTACAGAATTGCTCCTAGATGCTCCCCAAATATACAGGCTTATGGAGAAAGACAAACCCACAAGAAAACAGGGTTATTGTTAAACAGCGTAATAAGGAAAGTCATGTGGGAAACAACCGGCCTGTTCCACAAAGAAGGCTGGGTGGCAGCACATGTGTAATCCTGGCACTTGGGAAGCAGAGGCAGGGGGATTATTCAAGGCCAGCCTGGGCTACATAGTAAGTTCCAGACTAGCAAGGACTACAACATGAGACCTTATCTCAGAAGACAAAACAATAAAACTCCCAGCAAAAGAAAAGAAGCAAAGGAAACACACGTACACTGAGGACATTTGAGAGACACACAGGTTTAAAAAGGAATAGACGGACAGCAAAGTGAAGACACACCAGGGGCTGGAGAGAGGCTCAGCCACTAAGGTCACTGGCCGCTCTTCCAAAGGAACCAGGTTTAATTCCCAACACCCACATGGCCACTCACAACCACCTTTAACACTCACATGGCGGCTCACAACCACCTTTAATTCCAGGTCGAGGGAATCTGTCTCCCTCTTCTGGCCTCTATGGGCACTGCACACAGATGGTGCATAGACTTAGATGCAGGCAAAAACACCCTCAAAACATAACATTTTTAAGTTAAAGGAAAAACTTTAAAAATAACAACAAAGACACCACAGTGGGTGAGTAGCTGGATCATGACTTCTCTGTTAAGGAAGCTGTATGCACATGAGTGAATGACTTGGATGCGCACCCATGAGTGAATGAATGTGGATGTGTGCAAATGAGTAAATGCTCATGAATGTGTGTAAATGTATACAGATATGCTTAATGCAAGAAGTCTTAATAATAAAAATGTACACACATCCACCCCACTAGGCATATGCCCTTCTAGCCTGCCTCTCTTCAGTGCATCAAACATAACACGTAATCCCTCCCCTACCATGCCTAGCCCTCTGGAATGGTTTCTTTTTATAGCCATGTGGCACCCATTGTACACTGCAGGATTCCTCACGACCCATCCATCTAGAGATAAGCCTCACACTCTACCCTAGATAAGAACCCCTAGAATTGTTGAGCTACATTTGATGTGACTGGTGTCAGGCTAAGTAGCCCCTAGTTCAGAGGCCCTTCCCACAGTGGGGCAGCAGCTGAAAGCTCAGGAGCATTGCCAGCTGGGTCAGGGAGAGATTAGCAGAGCAGAGCGGAGCAGTGGAGGTAAGATGCCTCATCCCTGTCCGGAGATGGGGCTCTGGCTTGTTTTTAAACCTTTCTAGAGCTCAGCAGGTTTGATCCTCAGGGCTCACTCACATGGTGGAAGGTTAACAATCAACTCACACAAGTTGTCCTCTGACCTCCACAAACATATAAATAAATGCAAATAAATAAATAAAATCTACTTCCAGATGTGTCTACATTTGAAATGCTTTCTTTAGTGAACAGTCATACAACTGTTTAAAAAGATGAAGGTGAAATACATATATGAAAATAATGTCCCCAGTTAATGGAACTCAGCACCTGGCATTCCTTCCCTGGAAACCCCAGAAAGCATCACTGCTGAAGATGCTGAGGTTGGTACATCCAACTATCTCTGCACAAAGACACGGGCTATAAGGACTAGCAGAGCTAGGGGGGACACCAGGTCTGTAACTCGAGAGCTCCCCCAGTCCATCTCCACAGGCCTCCATGGTTACCCTTGAAACTGACAGGATTAGTCCCTTGCAGCATGAATGGCTTTGAGAAGGTGTCACCTCTAAATGATGTCATTGGGTCCTGGAGACAACACCATTGGATAGGGCCAATGGTCTCACAGGAAGGGCCAGTTCAGTATGTATGGGGGTGTGACACTAAGAGCAGGTGCATTCCCTCCCTTTCTTGCATGTATCCCCTCAGCAGAACACCTCAGCAGAACATCATCCGCATGCTGTGCTGAGAACCACACACAGTTGCTGGTGCAGCCTCCAGGACTGTGGGGAGCATAAACTTAAATTTTTAGGTTTATTTTATGCACACGAGCATATGAGCATTATGCTCCTATGCATATCTGTGTACCACAGTGTTATGGACGGTTGTGAGATATCATGTGGGTGCGGGGAATTGAACCTGAGTCCTCTGGAAGAACAGTAAGAGCTCTTAAACGCTGAGCCATCTCTCTAATCTCCCATAAACTTTTTGCTTTATTCTTAGCCACAGGTATTTTGTGATAGCAGCACAAAGCAAGGGAAGACAACCTATACCTTGGACTGTACAAAGGTACGGAAAATTGGCACCAGTGCCTCATCCTCCAGGTGGTCAGCGCACTGGATGGCCACATTCAGGATGTGGATGGGCTCCTCTCGAACGCTCTGCAAGAGAAAAACAAGGGCTGGGGGCAAGAGGGCGGGGCCACAGTCTGCCCCTCCCCAGTGCCCATTACCCACTGGGCTCACCTTGCCATCATCCTCAGAGTATAGAGAGGTGCAGGCCTTACTGAAGAGGGGAGTGTCTGTAGGCACGTTAGCAAAGCAGGAGATGACTTCATCAAAGTTCCTAGGGGTGTGAGACAGAGGAAAGTGATGGACTTCAGCCTCAAAGGATGTGGTCAGTCCATGTGGTGCAATAGCATGCCAGAACTGTAGTCTCCTATCTAGCCACATCCCTTAGGACTATGGACCAACGGCGTCTGTAATTCCTAACTACTGGGCCTCTATCTGGGTCTCCCTGAGCCCAAGTGTTATTGAATGAATGGATGGGGCTTGGGGAAGACCATGCCGCTCCTACACCATACCTGGTAAACTCTTCAAATCTCCTGAAGGCGACCATAGCCCCCATGCGCTGGCACAGTGGGGAGAAACCACTGTCCATGAAGAGTTCTGTACTGTGCCTGAGCAGGTCAGGGTTAGAGACGCTGATGGGCATGGCTATCCTATAGGGCAACAAGAAAGATGTGTTGAGGCAGCTGCTGCCCCGACTCAGCCCTAGGAGCCCTTCTTGTGTAGGATGCTTTGGGAAGCCGGAGCTGGATAGGATAAGAGCCTTGCCTGGGTGTGGTATGAAAAGTGGAGACTGGAGTTAGGTACAGGTGCTAGGGATACATCAGATTCCTTGGAACAAGGAGCAGACCAGGAGCCCAGGAAGTGAGTGTGTGAATTCAAAATACAGTCCCAACATAGACCCGAGGTAAATCCAAAGACATGAACATAGACACACAGAGGAGGTAAGCTCCCAGCCTCAGTTTCCCCTGGAGAGCCCCAGCTGTAGGCAAGCTGGCAAGGAGAAAAGTTTGGTCCTAGATCACTCCAGGCCTCCACCCACTTCCTTCTCCTCCCATCAACTCACTCAGGATAAAGTCGGTAGCTTTTAAGGGTTTAGATGGAACGGCTCCCAGGAGCCAATCCAGTCTGGTTATGTGAGGACTCTGGAAACAGGTGCAGGAGGGGTGAGTCCATGAAGTGTGTAAAAGAATGTGCAGAGGCCAAAACTGCCCAGAACTGCCCTGCCCCTCCTGGGAAGGAGGGCTGCTGTACCGATCAGCACTTCAATTGGTTGCCTGTGACTGAGAAGCTACATTGTTATTTTACATTTTTCACCGTCTTTTAAGGCAGCTCCCACCGGTTACTAGTCAGGAGCAGGAGACCGACATGGGTCATGATCTCCAGATAATGAGTGTGCAAGGTTGCAAGAGACCTACAGGTGGAAAGGGTCTCCTTTGGGGCTCCTCAGCAGCCAGCCGTGTTTGCTGGATGCTTCCAGAGACAAGATGGCGAGGAGAGAAACCACTCCCTACCGGTTAGGGTGGGAAGACGGAAGCATGAACTGGAACTCCACCACACAGGTGCCATCTGGGAGCTCCCGGTGCTGAAGGCTGTTTAGCTCATAGGCGATGTAGCCTCTCCGCACATAAACCTGCAGGGTGGAAGGACAGTGGGTATTCACAGAGACCAGTGGGCTCTGAAGAGGTGAAGCACTGTGCACAGGACCCTCTGCAGGATCTCTAAGCTGCATGAAAGGGGATTTCTCAAGAGACTAATAGCAGACATTGCAGACTGGGAGACAGCATTTCTGCTGCAGCCCTAGGTTACGCAATTGCAGCATGGAAGCCATCACACAAAAAAGTGTGTATTTGTATCTGTGTTCTAATAAAATTTTCTTTAAAGAAATAAGTAATGGCATAGCTGGTCCATGGGCTTTAGTCTGTTGACTCCACACAAGCCACATAATTTTAAATTTCTAGTAGCTACTTAGCCAAAAAAAATTTATATTTTCTCTTTCCTCAAACACTCCAGATATTTTCATCTCAACATGCAATCAATTTAATAAAGTACTGGGTGTTTTACATCCTTTCTCCCACACTATGTCTCTGGAGTGGTGTGTAACTCACACAGCACACAGGCTCACTATGGACAAGTCACATTTCAAGCACTCACTAACACAAGTTGAGCTGGGGCAATACTGGCCCTACAGTGGGAGGAGAGGCAGAGACAGAACCAGCTGGAAGCTCCGAGTCCAGCACCCAGCCTGGCAGCAGAGATGAGAGACCCTCCTTTAGAGAGACCAGGTGAAAATGGAGAACCACACTTTTAACCTTTGTGAGTGTCCCCTTGGTACATTCGCTCTCTCTCCCTCACACTCACATACAAATGAATTTATTAACTAAAAGTTTTTAAAGGTATATCCTATAAAAAGCCCTCATAGACACGGAAGGGTTTGACATTTGTCAGAATAACACCTGATGGGGTACGGTGGTCTTGAGAGTGAGGCTTCAGAAGGATTCCTTATAAAGCAACAACTGTAAACCTAGGGCCCCCTGTGGCTGCCACATGCTCAAAGGCCCAAACCAGTCTCCATGAAGACCTAGGCAAACCTGGCGTGGAGTGGATGACTCACGGGTTCTAAAAGACGCAGGAAAAGGTAAGAGGCTCATGAAGAGTGGAGGCTTTGAGCTTGAGGGTCAAGGGTGAAATAAATCTATCAGTCACTGGACTCAGCCCAGGGTGAAGGATGGTCCTGAGGACAGGAGTTGCACCTCCTATTTACAAAAATGGAAACAGATGGCACTCTGGAGAGGACCTGACCTGGGCACAAGAGTGCAGCAGACACTCCACCAGAAAAGCCCTTCCCTGCCCCAAGGGAGGTCACCTATGTTCTCTGCTCTGGTCAGGAAAGTCATTTTGAGACACTGAAATACTCATGAGTAAGAAGTTTGGACAAGGTACGCCTGGCTTGGCACTGGGGTGCTGTAGAACATCATTAAGGTGTTACTTTAGCTTATGCTGCACTTGTTTAACTCTGTGAAGCTGTGTCACTGTGCCTGCCTAAAACACCTGATGGTCTAATGAGAGTGAACAGCCAATAGCAAGGCAAGAAAAAGGATAAGTGGGGCTGGCAGGCAGAGAAGACAAGAAGAGGGAAAAATCTGGGAGATTAATAAAGGAGCAAGAAAAGGAGAACGCAAGGGGATGGCCGTCCAGCGGAGGATGCAAGGGGATGGCCGTCCAGCAGAGGATACAAGGGGATGGCCATCCAGCAGAGGATGCAAGGGGGTGGCCATCCAGCGGAGGATGCAAGGGGATGGCCATCCAGCAGAGGATGCAAGGGGGTGGCCATCCAGCAGAGGATGCAAGGGGGTGGCCGTCCAGCGGAGGATGCAAGGGGATGGCCGTCCAGCGGAGGATGCAAGGGGATGGCCATCCAGCAGAGGATGCAAGGGGATAGCCGTCCAGCGGAGGATGCAAGGGGATGGCCGTCCAGCGGAGGATGCAAGGGGGTGGCCGTCCAGCGGAGGATGCAAGGGGGTGGCCGTCCAGCAGAGGATGCAAGGGGATAGCCGTCCAGCGGAGGATGCAAGGGGATGGCCGTCCAGCGGAGGATGCAAGGGGGTGGCCGTCCAGCGGAGGATGCAAGGGGGTGGCCGTCCAGCAGAGGATGCAAGGGGGTGGCCGTCCAGCAGAGGATGCAAGGGGATGGCCATCCAGCGGAGGATGCAAGGGGATGGCCGTCCAGCGGAGGATGCAAGGGGATGGCCATCCAGTGGAGGATGCAAGGGGATGGCCGTCCAGCAGAGGATGCAAGGGGATGGCCATCCAGTGGAGGATGCAAGGGGATGGCCATCCAGCGGAGGATGCAAGGGGGTGGCTGTCCAGTGGAGGATGCAAGGGGATGGCCGTCCAGCAGAGGATGCAAGGGGGTGGCTGTCCAGCTACACAACCAGCAACAGGGAGAGAAAGGAAGGTACACAGAAATAGGAAAAGGTAAAAGCCCAGAGGCAAAAGGAAAACAGGATAATTTAGAGATAAGGAAAGTTGGCAGGAAACAAGCCAAGCTAAGACCGGGCATTTATTATTAAGAATCAGCCTCTGTGTGTGATTTATTTGAGAGCTGGGGGTTGGACCCCCAAAAGAGTAAAAACAAATGACTACAGGGTATGGAATTGAGCTGTGCCCTGACTGAAGGAGCCTGTGATACCACGGGGCATGGCAGTATTCCTGGCATGGAATTTGCATAAAATAAAGTGTTAATCCTGATTCTGTTTCTGGCTATGCAATCTGAGAAAGTCACCTCACCACTCTGAGCTCAACAGTAACCCCCTCCCCAGAGACAAAATTCACACTTGTAAGGTGCACAGCTCAGGGTCAGGCTGTGCAGTGGGCAGGTGGCGAACACTCCAGACACCACGTCTACATACCTCCAACGATGCCATACAGACGACCTTGTTAGTGTGATAGAAGAAAGTTGGCAGAACGTCAAATATAGTTGTTTCCGAAAGTATTAATTTCTATGGGAAACAGAAGGGGCCAAAAAGCAAACAGTTTATGAGCACATCTGACCCAGAAGCTGGGCAAGGGCAGAAGACGTAAATTTGTCACAGTCACTCTTGTAGTCAAGTGTCTTCCAATGCAGGGGACTCCCGCAGGCCGTGAGCATGCTTTATTACCATCTGTTAATAAAGACACTGTTTTGGCCTATGGCAAGGCAGCCTGGAGGCAGGTGGGAAATCCAAGCAGAGATAACCAAGGGTGGGTGGAGTAAAGGGAAGCTGCAGGCTGCAGCCCAGAAAGCAAGACATAGTGTAACACAGGTGCCAGTGGCAGCCATGTACATAGATTAATAAGAATGAGTTGAGAAGTCATAAGAACTAGTTGGTAATGAGCCTGATCCATAGGCCAAACAGTTTATAATTAATATAAGCCTTTGTGTGATTATTTAGGACTAAGTCAGCAAGACCACAGGTCCAGACCTCGGGGCTAGGCGAGGCCAGAAACTTCAGGCTACACATTGTCCCAAAGACTCACCTTGAGGTTTTCTGGGCAGAACTGGTGGCCATACATATCGATGGCAGACAGGAAGATGGATTCCACCTGGTTGTGCCGCAGCTCATAGGAAGGGAGGTGTGAGGCAATCAGAACCTGTAGGGAGAATTGGGGACTGAGAAGGGGGCTTGGGAGTGGGAAGGCCACACACACAGGGCAACACGCTCTAAGACCAACCTGCCTGGCTCTGAGGGCCACCTTGCAGTGTTCACTCCTGCTCAGCTGCGTGAGCTCATTGAGGATGGAGGTCAGTTCGTCTGACAGGGCAGGGTCTGGGCCACAGAGCTCATCCTACAGGAACAACAACAGAACCTGGGTTGGCTTTACTATACCCAAGAGGATCTGGCCAGCACTTGGCTGGTCGGGGGTGGAGTCTATCTCAACTCTCTGGACACATCCAGCAAGCTTATTAAAAAGCCTTCACCTCTTTCCATGTGGGTACATGTCATTCATTCACATACACATTCATTCACTGACTCATGCACCCTCACTTCTGATGGAAAAGGCCAGAGAGCAGAGCCCTTACTATGTATGGGGGGGGGGTGTGTATGTGGGTGAACACGGGAACAAGACCAGACTGCCTCATATGTTTCCTCACAGAGATCTCCACTGAATCTTCTGAGTCAGGGTCTCTCCTGAACCTGGAACTTGGAACTTACTGATTTGGCCAGTCCCCTACTTGGAACTTACTGATTTGGCCAGTCCCCTGGGCAGCTTGCCTTAGGAATCTCTTATCTCTGCTGGGATTACAAATGGGCCACCATATCTGTTAGTTTTTGATGTGGACGCTGGAAGTCTGGTCTCACACATGTTCAACAAGTGTTCTATCCACTGAGCCACCTCTCTGGTCATGTCTGCCTCTCTTCTGGCAAATGAGGAACTATTCTGCTGTAGGCTGTGCTGTGTGTACAGGACTCCATGTTTCCTCTCACGTCTTCACTGTAAGAGGAACTTGGGGATACACCAGAGAAGGGGATCCCTAAACAGTCACTGGTGACAGATCTGTGACAGGAGGAAGCAGGTTTGCTGAGCCACTGGCCTCCACCTCCTGTACCAGCCCATTGTCCTCTAAGACACCTTGGTATCTAGAGTGTCGCCTATTCTTTGTTCCAATCATAACACAGCTTTTGTAATCTCAAGAACAGCCTGCCCCTCCCTCTCTCTCAAGCCCAATACGATGGGACAGCTGTCATATTGTTCTTACCATCCCCTCCCTGTGACTCTAAGGAGAGTACAAAGTACGGGTGCTGTCCAGCAGCTAGGCTTTCTAAGAGGTCTGGCTGAATTCAAGGAGTATCTTGTATGGGCTGGAGAGAAGGCTCAGTGTAAAGAATGTTTAATATTCTTGCAGAGGACCTGAGTTACGTTCCTAGTGCTCATGTCAGTAATCCGTAACTCCAGCTCTAAGGGGTGCGATGCTCCTCTTCCAGCCTCTGTGGACAACTGCATTCAAGCATGTATGCACACATGCGAGCATTAAAACACCAGGTCACAACCTTCCACATACAAGAGCTCAAAATACCCTGTCCTTTCTTTTTCACGTCTGGGAAGCGACTGGTATCATACAACTTTGGTATCAGTATCATATTCTATTTTCATTGTCACCAATGTCCTTGACTGCGGAACAACTGAGAACCAATGGTCATTCCGGGGTCACTGCTGCATTGCAAAGTCCCCGATGCAAGTATCAGTGATTCTTAAGTTAATCTTGATTGACATCTTGACAGGATATAGACTCAACCAGGAGACAAAGTTCTGGGTCTGTCTGTGAGGAAGTTGCTAGATTAGGTTAACTGAAGCAGGGAACCCCATGTGGGCGGCACCATTCTCCACGCTGGGGCCTTGGACTGAATCAAAGGAAAGAGTGAGCTGAGCACTGGCTTCTGACCATAGATGCAGTGGCCAGCTGCCAAGACTTCTTGCCATGATGCCTTGTACCCTCAAGAGAGCCATAGTAAACCCTTTCCTTCCTAAGTGGCCCCTGTTAGCAAAGTCACTAATCCATATTCCTGGGTACCAAACTGTATTAGATATAAAGAATTTTTTATTTTCTAACAAAAAGAATCAAAAGATGGAAGGAACCATGGATCTCGCCCATATGCTACCCTACAACATGGCTGGGGCCACCCCACTGTTCTCTTCATTCTACAACGTGGCTGGGGCCACCCCACTGTTCTCTCCAGGCTGGATTATGTGGCATGTAGACAGTTCATACCCAGGGGAGTCAATATGCACACAGGAGCAAACAGCATCAGGACAACCCATAGACTAGGCCCATCTATCTACCATCCATCTACCTATTTATCATCTATCTATCTATCTATCTATCTATCTATCTATCTATCTACCTATCTACCTACCTACCTACCTATTTGTCATCTATGTACCTATCTATCTACTTACCTATCTATCATCCACCTATCTACCTACCTAAATATCCACCCATCTATTTAGAGACAGTTCTCATTCACCATGTAGCCCTGGCTGGCCTGGATCTCACTATGTAGACCAGGCTGGCCTCAAACTCACAGGGAGTTTAATTCGGAGTGTCTACCACCACAACTCTGACCTGAGACCACAGATTAAATATCTTGAAAGAGAATCTTGCTTTCCAAATCCTGAGACCCAAGGACAATCTTCATCCTTGAATAGATTTCCTCAGCAATATGTCCCTCAAAGAGTGGAATTGAAGCTTCTAGTCTCGGCTCACATTATAGTCCTTTGAGGGACCCTTTACCCCAAAATAAATTTTAGAAAATTTTGAAACTGTATAAGTAATGAGATACTGTGTTGAAGGCTCCTGTGCCAACCTTGAATCCTTAACTGCTAGACTTTATCATCTTAGCACATTTGCTTTTGCTTTATAAGCAAATTATCAAAGGGAAAGTCTTCGGTTGGGAAAGGCTGCTAATGGGGAAACACAAGGAAGAAATGCTGCACTTTTCTAAGAAGGCAAAATGAAAGACCCATTGTGAGAGCCGGAAGCCAGCCAGCCCAGTCCTGCAGCTCATACTCGAGGAGTGCACTGTGGTTTTGAACCCTGACTCTGCACCAGCAGCTGAGTGCCCCAAAGTGGCTTCACCTCTCTGTGCTCTGCCAAAGGACAGTGACAACAGTCCACATCCCTTGGAGTTGGAAATAACTTAGCAATAATGGTGAATAGTGGTGCACATCTACAGTCCCAGCTGCTTGGGAATCTTAAGAAGAAGGATCTTTTTAGCCAGGATTCAAGACCAGCCTGAGCCACATAGGGAGCCCTAATGACAAAGTTAACAACAGCAATAATAATCAAATGAATGTAGTGTATGACATTTTAAACTAACTAGCATATGTTTAAAGCAACCAAGGGGGCCCAGGCCCAGAGCAGGTGCTTTGTGTCACTGCCCATTGTTACAAATAAAGTTTTATTGTGCAGCCACACACTCTAAGCAATGACCAAGTCAAGTAGTTAGGTCACAGACCAAACCATCTGCAAAGCTGAAGCCTTTATTTTCCAGCCCTTTCTAGGCTGGGGGTGTGGCGTTATGACAAATCACTTGCCTCTTACACGACCAGGACTTGGGTTCCGTACCAGAACTGAAAAGGAGAAAGAAGAGGAGGGAGGCGAGTCCCTGCCCCACCCCCACCCGGGGCATCATTCCCATCTTACTATGAGCATGATCACCAGCTGGTTCTTCTTGGCCACCTGTGCATGTGAAAAGATGCAATCCAGCACTGGGGTCATGTCCGGCTTGAACTGCTCCCTCAGGTTGATCACGCACTTGTCATAGTGAGCTGTGGGGGCAGACAAGAGACCCAGAAGGATGAGGTTGGCACGTCCCCCCTTGTCCTACCCAGAGCTTGTGGCTGATACCAATGGTGGGTGGCATCTCTTGCCTTGTTGGAAATGATGCTCCACATTGAGATACCTCCGTAGGAGGTCCAGCACCACAGCCTTCATGTAGCCACGGGTCCCACTGCGGTACCTGGGGAACCAAAAGGAGCCCTGTCACCATGTCCACCACCTCCTAAACACTGAGATGTCTAAGCTAGGGCTATTCCAGCTTTCAGAAGGGAAGCACAGGTATACTGGCTCATGCCTGCAAAGGCATTCTTCCTAGTGGGACATGAAGTTTGAGGGTGGTATTATACAAGGAGACCCTGTCTCAAAAAACCAAGAGCTGGGATATAGCTCAATGGTGGCACACTTCCTTAGCATGTACAAAGCCTTGGTTACAATCAGCATTGCTAGAGGAGGAAGAGAAGGAGGGAATAAGGGGAAGGGAAGGGAAAGGGGGAGGGAGAGGAGGACATGGGGGGAGGGAGAGGGAAGGGAAGGGGTCCACAGAGGGTAAGGGGAGTACACTCCAACTCCTTAGGCCTAGGAGAACATGGAGTGGGCTCTTAGTTCTGTCTGGGTTGGTCAGTGGAGCCATGATTTAATCATCAAACCAGAGTCCAGACTGGGCTGGTCCCCAGGACTAAGCTTCTCTAGTGTAGTCTAGACAGAGGCCACAAAGAAGGGAAAACCTTAAGAGTTGAGCTACTAAAAGACAGATGCTGATTTTTAGTAGATTTCAACCACAAAACAAAAATTTCCAATAACCTATGTAACATAAAAAGATGTCTTCAAAAGTCAAACTTGAAGATATTTGCCTAAAATACTTTTTGTAAATTTCCCCTCCTTTTTAAAACAACATGCAATGTGGTATCCTCTATATTTTTTCTCTTCTCCTAATACGTTTCTAAACATAGGGGATGGATTTCCTCTCTGACCCACCCTCCCTTTGCTGGGGGTTGAAGCCAGGGCTTTACACATGCTACTCAGCCCACCTCATCCACTAGGGCCCAGATGCACTTGCCTCTGGACCAGCTGCACAATACTTTGTGTGTTCATGAAGAAGACCTCTCGATCTGCCTTGCGCTGCAGGGTGGCAGCATGGCAGTCCAGGATGGTGGCTATCTAGATTAAGAACACAAAACAGGTCAGGCCGCAGCCAGCCACACAATCCAGTCACCATGGGGTAGTATGAGGGACCCACCACAGGCTCCCAGGGAGGTCCCAGCCTGGTTGTATTCAAAATCCCAAGCCACCTGGCCTCTCCATAACAGCCCTGTTCACCCCTTCAATGTGTCTCTGGGGACCCAGGAGCTCGGAATAATCACGCAAAGATCTGAGCAAAGAAAATGTTGCCTCCTTCCCACTGAAAGGATTCAGAGCAGGAAGGAGTGACCATCAAAAGTGTGGGCACAGGAGGCAGAAACTGACATGTTTCCTTTAAAAATTACTGTAGTGTGCGTACATGAAGTATGTGGGGACATATGCACCGTGGCCCATGTGGAGGTCAGGGGATAACTGTGAAATTGATTCTCTCCTTCTACCCTTGTGTGGGTTCTGAGGATCTAACTAAGGTCATCATGCTTGCTTGGCAAGTGTCTCTACCTGCTGAGCCATTTCACATGCCCCGCCCCCCCAAAGGTATTTTTAATAAAAAACTAAAACTTGCATTAATGAGAAATTTTTAAAAAGAACTGAATGTATCCTTCTCTCCATGGGGCCTCATTAGTTCTAGATGGGATGTAACTGGTTACTCTACCGGCTGTGATGTATATGTTCAGTCTCATCATCGGGAAGACAGCCACTCAACTAAGCCGCTATGCTTTGGCACCTCCCCGCACCCCTCCCCTGGCAGCCACTAATCAACTGCCTTTCTACACTGATTGCCTGTTCCGGACATTGTGCATAAGGCTCATCCATGTGGGAGCATGAATCACAACGCCATTCCTCTTATATGGCTGAACAATATTCCAACCTTCAGGAGCTCAGGGTGTAGCTCAGTGGTAGAGTGCTTGCCTAGCATGCCTGAGGCCCAGCACTGCAAAAACAAAACAAATAAATAGTTCAATCTTTAGAGTTGTTGACCTCTGGGAACGGATGGATGCAGCTTCTCAAATGGCTGAGGTATGTGGGATCTGACGGGTAAGGACAGCAGGAAGCAGCAGTAAAGGCAGATGGAAAAATGACCTGCACATGCTCAACAGCAGAAGATAAACTATACAGGCCAGAGACAATGAACAGATTTTATACTAATGGGAAACCAACATATACTAATGGTTTCCTAAAACCTGTGACCCATCAACAAGATACTACAGCTAATGGTTTGAGATAGCCTGAGCTAAGGCAGTTAGTTCTAATTGTATCGACTCCCCCACTCCCTGAACCTGAGCTGTTGGAGTGAGGCCTGGGAACTGGGGTGCACATCAAATGTCTGACCTTTGGGAGATAATGCTGGAGTTCTACAGAAAAAGTTAGAAACCATGGGCCCACATTTGGTGCTGGCCCAGCTTATGAGAGGCTGGATAAGGAAGATGAGGGTGGCCAGAGTTGGCTGGGGCACACACCTGTTGGCTAGGAAACTGGCACAGCACTGAAGTGATGTTGCTAGCGTACTGGGCCATCACCCTGCGGACAGCCTTCTCCACAGGTGCTGGGATGCGGCCTGCCACACTGGTCATGATCTCTTGCAGCTCCAAGAGAGGCAGGGATGGGTGCCGAAGTGTCATCATGAGCTTCTGGACCCAATCCTTCAACTGCAGAGGGACAATGACATGTGTAAGCACCTCCATATGCCATGGGTGCCCAATCCAACTCAACCCACTCAGGCCACACAGAAGATCTAGGCCCAGCAGCCTCTAGAGCAGTCTAGAGTGGAGCTACCCAAATGTCCCCACAGAGAGGCCCCTGTGTCCCTCTAGACGGTCAGCATGATGTGAACAAGTAAGATTATATAACAAGCTAATCCTCATGGGGCACTTCATTTAAGCCAGGTAGAATCCAAGCATCTTTCTTTACCCATATTTACTTTTAGCTTATTTTTGTTACTTTTAAGTTATATGCATGTGTTTGTGTCTGCATGTAGCGTATACACGTGAATGCTAGTACCCTCATAGGTCAGAAGAACACATTTGATCCCCAGGAGCTGCAGGAACCGGCACTTGTGAGCTGCCCAGGTGGGTGCTAGGAACCCACGGAACTTGGGTCCCCCGGAAGAGCAGTACATGCTCTCAACCCCCAGGCCACTGAACAATCTCTTCTCCATCTTTACTTTTTTGGTTTTTTTTCTTTTCAGATAGCCACGGCAAGCAGGCAGAATGATTATCTCCCCATTCACAATTGAAATGGAAACAGAGAGGTCATTTAAATCTCTCAAAGCTACTCCACTGGTAGAAACCCCTCCTGGCTCAGCACAGAGCCCTGTGCATACCAGGATCCTACGTTTCTTACCTTTTTGCTGAAGAAAGGCTCAGGCAGGCAGTAACCACTCATGACATTGGTCAGATTTTCCAAGACGCTGTGGAACACCTGGTGCAGCTTCTCCCCCAGAATGGGCAGGGTCTGCTGGGCAGGGAGCTCCCCTGTGAATGGCTGTGCCTAGAGAAACACAGGAATGGGTCATGACAGACAGGGAGCCTGGGAGACACCAGACAGGCCACAGACATTCCAGGGCAGAAGACTGACCTGAAAACCCATTGACTTACGCAGTTGAAGCCCAAGAAAGAACAATAGACATGCCACCCACAGAACCCAACATCAGTAAACTCAAGTCTGAGTTTGGGCTTTTCACGTTATCTCCTTTGCGAGGGGCACAAATTTGGTAACTTACATGCCAAACAATTTTAGAGGGAGTTCTATATTTCTTCTGACTTTCTTTGTGATGAAGATTATCTCACTGGTCACTTTTTGGTTCCCTATGTAGGTTGAGGCAGGGTCTCTCTACACAGCACAGGCTAGCCTCGGGCTAGCCTCAAAATCGCGATTCTCATGCCTTTGTCTTCTGAGTGTCGGGATTACAGGCCTGTGCCTGACTTAACTAACATGATTTACATTTCTAAATTTATTTTGAATATAACACTTATTTTAGTTGTGTGTATGTGGAGGATGGGTGTGTTCACGTGTGTGCAAGTGGCCATGGAGGCCAGAGACACTGGTTTTGAGCAGCCCAAATCAAAACCTAGATCCTCTCTGCAAGAGCAGCAAACAGCAGTAAATGATATTAACCATGGAGTCATCTTTCCAGCCCCATTTTTTGTTGTTTTGGTTTGGTTTGGTTGATTCTTTTTGTTTTGTTTTGTTTTGCTTTTTTGTGTGGCACTGAGACTTGAACCTAAGGCCTTACACACACTATACACATTCTCTACCGGTGAGCTATATGCTAAGTGATATCAGCTATTGATAAACTGACAAGTACTGTATGATCCCCATCATCCTAGAGCAGTCAGAGTCCAGGGGGAAAGGTAGAGTAGTGGTTGCCAGGGGTTGGATGAGGAAGGAATAGAAAGCTGGTATCTAGTGGGCATGGTTTGAGTTTTAGTTTAGTTTTGGAAGAAAGGGTTCTGAGCAGTGGTGATGGCCTGCCCATCAATGTACACTTAACACTCAGAATGTCCTACTTCAAAATGGTAAAGGCAGGGCTGCTGTGGAAAGCTGAATGGTAGATGATGCCTAGCATGCACGAAGCCCTGTGTTCTAGTCCCAGCATGTACACACACACACACTCACACACACACACACACACACACACACACACACATATATGTGGTGAGATAGCTCAGACGGTAAATGTTTGTCATAAAAGTCTGAACCACAGTAAGGGAGAACCAATTTCCCAAAGTTGTCCTTTGACCTCTACTCATACACAATGGCACATAAGCACACACACACACACACACACACACACACACACACGCACACACGCAACTATATTACTAGTGACAATAACAATAATACAATAATTTTTAAAGCCAAGGACTGGGGATGTTGCTCAACGCTTAAGTACTCGTCAAGCATGATCAAGACCCTGGGTTCACCCCCAGCCCTGAAAGAAAAGAAAAGCCAGCTTCATAGGCTAGGGTGAGAAATGAGTGCAGTCTTGAAGGGTGAGAGTGAGCTGAGGCACTGCTGGGACATGTCCTTCCAGGCCGAGGGAACAGGCTCCAGGTGGGAGGTTTGTGTGGACTCATGAAGCGCAGAGGGCTAGAAGGAAAGAAAGCCAGAAAGTTCACGGGGATCAGCTCTGCTTGGATCTTGGGTCTTAGGGAGAACCTAGGCTTTCTTTCCTCCAAGCAGGATGAAGCTATAAAGGGTCTGGAGCACCAGAGGCATGACTTCCAGGGGGCCTCCACATTACGTCACCAGGCTGAGTGTGCCTACAAATGATGCAGACTCCAGACTGCTCTCTTTGAACAGGGTGACACAGTGGGAGCTTCTGGGCCAGCCAGAGCAGCTGGGACCATGCGCTACATACCGCATGCACTTTTGAAGGATCATCGAGTTCTAGCCTAGCCACGACGCAACCAGCCTCCAGCACAACCCCTGGACGCTTGACATACTTCACCCGGCCACTCTCCTGCACATTCAGGGTCATGATCATCTTCATCACCTGTTTTGTAGAAAGAAGAACAGGTCAGAGTTCCCTGGTGCTGGCGCCCAGAGTCACTCCAAACTAGTGACTGTGGAACAGGGGATACATCAGGGTGATGGTGATTCTTTGAGCACCACTCAAGCACAAGACAAAAAAAACATGTCATTTTCTTTTTTTCCAGTCTGCTGTGCAGAAGGTATGGGTGCCATCCAGGAATGGTCTCCATCTACAAGGCCAGCCAGGGAGGCAGGTGTGTGTGTGTGTGTGTGCTACCTGTTTCACAGACAGGAGAACTACTTCCTTTTTGATGTGTGGTGCTGGGGCAGTGGGGGGGGGGGTGTGTGCCTAGACCTTCATGCATGGTAGACAATCAACCACCTACCATTGAACTGTACCTCCAACCCACTCTTGACTATTTTCAAAGGAAGCCCTCTTTCTCAGAAACCCTGTTAAATCCTATGTATGACCCCCTGGCAGCTAGTATAAATTCAGGTGCATCATGATGACGCTGTTGGTCAATGATGGATTGTATAGATAATGTCTGTGCCATAAGACTTTAAGGAAGCTGACCCAGTGACTGATGACCTGGTGGCATCATAGCCATGTCCAAACTGTTTGTGGTGATGCTGGTGTGGATGGGGTGTCACACTACCTGTCTGATAAAGCACAGCACTCATACTTAACACGGAGACACCGTTGGGGAGCCTCCTCTTGTATCTTATGCTTAGAGGTCATGTCTATACCTCGAGTGACTAAAGACACCTTTCTAGGTTTATGCAAATACACTCTACAATGTCTGTGTGACAAAGAAATTGTCCAGGGACACATCTCTCAGAACATATCCCATTGCTGAACAACATGGCGCTCTTGGCCTCCCTACACACCCCCAGCTGTCTAAAATAAACATTTAACATCATGTCCATGATTGAGGAAGCCCTCTGGGAGAGTGCTTTGTAAAATAAAGCACCAGCTTGAAATCCACCCTGCAACTCACTGCCTAACCCAGTGTCTGAAAATGTCTAAGATATGAGATTTGTGACCAACATGGCCATGATACTACACTGCTTCTTTCCCAGTTGCTTGCCTCATGCATCACCTCTGTGAATTCTGAAAACCACCTTCCTGTCTCTGAGGCTTGGTGTCTCCTCCTGTAAATCAGGAGCAAGACTACTCCCTTACAGAGAACTGAGGTGGGGGGCAGTTCTCCTGAAGAGCCACTCACTTTTCTCACAGCAGAGAGTGGAAGCCAGCTTGCTCTCAGGCAACATCCTTAGCTCACCTTCCTGGATCTGAATTCTTCATGCATACAACGGGAATCACATGTGTGCCTGGCTCATGAACTTGCTGAGGTTATAAAAGTAAAGACAGGGTTGGGTGTTTCTTAGTGGTAGAATGCTTGCCTAGCATACTTTAGGTCAGCATCCTCAGCACAGTCAAAAAAAAAAAAAAAAAAGTGAAGGATCTTAGTCCATCCACCGGATGGTCGGTGCTCGGTCAGTTCGGGTTTGTAGTTTTAATCAATGTCACCACCGTTACTAAGCAGTTCTAGTTCTAGGAGATGGGGTGATCTGAGCTCCCTTTTAAAAGAATTCTTTGAATATCCTCAGTTTAAGCTGAACTTCCCAGACCAAGGACAGAGGCCTGATGGTGAGGGTGGGCTTCAGGCCTACAGACCCACGGCCCCTGGGGCTGGCTCTTTGGTCACCTCCACCTCAGCGTAGCTACTCCCAGCTTCAACATAGTCTCCGTCCTCCACCGTGTACTGTATCAGCTTCCCGGCCGAGGGGGATCTCAGGATGGTGGGATCATTCTCCTTCTCAAATACGCACGTCTTGTTGCCGATAGTGATCCGGTAACTAGGGAACCAGGGAGGGTGGGATGTGGAAGACAGATGAGGTCCAGCAAGGGAGCCAAGACCTTAGTGGAGTTCCCCTTCCCTAGCAGGCATCCCATCATGCTCTGAAAGCCATCACATCTTTTAGTCTTTATCTCTTATTTTTTTTTTTTTTTACATTTAAAACATTTTTTTGATTTATTTTTATGTGCACTGGTATCTTCGCCTGCATGCATTTCTGCGTGAGGGCGTCAGATCCCATGGGACTGGAGTTATACAGACAGTTGTGAGCTGTTATGTGGTTGCTGGGAATTGAACCAGGGTCCTCTAGTAGAGCAGTCAGTGCTCGTAACCTCTGAACAATCCCTCCAGCCCTGGGCCTTTATTTCTTGTGGCTGAAACTAATTTCTATTACTGACATAATCCCCCAGAGCCTGGCACAGGGAAATCAATCAATACTATTTAATAACTCTTAACCAATTCTAAATCTTTCTTGTAATTGAACTGGGGAAGCCACGTTTTGGGCAGAGCATGCAAGAATCTCAAATATTCTTAGCAGATAGAACATTGTTAGAGAGTTGAGTAAGCAGCACTCAGGTATGACCCTAACCTACCTCCTTCTAAAATACTGGGAACTGAAAAAGGGGTCTGTCCCCTTTCCAACCTGACTCCCAGGTGTGAGCTCTAACACATGCACACTTTTCACATTCTGGTCTCTTTGGCCAATGCCTGAGAGGCCTCCTCTGCCTGGACACTTACATACTACTGTGATCTCAGCATGGCCAGGCAAACAGGAGCTGGAAGTACCTGTACCCATCATGCAATGCACCATGCCTAGAGCTTCTAGCAACCTCCCACCCATCAGGACACAAAGCCAGCGACTTCTTGCCACTGTTCAATGTGTCATCTTCTGCCACAGGCTGAAAGCCCAGGGCTGATGACATCAGTGATGTTATCCTCATCCCTAGCTGAGCACACCACACACAGTAGCTCAGTGGTCAGCTGCGAGATGGTGTATCTAGTCCATGCTCATCCTCCAGGGCTGTGGGCCCTGTGGCTCAGACCCAGGGCAGCTGGCACCTCCTCAGTTACCCTGCAGACCATGGAGCTGGTTGTCATGTCCTGCTTGGCCCTGAATCCTCTGGTAACTAGAAACAGGAATTTTCTGGAAACCCCCACTCTCAAACATCTGCCAAGGGCATGGATTTCCAGCCATGATGGAGCCTCTCTCCGAATGCCCCAGAATGAACCAAAGAGGTTTAGAACCTCAGGCTGCACAGGCCAGCTTGGTATCTCGTCTCCTACTGAGAAAGCTGCCCATCCTCCACACTGCCCCGCCACGGTATTCACGCACCTGTCCACCTCTTCCTTCATGTATGTGGTGTGACTGCTGCCATTGTAGGACAGGAGCAGCCCCCCATCATTCAGCCGGTGGGCATCAATCTCGATGTGGCAGTCATTCATGATGACAACAAACATGTTCAGGGACTGTCGGGCCACCTGTGGGGACATCAGAACTCCTATGATCCTATGATGATGAGTACGAGTCACAGTCACTCCTGCCCTGGGTGGACAAATGGCTTCAGGATGCAGACATGCGCTCTGAGTCACCATCGCTGCCAGGGACCGGGGCTCGTGCCTTGGTGAGGCAGCTGTGGGGCTTCATACTAAACTGTATGCACCTCCCTAAGTCCTGTGCTAAGTCTCAAGGAGATCTTAGTAGGAAATGGGACTTCTGATCCAAGTACATATGTCATGAGGGTGGAGCCTTCCTGGCACCCTCATAAAAGGGACCTGAGGCCATGGGATGGCACAGCAGGTACCTTCAGACTGAGAAGCTGAGCTTGATCCCTGGGAGCCACATGGTGGGAAGAGAATCAACTCCTGAAAGCTACCATTGACCTAAACACACACATACACACACATACACATACAAACATACAAATACACACATACACACACACACACTGCTGTGCTCTCGTATATACATATGGACACACCCATGAGTGAATGAATAAATTCAGTTTAAAGGTTATTAAATGGACTCCAGAGAGCTTCTTTGTCCTCTTCTTCCACATGAAGACACACAGCAAAGGAAGGTACCCACTAGACACCAGGAAATAGGCCCTTAGAAGATACCCAATTGGCCCAGGCCTTCACCCTATGTCCCAGCCTCCAGAACTGTGAGTGATGCTTTCTGTTGTTTACAAGCTCCTGGTCTGTGGGATTCTGCTACAAAAACTTGAATGGACAGAGACACCTGAATACGGCTTATGGCTTACTGGCACACTGCAGGGAGGCATGTACAATGACTTAGGGCCCAGGCTCCTCACTTCTCTTTACAATGAAACACCTGCCCAAACCTGGCCCTTATTCATATCGTCATAACATACACAGGTGTTCCATCACACACAGACAAATGTTTTGTGATAATAGTTTTAGCATTCTTTGGGTACCTACCATTCATCCCTCCTCTCCTAAACCCAGAGTGTGTGTAATTCAAAGTCCCAGACCACAGAGAGTCCTAAGGGACTGCTTGGACCCTCCCATGAAGACTCCACTCCAGGGTCACAGAAGTCAGGCTCTTCCAAGGGCCATGGGAGCAGGTGACAACTTGTGTTTAGCAAGTCGACCCATCAGATATATAATTTCCTATTGGGGAGCCCCATTTGGTAAAGCCATGGAGTCACTGACTGTTTATCACTGGTTGGTTTTTTGGGGTGCCATTGCTATGCCTCTCTAGCAAGGCTCAAAATGGTGGGAATTTCTGAGACACACAGAGACTGTGCCTTTACCTTCAGAACGTACTTGATACCTCCATAAATCAGCTCAACATCCACAATGTTCAGCAGAGAATCAGCTGGGAGAACCTGACCCCTGAGGGAAAAGACAGAGATGGCATCAGTCTAGGAAGGAGCAAAGATACCTATAGCATCCCTTAGGCTCAACAACGTCATCCATGGCCCTCAGAAGGCTGGAGTGGCAGAGTGGGTACTCGTGTGTGAAGCCTCGGGCTCAACCTCCAGCATCATCAAGTCGTCAGCTGCCTTTTTGCCCTTCATAGGCAACAGCAAACCAGACAGAGCTGAGAGTGATTAACAGTGTGGAACACGGATCCCAGAGAGGATTCGAAACCCACTGAAGAACAGAACGTTTTAAAATGGCTTCAAAATCTTAATGATGGCTTTTCTAGGAGAAAGTCCCACATGGAAGTCAGGTGTTGTGGCATGTGTCTAACACGGCACTGGGGAGGGTAAGGCCGGAGGATACGTTATCCTGGGATACATATATAAACTGTTCTGCAAAGATATAAAATTGGGAGGCCTGCCACCCTCCAGCACATGGGCTATGAATATACTGTCACTCAAAGGCAGTGAGCAAGCACCACTGATTATTCCTTTACACTTTTTGTGGGCATTTGTGGTTGTCATGGTACTTCTCAAGAGAGGGCACTTTGTTCCTATTGCTGATACACTCAAGGAATGGGCCTCCCTTGGCCTCTAAATAGGCAGCAGTCATGGACTCTGCCGTAACCCTACAATACACAGGACAGTCCCTCTCAAATTATGATCCAGGCATAAGTTGCCTTGCAGGTTCACTGTACCCTACAGACCCTCCATATCCATGACATACTTTCTGCATTCATCCCCAGCCTC
Organism: Phyllotis vaccarum; assembly: GCA_033318265.1. Lineage (NCBI taxonomy): Eukaryota > Metazoa > Chordata > Mammalia > Rodentia > Cricetidae > Phyllotis > Phyllotis vaccarum. Next base: position 58,570,688 of record JARWLC010000017.1, read on the forward strand.
CTGGTTTAATCCACAGAACGGCCAAAGCAAACCCAAAGGAGAGGAAACTAGCTCGCTGGTGACTGAAAAGCACATCCCACTTGGCATAGCGGCGCGTATGATCCCAGCACTCAGAATGCTGAGGCAGGAGGATCCAATTTTTGATGCCAGCATGGGCTACTAAATGAGTCTATCTCCAAACATAACAAAAAGCCCATCCTGCCCTCCACGCTATCCACACATCACAGGAGAGGAAGGAGAGAATTGTCGGCCCTACCTTTCCAGAGAGTGCAAGAAATCCGTCATGCAGGTTCTGAACATCGCATCTGCCACATTCAAGGCCCCACACACCACCCCGAGCATGATGTCCGGCTTCTCTGCCTAGGAAAGACTCCAGGTCTTGGTACCTCGGGAAACATGGATCTCAGCCACCCCCGGGAAGGCAGAGTGGCTTCCTACCTGGACCCTCTGGGCGATGAGGTGGTCCAGCCACCCTGTGTCAATGTCGTTGTTCTGGAAGCTCTCAGTCTCCAGAAGATTCACAAGATATTCCACAGTGGTCCGGAAGTCACCCCGGATAGACAGTTCCTTCAGAGCCACTACCATGTTCCTGAGGAGGAAAGACACATGATTGGTTTCCACACTTGCCCATGGTTCCTGTGGGAATTTGTGATGTGTTTCTCAGAGCACCCGAGACCTTCTGAATGGGTTGACCAAGCTCTCAGTCTCAGATCCACACGGACTGGCTGAGTCATCTTACATGAGTAATTTAACTACTCTGGGTCTCAGTTACCTCATCTGGAAAATGGGGTATGGTATGGAGGGAAATAACCCTGCTTCCTGTAGTACTTGAGGTCTGCAAAGAAATGTTCCATGTAAAGCAGTTCCGGTCAGCATGTGAATTGCTGTATGATTAAGCCCCAGAGTCTAATCACTAACTGTCCTGATACGTAATGATCCATAAAGTGGGCTTTGTCTCTCTGGTTCTAGCCTATTCAAATCTCCTGTCCTCAGAAGAACTACTTCTGCCCATCTCCTGGCTGCTTTGCCCAGGTGTGTTGATGTTCCTGGCTCAGAGGCTTGGCAAACTGCAAGGCTGTGGGCCTGCGGTGGGTGAACGTTCCTGGGGACAGGCACTAGATGAGCATATTCCTAAAGAGGGTTCTAATCAGTGACAGCATCCCCATGGGTGAAAGCAGTCATATCTAGGTTTTAGCTATGAGGAAATAAAGATGTGGTAGGTCAAATGAAGGTGTCAACTGGCCACATGTGTTGTGTCAGGACCTGGATTTAAATGTTGCGTGGCCATGACTGAGACGAAACTTGTCCCAGGTGGCTTTAGTGCTGACACGGGAGAGCCGATCACAGAATCAAGGCAAGGGCTTTCCTCTTCTAAACTCAAACAGCAGCTGCAGTCAGCCTCACAGCTCGCGACTCGCCTCAGGGCTTTCCCTTGGTGTGCACCAGGCCCACCTCCTCCAGTTAATTAAGTCAGGTTTGCTGCAAATCTCCCTCTACTCCAAAGACTGCAATTTGCAGCAAAACGTGACTAAAATGAATTAGTCTAAGCTGACAGAGGAGGTGGGCCTGGTGTCAAAACTGTCAAACTGAACTAAATTAATTCATGGTTCAACAACTAAGTCAGTCTAATGCTTTTTTAAAAATGTGCATTGGGTTTTGCCTACATGTCAGTGAGGGTGTCAGGTACCCTGGAACTGGAGTTACAGACAGCCATGAGCTGTCATATGGATGCAGTGATTGAACCTAGAGCCTCTGGAAGAGCAGCCAGTGTTCTTAACCACTGAGCTACCTCTCTAGCCCCCAGTCTAATGTTTTTGGGTTCTTTTGTTTTTGAATGAACCAATCTTCAATGTCTCCGGGCTCTTGTCATTCTGGACTACCTAGACAGCATGAGGATGTTTAATTATAGCACAAACGGGATGTTACCTTCCTAGGCCCATATCAACACAGGGAGATCTAAGGAGAGCGACACGGGAATCCTTGGTAAACATGAGCATCTCAGTCAAACGAAACTACTATGGTGGGATCTGACTAAACAAGGAACACAGGCCTCTGTCACAGGCTTGGGGTGAAGACCAGAGGGCAGCAGGACACCCCCAAAAGAAAAGAGTCTCAGAGTGAAGATGTACCTATCTATGACGTTGATATTTTTTTGTTTGTTTGTTTTTTGTTGAGATTTCTTTATTTATTATGTATAAACACACCAGAAGAGGGCACCAGATCTTATTACAGATGGTTGTGAGCAGCCATGTGGTTGCCTGGAATTGAACTCAGGACCTCTGGAAGAGCAGCCAGTGCTCTTAACCTCTGAGCCATCTCTGCAGCCCCCTGACATTTTAAGGTGCCTCAGTCCTTCTCCAAGGCTAGTACTCGGCCCCTTAGACACCTTGGATAGTTAGACCTCTCGAGTGCTCAAGACCCAGTGGCCTTGCTGAGCTCTCTGCTCTTACGGTCTTCAGAGAAGAGACTCTGTTGTTGGACTTTAGCTGCCTTGTGAGATCCAGGGTCAAACTCGGGTGGTCAAACCTGCACACAAGTATTTCTGAGGGAGACAGGGATGGAGAGTGGGAGGGAACAAGGGAGGGTAAGGGAAGACAGAGGCAGAGAGGGAAGAGAAGCAAGCAGAAAATACTGACGAAATGGCCTCTTCGCGGTTCTCGCCCCAGGAGAAGCAGTGCCCAAACTGGGAATCGGCGAACTCATGTAAGCCTCCGGCAGCAGCTACGCTGAAGTAACCCCACACATTCTTGTTGCTGCGGAAGTTCAGCTCCTGGACAGTCCCTGAGCTTGGCTTAAAACCCTAGAGCCCAGACATTTTAAAAAGGAGAGAGATAGACAGACAGATATTGTTACTCCAAGTGCATTATTTCTTCATTATATTCAGTTCTGGGAAAGCCCAGGAAAGTCTACCATATGCAAAATTTCAGGGACATCGAGTTATGACAGCTCCTGAAACAGCGGTAGGTGTGTCTGTCTGGGGACTTGTATAACAGTAGGCGGGGCATCAACAAACACAGAACTAGCACCCAGATGTGGGCTTGTCTATCTATGGGCAGGACATCAACAGACAACTCTGGCAACAGCTGTGGGCAGGTTTATCTGTCGGCACATCTGTCTGTGGATGTGTCTATCTGTGAGTCTGTCAAGGTGAGTGCTTGGTTAAGGAGATAACCCAGTCCATAAATAGCACAGGCTTTGCAAGCAGGAAGGCCTGGGTTTGATCCCCAGAACTCACATAAAAAAAGTGTCATGCACACATGATTTCAGCATGGACAGGGCAGAGACAGGCAGATCCCTGGGGCTCACTGGCCAGCTCAACCTAGCCTTTAGCATACTCAGGAACTGCCAGCCAGTGAGAGACCATGTCTTAAAAAACAAGGTGGGTGGCCCCTGAGGAATGATGCCAGAGTCTGCCCTCTGGCCTCCATATGCATGTGCATACACCCAGGAGTATAAAAGAGCCAGGCATATTGGTACATGCCTGTATCCCAACACTTGGGAGGTAGCATTGGAAGATCAAGAATTTAAGATCACCTTGACTACATCGTCAACTAGACATCCTGGACTACATGAAAACCTTTCTCAACAACATCTTTTAAGAAAATGTTAACAGAGTCAGGGTTGGGAGATCTCAATGTGAAAGAGTTGAACGTGTGATGGCTGTAGCTGGCAGAAGGTACACTCAGCTTGTATGCATCGGACATTTTTAATGATAAAAACTTAGGTAAGGGTCTGGAGAGGAGGTTCAGTAGTTAGAAGCCCTGGCTACTCCTAACTCCCCAGATCCCCAGACTCGACAGATAGAAGGAAAGTTTCCCATTTATCTCCACATGCTCACTGTGCTTCCCGTGCATACAAACAATAAATAAATATTAAGATCTTTTTTAAAGGGAAGATGTGGTGATAGGGATGTGGCCAAACATCCCACCCTGCTGTCTACCACATCTGGGATTTGGTTTGTAGCCAAAGACCCAAAGAAGAAAAATGGGAACCCATCCAAGGTTCCTCAAATGCAGTGATGGATATTTACACAAATAGAAACATCGCATGACACCCCATTACTGTGCCCAGTTATCTTTGAAGCTAGGCATGGTGGCACATGTCTTTAATCTCAGCATTTGGGAGGCAGAGGCAGGCAGATCTCTGTGAGTTCAAAGTCAGCCTGGTCTACAGGATAGCCAAGGCTATACAGAGAAACTCTGTCTCAAAAAATTAAATAAAAATTTTAAAAAGTAAAGGAAAACACAACAAAAAAAAACCCGGAGGAGACCAGTGAGTCCCAGAAGAGTGGGCAGTCAGGAGATGTGTAAGCAGTGATGCCAGCCAATTGTTTCTCAAGACCTCAATAAGAACTAGCTACAGGTGACCTTCCACAGGCTCCCTAAAAGACTAGACCACAGCAAAAAGCACACAGAGCCAGAAATCTAAGAACCTGGGCTCTGAATCTGGCTTCACATGCCAAAGATGGAAATGATGCGGAGTCAGGAGTGGGCATTGCTAGCCCCAGCAGTCTGTAATATGACCATCAGCACCGCAAGGTCATGTGACTGAGGAGCTCTGTGAGGATTTTCCTGAAACCTGGCACACACTATGCATCCAACAAGCCCAATGCCATGACACACTCAGTTTCTTATGTACACACTGAGAAGCCTGGGTGCTGGTGCCCTCCCAGCCTTCTCTGGGAGTTTGCAGTTAATGGAAACACACAGGCCCCACACTTGCCTCATCCGGGTTTTCACTGGTGATCCTGGCCGCAATGACGTGACCTCGAGCAATGGGAGGATTCAGAGGGGTCTCAAAAGAAATGGGGGTCACCCCCCATGGGGATTCTCCATACAGAAGCCGTATGTCCTTCAGCCGGTGCAGGGGCACGCCCATGGCGATCTAAAAGGAAAAACCCATCCCACAGGTCAGTGTGCTAGGATCCTGGCCTTGAAACATGGATATGAGGAAGAAAGAGGCTCAGTCAATGATTTCAGATATACTGAGCCCATCACATCTAGACAGTGCTGAGTACAGGCTAGTAGAAGAGAGAAAAAAGAAATTGCCTGGGAGCATACACTTGAAATTCAGGACACGGGAAGCTGAGGCTAGAAGATGCAGGTCCAGGCCACACTAGAGAGGTCAATAGGCCTGGGGGGGGGGGGGGGGCTACAAGGCGAAACTTAATCTATCACAGAGCAAACCCTAAGGCTGTGTGTGTATCATCATGCCAGGAGCAGATCTGTGCTCATCAGAGGCCAGCAGACTCTTGGAGCTACAGAGAGAAGCCATGGGACTCCATGAAGGCTCCGGGAAAAGCGAGCACAAGAAAGCAAAGGCTGCGGGGCATGTCGGAGCATCCACTTAAGCACTCCATGGAATTCAGCATCTCAAGAGGCTGCCACCATGTTCTGCAAAAATATCTAGTGTGAATGGAAACAGGAAGAATCAAATGTAAACTGAGGGACATTAGGCCTGAACCCTTAAAAGCACTGATGTTGGGCCAATGAGATGGCTCAGCAAATAAAGGTGACTGCTGCCAAGCCTGACAACCTGAGTTCAATGCTCAGGACCCACCTGGTGGAAGAATAGAGCCTGCAGAACATCCTCTGCCATGGCATGCTCACATTCACACACATAAAAAAATCAACCAATCAGTGAGGCCCTGGGTCCCATGACCAGCACCCCCACCCCCCAGAAAGCATGAAAAGGAAAAGACTGAGCAGTGGTTCCAGACGTAAGAACACACACAATGAAAGGGAACGTGCATCTGGGCTGATCAGGATTCGCAAAAACAAAAACTGTCATAAATAAATAAATATATGTATACACACACACACACACACACACATACGGAAGGAGGGGATCCCTTAAGGTCATTGATTTTAAAAATTGTAAGAACTCAGGGCTGGAGAGATGGCTCAGAAGTTAAGAGCACCGACTGCTCTCCCAGAGGACCTGGGTTCAATTCCCAGCACCCACATGGCAGCTCACAACTGTCTACATAACTCCAGTTCCAGAGGATCTGACACTTTCATACCAATGCACATAAGATAAAGTTAAATAAATTATTTAAAAAATAATAATATGAAAAAATGCAAGAACTGTCATTAGCAAAGCAGTCCTTAGCTGTGGGTCACATGTTCTCAGAGGTTATGTGATATACATCACATCAATGATTTACCCATCATGCCCCAGCAGTTTGTCTTAAGAGTGTCTTCCCAAACCCCTGTCCAGGACAAGCTGGCCCTGTGAAAAGTGAACAGAAAACAGAAAAACAGCCAGGTCCAAGAGTGAGGTCACCACATCCTTGGGAACAGAAGGAAAGTAAAGAAAGGTAGTAAAAACCAACGTCCTTGAGGTCGGTCATTACCAGCCACCAAAGCAAGAGCCTCTGCTACCGTTCACACTGGGGCAGGAACAGTTGGCTCAGCTGGGAAATGATGCTCTGCCTGAGTCCTGCCTGATGTCACAGGTGACCGATCTAACATGCTCCCATCACCCTGCCGCTTCCTGCTTTGTGGATCATTCTCCCTATGAAACAGTGTGACTCGGAAGAAAATCTTCTTTGTATATAAAAAGCTGGGGGAGCACCCGGCCACGGCTTGGGGACCTGTCCTCCGGTTCTCACCTGTAACTGTGCTGCGGGCAGATTGACATCTGCGATCATTTCGGTGCACGGATGTTCCACTTGTAATCGAGGGTTCAGCTCCAGAAAATGGAAGCTGCCATCCTGGCTGTAAAGGTACTCCACTGTCCCAGCACTCACGTAACCCACGGTCTTGGCCAAGAGGACAGCACACTGCAGAGACAGAGAAGCAAAGGCTTCCAGCAGCTCTCGGGTCATTATGAGTGGAAACACCATCCCCTCCCCAGCATACTCTGGGAAGCTGCCACATGGGAGTTCTCAGTGACCAGTAACCAACACATTTGTGGGAGGCTGAGACGCCCCCGCCCCATGGGCGCTCTACCACACCCACACCTGCCAGCTATCATCAATGTAGCCAATTTCTTCTGAGCTGCCCCAAGCCCAGCTTTGCCAAAGGCACCTGTTCCATGAACTCAAACACAGCTGGAGCAGCAGTGGTGGCCGGTGCCTCCTCGATAATCTTCTGGTGCCGCCTCTGGATGGAACAGTCTCGTCCAAACAATGACACGGCATTGCCATACTGATCTGCCAAGACCTGCACCTCCAGATGCCGTGCATTCTGGGCCAGCTTCATGAGAAATATAGGCGAGCCCGGGATCTCACTCTGTACCTGTGAAACACATGTGATAGCTGATCGTGGGATAATCCAGCTCTAGAAGCTTCTGAAAGTTCTCAGAGGGGAACATTAAATAATAGCAATGAGTATGGGTAGGGCTCCTCCTGGCCTCTACTCATCCCTAACTTTCATTTTTCTTTCAACAGACACATGCTATACTTTCTCATTGTTTTTAAGTCAAATACTGTTGAAAGGGTAACATTTCCCAACAATTCTACATCCTAAAGTGCTAAGTGGAACAGGGTGGTCCATGCCTGTAACCTCAGCATCCAAGAGGCTAAAATAGGAAGGCTGTCAAAAGTTTTGGGCCAGCCTACATGAGGAATTCAAGACTAGCTTCAGCTACACAGCAGAACACAAGGCAAACAACAAAAATCCACTCACTGAGTTTAGTGTTCTGGGGGTGTAGCATACAGCATGGTATAGATAAGTAATGTATCATACACTTGAAATTTGCTCAATCAAGTCTCAAGCATTCTTCCCAAACACACATAAGCATGTGAGGTGCTGGATCTGTGAACTAATGGTCCATAAGAATCACCCCAGCAAATACACGTGGTTCAGAACATCACAAGGAACAGTTTATCGCATGCAACTTTAACTGTCAGATAGTAATCCACAGAGTGTAGCTTCTGCACATAAAATAAGACATAGAATAATTCTTTAGATAAAAGAATTCACTCCACATTCACTTCTGGGCTGTGGGAACCCAAGCCACAGGGGACATGGGTGAAGAGCAGATGGGAACCATCCCCACTGCTGCTCAAAGTTTCTAGAAGTTCTTCCTGAGGCTGCTCACCCAGCAGACACAGTGAATCCAGTCAGATATGGCACTCACATGCTGAGAACATGACCACAGGAAACTCCGGCTAGCAAGTTCGCAAAGTGTATCTGTCAGGACATGCATGTACAGGCTTAACTCAGTTCTCCAGAGGGACTTTGTTGTTTGAGACAGAGTCTCACTGTTGCTCTAACTAGCCTTAGACTTACTATGTAGACCAGGCTAGTCCTTCACTCACAGAGATGCACCCACCTCTGCCTCCTGATTAAAGTGTGCACCATCACACTGCCTCTTCAAAGGTCTCTACTAAGGAAATAATTCAGAAGAAAAAAAAGAAGCAAGGTATTGTTTATATTGAATGCTACGGCATGATGTGTGTGTGAGTGTGGGTGGGTATGAGTGTGTGTGAGTGTGCATATAGGTGGGTGTATGGGGATGTGAGTGGATATGAGTGTAGGTGTGTATGAGTGTGTGTGAGTGTGTGTAGGTGGGTGGACAAGGGTGGATGAATGTGGGAATGTATGGGCAGGTAGATGTGTCTGTAGGGCTGGGGGTAAAGTCAGGATTTTCATGCATGCTAGGCAAATGCTGTGCCATGAGTTACACTCTTTGATCCTTGATACATCAGAATGTGGTTTTCCCTCCAAGGCTAATGTTGGAGCTTAAGCCCCATGTAAGAAAATGAAAGGGTAGAAAGGAAACCTAATACAACTGTGGTGTCTGGAGCCTTTTGAAGGTGATTAGAAATGTCTAAGGTCATTAGGACTGAGCCTAAGACTGAATCCTGGTGGCTTTGTAAGAGACCAGAAGACACACACGCCACACATACATACCACACATGCCACACATGCCCATGTGGTTTCTTGAACCACTCTGGTACTCTGCCAGCAAGAAGGATGTTGCTGTCAGGCATGGTGGCATGACACATACCTTTAATCCCAGCCCTCGGGAGGCAGAAGCAGACAGATCTCTGAGTTTGAGGCCAGCCTAGTCTATAGAGTGAGTTCCAGGACAGCCAGGACTACACAAAAGAAATTTGCCTCGAAAAGCCAAAACATAAACACACACAAACAATTTGTTACAGGCCTGCAGCCTGGCAGCGTAAGACTCACTGTGTGAGTGATGTGATACCACTGTTCATACGCTCTGATGAAAGACGGTATTAATAGAGGGGAGCCAGCTACAAGCAAACACAGAAGCCATGCCCCCACGGACACTGAACATCCAGACACTTAAAACAAAAACCCCAAACTGTAATATTTACAAAAGACCCTGTACAAATAAGTGACCATTTTGGAAACAGCCTAAGACAAGACTCCACTTGTCTGAAGAAATGCTGCGAAGGCCAGAAGGAGCCATGGGTCTCTGTGAGCAATGATGTGCACATCTGCTTCAAAATACCACACAATGGGTGTGTGCCTCAGCGGCAGAGAGTTTGCTAGAAGGTGTGAGCTCTTGAGTCTTACTCTAGTACTGAGAGAGAGAGGGAGAGAGAGAGAGCACACGAGCACCCTGGGGAGATGGCTCAGTGGTATGGAGAACTGAGTTCAAATTCTCAGAACCTAAATACATAGTAGCGTTTCTGTGATCCCAGCATCTATAGAGACAGGAAGTGGTGACAGGAGGCGGTGACAAGAGTACCCATGGAAACTCATGAGTTAATTAACCTAGAGTGTGCTGCGCAAAACCCACAAAAACCTGTCTCAAATATGTGGAAGAATAACAACCAGGGTGTCCTCTGACCTCCTGCAACCCTGACACCCACATGCTCACACTCACTCACATGCTCACACTCACTCACATGCTCACACTCACTCACCACTCACACTCATTCACCGCTCACACTCCTCACTCACCGCTCACACTCACTCACATGCTCACACTCACTCACATGCTCACACTCACTCACCGCTCACACTCACCCACCGCTCACACTCCTCACTCACCGCTCACACTCACTCACATGCTCACACTCACTCACCACTCACACTCACTCACATGCTCACACTCACTCACCGCTCACACTCACTCACCGCTCACACTCACTCACCGCTCACACTTATACACAACACTAAAAAAAAACCTAAACAAACAACAAACACCAGCCGTATAGACCCAACTCCTGCAAATGTCATCTCGATGAAAGGCAGTATTGCTGTTCCAAACAATCAGCCCACAAAGGACTAAAGTGGAGTGGGGGCGGGGAGTTGAGGGTACAGGTCAGAGCACACACTTGTCTGAAGAGCATTGGGAAGTCCTCTGCACTCTCAGCCTTGCGGATGCCTTTCCCTCCGCCACCTTCGGAAGCTTTGATCATCAGTGGGAATCCAACTTTTTTTGCTGCCTGATGGAAAAGGACAAACAAACCCCTTTAAAGGTGGGACAAGTCCAATGTCAAGATGGAGGGAAGGTTGAGTCTCGCTGGCCCCGGCTAGCATGCCAGTCCCGAACACTGCAGCTACCTCCAAGCCTTCATCCACATCTTTCACACAGCCGCGTTGGTACACGTCTTCTGGAACACTGATGCATTTCCCTTGCTCCCGGCTTTCCTCTGTCCACTCCACTGTGAGGCCTGAAGGGGACGAAGAGTTGTGTGTGTTGGGTACAGCAGGAACACAGCCCAACAGCCACACCCACATCACTCAGAACCCTGAAAGGGAATCGGAGTTGAAAAAACATACAGGGCTAGGGAGCATCCAATGGTCACCAGCGCTTGCTGATCTTCTGGAAGACCCCAGTTCCCAAGCACCCAAGTCAGGCACTCACAGAAGCCTCTAACTCCAGCTCCCAAGGGTCTGGAGGCCTTTTCTGGCCTCTGAAGACACAGCATACACATGATACAAACACACACACCACACACATGCACACACACACATTCATGTATATACACACATGCATACATATACACCATTCATACACCACACACACACCATACACTCATACACACACAAATAATAAATTTTAAGATCTTTAAAAAGAAACACACAGAGCAATATGAATCTGAATCTAGAAAGAATTTCATCTTCCCTAGGGAGTCACACCCCTTCTCAGGGACACTGCTTTCCAAAACCATGCAAAGATTTAACAAATAAATTTTCCAAACTGGAAAAGTTTCAGTCTTTAGAGGAAAAACAATGTCTCACTAAATAGCAGAACCTTGACACTTTTCTCCTTTTGATTTTTAATCTGCCCTAGAAGCTATACCTTGAGGGTTTTATTTAAAAATGATTAAAACCACGTATATTCAACTGTAGAATTATTAAAGCTCCACTTTCTTTTGACTGTTTTTAAATTACAAAACAAATTAAGAAGTGGCCTGAGTTGTAAAACTGCAGTACATGAAGTAAATCACAGAATATGCACACGATCAAATCCAGCACGGGCTCCAGGGATGGGGCACATGCCTGTGACCCTGGCGACCCCTGAAGCTGAAGCAGGAGAATAGCCTGAGAAGCCCAGAGACTGTCTCAAAACCAAGCAAAGGGTCAGGAAGTAGCTCAGGAAGGAGTGTGCCACATACATGCAAGGCCCTAGGTTTCATTCCTGAGACCACAGATAGTACAAGAGTAACAAACCGCACATGAGCATTTAAACAGCATGAAGTCTATTTACTGGAACAGGAAGATGGCCATTATTGCAAAAGAAATTACCAAGTAATTGACCTCTTTTTATAATTTTTAATTTTATTTACTATTAGTTTGTGTGTATATGGGTGACTGTGTATGCCTGATGTTTGTGTGTCTGTGTGCTATGTGATGTGTGTCTTGTGTCTCTGTATGTATGTGATATATGTGTGCATCTCTGATGCGTACACATGGGTGCATGTCTGTGTCTATGCATGTATGTTATTTGAGTGTGTGTATGTCTGTATGTATGTGATGTGTGTGCATGTTTTTGTCTCTCTCTGTGTGTGAATATGTGTATGTCTGTGTGTATCTAAGTGAATGTGTATGCATTCTATGTACGTGTGTGTGTTAGTATGTGTGTATGTATGTGTGTTAGTGTGTGTATGTGTGTTAGTGTGTGTGTATGTGTATATGTATGTATGTTAGAGTGTGTGTTGGTGTGTGTATGTATGTGTGTTAGTGTGTGTGTGTTAGTGTGTGTGTATGTATGTGTGTTAGTGTGTGTGTGTGTTAGTGTGTGTATATGTATGTGTGTTAGTGTGGGGGTGCTTTTGAGCCAGAGTCTCACACCATAGCATCGACTGGCCTGAAACTGTGCAGCCCCCACTGTCAAGTGCTAGGATGACAGACATGAGCCACAACTGCTTCACACACAGTTCACATTTTCTAAGTCCACGACAATGAAGTCACATTCTTATCACAAATTTTTCAGCAAAAGGACTTTGTAAAGCACATTCCCATCACCCCAAAAAGCTCCTTTACCGCTTCCACTCCAGGGTAGGGTTGGGATCTGCAATGTCTGAGCTACGATAGTGGAGGCGATCTTATCTCCAAGGGCCCACATGGCCTCACTGGGGGGACCTGTAGGGTCAGGAAAAGAGAGCAGGATGAGTCAGCCACTGACATGCAGAGCCAATGCCAACCCAGAGCACGGTAGTAGGGCCAGGGAGATGGAGGGAAGTCCTCAGGTCCACTCTCCCTCACTCAGGGGCCTCCGCTATAGTGCAGGTCAGCTTCCAGCATCTAGACCACGACCTGCTCCAAGAGACACTGAGCTATAGCAGATGTAAGACTCACTTTGGGCGGAACCAAAAACCTGCAGGAAGGAAGCAAACATGGGCTCAAAGAGCCAGACTGTGGCACAGGGAGCACCCCCTGTGACAGACAGACAAGCTCTCAGCCTGTGCGACCAGCTTCCCTCATGATGCTCTTTATCTTTGGTGGGACACTCAGCTCTGTTCCACTCTGAATGCAGCAAGGAGTATTCAAGGACCATGGACAGGAAAGATTTTTAATTACATCTGTACTGAATTTGCACAGACTTTCTTTCTTGTCTTGATTACCTAATTAAAATTATGGAACCCAGCATGGTCACTAAACCAGGTTATAAGAAACCTAGAGATGACTCAAACATGAAGAACATATGCAAAGGCCAAGCCTTTTCGTAGAGGGGCACCGATGTCTGTGAGTGCCCCAAGAACCCAAACCCTGAGGCTATCGATCGGGACTGCCTGTGTACATACAGAGCTGATCAACACATCCACAAATTCAAAACCCACAGATGCCGCCAAACAAACAATTGCTTTACCTAGCAAAAAGTGAGGGGCTTGGGTCCTGCAAAAAGCAGTCCAGAGACATGGCCCTCTCAGAAATGTGAGCCCTGGGCCAGCTGGCTGGTTCCGTAACACCAACGGAAACACTAGCAGAGGGCATTGCTGGCCACAGCATCACTCCACATAGCCTGCCCTACTCACTCACTGCCTCCCACCCCTGCCCTTCACTGGGAAACAAACTGATCTCCACTTTGAAGAGCACAAAAAAGAGACCCAGACGGGCACCATCCAGCCCCCACACATCTGACAAAGGGTACACTCTACCTAGGAAAGCAATCTCATGCTTGCACAGCAGCTCTGGAAGTTTGGGGTTTTCCGAAGCATGGCCCCAGCCAGCCCACACAGCCTGCAAACAGAGAAGAGTAAACAAAGATCCTCCCAGACCCCTCCCTGCCATCACACCCAACACTCTGCTGTGTCCCATCGGGCTATCGTGAACTGTAAAATGGGGCATCACCATCTCCACCCCCTGTGGCCACCTCTGGGAGCTGCAAACCATCACCTGCACAGGGATTCTCTTAGCGATGTCTATGATCAGCTCCACATTGGCATAGTTGTTGTTATTGGGCCCTCCCGGGACAGGAACATACTGATCCGCCATTTTGATGTACTCTGCAATTAAGCCGGAGAGAGAGGAAAGACCCAGGGACAGGCAAGTCATACACAGAAGAGTGAGTGTGACACATTCTTCCCATGAGGAAGCAACGTGAATGGCAACAATGGATGATAATGTGCACAAAATGGAAGAAAATAAAGAATTTTAGTTATAAGACAATACGCTGCATAATAGAATAAAAAAGGACAGGTCGGGATGGGTGTTATTCCTACTTAAGGTTTGTCTTAATATTCCACCATTAAATATCCTATTTGTTTGTTTGAACGCTGGGTCTTTTGCAGCCCAGGCTAGCTTCAAACTCTATGAAGCTGAGAATGAACATCTGATCTTCTTGTCTCCACTCGCAAGCACTAGAATTATGGGAATATGCCACCATGCCTAGGGCTTCACACATGCCAGGCAAGTACTCTAAACACACAGTACTTCTTATTGTGTGTAAAAGTGCATAAACATAGCTGGACAGTGGTGGTGCACACCTTTAATCCCAGTACTTGGGAGGCACAGGTAGATCTCTGAGTTTGAGGCCAGCCTGGTCTACAGAGTGAGTTCCAGGACAGCCTGGGCCACACAGAGAAACCCTGTCTCAAAAAATGCAAAACCAACAAAAAGGGGGTTACATAAACAGAATTTAGAGCCCTAACCACAGGCTAGCAATATTGAATCTATGCCAATTCCTAGGGACACCTCAAAAACCTTCAGAACACGCATGGTTTGAGGAAGAACATCTAGACAAACAGTTATGGGGGTGGAAGGGTTATGGGAATGAGGCAGAAGATGCCATAATGATGCTTAATATGGCATATGGTAATTGAAATATAAAAAAAATAGACGGTACACCATAAGGCTGATTTTTAACACACATGCTCATACACACACATGCATGCACATATACATGCAAAAAAAAAAAAAACAAAACAAATAGGCATGAGCTAGTGAGCCAGGTAGTGGTGGTGGATGCCTTTAATCCCAGTATTCCATAGGCAGAAGCAGTCAGATCTCCAAATTTGAGGCCAGCCAGGTTTACAGAGTGAGCTTCAGTACAGCCAAGGCTACACAGAGAAACCCTGTCTCAAAACAAAAAACCAATCTAGTGAAAGAAAGCCTATCGCTCTGGGGCCCATTCAAGCAGGGTATGGGGGGGAGGAGCAGACAGAGATGGTCACAGCATGGGGCTGAGGCATCAAGTTAAGGTACCTGCATTGGCCTTAAGGTCCTCAGGGGTCACCATGACCACAAACCGAATGGCACGTTCATTACGGAACATCTCATAGGCCCAGCGGCGGATGGACCGCATACACTTGACCGCAGCAATGCCGTTGTTGGCGATCAGCACCTGATGGAGACACCAGGCCAGGGAAGAGCCAAGGCTGTAGTGCCCCGATGCGGGAAAGGAACATAGTCCCACACAGCACTGGTGCTCATATGCAAGGATGACAGAGGGTGAATGAGCAGGAGATCTGACTTGAACAGCAACAGTGCCCTGGGTGACTCTATTGTCATTCCCTCTGGCATTGCTTGTGTGTTCAGTACCTACCAAGCTACAGTGTTGTGTATTTCACCTGCTCTGCTTCATTACACCCTCATGAGAGCCCTTTAAGGAAGTTTCCTCATTGTCCTATCTGGAAACTAAAAAAACATGGAAACTCAGAGTAGTTAAGACACTACCTCAGGGTCACACAGCCAGAGGTGTCAAAGCTCCGGCTCAAATTCAGATCTCTCAAACTTAAAGTTTTAGTTTTTTTTAAATGGTCATTCCAGCACTCAGGAAGCAGAGATAGGAGGATCGCTGTGAGTTCAAGGCTAATCTGGTCTACGGAGCAAATTCCAGGCTAGTCAAGAATACATAGAGTAATCCTGTCTCAGTAAATAAATCATATATATATGGGAGTCTGGGGGCCAGCCTGGCTAGGTAAGTGTAGCTCTCACCCCCTTGTGAAAGATGCCTCTTTTTGCAACAGATGGAGACTATTACACACATCCACAGCCAATCAATGTGCAGATGACAAGTCCAATTGACATGTATGCAATCGAACCCCTACATCTAAAGCTCAGGACACAGCTAGGAAGAGCAGGAGGTCCAGAATGCCTGCTATGAAATAGGGATGGAGGGATCTGTAAGGCTCTGCCCCTAGATGAAGAGCTTCAGGTGGCCAATTGCTGCTGAGAGTGAGAGTCAGTGTTCTCCAGGAGTGAGCGCCTTATGTCAGCCAGTTCCTAGTGGTCACTCAGGGAACCTGCACATGTGAGCAAACTAAATGGACTCATCAGAATGTGTGTGTGTGTAAAACAATAATAATTAAAGAAGAGGTCATGAACTTTGGGGGAGTACAAGGAGAGTTGGAGGCAGGAATGTGGTGAGGAAGCAGTGCTATGTGGTGTGATCTTGAAAAAACAATCTTTAACAATAACCACACACACACATGCAATATATATGCAGCAATAGCTCAAGAGTAGAACATTTACCTAACATAAAGTTTGATCCTCCAGCACTAAAGAAAGACAATTAATTAATTAGAATTTCTCAGGCCTGGAGAGGTGGCTCAGGGGTTAAGAGCACTGGCTGCTCTTTCAGAGGACCCAGGTTCAAGTCTTTGCAACCACAACCAGTTTCCCAGGATCCACTGCTCTCTACTAGCCTCTGAGCAAACTGCATGCACATGGGCATATAAACCTATGCGGGCAAAACTCACACACATAAAATAAAAATACATAAATCCTTTGGGCCAAGCATAATTCACACACCTTTAATCCCAGCATCCCAGCACTCAGGAAGCAGAGGCAGAGAGACCTCTGTGAGTTTGAGGCCAGCCTGCTGGTCTACATAGAGTTCCAGGATAGCCAGAGGACAACACAAAAGGACCTTGTCTCAAAAAAAAAAAAAAAAAAAAAAGAGTCTAGGCATATGCTCTAATCCCAATGGTCTAGAAGCTGAAGGATACCTAAACTCAAGCTCTGGCTCACAGAGCCATTCCATCCTGTGTTCTTTTCCACTGCTAGAGTCCTGGCTGTGCTGCTGAGGGCCAGCCTCTTCAGAGGTTTGGGATGAAACTGCATCTGTTTTACAGATGGGAAAACTCAGGCCCAGTAAACTCACACCTGTGATTTGCCTGAAGCTTTGGCCAAGGCTCCTAACTCGGCTGCACAGCCCACTAACCCTGTGGGAAACGTCACTGGGGAAGGAGTGAGGACACCCTAGCTGTGGCTTTCTCGTTGCTGAAGCAATGCTTGGTCCAGAGGGAAGGGCTGGGGATGCTAGGAGAGGGCACATTCTGGGAGCCCCATGGAGGAGGGGTCAGCTTTCAACTCTCAACCCCAGAAGACTCCAATGCACCTCCAGCACTGACAGCAAGCCAAGACCAGCTCCTAAATCTGAGAATGAAAGATCTTTGGGCGAAGGATACCTGAGGCTAGCTGTAACACTCTGAGAATGCCACACCAGTCCACAGTGGGACCACCTGAGGCTAGACGTGACACTCTGATCCAGCCCATAGTGGGACTGACTGTGCAATAGGCTCCCAGTGAGTCCCAAAGGCAGTGTCTAGAAGTGAGGGACAGAGGGTATACATGAGTGAACAGCACTGCCAAGCATGCTCAGAGCCCATGACCAATCCTGCACAGATCAGGTACCACAGAAAACATTTAGGAAGTGGAGGTGGGATGATTGGAAGTTCAAGTTCAACCTTGGGTTTGAAGCCAACCTGGGATACACAAAGCCCTGTCTTTAAAAAAAAAAAAAAAAAAAAAAAAAAAAGCAATTTCTAGATCTTTCCCCAAAATCTCTAAGTTAGAGTGTTTGGAGCAAGATGGAGGAACCAGCAAGCCAGGGTCAGCTACTTCTTGGTACTTCACCCTTGTTATTTGTACAGTGATGAACCTCAGCTCCGCTTACTAAGCTATGACTTAGGACAGCTGGCGTCTGATGTGGGATGTCTTTCTGTACTCTGTGAATATGCTTATTACCATTGGTTAATAAAGAAACTTTAAGGGAGCTTAGAGGCAGGAAATCCAAGCAGAGATAAAGGAAAAGGAGGGTGGAGTCGGGGAGACATGAGCCACGTGGCAATACAATAAATTAACATAAATATGGTGAGTTAAATTGTAAGAGCTAGTTTGTAATAAGCTTGAGCTATAGGCCAAACCGTTTGTAATTAACATAGGCCTCTGAATAATTATTTTATAAGGACTGCAGGACCACGGGTGGAAGAGAGTTTGTCTGGACCAAGGGCCCAGATGGGACAGAAAACTTCTGGGTAAAGGTGTCCCAGCTCTGGACCCCAGCTTGTCATGGATAGAGCAGGATCTACTTTGTGAGTAGGAGACACCACCATGGCAACACTAGCTTGAAGGGATGGGGGCAAGGCTGTGGTTCTTCTAATCTTTCCTCCACCAGCCCAAGAAGCAGCCACACTCTCCCAAAGCACCCAGAAGCCTCCTAACCAAGCCCAGGGCCTCAGTCTCCCCTTCTGAGGAATGGGGTAATGCACCCATGCTTGGGGAAGGGATGAAAAGTTCTCAAAGTCAAGCACTCAGTACCCAAGCAAGAGTCCTAAGTGGTGGCTTACATTCCCTCTGAAGTGGGGCCAAAGGCCTTAAGCGGGGCCCACCCCTCACCAGCACATAGGGCTCATGTGTACCTTCTCAATGACCCTATTGCCTCCAAAGCGGGTGACAAACTCAGCAGGAGATGCTACAGTAAAATCTCTGTGCAGGTCTAGTTTCTTGTGTTCACGGCCTCTCTTCACGAGGTGGAGTCCAGACATGCTGGGCCTGTGAGGAGAGAAGATGGGAGCCATGAGGGAGCAAGCCTGGGCCTCCAGGGCAGAGCTGGGGCCTGGTACTATAAGGGCAAAACCAGGGGCCAGACAGTGTGTGTGCACACACCCGGCACACACACACATCCTACCCATACACACACACACACACCAAGTAAATACACACAATTAAAACATAAAGCATATCACAATATAGTGGAGGCCCCTGCCTCACTCCTCTGTAACCCCCAGAAAAGGAAATTGATATTGACTCTGGCATTTCACATTTATGTTTAAATGGGCTTGGGAGAACCAAACTCAGGTCCCCCAGTTTGCAATACTGACTGAGATGTCCCCAACCCAAATATCTCCTCCTTAGAGCACCCTATTCCTTAATACACGATGGCCTGCTGACCCCAGCAAAGACAGCAGTGGCCCCTGCTTCATGCACTCCTCTCCTGAAGGACGTCTATTGTTTCCAAAGCCAGAGCTGGTCCACTGTACTTTGAAGAGCTCAGGTTTCTTACCTGGGATATGGGGACAATAACACACACCTCATTCAATAGGACTGCAGATTTACCTAAGATTAAGCGAGGCTGTCCAGATCATCGGTAGAGCAAAGCGACATGTGGTGCACAGTGAATTTATAACCACACCAGAAAAATCAGGGTCCCCTCTGCTCCTTAACCATAAGGAGCAAGAAACCATTCACTGAGCCTAATCCATGAAGCTGCCATCTCAACTCTATTCCCTGACAGGCTGGCATCATCCTACCTCAGAAAGCCTGACCTCTCCGACCCTCAGACACACAAACCTTTGACCTCCTGTGATTTGATGACATAACAAATAAGAAAACTCCATTTGAGGCATGGTGTCATTTTGATTTTAGACGGTGACAGAATCCCTTCATGAGGCAGGCCATGAGCCTATCCCTGAAGACCATCAAGGAAGCATGCAAGGTTGCAGGGGTGGTCATGTTCCAGGCCCATCTCCAGGCACAGGGTTATTTTGGTTCTTTTTTGACCATGCTGGAGGCCAACCAAGTTGGTCCAGACAGACGACATTCCCCTGACACTGGAGCCAACTGGAGGAGAAACTTCCTAAGTGCTAACCTCCCAGCCCAACATTAAGCCCTGACCTTACACAGAAGGACAAGGGTGAGGGCCAAAATGTTCCACAGTGGCTTTGGAAATGGCTTCAAGTAGCAATCAATCAACAACAGAGGTGCCAGCTGAGCACCAGCCCCAGTCAGCTGCTGGGGTACAGGCAGCAGCATCCTGGGAGGAAATCAATGTTGTCAAGGGCGTACAATGGCCTGGACCTTCTCACTGACTACTTCTTACCGCTCTGTGTATGAGGGGTTGTGGTCTGTTCTCAGTAACGAGACAGAGGCTCAAGGAGGCCTTACTTCAAATCACACAGCTGACCATCGGCAGAGCTGGGCAGGCAATCCAACCCTATCTAACCTCAGAATTTAATATCGAGGCAGAAAAGATTGATTAGTACAAAGACAAATACCACAGCATCACTTCTGGAAATAAGAGTGTGGGCCTGGAAGTCCTCAAGCAAGGCATTTCTGCTCCCCAGGAAGATGTGTGATAAGACCTTCTTTGTTGGCACAACTCAGGGAGTATGGAACCTAACGAGTTGACATCAGAGATGTTGCTCAGCCCCGTACAGTGCACAGGACAGACCTGAGCAGCAACAGAGCTCCATCTGGGAAACCTGAGTGGTCTGGCGCCATCCTTCTGGAATCGGCTGCCTACAGCCTGTAGGTCTCTGAGACACCCCTCCAGGACCCTGTGCCTTCTCTCACAGGATGAAATACTTAGAAGATCTGAAGCAGGGTGTGGTGATGTATACCTGAAATCCCAGCACCTGGGAGGCAGAAACAGGAGGATTGTGCATTCAAGGCCAGCCTGAGCTACATGGAAAATATCTGTCTCAGCAAAATAAACAGCAGGTTAAAAGACCACTTGCCACAGCCCTGATGATCTGAGTCGGAGCCTTTCAGCACACAAGATGGAAGGAGAGAACAACTCATGCAAAGTGTCCTGACTCTGCCACAGGTGTGGGTGTGTGCATGCACCAGCATGCCCACATGCACAATGTGTACACACACACACACACACACACACACACACACACACACACACACACACGAGAGAGAGAGAGAGAGAGAGAGAGAGAGAGAGAGACTCTCTCCTCTCTTTCCAATAATTTTTTAAATAAATTAAATAAACACAAAGCATCCAGGGAGGTGATGTGCCACTCCACAGTAGAAACTCTTGCCTACAATGCAGTAGACCTTAGACAGCATCCTAGGGCCAGAGAACAAAGTTTGGAAAAGAATGACCAGGGCACAGTAAAGTAAGCTCATGCCAGGTGTCCTAGGGCCCCAGTGTTCTCCAACATTTAAATCCCTCACCCCTTTGTCTTCACTGGGGGCCAGGTGGGAACCTGAGCACCACATGGTGGGGGAGGGCAGGGCAGCGTCTGCACCTGCTGTCCATAACAGAAGCATAGGGAGAAGGCATGGGGCCAATGGAGACGCTAACTGACAACTCAAAAGTAGGCTCATGTGTGATTTATTTGGGAGATGGGTGGCGGGACCCCCAAAAGAGCAACAGGACCCCCCACACTGAACCGGAGTTCTCTACCTCCCTTCCCAGAGTTATGTCACCCCGTGCAGCCCTAACCCACTCTAACCCATATCTCATCCTCTGAACTCTGACCCTTCTCACAAGCCAAGACAACTGGGTGGCATCTGGGATCTTGCCTGCCTCCTGGCTTCAGGTGGTCCAGATCTACCGTGTGAGATCCCTGATGCTACCGAAACACCTCCAGCTACTGTTCTCCATACAGATGTCAATGCTAGACCAGGCCAGCTCTCAAGGTAGCCTCAATAACTCTAAAAAGGCTATTAGAATGGGCTCTGGTGACAGACGGGAAAAATGACTCAATTCAATGGTGCCTGCTTGGGGTCACCAGGGTGGGTTGCTAACTATTTTTTACCAGTGTGTTGCCCAGGAAACAGCACTGTTATCGACATATGTTCCAAGTTCCTACAAGTTTACCTTTCGGGCTTGGTGTGAAGTAAGCTTGTTTGGGGAATAAATTAAGCAGTTGAATGTGCTTCAGGAGACAGCCACTACACTTCTAACATAGACACCTTTACAGGCCAGGGGAGAATGCATTCCCTGGAGACTGTGTGGCCTGAGTGAGATGTACTCAAGGACGTAGCTGTTTTTTCCAGAGGATATAGATTAGGATAGGGAAGGTGGAGCGGTGTAACCTCCATGCTCCATGAACTACCTGTGCCCTGAGAAGGGGTGGGGCACCCCAGTCCTATGTCCTTCCCTTGATTCTTTGCTTAGACATGGCCAGCTATAGGGCTTCATGGAGTCCCTAAAGGCTTTGTTAGTTGGGCAGGATGAGCTCTTGACACGGTAGAATTTGAGAGCTGTGGAATGGACCCCATGGGCAACAGCTTGGGATCAAATACCTGCTTTTCTCAAACCACGCTCAAGCCTTAGTTTCCTTGTTTAAAATAGGGATGACAGAGCTGTGGTGCACAGACAGGGTCCCAGCGTGCAGATGGCCTTGGATTCTATCCCAGCCCCATAGGGAAGGAAAGAGAAATAAAAAGTCAAAGAAGGCAGAGCCTGGTAGCACAGGCAGAGGAAGGTGAATCTTTGAGTTCGAGGCCAGCCTGATCTACACAGAGAAACCCTGTCTGGGGGGGGGACGACAGAAACTGGAGGTTACAGCACGTGAGATTGGCATGACACCTACAGAGTACTACTCATCCTAGCATGGTAAAAGCACCCACAAATGACAGCAGGTATAACGACCATGTACGGGAATCTAATACGTCTCCTTGTAATGCATATTCGTTCTGTCCACTCTGATCCCAGAGAGCCCTAGACCTTGAATTAGAGCTGCAGTAGATCTTCAGGGAACCTGTTTCTAGACGCAAGGGGCAAGACTGAAACTATGGTTCATCCTGAGCCCCTTAAAACAGACTGGTTCACTTGTTTCTACATAGACTGATAAAGTCTGTCTTATAAATTAACCAGACTAAGAGATTCACAATAACAGACCTGGCAGTAGTGGAGCACACCTTTAATCCCAGCACTCTAGAGGCAGAGGCAGGTGGATCTCTGTGAGTTTGGGGTCAGCCTGATCTACAAAGCAAGTTCTGGGACAGCCAAGGCTACAGAGAAACCCTGTCTCAAAAACAAAACTGCAAAAAAGGGATTTACAATAATATTAACAAATGACTCATTATAACAAGGTACTATAACAAAATTTCCAACAATTCTACCCTCCTGTTTTGGGGCCATTGTTAAAAAAGAAATTAAGGGTTACTTGAGCAGAATCAGTGTGGTAGCATCATGGCCAATGTGGTAACCAAAAGGAGCAGCACTAAATATCTAATGTGCAGGTAGCATATACAGAATGGATACATTGTACAAAAGGATGTTTTGTGTCCCAGATGGGATCTCATATGATTTCATCACACTCCTTGGGTTAGTCAACAACCTAAAACATATGAATTATGTGTGGATTTTTAGCTCAATATTTTTGGACCATTACTGATAGAAGGTGAAACTACAAAGAAGAGAAGGCTATTGAACTGACCAGACATTTGCCTACCCACTGGACCCGGAGTTTCCAGGAGACACAAGTAGTTCTTCCCAAACACAACCCTTTAGATGGAAGCCCTACCACCACATCAACCCAGGAATCAGGTTGTTTTGGTGAAAGCACCACCTTGGCCCCACCCTCCTCTCCCCAGACTCTGCCCCCTCCCATTCCAGACCCCGCCCCTCAGAAAGCCTGCTCGGGTTACCAGACCTGCCTCATGGTCTCTCCTGCCTTTTCCTCGAGTTACCTCAGAGTTGCTTTGCTTTGTTTATTAATTAGTAAGTTAGTAACCTGAACTTACTAATTTGGCTTGACTGGTTTATTGCATCGGCAGAGATTATCCAATAACCAGAAATCCCATACTTAACAACAACTATAACCCTTGTTTGCAGAGGCAAGCTTTACACGCGGGGTGTGCATAGTGGATCCTAATGGACCAGGTAATCTACCCCAAGAAAGTGGCAAAGGAAGAGGTAGTGACTCGGCTATAGGCTATAGGCTATGAATGGCAGTGCTGTATCTACATCACAAAGAAAAGGTACAGTCTATCTACTGCAAAAGTGTACCCATTTACAGGAAAAACTGGACCCAGTGAAAGCATGGTGCACAGAGCAAGGAGTGGCAAGTCAAGTCGCAGCTAGTTGACTCATTATAACGCAGCCTCTGTCCAACTACCTACCTAAAGATCATCTAGCAAATGGTGCCACGGGCTTTCCAGAAACCAGTGAGTATAGCTGTGTGCCAATAAAACTTTATTTGTGTACTCTGACCTTTCTCATAGTCTTCACATAAGTGGTCTTGATTGTTTTCAACTGCTTAAACACATAAGAACCATCGCTCTCAGGCCAGATAAATACAGATAAACCCATAATTTGCTAAGCCCACTTGAAAAAAAGACTAAAAGTGAATTACAGTACAATTTTGTATAGTTAAGTTTTATAAATTAAACATGTGCACTGAAAACCAAGACTTGCCAGGTATCTACTGTTGATCCAAGTAGAATTATATCTTTACTCCTCTTTTTATCCATAATGTTCTAAGTTTGTGCATTTGTTTATTTATGTGTGTTGTTTTTCCGATATAGCCCAAGCTGGCCTCAAACTCAATCCTCCTGCTTCAGAAGTGTGGGAAGTATATACCATCCCCTTGGTGACTATTTTAAAGAGCAGTAAAATGATAGGAGTAAAAAAATTAACAGCCGAGTACGTGGGGCTTTTGCTCTGCTAATCAGAATGCTGAGAACGACCTTAAGTACAAAGCCTGCTTGCTCCCACAAATGTCACTTTCTCAAGGCCAAAGAGACTAAAGGCGGAGGGGTGGGGGGAGGGAGGCTTGACCCAGGGATCAATCTTGAGGCACCTTGTGTGTTGGGCAGCGTTTATCCAAACACCATCACTGACTGGTTTACGAGGCAGGCTCCATCCTATAGTGGCCCAAACTAAACTCTCATCTCTATGGGAGGAAGAAAGGAAAGGCAGGGTGCCCAGGGGCGGACAGACTAGGAGCAATTATTGAAATTGCAGGCTTACTTACTTTCCTGTGCGCTCAGGGAAACAGACTTTGCATTTGGCAGGGCTCATGTTGCCCGGCCCACCCGCCAATCCTAGCCGGATCCCAAGGGGATGCGCAGTTTGCAACCCTTAGTCCCTGGGAGCAGGCCCTGCTCCCAAGGCGCAGAAGTGTCCCCAGGTCGCCATCAGAAGTGGAAGCGTCCTCCTGGAGGGCCTCTGGCCGCAGTCTACGACAGCAGCAACAAGAGGAACGGGGCACCTCGCGGGCCATCCCGAACTGCTCCCTACTCTAGGACGCCCGGAGCTAGGCCCCGCCTGGCCACGCCCCTCCAGAGTCACAGGCCTCCCACCGGGCTACCAGGCTCCACCCATGCCCTATCGCTCTGGCCACGCCCCCAGATCTGTCCCGCCCAGGCCCCGCCTCCCTGTCCCCAGCTGTCTCTGCTTCGGCTCCTGACCTTGAGCTCCACGGGAGAGCTCAAGGATGTCATCTTTCTCCCCAGCGCCCCCACCCCCGAGAGGTGGCGGCCAAGGTTTCACATCTCTCTACACCAAGGGATCCAAGGAAAATCCGCTCCTGTGCCTGTTACAGCCCTGCTAACCCCGCCCCAGTGAGCTTCAACACGTGTCTGAAAGATTTTTAAAGTTACATTTATTTGTTTATGGGCGGAGAACGGACCTCCCTCCGCAAGTGGGAGCCCGTTCTCACCTTCTACTACGTGGGTCCTGGGGATTGAACTGGGGTTACCGGGCTTAGTGGCAAGCATTTTTACCCTTCATCTCGCAGCCACTGGGACCCTATTAAGAATCAACAAAACCGGAGAAAGCATGGGAGCCCTCCCCCCATCCCCACCACACCTTGGCTTCACAACTGAGGAAGGTGTGGGCCAGAGAAGGAAGGCCCTCGTAGGGACTGGACCTTACGTTCTGAAGTACAATCTGAAGCACAGCATAGCAACCCTGAATCCTGAGGACATAGCACAGTGGTAATACCTGATGGGTGCCAGTAGGCACCCCGCACACGTGAAGGAGACCCTTGCCCCAGGTATATGAGTCAGAGGCTCAATGTGGCCTGTGTTAGGCAGTTAAAGAAAAATAAAATAGGTGAGCAAAATTCTCGATTTAGAAGCCCTTCCACCGTGGTTTTAACATCATCTCTTCAAAAAAGAAGAGAAAGAGAGAGGAAGAGAGAGAGAAGAAAAGGAAAGAAGGAAGAAAGGAAGGGAGGGGAGAGAAGGAGGGGAGGGAGGGGAGAGAAGGAGGGGAGGGAGGGGAGAGAAGGAGGGGAGGGAGGGGAGAGGAGGGGAGGGAAGGAAGGGAGGGAGGAAGGAAGGAAATCCGCATTGGGCTGGTTTGTTTTGTTTCTGTACTCAGTAACCAAAAGTCGCCATCCCCTCTCACTGACCCCATTTAAAGCAAGGAAGACACCCCCAAACAGCCTCCCTGCCAGCTCAGGATCCTGCAGAAGAGCTCTGCTCTGCAGCTTCCTGACAGCCAGCTAAGTTTTTAACTCCAGACTTGCTGAGTTCCCTCTGTTCTGTGGATACTCTTAACTTCCCTGGTAACTGTGTGAAAGGTACCAGCAACTCTGAAACCCGAGGCCTGGGGACAGCTGTTCACACAGCCAGAAGACCAGGAGACTGTCAACAGCAAGCTTAACATGGGCTTGTCTGAATTCTTTTTTGACAGAGAAAGCGAGTCAAGGTAGAACAGAGAGATGTGATCTCAGCCCTGGACAGGCATATTGACAGCATGGACTCTCCGGTATAGCTGGGAAGAATGATGTTCTACAACGGTGGTCTTCTTTCCCGAGCCCCATAGCTCTAGCCTAATGTAGAGAAGTAACCAGGTGCAGTGCACCCCACTGATCTCCAGGGCAGTACTCCAAATCACTGAAGTTGTCAGAACCATGCAGGGTTAAGAAACCATTGGGTCAAATTCTATTTTGGTTTTTCCTCTGATGCCCAGGCTGCCTTTAGACGTTTGGATTTGGGCCATCCTCCTGTCTCAGCCATCCTAAGAGGCCAGACTAGAGGTGGCACTTCTGCCTGTTTTTACTATTAAGGAATAAAATATGGGAAGGAGGGAGGAACGTACTCATACCTAGAGTTTGCTGGCTCCATCTACCAACAGTTGTGCTTTGGTTTTTTGTTGTTTATTTTTTAACTCCTACCTTCTTGCCTCAGCCTCCCAAGTACTGGGATTATAGGCCTGAGCCGCACCCTCAACAGCTGTGCTTGTGAATGAAATAGCACAAAGAGGGCTGTGGCCCCACTTCATTTTTAAGACTTTCTCTTGGGCTATCGTCAGCTAAATAACTTTTGGGAACCGCAGAGGGAAGATGTTGGTCAGTGACAAAATTCATATGGATGACAAGAGTCTAATGGCTCGAGGAGGCTAGCTGTGGGGTGGAGAGCTGTGTATTGACACTTGGCTGTCCTTACCCTCCAGTGTGACCTTGACTGAATCTCCTCTCTGCACTTTCTGCTCTATAAAACCATCAAATAATTTGCTTTCACCAAAAGAAAACTAAAGAGCAATGTTCTAGCTTAGCTGGTAGTGTTTGCCTAGCGCACAGGAAGCCCAGCACTGTATAAGCAGTGTGTGGAGGTGCATGCCTATGATCCCAGCACTTGGGGGGGCAGTGGTCAAGGTCATCCTTGAACAGCCCAAATTCAATCCTCAGGATTCACAAGGAAGAAGAACTGACTCCACAAAGTTGTTCTCTCCACACACACTCCATGGTGCATGTGCACACACATACAACACAACTATATATGTACACTACACATACAGCCACACATAACTACATACCTGACAACACACACTAACACCCATACCACACATGCTAAAAATATATACACTACACATACACCACACACACACAAGTACAACCATAAAATGCAGACATTTGCTGTGCCTATCATTTGCTGAGGACTTGTTCTAACAAAGAACACACGGCACACAGTCCTCTCTTTGAAACTCCTGGGCCCCAGTGTGCTTTGGGATTTAGAACATGTGTTTTAGAAAGGTTAAGTTGTGTTCTCTGTATTATCACACTGATATTTATGCAACAGGAAAGGCAGGCCTGCGGGGAAGACAGCTCACCACTGATGGGGAAAGTCCCCCATTATGCTCAGCACTGCAATGTGGTAAATCCTGAACCTCATCTTATCCCATCCAACCCACCCCACAGTGTGTAGTCAATGCCATGGTCTGTCCCTCTTAGGAGAACAAGAGGCAAAGGCAGGTTTGAGCCCAAGTATCTTAAACCAGACCCACTGTGCACCGAGCCTATGGGTGCATAGTCAACAGGATGGTCGCACCGCAGCCAGGGTTTGTGACCTGCATGTCAGAGACTGTGAGCAACTGTTTTGACATGTTGTGTGATGTGCTAATTGGCTCTGTTTCTAAGATACTTGAGAATTTCAACCTTAAGGACCAACCAAGTCCAAGGAAGGGCCAAAAAATGTCAATATCCATCAACCTGTTCATCCATCCATCTGTCTTAGTCACCACCCATCCATCTATTTGGCTATCAACCTACATGTCATCTATCTTCCATCCATTTATCCATCCTTCTACCCACCCACTCATCCATCCACCCACTTACTCATCCATCCAATTCATTCATCCATCTACTTATCTATCCATTGATCCGACTATCCATCCATCCATTCATCAATTTCCACATTTGACTAAGTATTTTGCATGCCCACAGAATGCAGATTTTTGTCTGTAGAGAACATACATTGCCTATTTTGTCATGCATTTGGCAAATATTCAAAGGCTACCTTCAGCCGGTGCTGGGTTAGGTGGTGAGGAAAGACAGACCCTGCACTTTGGGACTTGCTTCCCAGCATGGAGATAGGCGACACGAGAGGGACTGGATAAAATCATAAAAGATACAACTGAAGCTGTAAAAACAACAAAACAGAATGGCCAGTAAAGAAACTAGGATCAGGGACAGAGAGAGAGGTGGATGACAGAACTTGGTACCAAATGAAAAAGAAGAGGCAGGTCCTCCCTTGAGGTCACCAAGAATTCTAAGATGCACGGTCATCACACGCCTTAAATCCCAGCACTCAAGAGGCAGAGGCAGGTGGATCTCTGAATTCAAGGCCAGCTTGGTCTGCAGAGAGCTAACAGAGAAACCCTGTCTCATACAAAAAGAGTGCACATCTCCGCTGTGGGACAGCGGGTCCTGGTAAGAACAAAGGAGCCTTTAGTGTAGAAAAAGCTAAGGGCCAAGAAAGGAGGGTTCTGGGAAGGTGAGGACACTGCAGGAAGGGAAGGAGCTTCCACCTGCCACTGCAGCCTGGCAGGAAGAAGTCCATCCGGGAGGTGGCCAAGCACAGCAGAGCTGGAGCCACAGGGCTTGATTAGAAATCACAAAAGGCCTTTTTCTGCCACGGTTCAACACGTCATTTCTGCCATGGTTTTCATAGAAGGGCTGAGCCCTGGGAGGACACCCAGGCCTTCACTAGCCATATTTGAAATGAGAAAAAGCCAAAATAATCAGCTAATCCTCTAGTCTGAATTCTCTTCTACAGAAACTAGGTATCCTAAGATTCTAGGAGACTAGGTAGCAGCTGCTGCAGTGTGAGTATACCACCCCCCCCCAAAAAAGTTCACATGTTGGAGATGTAAGCTCCAAATTCATATGCTGAATTCATGCCTGGAGAAAGGGCCTTGAGGAATTAGGATCAGATGAGGTCATGAGGATGTGACCACCACCCCATGATGCCATTAATGGCTTTGAAAGAAGAGAACTAAGCTCCCATGCTGGCCTGTCTCCCCATGTGATGCCTCTGCCATATTAGGATGCTATGAAAGGCCCTCACCAGGTAGGTGGCAGGTCCTGCCTCTGCTCCTGAAGGTATCAGAACCAGTGAACTTTTTGTTTTCAGAGACAGGGTTTCTCTGTGTAGCTCTGGCTGGTTTGGAACTCACTCTGTAGATCAGGCTGGCCTTGAAGGCATAACAATCCACCTGTCTCTGCCTCCTGAGTGCTGGGATTAAAGTCGTGAACCACCACCACCCAGCTTCACCTGGGGTTCTCTAGCTGGTAACTAGTCACCCACAGGATCATTTTCCCTAGAATGCCACTTTGCTGGCATGGAGCCCTGTGCACACACAAATGCATACAGCAGGTGCACAATTAGAGATTCTGAAAGGAGGGAGCAGGCAGCAAAGCAGTGAGGCCTTGCCTTCTGCTCTATGGCATAGCTACCCTCAAGTGTTGGCAGATCAGAGGGAGGGGCAGGGGAAGGACTCAAATCAAGGATACAAATGTTACACTGAGTTCTCTCCCAGCTCTCAGTCAGTTACCTCATAGTGGGTGCGTGGGACTCAGGGTCACTTGGGTTTGGTGCAGCCTCCAGAGACAGGGTGCCCAGGCTGGGCCTGCTGCCCTTCCGGGGAGAATCCCTGAAGGAGCCAGCACTGGGGTCCTCATCAGAAGAATTGTCATCAAACGAGCCCAGGATGAAGTTGGTCATCAGTTGTCTCTTGATATGGGCCCGCTTCTTGTCCTCTCTGGAAGAGGATTTGGTTTGCTGGCCTAAAGACCTGGCTGGGAAGGACAAACCATTGGTGTCTTGGACCTCTGGGCCTTTGGCTGCTGTCCCATTGCTTTGGAGTTCTGCGGAGGGCCAGGTGTCATTGGAAGACAGTGGGTTCCTTGGAGGTTTCTGGTGTGAGGGTGGCGGAGAGTTCCTCTGCCAGTTGGCATCTCTGAGACTTCCTTGGGAGGCTGGCTCCTCCTGGTCAGGAGTCTTTGACAGAGAGGTGCAGTTGGCATGTTTTTGCAGAGGCTCCTCTGACCGGTCTGAGGCTTGAAAGGACTCCTTGCTTGAACAGAGTCTCGCTTCCTTATTGCTGGTCAGTGGCTTGGAATCTGTCATTGTCCTCCAGATTTTTAACCAAGAAAAGGTCAGGCAGGAGAAAACCAGGCAAGTCAGAAGGAGGAGCAAGACCATTCAGGCAGCCTGTCAAGAGAAGAGTTTACAGTTACGACCGATAGATTTCTCTCCTAACGCAGCAAGGGAGACAAGAGTATTGGTGTCCCGGTACTGAAGGAATACTGGGCAGAGAGGTGAGGCTCCCCTCTACCCTCAAGTCCTACCATGCTCCGTGGCACAGGGCATGCTGCTAACCCTGTAGATATATGCCATGGCTCAAAAGTGTCCTCCCAAAGTCCAAGTGTGATTCCCAACTAATCAGTGCTGGGAGATGATCAGAAAGAGCATGGAGTGGGAGAGGACTTTAAGGATGGGTCTCTTGTTCTCCTGCCCATCTGCTTCTACCAGGGGTGAGGTACAAGGAGATTCCCATTAAACACAGGCTTCTCAACCTTGGGCTTCTGGCCTCAAACCAGGAACTAAAGATATATTCTTGGGGCTGAAGAGCTGGCTCATCGGTTAAAGCACTGGCTGGTCTTCCAGAGGATCTGGGTTCAGTTCCCAGCACCTACATGGCAGCTCAAATTGTCTGTAATTCCAGTTTCAGGGGGTCCTATGCCTTTCTCTGACCACAGTAGGCACCAGAAACACACATGGTATGTATACCTGCAGGTAAGACATCCGTACAAATAAAAATAAGTCATGGGGAATGATACCAGGCCTCAACCCTACACAAAGAACTACAGGCAAATAAAGAACGCCGAGAGCAGGAGAGTCTTCCTCAGGGAATAACCATTGGTTATTCAATACCAAATGGTAAGCCCTGAAAACATGTGTGTAACATTAAATAAGCTGAGTAGGTTGTACTTACACACACACACACATATGCATATACAGATATGCATGTAACGACAATAATAAAAAGGTCATGAATTGGGAAGGCAGCAAAAAGGAGCCTATTTGAAGAAGAAATGATATAATTATACTCTCAAGAAATACTTACAAAATACAAAACAAATCTTTTAAAAATTAAATAAATGTTTTAAAAGCATGTATCTGTCCTTTATAAATTACAATCTCCGATATTTCAAGATCACACACCAATGCTCAACATAACCCAGGCATGGGAAAGAACTCGAGAAGGGAATGTACCATAAAGGACTTTGTTCTAGAAGCATTATTTATCACATCAAAAACATGGAAATAATTCAAATATTCTTTAAGGGTCAACATGGTGGCTCACACCTGTGATCCCAGGGCTCAGGAGGCAGAGGCAGGTGGATCTCTGTGAGTTCCAGGCCAGCCAGGGATACACACTGAGACCATGTTTCAAAAACAAAAGTCAACTATATCTTTCAACTGTTGAATAAGCAAAACATGGTATGTCTACAGAAAGGAACATAACTCGGCCATAAAAAGGAACGAAGACATCTGTGATCCACAGTGCAACATGGCTCAATCTGAAAACCTTACACCTATCATGAAAAAACCACAGACTATAATTCTGTTTCTTCAAAATGTCCAGACTAGGCCGATCCATGCAGACAAAAAGATTAGTGTGTGGGATGGGAATGTTGAAAGACCCCCGGGGGTTTGGGACCCCCGAAACGGACCTTTCCTCAGGAGGAGACCCCATGACCCAAGGAGGACCGAGCCACAGATCAGCTGCAAACAGCACGAGGTTTATTGAATAACGCAGGACCTGCGGGCTACAGAGCCACTTGGGATGGCTGGCGCGCCCAGCCCTCTGTTTAGGGCCTTTTTATAGGGTTAGGGAAGCAAAAGCGTGCGTACAGAAGCAGAAGTGAAGTTACAAGGTTTTCATTGGCTGGTTTGAATAAAATCACCCGTTGAGGGGTGAGGGCCCCCAGGTTGCCAACCGGCCTGACCAAGCAACCTGGTTATCACCCGCCCCCAGGCCTGCTGTTTTTCTTTTGTTCCTTATCTCTTTCTGGAATTCCTTCCCTGATTCGGCTGGGCCTGATCACATAGCTATGTAACTGCTTTCTCTCCCTTCCCCCTCTGCCCAGCTGAATCCTTGGTTGGGGGCTGTTTCCTGACCACGGCTCTTAACCACTTTCTTTTGTCTTTACTCTAGACACCTGGACTTAGTCTTAACTGCAGTTTTTCTTTTATCAGTGAAGCTAATCTTTATTGTCCTGTTAATATGTCTTAGGCGAGTTTGCTTACTGTCCTTGCAACGTGCTGTTGCTAGCTCTACTTCTTGGGTAAGAGAAATTTGCTAAAACAAGCAAAAGGGAGGGGGCCTTACAATGTCACCGAAAATGTGCGTTGTCTCTGGGGGATAACAATGTCCTAATGCTAACTGTAAAGGCAAGCATTCTGTTCATACTGACAGAATTGACTTGTTCTATTTTTTGAGGATGTATTTATGTACATAAGTATTTTGCCTGCATGATGTGTATATAGCATGTGTGTACTTGGTGCCTTCGGGGGTCAAAGGGGTACATCAGAGCTCCTGGACTTAGGGATGGTTGGGAGCCAACATGTGGGTAGTAAGAACTGAAGCTGGCTCTCTCCAGCCTTGCTAATTTATTCTTTACTTGAGTGGATTATATGCCATGCAAATGATTTGAGTGTTATGTAAATGACTTGTATGCTGTGTAAATCACTTCTGTGCTATATAAATGATTGTGAGTGATGTAAATGGCTTGTGTTATGTAAATGGACTGTATGCTATGTAAATGACTATAAATGACTCACGGGCTGTGTAAATGGCTTTAGCTACATTGCTATCCCTCTGCACCCACAAGCTCCTCTGCCGATTTAGCTAATCACACTGCAAATATTTGGAAGAAATTGGATCTGTATTGCACACTGACTTTTTTGTCACTGTTTTCTGAACAATGCTGCCAACAGCTCTCTGTGTAGCGGTTATACTGAATGGGGAGTTATAAGTCACCCAGAGACTGGAGTATGCAGGGGGCTGTATGTAGGCATTAGGCAAACACACCATTGTATGGAGGGAGTTTGGTATCTGTGGAGGTTTCTACAATCAGCTGAGGAGTCAATGATGGCTGTTGCTGATGTCCTCACGTCCTGGAGGGACTGCATTCTGACCCACAGCAAGTACACCTGACCCAGGTGTTCACCACTAGAATGGACACTGAACAAAACCACAGAGAGCCAGCCCTGGGGTCTAGAGTACAGCATATGCTGAACAAGCATGTGTGGGTTGACTGAATTCAGAGGTTCTGATTTCCCACCCATGGTTCTTTCTCTCGTAGCTCTGCCCTCGGATGAGCAGATACTTACTGTCTGAAGGAAATATCCTAAAAATACATATATGGTGTAAGGCCCCCTCCCCAAGAAGTAGAGTTAACAGCAGCGCGTTGCAAGTAAACCTCCCTAAGACATATTAACAAGACAGTAAAGATTAACTCCATAAGATGCTTGAGATAAAGACAAGGGAATGTAGTCAGGTAACTTTCACAATATATGTCAACAGGGCAGAGGGGGGGAAGGGAGGAGAAGCAGTTACTTAGCTATGGGATCAGGCCCAGCCTGATCAGGGAAAGAATTCCAAAAAGAAGATAAAGAACAAAAGAAACAGCAGGCCTGGGGGCGGGTGATAACCAGGTTGTTTGGTCAGGCCGGATGGCAACCTGGGGGCCCTCACCCCTCACCCCTCAACGGGCGGTTTCATTCAAACCAGCCAATGGAAACTTTGTAACTTCGCCTTTGCCTCTGTACGCATGATTTTGCTTCCCTAACCCTATAAAAAGGCCCTAAACAGAGGGCTGGGCGCGCCAACCATCCCAAATGGCTTGGTAGCCCGCAGGTCCTGCGTTATTCAATAAAACCTCGTGCTGTTTGCAGCTGATCTGTGGCTCGGTCCTCCTTGGGTCATGGGGTCTCCTTCCGAGGAAAGGTCCATTTCGGGGGTCCTTAACCCCCGGGGGTCTTTCAATGGAAATTATGGCCAGAGGGATGGCTCAGCAAACCTATGTAAGCTGGGAGATCTGTGTTTAATCCCCAGAGCCCTTGTGAAAAACTGGGTGTGGTAGCATGCCTGTACTCCCAGGGCTCAAGTAGCAAGATGGGAGGGGAGACCGGAGAGTCTTTCACAAACAAATGGGTGAAGAAATGAAGACACAGCCTCAGAAAACAACAGGTGGGCCGGGCAGTGGTCTCAGCATTTGGGAGGTGGGCAGGCAGATCTCTGTGAGTTCAAGGTCAGCATGGTCTGAAGAGTGAGTGCCATGGCTGTTTAACAGAGAAACTGTTTCAAAACAAACAAACAAACAGAAAAAAAAAACAAACAGGTAGATGTAGAGAACTAACTCCCAGGAAAGTTGTCCTGTGACCTCCATAGACACACCATGCACACACACCAATAAATAAATCTTTTTACAAATTATGACTTGTATATGTCTCAACATCTTTGAAGCAAATCCACCTGCTAAGGCTGTAGCTGAGGGGCAGAAGCTTGCCTACAACACGTGCAGCCTTGGAATATTGAAAGCAACTACAAAGAAGGCGTAAATGATCCAATGCAGCCCTGCTTTGGTCGGAAACTACAAAACCAGGACACACGGAGCAGGAAGATCCCTAGAGAGTCTAATCAAAGTCTTCTTTTGTGATTTCAACCCAACAGCGTTCTTTAGGGAAATGAGAAGAGTTCTTAAGTTTTCCTGGAAATGTGGGAGCCATGTATGGACCTCATGACCACTTGGCTGCTGGATCTCTGAACTATTGGCAAGGGTGCAGTTCTGGGTAGGACACAAACTTGGGCTTTATGTTCTTTTAAGGTCATCAAGTTTTATTTGAAAGAAAAATGAGTCAAGAGTGATTCAGCATCAAAATGGTGGCCGCCTCAACTGACACACACATACACACACACAACTGATAAAATCCAACACCTTTTCCTAACTAAAAAAAAAAAAAAAAAAGACATTTAGGGAACCAGAAACAGAATAGAAGGGGCTCTTAAAATGACAGTGATGTGCCCCTAAGACAGAGAGGAGATGAGGAGACACCTGTGCAAGGAGTTCTAGCCAGAGCAAGCATCTATATAAAGAGAAGAAAGGAAGCATGGGCCACAGTTGGTCCCCACACAGACAGTCCCAAAGATCCAGGGCTGGTGTGGGCAGATGGGACAGAGAAAGAGACAGAGAGATCCAACACTACTAGAGGACGTAAGTTTAGTTTGTAGGTCCAAAAGTTATTATCCAAGGATTAATCGTGTTTCCCACACCAGCAACTACCAAGCTGAAATTAAATTTTCAATGATATATGAAGAAAAAAACACATCGGAACAAATCTATCCAAGAAAGGCATGTATATATACTGAGGGCTAGGAAACATCGCAGACTCAAACTCAGGACGGCTTAAGTAGACACAGCATGCCCAAGGGCTGAAAAACTCACTGTTACTAAGTTGTTTCCAAGGTGATACAAAGGATACAAAATTTCAAGGGGTCCCACTAGGTAAAATAACCTTCAAAGAACAAGGGGCTAAAGGGTGGGGCTCTAGACAGTATGTCTACATGGCATGCATGTGTGAGGCCCTGGCTTCAGTCTGCAGGATTGCATTTATTTTGTTTTTGCAAGATTTTTATCTAGAATTATAAAAGCACAGAGGTAGATATTGGGGAAAAGCTGGAATATCAGAGAAACCGGGAACAACCCACAGCCAATTCTCAGCCAGCCAACTCCTCAGGCAGAACAGGGTAAGTGCTGTCTTCACAGGTCCTCAGACTGATGGAGCACTGACTGACTCTGTTAGGCCTTAAACTCACAGAGATCCAGAGGATGTCTGTCTCCCAAGTGCTGGGATTAAAGGCATGAGTTATCACTCCCTGACCTTCATGGCTTGGTTCTGTGGGTGGCTTTTTTTATTTAATGTTAATAATCAGGCTATTTTTTTTATTAAATATACTGCCACGTTTCATATGGTAGCACAGGTCTGGAACTGTGGCATGTGGAAGGAAGAAGAGTAGAAGAGTGAGAGTCAGAGGTCCAGAATAATCACTGGACATATGGAGATTTTGATGCCAGCTTGAGCTATACGAAACCCTGCCTCAGACTTTTTCTCCAAATTAGAAA
Organism: Phyllotis vaccarum; assembly: GCA_033318265.1. NCBI lineage: Eukaryota > Metazoa > Chordata > Mammalia > Rodentia > Cricetidae > Phyllotis > Phyllotis vaccarum. Next base: position 58,607,454 of record JARWLC010000017.1, read on the forward strand.
CAATTCCCAGTTTCTAAACTTCCTCCAGGGCTGGGGAGACAGTTCAGCAGCAGGGGCTTGTGTGGCATGCATGGGGCCCCAGGGTTGATCCCCGGTACCAACGTAACAAATAACTGAAGATTGTCATTGAACTGTTGTATTGATGTGAGCAGAGAGAGCAGAGAGGGGAGGTTCAGACAGAAGCCATGCCTGTGACAAAGAAGAATCACCCCAGCCTGTTGCGCTGGAACAATTGGATGAGACTGGACCCCTGCTCCATGTGACATCATAATCAACTTAACCTAGGAAACGCAGAAAACTCATAAACCTTCACCATGTGGGTCTGATATGGATTCTGAGATGTGTGTCAAATGGTGTGAGCATCAACAAATATTGATAAAGAACTTCATCAAAGTTTTAAAATTCGGGCTGTTCCCTGTCAAGCCTGAGAAGTTCCCAAAACCATATGATGGAACAAGAGAACAGACATCTACCAACACCCTTCATGCGTGAGGGTGCACATACACAGCTTCAGATAAACAAATGGAATTCTAAAAATTAAAATCTCTTGTGGACACAAAGAAACAAACAAAACCCCAAGCCTAACCCTCAGATGCCTGTAATGCCTTAGGGGGGAGGGGGGCGAGAGCAAAGGACCGATTTGGATTTATTTATTTATTTATTTATTTATTTATTTATTTATTTATTCATTCATTCATTCATTCATTCATTCATTCATTCATTCATTCATTTATTTATTTATTTTGGGTGTGTGTGTGTGTACATGTGCATCCATATGCACATGTATGTGGAGGCCTGAGGTTGATGCAGCATACCTTCCCAATCGCTCTCCACCTTCTGTACTGAGGCAGTCTCTAACTTGAACCCAGAGCTTACAGATTCACAGTCTAGCCAACCAGCTTTACGCATAAATTCCACCTGCAATCTCACCTGCTGGAGCTAAGGTGGGTGCCATGGCAACCAGGCTTGTTAATGTGGGTGCTGAGGTGTAAGTACTCATACTTACATGGCAGATACTTTACCCACTGTACCATCTCCTCGGCCTCAAGGAGTGTAAATTCAAGGCTAGTTTAACCTGTACAGTGAAACCCTGTCCCAAATAGACTTCAGGATAAAATAAAACAGACTCCCAAATCTTGTAAACCTCAGTACACCATTGGGAAATTGGAAAGATAACCCACAAAATGGGAAAAACATTTCAAACCATATTCTGATGAGAATGAGTGCCCATAATATATAAAGAGCTCCTACAACTCAACAACAAGATGGTGTAACTGAAAGAGGGACTAGAGATGCTTCCCAAAGGAGACATTGGAGATCTGGCTCAGCAGTAGAGCACTTCCTCTCTCCTTGTTTTAGTCAGTGATCTATTGCTGTGAGCAGACATCAATAAGGCATTTAATTGGGGGGGGGGACCTCTTTACCGTTTCAGAGAGTCAGTCCATCATGGTGGGAAGCATGGCAGCAGGCATGGCGATGGAGCGTAGCTGAGAGCTCACATCTGATCCGCATCTTGAAGGCCAAAGAGTTGGGCTGGGCCTGACCTCAGCTTCTGAAACCCCAAAGCCCACCCGAAGTGACATACCTCCTCCAACAAGGCCACACCTCCTAGTCCTTCCTAAACCACACAAAACTGGGAACCAAATACTTAAATATATAAATCTATGGGGACAAAGCAAAGCGTCATATTGTTCTTGCAGGGAACCCAAGTTCAGGTCCCAGTGCCCACATCAGGTGGATCATAACTGCCTGGAACTCTGGCTCCAGAGGCTCCAACACCTCCCTTCTGGTCACCATAAGCACTGCACTTAGGTGTACATATATGTACAAACACACACACACACACACACACACACACACACACACACACACACCAAATATAACCACATAACCACAGAGGGTGCTGGAGAGATGACTCAGTGGTTAAGAACACTGAATAAGGACCCAGGTTCGGTTCCCAGCACCAACATGGCAGTTCACAATTGTCTTTAACTCCAGTTCCAGGGGATCCAGCGCCCTTTCCTGGCCTCTGTGAACACCAGGCATTCATGTGCTATAAGATGTGCATAAAGACAATATACCTGTTTTGGTGGAAGCTCCACCTCATCCCTCGGCACCTTGACATCCATATAACCAAAGAGTATGGGATGATTAGGTGGAAGCCTTGCCTCTCTCTCCCCAGACCCTGCCCTTCAGAAAGCCCCACTAAACATGGCTCCTCCTTAAGAGAGGCTCAAGAACATTCCCACAGGGTATTTAAGCTGCAACCCAGTAAATAGATGCTTAGTTTTTCAGTCTCTCCTTCCCGTCTCCTCTCTGGGAGCTGGAGAACCACCCAGGAGTGTTTTACCCATTAAACCTGAGCTTTTTCTCAATTAGGTTTAATTTGGTCTGATTTGGATTGCTGTGTTGGTAGAGAGAGGCTTAATACTAGGGTGCAGAAACTTGTCAAAACCCATACATAAAAATAAATAAGTAAAACAATAAAAAGAAATAATGTTTAAAATTCACAAGGATACATACAGTAAGATGGTTCCAACTGAAAGACAGAAAGCACATCTGAGCTCATGCATATTTTGATGGGTGCTCCCTGTAAGTCACTGTGAGTGGTGCTCCTCAGAATGTGTGCAATCTCAAGGGAACTAGCGGGAGTCCTTGGGTTCCAGGGCATGCCCTCAAAGGCCAGCATTGTCTCTTATTTCTCTCCTGGCTGAGGTGAGCAGTGTTCTCCATTGTATGCTCCAGGTGCTTTGCTATGATGCTCTCCCTTGTCACAGGCTGGGAATGTGGTCCATGACAAAATAGGAGGCCTTACATTATTATATCCCCACCCTAAAATGGCCAAAAAATAAACCGAAGTAAAGTTCAGAGCAACTTGACGCTGGACTGGACCTCCAATATACTGAGCCCAAACCAGCCTTTTCTCTATACATACAATGAATTGAAGGTCATTGTCAGCTAAGATGAGCTGGAGGCTAGCCCACCTGGACTCTATCTCAAATACATAAATAAATGAACAAGTCAGAACACCAAATTACCATGGGATCCAACAACCCCACTGTTAGGTAGATCTCAGGAGAAGTGGAGACAGGCTCCAGTGTCCCTGCCAGCATTCCAGGCTTCTTCCTGACGCTGGAACCCATTCCCCACCCCACTCCACAGAATTCTCAACCTGATGCCATTCACACACACACACACACACACACACACAGTACCCAGCATACAAGAGTAGCATTAGCTCCCTCAGTTGTGACAACCAAAAATGTCTCCAGGGCCAGTAAGAGGGTTCCACAGCTAAGGACCACTGGGGTGTGTGTGTGTGTGTGTGTGTGTGTGTGTGTGTGTGTGTGTGTGTGTGTGTGTGTCACAGGGTCTTTCTACATAGCCCTATTGTCTCTACCTAGACCAGGCTGACCTTGAACTCACAGAAATCTGCCTTTGCCTCCTAGAATTAAAGGTGTGTGTCACCATGCACAGCTGGGCTTCTAATCTAACACTATCTTTCTTGCCCTTGGTAAATTGTTGATAAAGGACAATAAGCCATCAGCAAAGAAGGTCACCATCCTGAAACTGCTGTCATACACAAGCCCTCAGGAGCTGTTCTCCTGAGTTCAGAGAGACAGCTTTGCCAAAAGGTTGCAGAAGCAACCCTGGCACCCGCAAAGGTCCAACAGGTTCCCCAAGCAGGAGGGTGTGACAGGGGTCAAGGGTGCTTCCATCCTTGGCTTCTGTTGAGAGGCCACTCCCATCTCACACACCCTGCTGGCTGTACACTCTAGCACTCTCACAATCAGCTGTGCTCTCTACCTGTCCATTCTCTTCTTTCAGGACACCTTCACCATGGCCTGTAAGTACAGACCCCACCCACCATGGTGATGGGGAGAGGGATGCAGAATAAAAGACATCTTCACCTTCCTTGGCAAGGTGGCCCGCAAGGACATCCACTTATAGATCCTTGTCCCCGACATGGCACTAAGCATACAGTAGGTGTTTAATAATGTCACTGAATGAATAAACCTATGTACACCCTGAGCATCAAGCAATGGCGTGAACCAAAGTGGGCTGCATTGCAGAGGTCTGGTTTCTGCAAGTGAACCTGAGGTGATGTCAACCACCACAGCTCTGCAGGAGGGAGCCAGAGAGAGACCCCGATACAGGTGAGGCTGCTGCCTGGTAAGTTCCCATGTGTGCATATGAAATAGTGTCAAGTTACAAATAAGAAGCCTGTGAAAAGTATTGAAATTTTTGCTGAGGAAAGAGCATGGTGGAAACAAAGCAGCAGATGGAGTGGCCCTCTGGTGATCTAATGACACACCCCTTGTGCCCGTTCCCACTTTGGGAAGCCTGAGAGATGGCGCAAGCTTTATGTTATGCAAACTCCCTAGACCGTGCTTAGGAAATGCTTGTTGCCTGGAGAATAAGGACCTTTAGGAGGTGCAGCCAGTGCAAGCTGATCCATTATGCAGACAGGGACTATGAAAGGGGCTGGCGTCCACTCCAGGTGACTTCGGTCTTTGTGGGATGAGCTGCCATAGAATGAGTGAGCCTGGTTCCTGCATCCCTCTATGCTCCTGCCTCACCGTATTCTTGTGTCCCATCGGGATGCCATCTACCATATTGTGATATCACTAGAAGGCCCTTACTAGAGCCGAACTGGAGAGAGGATCACACTCTTAGACCTCCAGAAACCTCTTAAAAAAAAAAAAAAAAAAGTATCCAGCATTAGGTGCATGTTACAGCATCAAAGAATAAACTGATGGTGGCTGGTGACAGGGTGTAGTGAGCCAAGTTGCTTCACTTAGACATGGAAACTCTAATGAACAGAGAAACCAGCTCTTCCCCGAGCTGGCCTCCTCCCACTTAATAACGCTAATCCTATTCTGATTGAAAGCAGGTGATTCTAACACCAGGCTTTGCCAGGGTTACCCATGGGAACCTTCAGGGTCTTTTCCTTGTTTGTTTGATTATTTAGAGACAGGATCTCACTATGTAGCTCTGGCTTTCCTGGAACTCGCAGAGGTCCCTCTGCCTCTGCCTCCTAGGTACTTCTTTTTCTTCCTTCCTTTTCTTTCTTTTTTTAAAAATTTATTTATTGATCATAGCATAGATCACCAGGACAGACATTTTATAAATGAGTTCAAGTAGGAAACCGTTTGATAAAGCTGCCAAGACTCCTTTGGGTCTGTCCCTCTTCCCTACAAAATGCACAGTCTCCCCCTGCCCGGGAGTTGCTCTTAGAATGGGATCTCTCTATACACTCAGTTTGCACGCCCTTCAAGCCTCCTCGGTCAATTCCTCCAATCCCAGAGCATCTATCTGTCTTGCATTAGTTCATTATCTGACTTCCACTTTATAGTCTGGATATCTGAGGTTCAGAGAAGCTCAGTCATTCAGCCCAGCCCAAACCTGGCCTAGCACCCACACCTTTCCCCTCTCAACTCATAGATACTAATAATTGTCATATGACCCAGGACTCTCCAAGCTGTGCTGAGACATCTGGTCCTGTGCCTTTAAGAAGAGATAGCAAACTAAGGTTTCAACTAACAGTTGCCAGTGAGGGACATGGTCTGAGTTTCTGAGCTCATGAACAGCAGAGACTGGAGGAGGCCCCCAAGTGAGCCTCGGTCTCATGTGGTTGCCTTTCTCTGAACGGACACAGCTGATCTCCAACTGGATGCTAGTCAAAGTTTTTATTTTTAATTTCTCCCCCCCCCCACTTCAGGGCTAGACTTGAACCCAGGACCTTTCATGAGTGAGGCAAGTGTTCAGTCACTAAAGCCACACCTCTAAGCTTATTTTTATTTTTTGCAATTCAAAGATAAGCAAGAGCAGTCTGGTGTCTGAGCCACGAGCCTCCCGTGACTGATGCAGAAAGCTAGCACCAGCAAGTGCTGGCCAATAGCCAATACCACAGTGCAGCAGGTGGAAGGTATGCGTGCATCCCCGCTCCCAAATAAAACCCCAACACATTCATCCTGTCTAGGCAAGGTCTTGGAAGACAGCAAACATGTCAGCATTCTGCAATATCCACCTATACTTGGACTTTCTCCTCCCTCCCCCCCAGTTTAGCTCCCCAGTGTTTGGGGCCACTTACCGACACTGGGGACAGGGCCACCAGCTCCATTCTCTTCTCACAAGTGCACACAGGGTGACTAAGGGAACCCAGCCTACAAAGTGTCACCTTTCAGTAGGAGGCTGTGGTGTGTTCTATCAGGCCACAGGGGAGGGGCTTGGCTGGTGCTGCCAGGCAGAGCAGGGTTGGAATTCCCTGCAGTACACCAGTACACCCTTACCTGCTACCACAGTTCTGGCCCAGGTTCAGTCCTCACCTGCCTCTCTCCATGACCTGGGGCTTGCCAACACAGAGGACCTTTCTGTACTTACGCCTTCTTCTCATTCACATAATCTTTCTCCTTGCCTAAGCCCGCTTCTCTGGAGTCTATTTTAAATGTTCCCACAACCAGGACAGGTGGTGTCGGGTGGGCAAATATACAGGATCAGCTCCTGCCCTCAGCCACCTGCCTTGAGAAGAGGGTAAGGTCCAACATTTTCTTAGGATGGGCCACACTGTGAAAAAGATGACAGTCTCAAGATAGAAGGCGGGTAGCCAAGGGCTCCCCAGCTGCCAGGAGAATGGCACAAAGCCAACTGTAGCTACTAGGGCACGAAACACTGCCCTGGGGATCGGTGATCTGTACCCATGCCTGTGGGGACAAGGGTATCACAGGCCATGGTATTTCTCCACAGCCAATCCCATCTGCAGCCTGATGTAGAAGAGGACACAGTGTCCAGTTTGCTTTGTACCCTAGTAAACGGAAGCCCAGTGTCACACCTGTGTCACATGCCATCTGCACTGAGAGTCTGGGGCAGAGTGTGATACTCCACTGCTCACAGACAGCATTATCCTGGGCAGATTTTGACCTCATCCTGAATCACCTAGAAAAGGAGACAAGTCCCAGCCTCGCCTACTTCATAGGATTACTGTGAGAATCAACAAAGCCTGTTTAGTCTTTTCTATCAATCTTGGTGGCTCTCCCAAACAGAATGAGGCAGCGGCTTTGACTGTGAGCGGCTCTCTCTACGAATGGGAAGAAATGGGCTCATGGTGGGTCCATGCGCACCTACCTGTCCTAGGCAGGCATTAAGGCCACACTCACTAGGGATATAAGCCAGCCCTGACAGGAAGACACCAAGGAGACATCAAGGTAGCCCCACGACTCTTCAGATGTCTGAGCCTCCTGCAATGAGCATCTGGGGGCAACAGCATGTAGGCGCTTTTTCCAAAGTAAGGTGGCACTGGGCCTTGCATCAACATTCCATCTGCTCCCTGGCCCAGGGATGGGGCTGATGAGATCCAGACCACTTTTCAAGTTATTGGGAGAGAGAAAATTTAAAAACACAATCCTAAGGAATAGTGAATGTGAAAGTGTGGTGGGGGCAGCAATTCCTAATTGATACAGAGTTAACCAAGGGACACTGGAGAGTTATACATGGCCTCATCTCCTTGACCCTCTATTCTATGAAAGACATCACTTCCTGGTTCCCTCCTATGGAAGAGGAAACTGAGGTTTGGTTATTCCCTCTGACCCATGGTGGTCTCACTCAAAAGTCCGAGTACCGAATCCTCACACTCCAAATCACCTGTGGGATATTCTCCTCCTGAACCCCAAGGAAGACCTAGGTCACGAGGGCAGGACGTCCATACACATGCAAAGTTTTTGTTTATATGTCAGACCACACATATAAACAAAAACTAAATAAATGTAATTTAAAAACAAACCATCTTGTCTCAAAAGGAAGTCATGCTGAGTATACTATTGGTGCCCTAGAGCTGTGGCTTGCTTGCCTTTAAATCTGTTATGTCATCTAAGGGACAGAAATGGGACAGAGTCCCACAGTCTGGTTTTCCTGGAAAGGGCTTTAGGGAGACAGGAGTGTTCTGTCCAAATTAAAAACAACTTTTTTTTTTTTTTTGAGCCAGGGTTTCATTATATAGGCCTGGTTAGCCTAGAACTTGATATATAAACCAGGCCCGTTTTGAACTCATGAGATCTGCCTATCTCTGCCTCTGAGTATTGGAATTAAAAGCAAGGGCTACCATGTGTGGACTTTTCTGTTTCTCTTCTATTTTTTTGGTGGGTGGGGGTTGGGGACAGAGTGTGGCTTTAAGTTAACAGTGGCCTTCTGCCTCACCCTCCCCAGTACTGAGATTACAGGCATGTGCCATCACACCTAGCTCAAAAATAATTTTTTAAAGGTTTTTTATTTTTAATTTTGTGTATATGTGTCTGTGCATGCATGAGTTTAAGCACATGAATGTATTTGTCGGCAGAGACCAGAAGAGACAGACACCAGATCTCCCTGAAGCAGAAGTAACAGGCAGCTGTCAGGTGCCTAATGTGGGCTGCTGAGAATCAAACCCCTTTACAAGAGCAGCACATACTGAGCTGTCTTTCCAGCCCCCGAAAGTATTATTCTTTTACCATTTTAAAGAAGAGGCCCATGGCGTGGCTTGCTTGTACCACACAGTGTGGAGGCACATGGATGATTTAATATGTAAGGGAGCAGGTAGTGGATTCAGTTATTCAACATGGTGGTTCATGTGTGGCTGAGGCAGAAGGATTGCAATGTGCTTGAAGCCAGCCTGGGCTTCAGGGTCGGGTCTTGTCCAGGTCCCAAAAGAAAACCAATCCACTAACAGCAGGAAAAGGAGCAGCTGGGAGATGAGGCGCCAACAGACTCAGTAGTTCTCAGAGTGAGCACAGATCAGAAGGTGGGTTTCCAGAGAAGCCCAGCTGACAGGCCAGGCAATAAGCAGGTGCACAGCTGCTGTCCAGTCCACTGGGTGCTGGAGCATGGGGTATGTGCAGCATTGGAGGTATTGGAACGGCAGAGAGGAAAGTCTGTGTATCTTGGATATAAAAGTCTCTGGGAATGTTGACTCAGAAAGTTACAACCACAGTGCCCAGCACATGGCAGGTACCCATTAATGCCGGGCGAGCCCTTCTGAACTTAAGCTGTAGGAGGGTTAATGTGAGCCTCAACTTCCTTATCTGCAAAACAGGGATAGTAGCAACCTCACTAGCCTGTTGGGTGATGGAGCTCACCAGGGGGAATGGCTTAGCCTGTCATGAACATAGTTCACCACCACAGTAACTGCTATGATGACTCGGTCACACTTCCACAAGGTAGTGCTGGCTGCCCCTGGGAAACCTCACACTTTGCTTTACCTGGTATCGACTGGTGGGTGGGAAGCATCTCTTCAACCAAGCATGCCAGCTGAGGCCTCCCCCAAGTCCTGGGGATGATTGCAACACATAGCCTGTATGAACTGGAGTAACCCCAGCAGCCATTCTGAGAAGATCGGGGGATTCCCACCAGCCTCAGAAAACGGAGGTGACTGACAGTGTAGGTGGGGCCTCAGCCTGGGGGACAAATGGCCTCCCTAGAAAGAAACAATCTGTTCTCCAGCTTTCCCTTTCTGGACACAAAACCAAACGCCGTTCTAGATCCAGTCTTTGGGGTCAGAGCTCTGCACCGCCACCAGCCAGGCATATTCAGCACTGTATTTGTGGAATACTCTTGCTGTAGCCTTCCTGTGCTGACCTGGCTGCTGTGAGGATGACTATGGGGCTCAGGAGGGAGGGCTGGAAGGCTGTGGAGGTCCAATGCCTGGAGCATAGCTCCTAAGGCCACTTCAGTTTGGCAAGGTCAGTGATGTGGAAATTCCAGGTGCAAGTCTGAAGTGTTACCCAAGCCCTGGACTCCAGCAGGACCCTCTCCTACCACACTGAGGGAACAGGGTCTGTGTCAAAAACCAAAAACCCAGACTGATGAAATGTTCGGCAGATAAAGTCAGGTGTCGTCATTTTTGTGTAAGGAGAGAAACAAGTCCCTCAGGTCGCCTTCTGATCCCCTCCCCCCACTCATACATACACACTCATACACTCACACTCTTTCTCTCTCTTTCACACACGCACACACACACACACACAGTGTGACATATGTACCTCCCCAATTTGTTTAATGAAAGAACTCAGCAGGCCATGGTGGCACATGCCTATAACCCCAGTCACTGGATATGGAAGAGGCAGGACCAGGAACCCAGTGCCAGCCTCTGCTACATACAAGTCTGAGTCCAGCCTAGGCCATATCAGATTGTCTCAAAAATCCAAGTCAAACCAAACCAAACCCTTCAAGAACCCTACGGAGGACACATCACATGGTGTGCCCAGAGGGGCTGGGTTCAAGTGCTTCTTCATTTATGCGCAATCCTGAGTTCTTGCCAAGCTCCTGAATCTTGCTTTTCTTATTACATGAGGAAGGCAGAGGACCTGGCTGACACTAAGTGAACTCACCACTGTTCCAGGCAGCAGGCTAAGTGCATAATCAGAGATCAAGTTCAAGTAGCCATGAGCCCTTGGGCCATTGCACAAGCCTGTAGCACAACTGCCTGCTTCCAGTCTGATCCATTGTGCATAGAGGAGCCAAAAACATCTCACAGGAAAGTCGCAGATGACTGGGTGTGGTGGCTCCAGAGGCTGACATAGGAAGGAAACCCAGGAGGCTATCCTGGGTTATACAGTGAGGTCCTGTCTCAAAAAGCAAGCAATGTCAGAAGAAACTCACAGGTGTGCCTAGTATCTACGATACTGTGTACTTTCCCCCACTGAAACAAACCGAGATCCTTGGAAGAAATGGCTGGGGCAGAAATGTACCCAGTAAGCTAATGTATCTTGTCCTGAGTGGAACCAAGGAGCCTCCAGAGCATTCCACGCCACAGAGAGGGGTGAAGAGGATGGCAGTTGTGGGTCAAAGTACATCATCCATCATTCCAGAGACCAGGACATCACAGTGTCATGCAAAACAAAAGTGCAGATGAGCCCCCATGACTCACTATTCTGAAAATAGACTTTTAAAACTAGTTTTATGTGTTGTATGTGAGAAAGTGTGTGTGGGTTAGAGAGAGTGTGTATGTGCGTGTGTGTGTCTGTCTGTCTGTGTGACAGGCATGAGGTGGTCAGAGCAACCTTCAGGAGTAATGTCTCTCCTCCCATTTTGGCTTCTTGGGATGAATGTCAAGCTGTCAGGCTTGCATGGCTCCTCACAGGTGGCAGCAGTGTGGACCACTGTTCTGTGTACATGGATCTCCCAGAGTTGACGGTAAACTCCATGAAACCAGACAAGGTTTAAAACCCAGGCATGCCTCTTCTCTAGAGAACTCCCGTTGATGGCTTCTGCTTAGCCCTTTCCACCAAGATACTTGAAACACAACTTTGAAAACGATTCCTTTTACAGGCCACAAATCCAGTAGAGTCAGAGGAACAGAGCTGACACCCACGATGCACACAAAGGCGTGCCCATGACATGGAGGGCTGAGTGTGGCTTCATTAGCACTGTCTATTCCCCTTTAAACATCCCCAGAAACTGACCTCATGCTCTTGGCGCCCGTGGCTCGTGGACGTGGCATGAAGCCATGGAGGATGTCAAGTGCTCCTTCACCCCCCAGGGAAGGACATGCCACAGCACTGCAGAAAAAACCAGGGATCCTTCTAACCGCTGCCAGCTTCAAGAGTGGCAGGAGCCCACTGAATACCAGCTGCTTTCTCTCCTTCGCCTGGCCAAACTGTAAATATGTTATTGCTTTGATTGGTTTTTGCTTTCTAATTTCTTTTGGGATACAGAGGAACTAAGGTATCCAATCATGGATCTGTGTGTTGGTAACACTGTCCCCAGGATGGAGGAGAGCTGGGACTGCATAGCCTGCCGTCCCTCTGATTCTGTTCTGCTCTCCGTGTCCTGATTCAACCAGAAGCCTAGAAGAATGAGCTCCCACCCACACTACACCTGTCTCCCAGGACCCTGCAAAGAAACAAGGAATGCGTGAATAAAGCTGTTCAGGGGTTCCCAAGATCCTGTGAGGGGTTCCTCACATGTAAAGAACACAGGTGAGCCACGGGCCACCTGTGGGTTGAGTTACAAAAAGAGCTAGCTAGCAATGTGCCTGAGCCGTAGGCCAAACAGCATGAACTTAATATAAGTGTCTGAGTCATTTTGGGGGCCTAAGCCAGGGCAGGCAGCTAAGCAGTCTGGGACAGCAGGTCTGTGGGTCTGGACCTCTGGCCGGACGGGGCCAAGAAACCTCATTCTAACACCTCACCTCCACCAAGTCACATCATGCAGGATCCCTCAGGATACCCTACAATGAGAAAACTCTGAGAGGTCCTGTCTCAAAGGCTTTCTGCACCCAGGGACAACACGGGTCTCAGACAGGTCCACAGCCTGGCTCCTTCACTGCCCCACCCTGACAGAAGGGTAAAAATGAAACCAACCTTCCTTCCTCAGAGTGAGGAAGGCTTTCCAGTAAGAAGACAGCAGCTCCTACACTTGACAATCCTAAGAACTGAAGTTTACAGAGCTCAGAATTATCCTCCAATACCACTCTTATTTGTGAATCATTTTCACCCCACAAGATTGAAGGCCAACAAGATTGCTCAGCAGGTAAAGGAAGGCACTTGTTGCCAAGCCTGATGACCTAGGTTGAACACTCTGTCCCCTTGTGGTGGGACGGGAAAACCAACTGACCTCCACATGTTCCACACCTGTGCAAATAAATAAATGTAAAAATAAAATGTTCAAAGAGAGAAAATAAATGGACCGATGCCAACCTTGGGCAAACTAAAGGGGCCTTTCCCAGATAATGGCTGCTCCCATGGACCAGGCACAGGCATGGCCTGGCTAAGAGGCCACAAAGCGGGACAGAAGCAGGGTCTGAGCCATCATGGAAATCCTCTGCAGCTTGGCTTTCTAACCCAGGAAATGGGGTAAGTAATTTCTGTTGCTTCCCCTGCCCTCAGAATCTCGTGGTCCTGTCACTGACCCTGCTCATACCTGCCAGTGATCCGCCCCTCAGCTTCCTCAGCTCCGTGACTCTGAGACAGGAGCCCTGGGTTCTTAGAATGAAGGTGTACAGCCTGGCTGAAGAGAGCCACCACACACACTTCACAGCAGCCTCCCACACTGCCCCCTACCCGGACTGTGCTCCCCGACATGGTAAATTCACTGCAGTCAGTACAACACCCGAGGAGGATAGAATGTGGGATGTGCACTCTTTCCAGGTTTGTGCAGGTTTGGAGAGCTCCCACATTAGAGACACATGAGCCCATCCTGGAAGCCCTGTCAGAACAAGAGATAGCCAAGGTTCAATTAGAGGAAGATCTGGAGGCTACTTTCATTTCAAAATATGAGCATTCCCATATCCCTGCACAGACCTAAAAACTGCGTTAAATCCACTGTTTCTGCACTAGACCAAAACACGATTTAAAAAAAAAAAAAAAAAAAACAACGTGGTTTGCACAACTCCTCTATAGAGGGACAAACACACCTACAATGCCTTCCCAGGGCTTCCGGTTGAAGTCATGACAAAGGAAGTCCCAGACCTGCACTTAAGACTCCACTGAAGATTCAGAGAAGCCAGGATTTTTGTTTGTTGTTTGTTTAAAAAAGGCAGGAGGGCTGAAGTGAGTTCAAGACCAGCCTAGATGACTCGGCAAGTTCTAAGACATCCTGGGTAAAAAAACACCAACCAAAGACACAACAAAAGGTGATTTTGAATCTCAGGAATAACCTTACCATGACCCGTTGCGATGGTCACCCACCTCTGTGTAAGTCCATTTATATCTTAAAATAACAGTGATGGCAAAAACATGGGAAAGAGGTGTGTATATATCCAGAGTACAGAATCAAGATTGGATTTCATGACAATCTGTTAGCAGCTCCCTCAGGGTGTCCCCTAAAACTGTAAAGAAGCTGCTTTTGTCTGTGGCTGACACTACACTTCACACACACACACACCCCTTGGGGACAGGCTTTGAGGACCATGACCCTGGGGAGGGGTGGGCTGACTTACTGTGTTAGCACCTTGGCTTTGCTTTCTCCATAGCTTCCCAGCTGGGTGCTCACGGTGACATTTTTCAAGCTCCTTGTTGGCCGAGTCCGGGATCTAAGCTGCTGGCAGCTCACTGCTGTGTCTGTAAATGTCACTTTTAGATTAACCAGCCCCTGCTGTTTAAAAATATCCCCCAGAGCATTTAACCTTCAAGGCCCTGAATGGCAACAGTGAGCCAGGCAGGGAGCAAAGTGTCTGTCCAACAGCAGTGCACTGGGGCTGCACCAACTCCCAGGGGACCGTTCCACCCTCAATCCCACAGCTTACTTTATTTCAAAATTCTTAGAGACTTAAATAAGAGCCATCTAAATCCCAACACGTCATAAGCAATAGGGGAAAGTCACTCCGGCCTCTGACGGGTTGCTGATCATTAGTGAATTCACAGTGAATGAGGGGAAGGCCTCCAGAGACAGTCTGGCACCCCTCCCCAACAGGGCTTCAGAGGACCCTCAGCAAACATGCCCTGTTCATAAAATATTTCTAATATTTCCTGGGACTTGGGGATTAAAAAAGCAAGCCTGCCTTATTCAGGATTGGCTGGTTTGGGATAGGGGAAGGCAGGTCACAGTGTTCTGAGACATGTGGGCCAAAGGTCACCTTTAGATCCCAACTGGAACTGACATCAGGCAAGGAAGCAGAAGCCACATGCTAACACGGTACCCAGACTGGTCCCCAATTCTGTCCCCACGGCTCTGTTATGCTATAAAGCCAAAGGAGAGCATGGAAAGAGTGCCAAGGTTCTAGCCACTCCTGGAACACCTGTTACCCAGCCTGGGCTACTGCACTTGTCAGGGGGAAAAAAAAAAATCAACAAATAGTGGTTTCTGGGGGTGGTGGAGGGTGTTCTCCAATGAACTTGGGACCAGGAAGCAAGTTTTGAGCCTTAAGCTGCAGTGTCACTGGCCATAGAGCTGGACTGGGAGCACAGTTGGGGACAGAAAATGGAGTCAAATGCTAAGCATTCCTGGCACTGCAGTAGCCAACCAATGAGCTTTAGATTCAATAGCAGACCCTGACTCAATAACATAAAATAAGGTGGAGGGCTAGAGATAGCCTGCTGTGGGACTATGTCCTGGTACATTGTAAATATTTGTCTCCCCTACTGGTTTAATAAATCGCTGATTGGCCAGAAGCAGACAGGAAGTGTGGGTGGGGCTACCAGACTCAAATCTCTGGGAAAAGGAAAAATCAGAGACTCCAGCAGTAAAAAGCAGCACTTAAACTAGTAAATTTTATTTAGTGAAAGAAGTTGAAATGTTGCTCTGAGAAAAGGCACCGAGCCACAAGAGCTAGCAATATGCCTGAGCCACAGGTCAATCAGCATGCAATTATTGTAAGCTTCTGTGTGATTATTTAAGGCTAAGCCAGAAACTTATTACTACAAATATCCCAGTAGATAGAACACTTGCCATAAGAGCATCAAGACAAGAAGAGTTCTGGTTTAAACTGGGTGATTCTGGTGGCTTTCTTATAATCTCAAAGTTCAGAAAGCAGCAGCAGCTGTGTAGAGTTGGCTGGGCTAGCTGGTAAGCTCAGGATTCAGGTGACACCTTGCTGTGGTGGAATGCTATCCAGGACTCCTGAGGCCAACCTTGAATCTCAACAGACATATATATCAGCACCTCCACACATGTAAATTTGCATGCATATTTACCACATATACATCAATAAGCACTACACACATCTAAGCACCACCGCTGCCCCCATGTGCACGTGTGTGTGCATACATACTGTGTACACTGAAAACATGACGAAACCCACCATTAGTACAACTAAATACTAAAGTCTCAAAGATGTATTTTCTAGAACATAAATGGAATAATAGCTAATGCTACTGATGGATTCTTCATACAGAAAGCAAGGACATTAATAGAGAGTGTTCATCTCTTTGAAAGTATCTTTGATTTAGAGGCACACACTGCAAATGCTCATAAGGGTCAAGTGGCACCTGCAGGGAAATGCAGTGAACCTAAGCTGAGACCTGAATTAAAAGGCAGGACTCTACAGAGCTGTCTCAGCCAAGCTTCCCATCTTTGCTCAGCTTGAGCCAGGGAGGTATGGGGGTGAGGGTGGTGGTCTTCAGGTTGTCTTGGGGGCCAACTCAAGGGTCTTTCTGTTGTCCCTGTCCATCGTGAAGTTTTGTCAATGCTGAAAAGCCTCTAGTATCACATACACACATACATACACCCCCCCCCCCAATTCTCCTTCTCCCCTTGAGATTTCATCCCAGGAGAGAAGTGAAGAGAGCAGGGGGGTTCAGAGAACAGAAAACTCACCAACAGAATCCATATCGACTTCGTCCGGTCAGCTAACTAGTTTGTAACTTGGGGTTCCCAGGATGACATCTGCATAACTGATTTCCTTACCCTAGAGGGAGGTTACAGGAATTTTTTTTTTAAAGGTGGGTCTTCTCAGGCTTCCCATACTGTGCCACAAAGAGTCTTCAGATCTGCACACAGAGGTGGCCTCTGCTACCTGGCTGTGTAGATTACTTACATTATATAAAATTGTTCTGTCTGGACAGGGGAATGTCCTTCTATCCTCAGCTGGACCAGAACTAGGGAGTCATTTTCCTGGGCATTTTATGCTCACTCCATCAGCAGCACAAGGGTCAGCAAGCTGTCCCAGGCAAGCAGCATCTACATTTAGGTGTTGGGTGGGGAAGGGAGGCTACAGGGATCCATGAAAATCAGATGAGATCTCTATAAGCAGCCTTACCTGCTCCCTTACACACAACTGCCATTGGTCGTTTCTCTCAGGACTCTAGCCGTTGAGACTAGATGGCTGTAAACCTAAAACATTTACAACTAACTGGCCTACTCTGTTCTGTTGATTTTTGTATGGTAGGGAAGAACAAACCTGCCATGTGGAACCCCTACTGCCACATACCTCATGAGGTTTTTGTTGTATAAAATTAATGTGTCTTCTCAGGGGGTGGAATGGGTAGAGCCATACATCCTTTAAGATGCTCAGTCAGGTGTGGTGGCCCAAACCTAAATTTGGGAATGTGAGGCCAATATGGACTAAGGGCAAACTCAGTCACTTCACGTTCCAGAATAATGTTCTGTAAAGCATTGTTTCCACAGCTATTACACTATTCATCCTTGACTGTTGAGACAGTCTGCCTACTAAGCCCAGGCTAGCCTTAATCTCCAGGTCTTCCTGCCTCACCCTAAGCCAGTGGTTCTTACCCTTCCTGATTCTCCGACCCTCTCATAGTTCATGTTGTGGTGACCCCCCCACACCATAAAATTGTTATTGCTACTGACATAAATTGCAAATATCTAGCATGTGACGCTCTCAAAGGGTTTTTCAACCCCTAAAGTGGACACGCCCACTTTATGTAACCCTGGCTGTCCTGGGACTCAAGAGATAAGCCTTTGCCTTCCAAGTGATAGGATTAAAGGCACGTGTTACAAAGCCCTGATAATTTAAAACATTAATTTCATGGGAGCAGAGCAGCAGTGCCCACTTACACACCTGGAGGTCTCAGGGTGAGCCACAGGACTCAGCGATCTTTCTAACTTATGGGTCCAAGATCTCAAACTCGGGTGAGGCCTGGCAGAAACTACTCTGCCCACCCAATGTCTCTCAATTAGCCCCAGGTCAATTTTGTCCTGGCAGCTACACTCATGATCACACCACAATTGCATCAGATGAGCCTCACCCAGTGAGCCACTCACCTCACCAGTCCTCAATTATTCAAGAAATTCCTAAATGCCTTTACTTTTAATTATGTCTAGGTATTGGGTTTTCAAGTGGGTATGTTGTCTACAGGTGTACAGGTGTCCGAGGCCAGCTGAGTGCTGGGAACTAAGTTTAGGTCAGCAAGTGCTTCCAACCCTGTGGCCATCTCTCTAGCTCAGTGTGTGTATGTGTGTGTTTTACCTCAACACAGTTAAGGGTCACCTGAGAAGGAACTTTGAGAAAATGCCTTCAAACAACTGGGCTGCAGGTGAGCCTGTTGTGTGCTGTTTTCCGGAGACAGGGTTTCTGTTAACAGCCCTGGCCGTCCTGGAACTTGCTTTGTGGACTAGGCAGCTCTGCCTCCTGAGTTCTAGGATTAAAGGTGTGCACCATCACGGCCTGGATGTTGAGCTTTCCTTAATGACTGACATAGGAACCCAGCTCAGGCAGCTCACTGTAAGTGGATCAGAAGCAGTTCCTGCTTCTCCACTCTGATCCCGATTTTCCTACAATAAGATGACACACACCTTTTTGCTTCCCTCCTCGCCAAATACCAGCAACCCCATCTTCATTTAGATAGTATGTCCAACAGTTACTCAGGTCATCTGTCAGCCAGTGGGTCAGTCACACTTGAACCTCACATTCCTGAGTCTAGAAACTCACAGGGCAGGATAGAACTCAGACAGAATGGGCTGGTCGGCACCTCCAAAGGCTTGACTGTCCCAGCAGACCTCTACCCTGGCCAACCTGCCCTTAGCAGCAATGTACCAAGCTGTTCCAGGCTGGCAGTGGGTGGCCCTGTGGGAGCTACAAACAGGGCACAAGGACAAAGGGCTGCCCTTCCTGCAATCAGTGGTTGCCACGGTGACAAGAGAAGCACAGGACACCAGAAAAGAATAAAGAACAGTCATACAAACTCCAATACCTTTATTGTCCTCAGGCAGGGGCCATTCTCTAACCCTGGATCCACAGTCTTCCTCAGGCTGAGGTCTGAACTCCGTAGATTCTCAAAAAAGGATTAAAAAAGACCTACTTGCCTACTTTGTACAAAACATTCTCCAGTGCTGCAGAAAAATATGGGAAAATCCAGCCCATAAAAACCAGCACCCCAGGGTTGGGTCCCCAACCAACTTCTGACAATCTGCTGTGGGAGAGCCGATTCCACAAGCCCTGGAAGAAAACCTCCCACCCTCATTTCAAACAGAAAAAAACAAAGCCTGTCCTCTGCTTGGCTCAACTTCACCACTTGCTCAAGGCAAAGACCTGGACAAGAAGCAGATGGGCAGCAGCCACTCCTGAGCCCAGGAAACACTTGGCTGCCTTTATAATCAGAAAGATTCAATTTCTATCCAGAGTTCTCAAGATTGCAAAACACTCTGAACACCTTGTAACCTCTACATCTAAAGGCAAAAGTAAATAGCAGCAGGCAACAAACTTTTAGCTGATCAAAAAGGTGCAAATCTCTCCCCTCAACCCAATACAGCTCACAGAGGACCAAGTACGTGACCTCGGCCGGTGAGAAGTGGGCATGCTTGGCCAGGCCGCCTTGCCTGGCCTGGAGAGAGTTCAAGCCAGTCAAGCGGTCCCAAAGCTGTAGTTTCTGCAGCCTGGCTGGCTCTCTCCATTTTTTTCTATCATACAGGAACTTAAGAACAGGGACATTTTTGGTGACTTCTAAACTGGCCAGCATGACCAGTGTTTCAGTGGCAGCATCGCAGAAGCGCTGCTGGAGACAAGCCCACACTTCAGGGTCACAGCTCCTTCCAGTTGATGGGCCTTTTCCCGGACTTCTGGAGCAGCTCATTGGCTTTAGAAAAATGTCTACATCCAAAGAACCCCCTGTACACCGACAGGGGGGAGGGATGGGCTGTCTGCAGGACATGGTGACGCTTCTGAAAAAGAAGAGTTTGGTGTGGCAGCTGGCACTCTGTCAACACAACCATGGCCATTGCACCTCTAGACAGCTGCACACCTCTCCTCCCTGCCCTCCAGTGTATTCACCCCCGGCACTTACAAAACCTAAAGCTTTTATTTATTGGGCTGAGCTCAGGGCACCATCAGCAATGATAGGTGGCCACACCTTATTACCCACTCACTTCTGCTCCCACCGTATTCAGGCCTGAAGTGTGCTGTGAGGCATGAGCCTACACAGAAGAGCTGAATGGTGACATGGAAGAGCACTTCTAAATCCTCAGCCAGGAAGATGTGAGTTGCCTTGCACAGTGCTGAGAACAGAACACTGGCTCTATGTAAGTAAGAGTACTTAAGCTCTCAGCACTGAGCCATCTCTCCATTTGAGACTGGACAGCCCCCACCACGACACACACCAGGTTTAGACTTACTGCAGCTCTGACTTACTCAGTGCCCACCCAGAGACCCTGGTGAGCCTCTACTCCCTCCCCCTCCCCACCTCTACCCCATATCCACCTGTAGCTGTCATATAGAGAAACAATGGCGTCCAGCCCAGCAGTGAAAGTTGAGGCAACATAAAGCAATATTGGGACATTTTAGGGACACAGGTCACTGGATTCACTGGTAAGACAGGATTTAATGGGAAGGGTAGGAGGGTTCAAAGAAGACACATACGCAAGTTCTTGTCTCAGTGACTGGGTGGCAGGTAGCTAAGTGCCCAGTTCTGAAGCAGAGACAGGAAGGAGAAAACCAAAGTGCTCATCGCTCACAGCATTTATGAGTAAATCGTATCTGATTCAGTGGAATACCTGTCTTCTGTATGGCCCCAAGTTTCCCGGAAGCAGACACTTGCCTTATTCATCAAGCATTGCATCACATGTAAACAAGAGGTGCCAGGGACCATAGTGTCCTCATTACAGGACACTTCAATGCTTCTATTATATAACTCACTGCAAGGAGGCAGGTGAGCATCCCCATTGTGTCTGAACTTGCCCAGCTGTCGGTGGGAACCTACTAATTACGGTGGAGTCTACAGTGTCTCACTCCAAAGCCCAGGCTGGCCTATAGCTCATGGCACCCCCCCACACCCCCAGGTACCAGGACCATAGTGCCACAAGTAGACGGTCTACAGCTGTGCACGCAAGCAGGGAGCCCAGGTTCCCTAGCTCTCTGGGAAGCAGTCAGAAGACACGTACCCTATCGATGGCACTGCCCTTCTTCTGAGCATAAGAGCCCCAGAGCAGGAAGACAAGCCCAGTCAGGTTCTGATTTAGCCAGGATACAACTGCATCGGTGAATTGCTCCCAACCTCTCTCCTTATGGGAATTGGCTTGGTGGGCACGGACAGTGAGGACAGCATTGAGGAGGAGGACACCTGTGAACAGTGGGGACAGGGTTAGGAGGCAGCACAAAGAAAATCCGATAGAGGGGCGTTTGGTTTCCTATCTGCCCCCTTGGCATCTTTCAGTTTTGGGTAGTGAACAAAATAACCAAACTTCAAAAATACACATCCTAAGTGATATGTAAGAACCAGCAAGAAAACGGGCCCAAAGTAGTTGATGAGAACATGGCTCAGTAGTTAAGAGCACTGACTGTTCTTCCAGGGGACCCAAATTCAACCTACATGGTAGCTCACAACTGTCTGTAATTCTAGTTCCAAGAGACCCAATACCCATGGCCAAACACCAATGCACATTAAAGGGGGGGGGGGGTCAGAGGATAACACAGGTATTAAGGCCTTCAGGACCTTATCAGAGCCCCCTACTACAGTGGGACTGGGGATGGCTTAGTAGTTAAAAGCACAGCAACTCTTGACGAGAACCTGAGTATAGGGGGATTGTGTTGCTTCATTGTAAATAATTGTCCCACCCACTGGTTTAATAAAAAGCGCTGACTGGCCAAAGGCAGGCAGGAAGTGTGGGTGGGGCTACCAGACTCAGAAAACTCTGAGAACAGGAGCCCAGAGCAGAATGCCAGAGAGAAGCCGGAAGAAGCAGAGGACAACTATGCTGCTCTAAGAAAAGGTACCCAGCCGCATGGCTGAATAAGAGATATGGATTAGATGAAGGCTAAAGAGCTAGCAAGTTGCATGCCTGGGTCTCAGGCCGATCAGCCTAAAACTATCATATGCATCTGTGTGTCTCTGCGGGTCTGCAGGCCTAAACCTTGAGGCTAGGCCCGAAAGTCTGGGCCATGAGTTTAATCCCTAGGACCCATGTTGGGAATTTTTGCCTCTGCCCTCCCCCAACAATAGCACTCAAAGTGTGCACAAGGTTACCTTGTCTGGCCCACCCCGACAAATCACCATGGCCAGGATGAACAAAACCATCGATGTCTGTAGACAGCTCTTTAAAAATATTTTCCAAACTGAAATCAAGGCAGAGAAAGTGCACAATCAACCAGAATGACCAGCAGTTTGTAAATTCAACACTTCAAGGCAGTGTGGAATGACATCCACAGCCCCGACAGGCCATCTGCTGTAGACTTCTACCATCTGCATTCAGACTGAACATCAGAATAGCACCATGGAAAACGATAGCCACAACCCACCTTCTATTTCTACATTTATATACAACACTCACCCACCCCCGACCAGTGCAAGTGCCAATGACCCAGTCCATACCGACAGTGCCACCTAGGATCTGTGAGTAACTGCCTTTGAACTGATGCTGGCTGCACCATGAGCCTACCTGGGCGGAGGTGGAACTGGTCTCTGGACACTGAAGCAGAGCCCATGAGCTTGATTAGGTCCGTGATAGGGATCCTGTCCCAGAATGACCACCTTCACCTGTGAGTGGGAGGATCAGACGATACCATGTTCAGTTCAGAGGGACAGAGTGGACAAGCTTCAAGAGCAGCCCACCACATACCAGCAGCCACATTAACAAAGCATCCTTCATTCAGTGGCTTTGATAGCCCACTAGGACAGTTCAGTGCTTCCCTTTTGGCTTCTCATAGGAAAAAACTTGTTACATGTAACATGCAGAACTACTCGGAAACATACTGAGGAGGGAACATCCTAGCCCATCACAAGTTAGCACCACACAGGGCTGGAGCATGGCCATCGTTAGCCAATCGCTTCTCAATACCTATGTGAGCGTCCTACAGCACGTGGACCTCACAAACAGCACACCACCTTTGTAGATGACAGTGTCAAAAGGCAGTCCTGCCTCTCTCCACGGCAAAACACTGCTGGAGCCCAATCAAAGCTTCCGTAGATCTGCACCCAGACCTCCCAACAGCTCATGCCCTGCAGGACTGACTGGGCAACGCTAAGAGAATGAGGCCAGGTCACAAGCGTGGGAGTAGCTGGCAAACCATGAAGACAAGAGCCTTTCTCAGGTGTGGGAAGGGTTGACCTCTGGACACAGTCCCTTGTCTTGTCTCCTCTGCTTCTCTGACCCTTCCTTCCAGCATTTCCTCTATCGTTGCCACCCTCCGACCACTTGGAATTCAGCTGCAGGCTTTCCTTCCCACTGAGCAGCCCTGTTCCTGCCCCAATGCCAGGCAGTAAGCATGTTCTCCATGCCGAAGACCCTGGGCACACACAACTTCCCTTTCCTGTCCTAGGGCTCAGGGTGTAGGGTGAAAGCAACCATGGACAGAGTACCTGCTCCCCACCAGATACCGAGAGATCCATACATATATCTAAGAACTGAAAAACGAGGAGCCTCATGTCCCACTTCCTGGGGTGCAAGCTGGGGATTTGCTCAGGGTCAGCATGATGGTTTGCTCATCTACTTTACAGTTCCTGGAGTAAGATATTCACTGACTCCTAAAGACAATGGAAGGCTGGGACAAGGCAACCTGCTTAAAGAGCTCTCTGTATGCTGCACTTCCACAGTCATGCAGCCAAGACACACACTGACGTGACCAATGGGTACGAGTACACAGAAGAGCCAGTAAACGTAGGCAATTGTCTGTGATGCGAGTGCCACTCAGGCCTGACTGTGGTGATACATTTTATACGTAATAAAAATTCAGCCTGGAACATCAGAGGACAGAGCCATTTCTTCCAGCCTCTTTAAAATTTTTTGTTTTGTTTTTGAGACAGCATTTTCTGGAACTTGCTTTGTAGAACAGGCTGGCCTCTTGTCTCTGCTTCCCAAGTGCTGGGATTAATGGCATGCACCACCTCTAACACACTGTCTGCCTACACCTGCCTTAAATATCTTCGCCCACTTTTTTTAACTTCTGGGTTCAATTCTGCATGGTAATTCTAGAGTGAGGATTAAAGGTGTAAGCTACTACTGTTTGGTTGTTAGGCCTTGAACTCAGAGATCCAGAAAGATCTCTGTCTCCTGAGTTATGGGATTAAAGGCATGAATTACCCATTCTCTGACCCTTCTGGCTTGACTGTGGATGGATCATGATTTTATTAAATACAAAATATATCATCACACCTGACCAATGGGAACAGAACAGGTTCATGTTCTAGAAGAGAACAAGCAGTAACCTGGGAGGGATGGGGGCATAGCCAGTGGGCGAAGGAGCAACTCCCCCCTTCCCCCTTTTTGAGACAGGATTTCCCCATGAAGCTGTCCTGAAACTCACTTTGTAAATCCAGCTGCCTCTGAGTGCTGGGATCAAAGGCATGTGCTACCCCCACAAGGCAAGAAAGAACAACTTTTAATACTCTGCCGCATGCTATAGTAACCACAGTTGACAACAAGTCTTTCAGAATAGGAGCAAGAACTGGAATGTTTCCAATCCAAAGCAAAGATAAGGGCTGGAGATGCTGTGGCAGTTAAGAGCTCCGGCTGCTTTGGAGAAGTCCTGGGTTCATTTCCCAGCACCCACATGGCCCTCTTCTGGCTTCCTAAAGCATTGCATACATGCACTACATAGACACACATGCAGGCAAAAATGCACACAAAAAAATTAAATCCTTATTAGAAAAAGGAAAGCAGTGAAGATAAATGTCTGAAGTAATAGATGTGCCAAATGTACTGCAATGTCACCATAACCGTGAAGCATGCACAATCAGTATGTGTCCATTAAAAAAAAACGAGCCCAATAACCTGAGTTCAATCCCGGAACCCAGCGGAGCAGAGAAAGAACTGACTCCTTTAAATTATCCTGACCTACCACAAGTGTGCACACTCCCACAGATAGACAAAGCATAAATAAAGAGGATGTACTAAAAAAGAAAAAGGAGGGGCCGGAGAGATGCCCAGCAGTTAGGTTAAAAGTACTGGCTGTTCTTCCAGAGGACCCACAATTAGTTCCCAGCACCCACATGGCAGCTCACAATTGGATCTGACATCTTCACAAAGACATGCATCCAAGGAAAACAGCAATGCACATAAAATAAAAATTAATTATTAAACATGAGAGAAAGGAAGGTCCAAGGGAATGACTCAACCTGCAAAAGCCAGAGATGAGCAGAACCAACCACTCAAACTACCCAAACCTGCAGCCCAATAAGCTTAAACGAGAGGAGGCTTCAGGGTCCACTCAGCAGCAGCTTCTGCACCTGGGTAGGCTTTTGGAGGTTGATTTTTAACTCCACACAGCTTTTCATCCTCAACACAAGTGAGCCTCACAATTTCAGGGCTATTGACTAACAAATCATTGCCTATGTCATTACATCTGTGTCTGTAATTAGGAGACACTATTTGATCCCTCCCTAACCAGACTCCAGCTTCACTTACATCTCGGATGTCACACATCTGGGTCCATGTGAACACCTGCTCCGGTGGTGGATACACCTTGTGATGCTTTCTTTCTTCCGCAACAAATCCCATTAGCTGATTTCAAAGATAAAGAGACTTAAAAGCAGATTCCCACGGTTTCGTTTTTTGTATAATTTAAACCCAAACTTTTTTAAAAAAACAAAAACAAAAAAAAAAAAAACAGCCCAGGCCAGCACCTGTTCCCCTCTGAAGCAGTGTCACCCCTAGGTTGGATCAAGGTTGATTTACCAAGCTATTTTCATTTCAGTGATCCCGTATCTCTTCCTTTTTAAAAATTTTTCAAAATTTTTTAATGACAGCGTCTTTTGTAGCCCAGAGTCTGCGGCCCGCTCTCAGCTCCTGACCCTCCCCCTCCAAGCTACAGCTCTCAAGGGTTGGGTATAGCCCGAGGCTTCTTTAATTGATCAGTTCATTCAGTCTGGTTAATGGTTTACTAAGCCAGGTTTCCTGGCGCGCCAACCAAGTGGCTTGCAAAAAGCCACGGGGGCAGCTAGCGCCAAGCGCGCCAATCAGAGTGCAAGGGCCGACCCACGTGAGAGGGAGATTTTTAAGTTGTCCTGCACACGCCCTCCTTCCAATAATCATACTACGCTAGGAAACCATCTTCCAGTCCCTCCTTTAGCCCAAAGGGTTAATTAAGTTCTGTATGGACCGGAGAAAATAGGAGACTAAAAATGCAACCACCCACCCATGCATGCAGGCCGTACCCGCGCGACTAATGCGAAAGGACCCTTTCGCAACCGACCTTGACGAAGTACGGCTTGCTGAACTCTCCGCACAGCTGCCGTTTCCAGCTCTCGCCCAAGCCGGCGGGCACGTTGCGGGCGGCAAGTCTAAGCAAGGCCGCGGCCTTGTTCCTCTGGATGCGGACGAGTTGCTCCGCGCTGAGCGGCGACGAGGGCGGCGTGGCTTGCTCATCCTGCTCCACCCGGGCCTTCTTGGCGGGGCTAGCCTGCCAGGAGTCGGAGTCGCGAGTGAGACTCCGCGTCCTCGACCCTCGGGGAGCGCGCAGGCTCCGCGCCAACCGCACAGCCCGCGGCCCCAAGACACCCATTAGCTAGCCGACCTGGGTAGGAGCCCCCGCCGCGCTCCGCCCGCCTACGCGCCTAAGGCCCATGCGTCCTTTTCGCGGCAAAACCACTCCCGCCCCCTGCCGCTTCTGATTGGACCCCGTGAAGGGCGGGGCGGAAACGGTGCACACCGATTGGCTTAGCGCCAGTTGAGTCCCGTTTCCATTGGTTGGCGTCTCGGCATGGCGGCCGCCGACGCGCGCGGCTGTTTTGAACCTGTAAAGCCGTCCCGGTCCGGCTGAGCAGCGGCGTGCACGATGCTCCTAACCGGAACCCCGCCGCTCCCCCCAAGTCCTGCATGACCCCGCACGCCTCACCGTATCGCCGCTGTCTTCGGCCGCCGCGTCGCCCCGCAGGGCTGGTTCGGGGCTGCGCGCGCTCCGCTTCCCGGTGGGGGTCGGGGAGAAGAAAGAGTAGAGGGTCTTCTGGCCGATCATGCTTGCACCGAGGTCGGAGCTCCGGGACACTTGCAGCGGTGCTCAAAGTTGGCGCTCAGCCGCCCGCGCCTGTTCCAACTGGGGGCGGGGAGGATGGTAGGACTGGGGGCCGTGGAGCCCAGCGCGCATGTGCGGGAGGGGCTTCGGCACCGCCCCCGACGAGGTGGGGCTTGCGAGGTCAACCCCTGCTCCTGACCAGGTCTTTCTCTGGGTTTCATTGAAGTCACAGCTCATACTGCAAAGATGGAAGACTTAAAAGCTTTGGAGGTTTTATCTGCTCCCCAGATACGCCTCCTTCCTCCCTTTCAGTCTTGGGGATTGAACTCTAGGCCTTTTTGGATGCTGGGCAGCAACTTGGCCACTGAGCTATGCACCACCTTGTCTTTTTATCTCCGCACTTACCCTCCCTTCTCCCCACATTCAGACCGTCAGCATCTTTGTTATCCCCGCCCTCCAGTAAAACCCCAAATCTAGACTTGAACAATCCCAGATGTTCTTTTCTACTGAGTGATCTTTTGAGAGGGTGTAGATTTAAACCTTCACTAGTGCCCGGGAAAAACCCTCCTATGCCGTTTGAGTGTCGGTGCCGTCTGTTACCCCGACTTCTGGGAGGTGGAGGCAGGAGGATGTCAATGCCCATCTTGGCTACTTAGGTTTGTTAGAGGTCAGCCTGAGCTACAGCTTTAAGTCTTAACTGACTAGACTCCCAACATCTAAGCAGTTTTTCGGGCTGCTCCCCAGCTGTCCCTCTGAGATCGTCACACTCTATGCCCTTTGCCCAATACCTGGAAAGCTTCAGTCCTGGTTTAGGACCCTTCCCTGTGAGGTTTTCTGCACCCCCCTCCCCTAGCCTGTCCCTTCTCATTACTTCTGTACTGTACAAAGTAATCTTATTTCTTACCTTGTCCTTTTTCTGTTCGCATCTTTAAATTACTGTGTGGGTGAGGGCAGGACCTGTATCTTGCTGGAGGGCGCCAGGGTCCAGGACAGGAAATGTTTTTAGGCACAGGAAGTACTTTTAGGAAGTGAGCTGCGATCACAAAGCAGCTGTGCCCCAAAAGGCAGCAAGTTCCTCTGGCTGCACGACCCCACAACCACCCTCCTAAGAGTTTTCTCAGGTGAAGTAAAATCGTTCACAGAAAAAAATTGGAGCATGAATATTTATAGTGATTTTGTTCTGTCACCTAGAGCCATAAATGACTGTCACACGGTCTTTATATTGTGCTTCATCCATATGACAGAATACTAATCAGCAATTAAAGGAGATAAACTGTGGCATATATATTTATATATAATATATACACATAATATTTGTACTTGATGCTAGAGATAAAAGCGCAGTATTATCTTAAAAAAGCTAAACAGAAAAGATTATACAGCATATAATACAATTTATTTGGCATTTTGGGAAAAGCAACCAGGAAGAGCAGACAAAGCAGGCAGAGGATATGCAGACAAGGTGTTAAGTTGATGTTTAGGGGAGAATTTTATGGGATGGTAATTGCTCTCCATCTTGACCGTGGTGGTCATAGGATGCTTTGTCGGATGTGTATGTTTATACATTGTTACACTGCCACAGCCAGCTGCAGCAAACTGTAGTGAGATAGGGCGAGAGACTGAAAGAACAGGAGGACCAGACGCTGATGGCGAAAGGCAACTTTAATGGATAGCTCAGTGATACTTATACAAGTCAGCAATATTAGTATGTAGGGTTATTCAAGGACAGACTTCTTTGAGTTAACTTGTAAATATTTCCCCATGTGGGCACAGCCCAGGGTTAGACTGGGAAAGTTTTCCAGTATGTGCTGGGAAAGGTATTTTCTGTTGATAAACTACCATGGTGTCCTTGATACTATTATGAACATCTGTGTTCCCACGGAATGAGTAACTTGAGGGTTCATAAGTTTGAGCTGTTCTAAGAAGTAGGCCCATCCTCCATTACAGAGGACAGACCCCTATTCTCAGATCCCTTCTTGAAAACAGCTCTCCACATTACACCACACACAAAGAGACAGTATCCTGGGCTCTTGGACACCTCAGAACCAATCCACCAGCCTCAGCTTTGCAGAACCATCAGAAGGCAGCATCCTGCGGTGCAGAGAGGCCGGCAGGTGGCGCTGTGCCGGAAGTCCGGCGCAGGAGGGGCGGGGGGCGGTGCCTGGAGCTGCGGGGCTGCGCGTGTCTTGCAGAGCCGTGAGTCTCTCCGGTGGAGCACGGCTTTTCTCTCTTGTCAGTCCCCTTCCCGCGGGACAGAAACCCCTTGCTTTTCTGAGCGACTTTGGGCGAGCCCCGTGCCTCTCTGAGCTTGCGTCTTTCCATGCGTAGCGTTTGCAGCCGGGGCAAGCGACTTCCGAAGGAGGCGGAGCCTGGGGCCACCGGCGATCCCTTCGGGCGACCGAGGCAGGGTTGTGCTACAAAAACGTAAACAAAATAGCATGCCTGTTGCAAGCTCACCACCTGGTTAAGGACCTCCAAGCACTTCCTAGTTTTAATGCCCTCTATTTCCTTTGCAGACGTGCCTGTGGCACGGGGGTGGAAGACTGAGCCAGGTCCCCCTCACGTGGCCACTCACCTCGAAGGCGGGATGGACAGGTTCCTGGTGAAGCCCGACCTGGGCGACCTCCGAGGGGGAGAGGAGGAGCCAGCCCAGTCGGGAGGAGCCTCGGGTGGCCCACGGAGCCCCACCTGGCGGCACCTTCGCCGGCAAGGTCTAAATTGTGATTACACGGTCCTATTTGGCAAAGCCGAGGCAGACGAGATCTTCCGACAGTTGGAGCAAGAAGTCGAGTATTTTACCGGTAAGTGTAGGACTTTAGGTGTTAGGCTTAGGTGAAAAAAGATTGCGTATGTTAGGGGAAGCGTGAAGTCGAGCTGTGACGGTATAGAGCGAAATTACTGGCTACTGCTGGTCGGAATCGTCCGGGGAGTTTAATAAACAGAAAGCTAACCATTTTAGGTTTTGTGTTATATTGAGTCATAATCGCTGGAAGTGCAGCTGTCTTCCAGGCCAGAGGTAGAGTGCTTCTGTAGCATGTACAAACCTCCAGGTTAGAACGAACACATTCATGTGCAGCCAAGTTAGTTTCTCACTGAAGGCTGGGTGGCTCAAGATGTTGTTGCCCCTCAGAACTCTGATAGCTCCCTGACTCTCGAAGTCCAGTGTCTGAAGAGTTTGCAGATGTTGCTGATGTTGTTGTCTGGAGACCAGATATTGAGAAGCTGTGATGAGGATGGTCTGTACCAGCCAGAGCTGCAATAGGCCCCATCATCATGAATCCATAAGCCCTTAGTGCACACAGCTGACAAAACCATCCAATCATGACTAGACATCACCGTGCTCAGAGCTGTCTCTGTATGCACTGCCTTTAGCTTAGGCAATGAACATTCAGTTTTAAAAACTGAAGCCAGGGTATGGTGGTGGGACGTGGAGATAGGAAGATCAGAGTTCAAGGTCATCCTCAGTTAAATGGAGAGCTCAAGAATAGTCCGGGCTGCATGAGATGAGATCCTGTCCTTAAAGGCCATAATATATGAGCTGAAAGATGACTCCGCAGTGAAGACCACTAGTTGCTCTCCCTGAGGACCCAGGTTTGACTCCCAGCCCCCACATGGCAGCTCACAACTCTAACTCCAGTCCCAGGCACTCTCACTGTGTAGTCCTGACTGTCCAGGAACTCAGGTGGGCCTTGAACTCAGAGATCCCCCTTCCTCTGCATTCCCAGTGCAGGGACTAAAGGCATGTGCTGCCACCACCCTACTGCATGAAAGGTTTTTGTTTTGTTTTGTTTTGTTTTTAAAAAAAGCAGAAAGATGAGCCTCAGCTACTTGTAGACGTGTTTTTTTTTTGTTTGCTTTTTTTAAAAATTCTTCAAACGATTGTGTGTATATGACTGATGTACTTTATTTTCACATATTCCCTATTCTTTTGGCTCTAGTCCTGCAGAACCTTTTGTCCCAAGTTCCTATTGTGCATTCCTGTGCTTGTTTTTGTGGCCACTGGCTTTAATGCTAGTCTACATGTCTTGTGTGTCTGTGCACATGATGAAGCCAGTGAGCCTCACCCGATGTAGTCTCAGTAAACTCATTTGCATTTCTTCCGCCCTTCTTTGGGTGGTGCCCAGCTGGGGATCCCGTCATTTTTTGAGGTAGGATCTTTTGCAGGTTCTAGAACTTGCAGATTCAGCTAGACCAGCTGGCCAGTTAGCCCCCAGCAGTGAGATCTGAGGCATGAAGCCACATCTTGTGGCTGGCACTTTACCAGCTGAGACACCTTTCCAGCCTTGTGGTTTTGTAAGACACACTAGCATGGAACCTGTGCTCTGCCTACTTCAGCACCAGAGTGGTAAGATTAGAGGGGTGCCACCACACCCTATCATAAAAATGAGAACAAGCCACGGCTGCTTAGGGGAAGAGGTTCCCAGCGGGACACTGTAAAGCATGAACATGCAGAGGAAATGCCATTTCTAGACTCCTCTGTTTCAAACACCCAGCCAATGAGTGTGTCTGCATCCCTAGAGGGTCAGGGATGAAGCTGCCATTTCATCTGCATAGGTGCATTGGCCAAGGTCCAGGTGTTTGGAAAGTGGCACAGTGTTCCCAGGAAGCAGGCGACCTATGGAGACGCTGGTCTGACATACACGTTTTCTGGTCTTACACTGACACCAAAGCCCTGGATTCCAGTTCTAGAGCGTGTTCGAGATCGAGTCTGCAAGGTTACAGGGCAGAGCTTCAACTTTGTGCTCATTAACAGGTAACATTTCTTCCATGGGAAGGGGTCAGGACTCCACTGTGCTTTGTCACCTGTGGCAACCCTTCTGTACTGGCGAGGGCCTAGGACTTCCCAGGATCAGAGAGATGGGGGTGCTGCTCTTCAGAGAACCAAAATTCAGTTCCCAGCACCAGTAACTTCAGGCCCAGCAGTTCTGACACCTCCTGCCTCCATGAGACCTATACTCCTATGCACAACCATAGGCGTTTCCATGGAGCTGACATGGAGGAAGTGAGGGATTGCTGAGGACAGGGCTAGGGTTAGGGCAGCAGCTCAGAGTGGGTACACCACCACTAACCTTTTCTGTGTGGGGTTGACCTGTGCCCTGGACACTCAGCATATCCCTAGCGTC
The DNA here is from genome assembly GCA_033318265.1 of Phyllotis vaccarum. Lineage (NCBI taxonomy): Eukaryota > Metazoa > Chordata > Mammalia > Rodentia > Cricetidae > Phyllotis > Phyllotis vaccarum. The sequence goes on from JARWLC010000017.1 coordinate 58,639,323, forward strand.
CCTGTAGGTGGTGGTGGCACTCTGCTTCCATTATAGCAACCTACAGTGTGTTCTGAGGTCAGAATAGCCAAGCTCTGAGGCCTGGGCTAACGAGAAAGCCATTTCGCACAAGGTGGTTAGAAGGAGGGCCCCTCAAGGCAATGACATTTGACCTGGAACTCGCTAGACAGCTAGAGATGCCAACATTTGGAGCAGAGCAGAGGGAGTGCATGGTGTCCATGGAGTGAGGCTGGAGGTGAGGAACTTGGGAGGGGAGTATGAAAGCAGGGCCAGACTGCACAGGGTGACCGAGTTGCTATGCATGCAGGTGGAATAGGGCAGGTTTTCCACACATGAACCTGGTGACTGGAAGACGTGGCTATTTGATTTGATGTGAAGTAACTAAGTGTCCTAGTCACTCTTCTGTTGCTGTGAGGAGACACCAGACCAAAGCAACTCCTCTATAAGAATCTCATTGAGGCTTGCCTACCGCTTTAGAGTTAGTCTGTGACCATCATGGTGGCAATGGAGCAGTGGCTGAGAGCTTTACATTCTGATCTGCAAGCATGGCAGAGAAAGGCTTGGGCTTCATGTGAGCTTTTGAAACTTCAGCCCAACCACAGTGACATACCTACTCCAATAAGGCCACACCTCCTGATGAGCCCCCCAAAGTTCTACTAGCTAAGGACCAAGCATGCAAACCTTCCCATCAGGCTGGGCTCACTGGCCTCTCAGGCTAGGGGTGTGAGAAGCTGAGCACCTTGTGGCCTCAGCAGGTGATAGAGAGGGTTTCCTGGGCATTGGGGTTGTTTTTTCCCACTGCAGGTACAAAGATGGCTGCGACCACATCGGGGAGCACAGAGATGATGAAAGTGAGCTGGCCCCAGGGAGTCCCATTGCATCTGTCTCCTTTGGGGCTTGCAGAGACTTCCTCTTCCGGCACAAGGACTCTCGAGGGAAGAGACCCCGGCAGACAATGGAGGTGGTCAGGCTGCAGCTGGCCCACGGAAGCCTATTGATGATGAACCACCCCACCAATACCCACTGGTACCACAGTCTCCCCATCCGCAAAAAGGTCCTGGCTCCTCGGGTCAATTTGACTTTTCGGAAAATTTTACCTACTAAGAAATAAAACATGTTTTTTTATTTGTTGTGTGTGTGCACTACATATATGCAGAGAAACCAGAAGAATGTGTAAGATCACCTGGTGCTGGAGTTACAGATGGTTATGAGCTGCTGGACACAGGTGCTAGGAACCAAACTCAGGTCCTCTGCAGGAACAGCAAATGCTCTTAACTGCCAAGACACCTGCCCAACCCCTAAAACCTACTTCTAATAATTGTGGGTTTTCTTCTTGCTTGAAGAGGGGGTTGTTTTCTTTACCCACAGAGAATACAGGAGGTTTAACAAAAACCTAGGGCTGAATACACAGCACCCAGTTCAGTAGGAGGATGCCATGTAACATCCACAAGAATACCACTCATGCTTGGTGTGGTGGCACATCTTTAATGCCAGCACTCAGGAGGCAGAAGCAACCGCTGTACGTGAACCCTGTTCAGAAAGACTAAGACCCACACCCGAGTGTGTGCTAACAAACCATCTTTATTGCTATGGTGCACAGCAGTTACAAAAGTATCTTTAGCAGCTCCACACTTAGCAGCCTACGGCATAAGTACTAGCTTAATTTAGGATTTCCCAGGAAGAAGCTACCTACTATGAATAACTTAAAACTAGAAGTCATTGGTTGGTACCTAATGTCTAATAATTTACAAAATGAGGAAGTATATTAGCACTTGGTCAGATTAACACATTTACAGCCTTGGCTCAAACCCTGGGCTTTGACCAACATCCCGCTCTTGGCCTTTGGTCATCTCTTTTTCCTAGCTGCCCTCAGACTGAGGAGCAGGACTGGTGACTTGAGCCTACAACCCTGCAAGTGACCAGCCACTGCATTCATCCCAAAAGCCAGGGTGGCGGGCTGCCTGGGCCAGAACAAATGGTTCAGCCGCTCCACAGTGGGAGCTGTGGCTTGAAGGTCCAGCACAGCATAGTCCCAGAGTCTCCAGTCCTCAGAATGCAGTGAGACCTGATCTCTCAGTCAATGCCTAGGCACATCTGGAATGTCTGCTAGCTTACCCCTGCAGAGGAAGCATCATTGGCCTTACCTCAATGACCTTTTGATAGGTCTGATTCCAAATCTTACATCGGAAGAGTCGGTCTGAATTGATCTGGTATCTTTTTTTATTACAAACAGGTAACACATAGGTACTATTGTGCCATCGCGACTCCTCCATCTCTGGGCTATTTGTGAAACTTCTCTGAAAACAGGAGAAAGTGCCCAGTGTACCCTCTGCTTAACAAGGTCATCATTGGGGACACACACTTAGAATATGGTCCTAGAGTGTAACGGCAGGATGGACGGGCTGTGGTTCTGTTCAAACAGGCTGTTTTCTTCCTCACTGTTGGCTCTGAGTAAGAAAGCAAGGCTCAGAGAGACTGCAGCCCTGGGTCAGTGCACTCTTCCCAGCTTGGCTCTCGGGTCCTTCTGCCCAGGCAGGCTCTGGCCTGTAACTCTATTACAGTTAACTAATAACAGGAAGCGAACCATCTTGTGTAGCGAAGATCAGCAGGTGGTATAGACAGCACAGTTCTGGAAGAGGCTGCAGATGGCCTCTTGTCCAGGGTGGGACTGGCAGGTGCCTTGTAGACCTTGACTACATATTAAAAACTGGAGATTACAAAAGGCATACCCAAAGGTGAGGAGTTGTTCTTGAGGCTTTTGGGAAGGAGACAAGGTTTTATTATGTAGCCCAGGCTGGCCCAGAACTTGCAGTGATCCTCCTGCCTCAGCATCTGGGTGCTGGGATTCTAGACAAGAGCCACCATGCTGTCTGGCATCCTTAAACATTCTTTTGACCTTTAAAGAACTTGGAAGGACAAGAGCTTTCCCAACACTGTGCCTGTGACTCTTAGGTCATGCTTGTTCTCAGAACAACCAGAAGGAAAAGGCACTTTTTCTTCTGAATTGTTGCCTTTAATAATTTCACTAATTCTTGTCAATAATATTTATGGGCCTCCTTATTGGAAATAAACCTCTATGTTGAAATGTCAGAGGATCAGACAATGGTGATGCCCTCTGAGAACACTTAGCATGTTACAGTACAGAAAGGGGGCTCCTGGAGTCTTGCTTCTTTTAATGACCTGTGTCAGATGAGTAAGATGCTCTAGACACGATGGATGCTGTCCTCACATGAGGACACCTTCCAGTACACCCTGGCAGCACTGTGTAGGACTGGCCCCCATGTGGAGCCTGCTCTCAGAATACACAGAAGGCTGAGGAGCTCTAGAGGGACCGGCTTGCACGTGTACACGTGGCATGCCTTCTCTTATCCAGGACTGTGGACCTCCCCATGGGCCCTGGCTCTGGGCTGGCCTGTCACTCCTCAGACCTGAACTCACGGCCCTGCTGCTGCACCCTGGACAGAACACGCTCATAGAACAGCAGGTAGGCACTAGAAGACAGGACCTCCTGCAGGGTGGCCTTGCGGACAGTGTCATCAGAAATCCACAGCCACTGGTTGCTGGTTGAGAGAGGGTTCTTGGCTGAAGGTGGTGACCGTCTGTAAGTGACAAAGTGTCCAGAGTGCATGTCTCCATGGTGGACGACAACTGCCATCAGGCGGAACAGGTATGTGGAGGAGCTGATGGGTGGGAAAAATACCAGTTGTTTATGACAGAATGTGGCCTTGTAGGTAAAGGCAAACATAAAGCCTTCTGTTACACTATAGCTGAGTACGCCTGAAGCATGGTAGGGTGTGCACCATGACATGCTTCCAGCAAGGCTAAAGTCTGCACTGGTTGCCTCGCTGGAACCCCAAGAAACAGTTTTCTTCACACTTTACACATGTGCACACACACATGCAGATTTCATACACTTCTATAATTTTTACTTTAAATAGAGTAACAGAGTTATTCTACCTTAAAATAAAAGGGGAAATCACTCCCCTCTTGTTTTGGTGAAAAGTCTGTTTCAGACACTGAGAACAGCCGAACTACCCACTCACCTGTAGTCAGGAACCACCGGCAGAGAGAAGGCCATCGGGGAAGGCAGAGCTGGCAACAAAGATGGGGGACAGGCGCCATTCATAAAAACCTGTGTCTCGGGGGCCCCTGGCTGGCTCAGAGCTGTAAGAGAAAAGGGCCTGAGTCACAGAGATGGAGGGCTCATCTGTGCAACAGATCGGTTGTTGTTTCTCTTTGGTTACAGACAGGGTCATGCAGTGCAGCACAAGCTGGCTCTGAAATGCCACCTTGGCCTCCGGTGTCAGAGATGGGCAAGCCCCACTGCATCAGAATACCCTGAAGGTGCACTCCCACAGCACTATTCACATTGGACTGATGTGTAAATCCCTACCTTTGTTCAATGTCTATACAGCAGCTGCTCAAGGGACCCCTCACACCTCCAATGACATGTCAAGTGAGCAGCAGCTGCCCTATCTTCTGATGCAAACCAAGGCTCTCACTGTGCACTATACACAGTACGGTGTAGCTGGGCATGGTGGCACACACCTTTAATACCAGCATTTGAAAGGCAGAGGCAAGTGGAACTCTGGGGCCAGCCTGGTCTACAGAGCAAGTCCTAGGACAAAGCTGGCAAAAAAAACAAAACAAAACCCAAAAACAAACACAAAAACTGTCTTGAAACACTCAACCAAACAACAAAACCAAGTGGGGTGAGCAGTTCCGTGCTGTGAAGGAACTCCGATTCTGGGCTGCTCTACCATCCACTCTCCTGAGTTCAGGGGCATCCCTTCTTTCACAGTAACCTCCAGTAAAGTCCCTGACTGCTTCAGGATACTACAAGCCTTTTCATGGTATCCTTCTGACACCTGGTCTGAGTGTGCACAGCATCTAGATGTCACACATGTCCTGGGGCTGCACACACTAAGTAGCTCACTGTTGCCTTCTGTGGTTCACATACACCAGGCTCTGATCATTAGGGACCACCCCATAGCCTGGGAGAGAAAGCAGCAGAGGTTCTCAGCCTGAAAGAAGACTAGGGACCGAGGCTCTCCCTGCACAGGCTATTCCCCAGTGTCTTAGTTAGGGTTTCTATACTGAAGAGGTGAAGAGACGCTATGACCATGGCAACTCTACTGAGGTGCTGGTTTACAGCTTCAGAGATTCAGTCCGTTATCATCACAAGGAGGAGCTTGGCAGTGTGCAGGTAGATGTGGTGCTGACTATATCTTGACCAGAAGGCAGCAGGAAGTTGACTATCACAGTGAGTGAAGCTCAAGAAGAGAGATCTCAAAGCTCCATCCCCCCTCCTCACCCCCTCAGGCACAGTGACACACTTCCTCTAACAAGACCATACCTACTCCAACAAGGCCACTCCCTTTGGAAGCCATTTTCTTTCAAACCACCATCCAGAGAGCTAGTGGGAGAGCAACCACAGCCTCCCTGAAGTGACAACTTGCCAGGCCATGTAATTGTAGCAAGGAGAGGTGAAGTGAGGGAAAGAGACAGGAGGGGAGAAGGGGGAGGAGGGGGAGAGCTGGGGGATGGCTCTGGTCAGTACAGTGTTCCTCTTACTAACGTGGACCTGAGCTGGAGTCTCAGAACCTATAGTTTTAAAAAAAGTCAGAAGCTGGGTGTGGTTTCACACATTTTCTTAATTTTTGAGCATTATTTCATGTGTATGTGTTCTGCCTGAACGTGTGTATGTGTATCATTTCAGTGCCTGATGTCCATGGAACTCAGAGGGTAATATTGAATCCCTAGAACCAGAATTACAGGCAGTTGTGAGCTGCCATGCGGGTACTGGAATCAAACCCAGGACCTTTAGAAGAGTAACCAGTGAGTGCTCTTAACTACTGAGTCATCTCTCTAGACCAGTGGTTCTCAACCTGCAGGTTGAGACCCCTTTGGGGGGGGGTCAAATGATCCTTTCATGGGGGTCACATATCGGACATTCTGCATATCACACATTTACATTAGGATTCATAGGTTTCAAAATATATACAATTTTGTTGTATTATTATAATGAAAATAATTTTATGGTTGGGGTCACCATAGCGTGAGGAACTGTACTAAAGGGTTGCAGGATCAGGAAGGCTGGGAACCACTGCTCTAGGCCCTGGCGCACACCTTTAATCCCAGCATTTGGGAGGCAGAGGCAAGCAGATCTTTTAAGCATGAGGCCAGCCTGTTCTACATTATGACCCTGTCCAAAAAAAAAAAAAAGTCATTCATGGACGCACATGCCCTTGCTGCTTGGAGTTGGGGAGGTAGACATACAGAGGCCTGGCTCACTGGCTGGCCAGCCTGCCTGATAAGTTCCAGGGCAATGAGAAATGGGAGATGGCTCCTGAGGATGACGCTGGAGGCTGTCCCCTGGCTTCCACATGGATAAGAATGTGGAGATTTGCAGGTAGGCTGTGCACAGGCAGGTAGGCAGGCAGACAGACAAACAGAAAATACCCCTACACACAGGGGTGGGGTGGGGGGGTCCTCTAAGGCAGTAAAGCATGAGAGTGTACAAAGCTAACCTGACTCCTGCTGACCTACAAATATTTCAAACTTGCAAGTCACAAAAGATACCTTCAGAGCACAGACCCAACCGCACAACCTAGACCATTTCCCCCACTTACCGCTTTTCCTCAGACCAACCATTTCACTGTGGAAACTGAAATTCTTACTACCAGACATATCAAGAATAAACCCAGATGGTTAAGAGCACTGGCTGCTCTTCCAGAGGTGCTGCTCACAAGCATCTGTAATGGGATCTGATTCCCTCTTATGGTGTGCATGAAGATGGGTCACTCATATACATACAATAAATATTTAAAAAGAATAACCTCAGTGAGGAAGTGGGCAAAGAGGTAGGCAGATGTTCAAAAGTAAAGCAGGGTTGTCGACCCAGTGAGGTGTTCATGGACTGTCGGCTGGAGATTCAGTCAAAAGATGAAAAGCAAGATGGCACCCCACACTGTCCACTGTACCTTTCTATATGTGATAACTTTTAATTTCTTTGTTTTCTTTTTCCTTCTATTTTTTTCTTTGTTTCTTTTGTTTGTGTTTGTTTTAGGTTTTTTTCAAGATAGTTTTTCTGTGTAACAGCTCTAGCTGTTCCAGAACTAGCTTTGTAGAGCAGGCTGGCCTCGAGCTCCCAGAGATCCTCCTGCCTCTGCCCCCTCAATGCTGGGGTTAAAGCGTGTGTCACCACCACCTGGCTATTTATGTTTTCACGTTTTTCAAATGTACTATTATCACACACACACACACACACACACACACACACACACACACACACACACACCACAAGCACGTGGAGGTCAGGGAACTCCGTGTACCCTGCTCTCTTTTACCTTTATATGTCAGTTCCAAGAACTAAACTCAGCCACCTCGACAGCTTTAAACCTCGTGTCTCACTGCTGTGTAATTTTAGCGCGTTAGGAAATGTTGGCTGGCTGGAGCTCAGGGAGAGTGCTGGTTCCGACCCTAAGACTACAGAGAAGCACCAAGCCCTCTCCCTTCCACCCCAATCCTGCCCCAATGAAGCTAGGCGATCACCACACAGCCAGCACGTGTCATAAGAGCCAAAGTGGGGACACCAAACCCATCTGTAGAGTGCCCCACAGCACACACCAGGCTTCGGGGCCACTTGCGTGTCCTGTAGTTCCAGGGCAGATCCGGGGTCCTCTTTGGCTTTGGGGCCATGCTGACGGGATTTGTGGCCCAGGAGGTGGTACTTGTAGAAGTCCATCATCAGGAACTCATTAAACTGCACATGCTCATGCCGCTTCCAGGGCGTGCCATGGCTGGACCAGCTGAGCCGCTGGAGATGGATACAGAGACACTGGGGCAGCTGTGGGAAGAGAGGAAAGTACATTGCTGAGGTGTTTCAAGAGCCAAAAGAGTTCCCTCAAAGCATGGCCGACCACATACACAGGTGGGCTCACCTTCCCTAGCTTCAACTGTTTAACGAAAGTGGTCCTCTGGTGCTCCACCTTTTCCCCATTCAATGTTCCTTTTGCTTCAATCTGCAATAAAGCAACAGCATATATCTGAGGGACCCCAGGAGCAGATGCCTTATCAGAGCTTCAGGCTTATCTCACAGATTCCTCACAGTCATTAACTAACAGGAACCATGAAGGAAAACCAAATTAGAAAACCAAAGTATGAACTTCTTAAATCTTGTCTTCAAAAATTCTATGAGAGAGGGCTCTAGAGATCTGTCTCTACAGTTCAGAGCACTGTTGCTCTTCAAGAGGACCCAAATTTGGTTCCAAGAACCCACATGGCAGCTCACAACCATCTGTAACTCCAGTTCCAGGGGATTAAATGCTTTCTTCTGGCTTGTGTGGACACCCAGTATCACATGGTGTAAAGACACACATGCAAAGCACTCACATACATAAAATAAACAACTCTTAAAAAAAAACCCTGTGTGGGTTCCCAGGCCCTTTCCCCTAACCCTCTCTGTCCCATTCACAGCAGGAGGCTTAGGAGGCCTGGGTGATAGCCAACCCTGCACACTTTGCTAGGGCTTCTGGGGACAGTGCTGGAGGCCTCGGACCTCCCGTCTGAAAGAGCCTCAGAATCACCCAGCACTTTCTGCTGATAGTGGAACTGGGGCACCTGTGGTCCAACCCAAAGTCCTGAAGACCCTGGAGGTGTAACAGCAGTCAGATCTCTACACCATACACCAGAGGGCATCTGTGAGCAGCATCTGTCCTGCCCAGCTGCCCAGCACCACCCAAGGTTCCACTTCTCCAAACTAAAGCTTCCTTTTCTGGAGTATGCAGAGAAGCTCAGGAGGCCCTGGAAATTCACAAGGATATGCAAGGCTCAGGAAGGTCACTGGAGCTTCCAAGACTCAGGAGCCCCTACATCCACCCATGAGATTACATAAATGGAGCAATTGCTAGGAAAGAGAGACTCCAGTGAAGCTGCCTGCAGGCTGAGCAGGAAGCACCAGGGATGCAGCTTTGGGACTCATTATCCATGGTGGAGTGAGGGAGGAAGGAAGGGAGTGGACGAGTGAGCAAGCGTGCATGTGTGCGCTTGTGTGTGTGTGTCTATGTGTATGTGTGTGTGCATGTGTGTGCTTGTGTATGTGTGTATGTGTCTGTGTATGCGTGTATGTGTGTGTGAACATGTGCGATGCAGCTGCTGTGTGGATTCACCCTGCCAGCGCCCCATACCCCCCATCTCCATATTTCCTCTGGCACAACTGGAAAGGTGGACACAAGACAATGGGAAGGGAAAAGTACAAACTGGAGCAGATGTGTCTCAGCTGTATGCACAACAAAGCTTAAGATTCTTTCTGTAAACACTATAGAAGAAACAAATTTCATCTGAGAAACAAAAGTATATGCAGCCACTCTGCAAAGTAAGGCAGGGGAAATGTCAGCGGCTGAAAGATACCCTGGGCACATGTAGCTGGAAGCTGAGAGGTGACACTGCAATACATACCTTGGTACAGTTGTCACACACAACGTCCCGCACCGACTCGGATGAGATGAAATGATGGAGGCAGTGGTCCAGGGTCAGTGGGTGCCCCTAGAGCAAGAATGGGCAGTCAGAACAGCTCACAGGAGAGCTTGCTGATGCCATGTGCAGGTAGCAGGCAGCCTCCTAGAGCTGGGTTTGGAGTACACGGGCATAAAGCTTCACAAACACAGCCATGCCAATCAACCTATGCTGCCACAGATGACAGACTTGGGGTGGGGCTTTGGGAACTGCGACCTGCACAGGCTAGGAACAGCGGTGGAGCTTAGGGACTGTGCACCTGCACACGGCTACAACCTTAAGAGTGAGAGGTATGTACAGAGCAGTGTGCAAAATGCCACTGCATCCTCAGCGAGAGACTGTCACCTTGCCTCTCCCACAATCAGGCCCTCACACCAGAGCCACATGTCTGAGTGACACTTAGTACCTAAGCCACATAAAATGCCTCAAAGCCCTTTTGGAACTCCAAGGTGCCCAGATTAGACCCCAAATGTCACAGATTAATACGTACCCAAGTGGCAGCTGGGATGCTGAGGGAAAGGCTGTCAAAGGTGTCAAATCGAACAGGACTCTGAAACAAATATTGCAGAAAATCCAAAGAGCTTAGAGTCGACGGATGGAGTGGTTTAGAACTCAGATACTAATTTTACACAGTGGAATACAATGCACAAGCACAGCAAACAGCAGCATGAGAACAGTTATAGTGTGCACCCGACCCCATCTCAGAAGGAACTGGCATCAACTATCAGGATTTCCATCAGGGCCACTGACTGCACCACAGACAGGTAGTTAAAGCCCAGGGACTCGTCAGACAACTGCAGATACCCAGAGAGCGAGACTATATTAACAGTAATGCAGTGAACACAGGAGTTCCTGAACAGACGCCCATGCTGCGCTCTGAAGCATCCCTGTGTGAGGTGATGGGGCAGCTTAGATCTGTAATCCCTGCAAAGACATTAAAAGCAGGTCATTTGGATGGTATATAATATACAGAGATGAGCTCCCAAGTGAGATCTGCCTGTCTACTTTGCACAGTTCTAGAAAAGAGTAGCACTGTTCAGAACTGATCTGTCAAAAGACAGAATCTGGGCTGTTAGGGAGACAGAGGTGTCACAGAGAGGGGGAGCCTTGAACTCTGCACATGCCTGCCTGCTCCACAGCTGCCTACAGAGCACACAGGTGCAGGGCAAGCTCAGTTTTGGCAGACATAACATCCAGAAGTAAATACAGAATAGGGCATTTGCTATCTAAGGAAGGAGACAGAGTTTAGAATTTGAGCCAAATTAAGTACCTGTCAGAACAAAATCTATCTTCTTTGTGTGTGTGTGCGCGCGTGTATTTGTTGGGGGGTTCTGGGGTCTCATGTAGCCCAGGCTAGCCTTGAATTCACTATGTCTCTAAAGTTGCCCTTGGACTCCTGATCCTCTGGGCTCCATCTCTGTAAGCTGGGATTACAGGGTGTGCACCTGCCTACAAAATTCATTTCCTCCAGGGAGTTGACTATATAATAAAACTCCTAGCAACCCAGGGAGGAGGAAGCAGTAAGCAATGAGAAGTCAGGGGACTATGAAGTCAGCACACAGTGCCACGAGAAGTGTTATAAATATGCTCCAGGGCAGAGGGAGACAACATAGTGAGCAGACAGACAGAGATTCTGAGAAGGAGACTTACTGAAGAGAAGGAAAGGGAAAGTTTGCACTGTGTGCCTGTGTCAGTGTGTACACATTAGTGAACCACACACAGGGCATGCACCGGGCTCGGTGTGCCTGTGTCAGTGTGTACACATTAGTGACCTACACACAGGGCATGCACCGGGCTCGGTGTGCCTGTGTCAGTGTGTACACATTAGTGACCTACACACAGGGCATGCACCGGGCTCGGTGTGCCTGTGTCAGTGTGTACACATTAGTGAACCACACACAGGGCATGCACCGGGCTCGGTGTGCCTGTGGGAGTCAAGTCACTGTGAAGAGTAAAATACAATAAATAACAACATTTTGTAAGATCTCAAGATATAAAATGGATCAACAAACAACTGCCATTCTATGTGAGGTGACAAGCAGAAAATAAAACATCCCTAAATCAGAAATGAATGGGCAAGACATAACATATAAACCTTACTTTAAAGAAAGTAAAATATTCGTCACAGGAGATGTCAATCAAAACTAGACAACAAAGAAAACAGTCACAAAAAGTCAACTGCGGATAGGAGGAAGCCTCTGTAAACCACACACCTGACGAGGGTGAGGTACAAGGAACTCAGAAAGCAGCAGCCAGGTGCAGTGATGCCCATAATACTCAAACTTGAGAGGCAGAGGCAGGAGGATCAATTCAGAGGCTAACCTGGGCTACATGAGACCCTCCTCCAAAAATAAAAAAGAAGGAAAGATGGGGGGGGGGCGGGGAAGGAAGGAAAAAGACGGAAGGATGGCTCAGTGGTTAAGAGCACTAGGTGCTCTTGCAGAGAATCCAAGCTTACTTCACAACCCCACACGGGCTCACAACTGTCCAAAACTCTAGTTCCAGGGAATCTGACGTCTGCAGGCAGCAGCCACACATGTGGTACACATGCCTACACAAGAGTAAAACACTCTAACACCCAAAGAGGAAAGGAGAAAGGAGGGAGGGAGGAAGAGCAGAAGGAAGGAAGGAAGGCAGGTTTCCAAGGAGGCTCAGGCATGGCAGACAGGAACATGGAGACCTACAGTTGCCAGGGAAAAGCTGATCAAACCACAGGGACGCGTCTCTATGTGAATGTCTACTGCCAAAGACAAGACAGGTGACTGCCAGGGTGGCTCAGTGGCCAAGAGCTTACTGTGCAAGCATGAGGGACCAGAGTTTGATCCCCAGAAGCTACATTAAAAACAAAAAAGTCCCAGAACAGGAAGGTGGAGACAGATTACTGGTTGGCTAGCCGAGCTTACGTGGAAAATTTCAGAGCAGTGAGAGGCCATGTCTAAAGAAACAAGGTGGACAGTGTCTGACAAGTGACGCAAGGCTCACTAGTGGCCTCTACTCAGGTAGGCAGACAACCACAAAAATAAGACCCATTAGCAAAAGGGTGAAACAGGAACTCTTGTTATACTGGGGCAGCCACCATGGAAACAAAAAGTTACAAACATCAGACATGTCTGCTGCACACCTGTGATCCATCCTGCCCATGGGACAAGAAGCAGGAATAAGGCCAGCCTGGGCTACCACAGTGACAGCCTGTCTCAAGTCAACCAAGTAACAGAATCACAGAATGATCTATTCAGTCTCTCTGGGGGTGTACTGGAAGGAGAAGAGACCAGCACCTCACAAAGACACCCATGGTCCACACTAAGTACCCAAGAGACAGAAGCAAGCTCAGCATCCACCAGAGTGGGGAAAGAAAATGTGGTAAACACACTCACTACTGTACACGATGAATACTTTCTGCCTAAATAAATAAATAAGTAAATGAATTAAACAACCCCATCTTTTCTGACCACACAGATGAGCCTGGGTGCATTAGCCCCCAAAACAACACCTACATGACCTCACAAAGACAAAAATCAGAGATGAATAGCCTGGTGACTGTCAAGGTGGAAGGCGGGGGGGAAGATACTGGGACAGACCTTCTGGGATCTGGTACACACCATGGTGATTACAGTTAAAGCATACTTGAATCCTGCTGCAGGGGGGCCTTGAGAGAGTTCTCACCACCTGCACACTGCAGTCATTACCCTAGATGGGCTGCCTTGACTGTGGTCACTAAGAGAATGTACCAAACCATCACTCAGCACTCTTCATATCTATGTAAAAATTTGCTTGTCAGTGATGCCCAGCAAAGCAGGCAAAATCCTGAAGTGGTGGGTTACTCTACAACTGCATCAAAGGCTAGCGTCAGAAAGTCAGCTAGGACAGTGGGGGTGAGGCCTTGGGACACACCCACGTGCAACGGTGCAGCTGCCCTTGAGAACCATCTCAGCTTCTCAAAAGTTTGAGTCAGGGTCTCCACACGTGGCAGCTGCCGGCTCCTAGGAATATACATCCATTTAAAAACACATGCACAAAAGAAAGAGAGAGAGGGAGAGAGAGAGAGGAAGGAAGGAACAAAAGAAAGAAAAAAGGAAAGAAAAAGAAACTAAGTGAAAACAATATAAACACACCCTGAACTGACAGTGGATAAGAACACATGTCAAGGCCACATGACGCAGCTGTTACCAGATTCTAAAGAGCAGCATGTGCTGATGCATGTACCACAAAAGAGAAAGCCCTTCATGCAAATGGGCTAAGTAAAGAAGGCTGCCTGTAGCAGGACTCTGCTTTGGGAAGTCGAAGTCAGACTTAGTCCCCAACAGACAGAAGGTTCATTAGTGGCTGTGAAGTGTTCAGGACAGAATGCCCATGTGGAAGTTGGTTTTTTTTGTTTTTTGTTTTGTTTTGTTTTGCAGGGGACAGGGCAATATGTTAAAATGTTCTAGAATGGATGAAACAGCTGTAAAATTCCCTCTTTGTACTGTGTTGAAGTTTTTCCACACAGGAAACTGTGAACCTCAAATGCCATGCCAAGCCTTCCCACACCTCACCTCTGCCATCACGTGCAGGCAGACACTCAAGCTTAGGGCTGAAATCCTGCAACCCACAGCTCACATCTGCTGCTCCCAGGACATATGTCATCGTGTGAGGGTCAAATAACACTGGCATGGGCTCAGGTCACCCTGTACTCTGCCCTCTCCTACATCCAGACTTAAGCAGTCTCCCTGGGGATGTCATGGAGGAGCAGCCATACCTGGTGTTCACAATGTTTGCACACCATGTTACTAGTGAGTCTTCCATGGAAAGGATGTTGAGATTTCCAGTGATTGGACGTGGGGTGAGGAGACCCTGGAAATAAAGCACCTTTTGACACGTCACATCACTCAAGACCCAGTCAGACTCCACCCTTAGTCCAGAGCAGACATTCCTCCCTTAGGAAACTCTTCCTGTGAAACATAGTAAGAGCTTTCCATGCAGACTTCCTGTCTCACCTATGTGTGAGGCTGTGTACTCAGAAAAGACACTGAAAAGAATACTACATGAGATCTATAGATGATCTCGAACTGATGGAGAGGGCAGGAGGGGGCACAGCTGCTCCATAAAGCAAGGGAAGCTCAGAAACAACCTGAATAAACTATTTCTAGAGAATCAGGCTTCTCCTTGATTGGGATGGGGTTTAGTGAACAAAATGCTGTGAGACACCCCTCATTAGAATCAGGCAGCCCTGAATGAGGGCTTATTTATTAGTTTATTAGTCACGTGACCTGGAAAAATTACTTCATCTCTCTTCCCAACCTCTCTTTTGAGAGACAGATATATGGTCACAAACTATAGCTCAGGGTGGCCTTAAAGACACAGTAGATCCTCCTGCATCAGCCCTGAAAGTGCTTAGAGGCGTGAGGGCTTACAGGTGTGAGCCCACCCTTGGCTTCTGTAAATTTCATCTGGTGGAAACAGGTCACTGTCCCCTGTATCTGCTGTGGGGCTCAGATGAGAAGCTGCGATGCCTGGTGCTTCCTAGTATTGACCCCTGGCCCAAGTGCTACTGCCCCAGAGGCTGTGCTGATTTCAACTCTTAGGAAAACAAAGATTTCTCAAGGGAGTTATGCTTCTCTGCAGTGAAAGCTGAACAAGGTGGACATCTGTTTACTGAATTTTCCCAGGACCTAAAACCCAAGGGAGGAGCAGCTTGCAGGAAGAGGAAGTGTGAGAAGAGCCTGAATTGGGCTGATGTTGGAGACTCAGAACACTCTAGGCCCTCAGCAGATGTGAAGAGGTTCAGCACAGCCTCAGCTGGACATCTAAAAAGCACAATTGGTCATCACTCATTTCTTTAGAAAAATGCATTTACTCATGAAAATGATTACCTCTTGTGTGGCAGGTGACTTGTCTGGGAGTCGTTTCTGGTGGCTGCTGTAGGGATAAAAAGAGAAAACTAGAGACCCAACCGCAGCCCTCCAACTGCCCTTCACCACCGGAGATCTTACAAGTTACTGAGCCGCCTGTAACATCAAAACCAACGCTACCACAGCCTGCTTGCTGAAGGTGGCACTGCCCGTCTTCGGGTTGGTTTCCTTTATGGTTCCAGCAAAACCGTGTTTCTTCCCCATCCCCCATACGTCCTCCTTTACCAGTCAACTCTTTACACTGTGTTACAGGGAGATAAACTCACTCAGGAAACCCAAGGGCCCTTCCCCTCTACTAGCAGGGAAAACAGGGCATCCTGTCCTCTAACACTGCCTAGGCTGCAGCAAGAGGCCTCTCAAAGAGCTGCCACCCCAGCACACACACCAAGGGAGTGTGCAGTTAAGGTTTGCCGGCCTCACACCTCCAGGTTACTGGGTCTTACAGAGACAGACGTGTGTGCCC
Organism: Phyllotis vaccarum; assembly: GCA_033318265.1. Taxonomy (NCBI): domain Eukaryota; kingdom Metazoa; phylum Chordata; class Mammalia; order Rodentia; family Cricetidae; genus Phyllotis; species Phyllotis vaccarum. Next base: position 58,655,190 of record JARWLC010000017.1, read on the forward strand.
TGTACAGACTGACACTGCAGACATTACCTCTAGGGAATGAACATCAAACAGATGGGTAACTCGAGGCTGGCGGTCCCGCTCATCTTCCAGTGATGAGGTGATGACATGGAATAACTCGTGAGCATCCTGTCAAAGGACAGCATCCTTAAGAGAGGCTCCCGAGGCAAGGCCATTGCAGCAGACCTGCCCTTACCAGGGCAGATTGTTTTCTGCTTTCTCGGGGTCCCACTCACTGAAGGAGACAGCACCCAACCCCAGGGAGCTTACTTTAAAAACAAGGCAAGATGAACCTAGTATAAAATCCAACACCTCAATCCTACCAGGTGTACAGCAGCAGCCCAAGCACTCAGATCGCTGCATAACCTGCACCACCATCCCTCTGCACCCGACACCCACCTTCTTTCTGTTCTTAGTAATCTGATGGCTCATTTGAGTGGAGCTGGAGTCACTACCGTCTTGCTTCTGAGCCACTGTACACAGCATCACCCGGCACACAATGTCCTGAAGCTTTATCCACAATGGAGCATGCAGCAGAATCCCCTTCCTCTAAGGGCTGGCTCTACTGCACTATATAAAATTCTGTTTGGGGGCTGGAGAGATGGCTCCATGGGTAAGAACATTGGCTGCTCTTGCAGAGGGCCTGGGTTCAGTTTCCAGCATCCATATGGTGACTCACTGTTTATAACCCATTTCAGAGGATCTGAAGGCCTCCTGTGGTTCTCTTGGACACCAGCCACACACATGATACACATCAGACAAACACTCATACACAGAAAATAAAAATAAATCTTAAGGAAGGTGCCACTGTTGTTTCTGGGGCTGATGAAGTAGCTTAGCGGTTGGGTGGGCAAAGCCCTGGGCTCAGTAACCAAGGGAAGGATTCTGTCTTCATCTCTGCCCACTGGTGGGCACTTGCATTTGATTGTGTTCTGACAAATAAAGCTTGCTCGGACTCAGAGGGCAGAGTTAATCACTAGCTGGTCATAATTAACCATTGAGGTTTGGAGGACTGTAGACAGAGAGGAGACAGGAAGTAGTAAGGTGGGACTGAGAGAGGATCTTGGCCTTTTTGGACAGAGGGACAGAAAAGGTAGGTGACTGCTCCCTTTTCTCTCATCTTTCAGGTTTCTTTCCCCAATACCTGTCTCCCAATTTTTTATTGATAAAGATTAATCTGAGTGGTCTACTGAGATGGTCCAGCCTCACAGACCACTACAGCCAGGACTTGAGACAAATCCTGCACTTTCCCATTATGCAGAGACTGGACAAGAATGATACAGCTGGTTCTCCCAGGCCTTGACAATTATCCCAATTGTTTTGCCCAGGGCCCCCTAAAGATGCTGTTGCCCCAGACAACAGAAAGTAATTTTAAGACTATGACACCCACATTCCCAAGAGGTGGGGTGGGTGTTTTTTGATCCTTCAGGGGGAGATGGATGTTTGTCATCATTTAAAGGTGTCGGTTATAAGTTGTATTGATAATGGTCAAGGGAAAAAACTAAACAGACGAGAAAAGAGTCAGGGACCTTGTTCTGAGAAGAAAACGAGGGATATAGTACAGAAGAGACTGGACAAAGGGTAGAATATTGAATCTTCTTTTATACCAAAAAAGGAACTACTAGTCTTAAATATTTTATGTTGGTATACATTTTTGTATGTTGATATAAATTTAAGGTTATTAGAACCTACTGCCCTTATGTTTCTACTGTGGTTCATTGAACAATGTAATGTAAACTTCTTATTCCTAAAAGTTATTATCACAAACTATTCAGGACAATAAAGAAATGCAGGTTAATAGTCTCCCATTACAATCAAACTTCTAGTCATGTTAGGTATGCTTTTAAGGACAAACAAAGAACCTTGTCAAGACAAGACAGCCCTTTAAAAATCTGCTTCACAGAAAAGGCTGTCAGATACTCTAGGCCTGTAGGCCAGGGATGGATGCCCCAAATGTGCAGAGGAACCTTGGGTGACTGTCCAGGCAGCCAGCTGTTTCTGTCATTTCTTATTTTTGAAAGTTGCTTGCTCTACACTTCCTGCTTACTCAGGTAATATTATATCCTTCTCAGTTCTCTGATGGAGTTGAAGACTAGATATAGTTTTCCTTGATAACAAACTCAGTGATAACACCTCACAAAAGAGGTGTTAAGTGTATAGGTAGAGACATAAAAGATAGTTTTGGGTTGGTAAAACAAGTTAGGGTAGAGTGGACTCACTCAGACAGGATAGATAATGGAGCATTTCCTCTGAATTTGTCAAATGTTAATGGACTGAGCACTGTCAATATAATTCTTGCCTGTGTATATCTGTATATAGTTATTGTACTTATTGTATATTGTTTTTCTATGTTAGTTAAAACCTTTGCTTTTTATTTAGACATAAAAAGGGGAAATGTGTGATATTTTGATTGTGTTCTGACAAATAAAGCTTGTCTGGAGTCAGAGGGCAGAGTTAATTGCTAACTGACCATAGAGGTTTGGAGGACTGTGGACAGAGAGGAGACTCGAAGAGCTAAGGTGGGGCAGAGAAAAGGTGTCAGCCTTTTTGGATAGCTGGATGGAAAGAGATAGCAGGCAACTAGTGTCTGCTCCCTCTTCTCTGGTATCTGACTTTTGATTCTTTATAAGAAAGATCAATCAGGTTAATGCTTCACTTGCAGTGCTCTGCCTGTTGCGTCTGTGAGGAATTCTGCTAAGTATGCAAATGTACAAACACCTGCATGAGTTTCTGCTTGCATTTCTTGGATGTGCCCAGAGGTGACCTCCTCCCCAAGCTGCAGCCTGCTCAGCTGCTCTGTGGCCTTTCTATGACCCTCACAGGCTCTGGGCACCCAGGCCTGTGGATCCTAGCCCAAGTCTCACCACACATAGGTGCCAGGGTGATTGTTTTAAACTGGTAATGCAGATCCCATACTTGAGCTCAGCCTCAGGCCATAGTAACCAGTTCCTTCAGTTTTTATTTATTTCGGGCTTTGTAGTGCTGGCAATGGAAGCCAGGGTCACATGCATGCCAAGCAGGCATTGGACCCTGAGCTCATCCAGCTTCTGAAAGGTCCACATCAACTGATGGCGAGTTCTGCCAGAGAAAAGCCTCCCATGACTTGTGTGCAATGCCTTCTAGAGCAAAATGAGGGCTCCACATGTTCCCAAGAACTCTCGTACTCAGTGAGCGGCTCCAGTCATGGCTTCTTCTGTGTTCCCACAGCACATCAAGCTTACTCCAATCTTAGGCCTGTCCTGACCTTCAGCACTGCCACCTCTCATCCCCACTTCTGCTCTAAGGGACAGACATCCTGGCAACAATGCAGCCACCTGAACTCTCCTCCCCACCACCCATGGGACCAAAGCACGATGGAGCTTGAGGCACCAGCTCAACATACCCCAAAGTCCAAACCTCTTCAGCCGCTGCCTATTTCACCCTTGAGCTATGCTATTCTGGGCTGGGTCCCTACATCAGCTTTCCACCTTTCTTCATCTGCCAGTCATACTCTGACAATGCTTCCCTGTTGTCCTGACTGGTTTTGTCACCTTAACACAGGCTAAAGTCATTAGAGAGAGGAGGAAACCTCAACTGAGAAGATGCCCGGGTAAGAGTGGGCTGTAGGCTGGGGCTCAGGCTGGAGAGATGGCTCAGAGGTTAAGAGCACTGGTGGCTCTTTGAGAAGTCCCGAGTTCATTCCCAGCAGCCACATGGTGGCTCATAACCTTTTGTAATGAGATCTGGCGCCCTCTTCTGGTGTGCAGACCTAACTCTGCATACATAATAAATAAATCTTAAAAACAAAACAAAACAACAACAAAAAAACACCTGTTGGGTTGTAGACAACCCTGTGGGGCATTTTTTAAATTAGCAATTGATGGTCCTTCTATAAGAAAGCAGGCTGAGTAAGCTATTGTGAGGAAGCCAGTAAGCAGCTCCCTCCATGGCCTCTGCATCAGCTCCTGCCTCCAGGTCCCTGCCCTGCTTGAGTTCCTGCCCCAACTTCCCTCAGTTATGGATGATGATGTGAAAGTGTAAAGCAAATAAACCCCTTCCACTCCAACTTGCTTTGGTCACGGTGATTCTACACCATAACAGGATACTCTCCTAGCAGCAGCCAGTAAATGAGAGCACTACTTCATAATATTTAAATTCTAGTTTAGCCAGCTGGTGGTGGCACGTGCCTTTAATCCCAGCACTCAGGAGGCAGAGATAGGCGGATCTCTGTGAGTGAGGTTGGGGCCAGCCTGGTCTACAGAGCAAGTTCCAGAACAACAGCGAGAAACCCTGTCTTGTAAAACAAAACAAAACAAAAAAATTAATGTAATCTGCAGTACTGGGGTGGGACCTTGGACATCTTGACTGACTACAACACAGTCCCTTTTAAACTTTCCACATGGAGACAGTATCTCCCAGTGCATCTCACTGTATGAGCTGACCTTGAACTCATGGTCACCAGTACACTACTCCAAGCCCCACTGCTCCTACCTTCATCCTGCCAGGCTGTAGGTGCTTCCCACAGGCAGGTGTGGAAGGCCATCGTTAGCCAGCAGCACAAGCACAGCTCAGCCCTGTCAGGAAGGAGAGCAGCCCACAGCTAGTTCTTTCTGTAGGCCTATGTCAGCCAGTCTGCAAGCTGCGCAGGCTATGAGGAAGGGCAATACCACAGGAGAGGGTGGGGGATGAATGTGCACTCTAGTGCCAGATCGCTTCAGTCCTGGCTCTGCCATGGACAGCAGGTGACTAGGCTTTGCTTCTCTGAGCCTAGGGCTGAGTAGGTGACACACAGGAAGGACTGAGCCTCATCAGTTCCTATGGCTCCTGGTGTAGACATGAAATGGGCTGCCCATCAGTGTGAGCTGGCTCTCTACCAACTCGATGCCAAGATATTGCAGATGATGTCTGTCTGTTTCAAAGAGCAAGAGACTGACACACAGACACGGTCCCTCTTCTCTGTGGCTGCATTACTACTGACCTATCAGCTTCTCTACACAGACTTTGAAAAATAGTCCCAAGGGTGACTTGGCTTAAGTGGGTCCTTGACAGAAAGGTGGGACTTACAAAATGTAAGAATGTCTTTGGAGACTGACTTGAGAGTCACTCTCTCAACTGAAACACAGTGAAGTATGGCTGAGTCGGTCCAGCAGCTGAGGTAATTTCCAAATGGAGATAGAAACACATTCTAGCACACAAGTACAGCCATCAAGGGACACCTTCACAAAAGATACTCATTACCCATTTTGTGTTGGAAACATGAACTTCAGATGGAGAGGAACAAGAGGCAATCTGTAAGACTAAGGGGTGAGGGCTAGACACCCCTTTCCCATGTCTCCACAATCTCTCCCTACCCAGCCCCAGTGTGGAAGAGTCCCTGAGGGGCTGCCCCCCCTTCCTCATGCCCAAAGTGGGACCAGGTCACTCGGAGATGCATTTGGGGAGATGTGCCTGGGTGCCGGGGAGGCTGGAGTGTGTCGGGCCTAGGACTCAGTCCTGCTGGCCTCAGCCCGAGTTGTTCTAAGTAACAGTGGACAGAGGGAGTCATGCCAAATTCCAAAGACCACAGGGAAGTCGCCAAAGGGAAGGGAGAGCATCTGGACGAAGGCTTGTGGCTGTGAGGGACACCTGCCCCAGGCCTTGGGATACTTTAAGCCACCCCTGAAGATGGATCTTTTAGAACAAGAGTATGGGTTGGTGGGCTTTTCACAACCTAAAGTGCAGAGTCAGACAAAGCCAGAAGCTCTCCCTGTGATCGGTGTTTCTGCCCAGTGCCGGGTGTCTATCCACTAACTGACACGAGTTTTGTGTCCTCTCTGATCAGGACAGCAGTGAGAGATACTGGAGTGCTGCTCACACAACACTAAGGCTGCCCAAAATGTCACAGAAAAGCAGGGGATACAACTCAGTGGGAAGGAGAGTACTTGGCCTAGCATGTTCAAGGCCTGGGCTTGATCCCTAAGAGTATACATACACACACATGCCTGCACACAGTCCCTAGGGAAAAGGACTCTCCAAGCTCAGTGCGCTGTCTGGAGTGCTCACCTGTTCTTCAAAGGAAGAAATTTGCCACCTGTACATTCTCAAGACATCCAGCAGGCAGCTTGCATCCAAGACCTCATCCTCGGTAACTTCCTGGCAGGACAATGCTGGGTACAAGAGAGCAAGACAACGGACTCAGAGCAGAACCAGGCAGAAATGCTGCACAGCACAGCCCCTTCCCTGTGCTCTTTACAGCCTTACACACTGCTGACTCAGCAAGGAGGCATAGCAGGTTTGTGGAGTGAATCTTAAGACTCAAGGAAGCTACAAACTACCATCACTGACAAGAGGTAATGTTGTAAGTCAGTTGAGTATGATTTGAACTCATAATTCTCAACCTCACAGCCAGCGTGGAGGACCTCTCCCCAGGGCTCTGTCCCCCAAGGCTCTGCCCCCAGGGCTCTGCCATGGCGTCTCAGCCTCTGTTCATATATATGTTTCTGACCATCAGGCACCAACCGTGTTGGGATGCATAAAGTAGCTGAAGGAGGCAGCTGGACACATTAGTTTATAACCAAATGTGCAACAAAACCCAACAAGCAAAATCAAAGATTTGTCTGGCATATTGCATGGGCCATAGTCCCAGCTACTGAGGATGCTGAGGAAGGAAGATTTCTTAACCCCAGGAATTTAGGGACCAATCTTGGCAACAGATCAAGTCCCATCCACCCAGCGCTGGAGGGATCTGCAGTGGTTAAAGGCACTTGTTGCTCTATTACCAACATTTAGAGCCCAGAACCAACGTCAGGGGAACCTCCACCTGTAACTCAAGGGATCTGGCGCCGTCTCCTGGTCTCTAAAGACACCCACACAAACAAATGCACACAGGCACATAAAACAAAAATAAATTGAAGCTGGGTGTGGTGGCCCACAACTTTAATCCCAGCACTAAGGAAGTAGAGGAAGATGGATCTCTTTGAGTTTGAGACCAGCCTGGGCTATACAGTGACTCTCTCTCTCTCTGTCTCTCTCTCTCTCTCTCTCTCACACACACACACACATACACACACATACACACACATACACACACACACACACACACACACACACACACACACTAAAAACTACCACCAAAACAACAAAGATAAGGAGCCCCAGAATGGCCAGAGGCCAGAGGCCATAAGATGCCAACCCTCACTCTGACCAGAGGCTTCCAGGCACAGTGCACAGGGACAGTGCTGTTCAAGTGTGAGATAAAGGAAGGGTCTGTGGTCTCAGGGTCTGGTTCAGTGATCCACACATAACTCAAAGCAGACCGTTTCTACCCCTTGGTTTGAGTCAGGGCATGCAAGGGTCCTCCACACTCAGACTCTGACTCCTCTTCACCCAGTGGAGCCCCACCTGAGCTATTTATGAGCAGAACCTGAGGGGCAGGTCATGGGAGGCAGCCACCTGAGCAGCATGATGTGAACACCTTGGCCCAGCCCTTCACTCTCTAGGACAAAGGTCGCAGAGCTGAGAAAGAATCACAGTCCTGGGAAAATGTCAATTTGAGGACAAAATGAGGCAATCTAAAAGTCACTGGCAGTTTCATAACCTGCCACCAACAGACCAGCCTTTCCAACCTACATAAAGAAACATGCTTCTATGCACGAATGGCCATGCACAGTGATGCTTGCTGCTATCCAGAGGATTCAAGCTCAGTTCCTGGCACCCACGTTAGTTGAAGTCCAGTTCTAGGGAATCCCATGCCCTCTTCTGGCCTCTATGGCACCCACATACATGTATTCCTCACCTCACCCCCACACATCAATTTTTAAAAGAAAAAAGTTCTAATAAAAATACTTCTGTGCTGGAGAGATGGCTCAGAGGTTAAGAGCACTGTTCTTCCAGAGGTCTGGAGTTTAATTTCCAGCAACCACATGCTGGCTCACAACCTGATGTCTTCTTCTGGCATGCAGGCATACATGTAGGTAGAACATTGTATACATAGTAAATAAACATTTAAAAATAAATACATAAATAAATAAATTAGTACTCCTAAAATCTAACAACAAAACTCCAAAACAACCCAACTTAAACACAGAGCCTTGAGCAGCCATTTCTCTGAGACAACGGCCAACAGGCAGATGAAGAGCTGTGGTGACCACCGTTAATCAGGGAAATGCCAATACCAGAAAACATACCACCTCACACACGTATGTGGAGGTGGGTGTGTCTATAGGGGCCAGAGCTGGATGTCAAAGCTTATTTACTTATTTAGCTGTCCTGGAGCTAGCTCTTTAGACCAGGCTAGCCTCAAACCAAGTTCCATCCCTCTACCACACTCCACTGTACTTTTTGAGACTGACACACTCACTAACCCTGAAACTCACTGACGGGCTAGACAGCAAGCCGTGGGCTTCTCCTGTGTCTTCCTCACATTGCCGGGATTACAGCAGGCACTGACACAGCCTTTTGTGTGGGTGCTCCACATGCTTGAGCAGTAAGCACTTTACCACGGCTCTTCCCAGCCCCTTGCTTCTGACTGTGAGAGTATCAAGTGCTGCTGTAGCTGGGCAGCATCACAGTCTGTTTTTAATGTTTGTTCAGACTATCACTAGCTGCACCAACCAAGATCACCTCATTTAGCCTTTTTCCTAGAAAGCAGCCGTCAACTGTGAAGCTCTTATGTCACTGAAATGAAATCACATCATTATAAATTAACATTATTGCCACTCCCAAGCCGAAAGAGAAACAAACCAAACAAACAGATCAAAGCAGTCCTGCATGGTGGTGTGCCACTGCATCCTCGGCCTTCTGGGAGGCACTCACAAGCCTAGGTGTTTAGGAACATGCTGGAGACCTTTGCGCATGTACCATGTGATATCCAGATTTTAACAAGTGCCATTAAGAACAGTTCAATTAAAAAAAAACAAAAACAAAAAACAACTTTTGTTCAAAACTGAATTAGGAATTGGCAAAATGGCTTGACAGTAAGTGTGCTCCCCACAAAGTTCAATGACCTGAACTGGATCAGGACCCCAAGGGGCAGGAGGAGACATTCTTACATGTTGTTTTCTGACCTCCACACATGTGCCATGACATGCGCAACCTTTTGCATGTAGGTCTAAAAATAACAAAGCTGAATGGGTGACTTCTAATTCCCAGGGGGCTGGAGGGCTGGCTCAGCAGTTAGGAGCTTGGCTGTACTTTCAGAGGACTCAAGTTCAGTTTCTGCCCATGCTGGTAGCTCACACTGCTAGTAACCCCAGCTCTGGGGACCTGACACTCTCCTGCCCTTCACAGGCTCCCACACATACACTAAAGAAAAAACACTTCGCATCTTTCCTCAGATGCTAACAGCAGCCACAGGAAGACTTCTGGTCATGAGATTATCAGGCCAGATGGCACTGGCCATGTTGCAAAGGCTCACAGGGTGAATCCAAAGCACATTCAAGAAAGGTCAAACCAAGTTCCACCCCCATCGCAGCGTGTGCACACCCCAGCTAACAGCTGCCAGGCTCTGGCATTTGCAATTTGATTTTTAATCTTTTCTAACAGGCAAAAAGAAACAAATCCTAATATTCTTTCTTTATTTTTATTTCTTTTGTGAATGACCCTATTTCCTGGGCCAAAACTCAACAACAACAACAAAAATCTTCTTATACTTCAAATGCCTGTATGGTAGTGGATTTACTTATTTAGCTGTCCTGGAGCTAGCTCTTTAGACCAGGCTAGCTTCAAACTCACAGACATCTACTTGCCTCTGCCTCCCAAATGCTAGGATTAAAGTTGTGAGCCACCCCTGGTTAAACTGACAATTTTTAAAATAGATGATTTTATTTTTTATTTAAAGAAAAAATGGGGTTAGTGAGATGGCTCTGTAAGTCAAGGCACTTGCTACCAAATCTCACAACCTGAGTTCAGTGACCAGGATCATGCAGCAGAAAGAGCTAAATCGTCCTGACCTGCTACGTCACACAAGCATGCACATAAACAATAAATACAACTTCTAATAACTCTGACTTAATTTGATCTAATTGATCTTAAATTTAAATAAAATTTAATTTTTAATCAGATTTAATCTAAATCTCTTAGGTTCTTAGTCGTTCCCAACCACTCGTCCATCATGCTTTTCTACAAAGTGGCTGCTAAGCCTTTCTTCTGTTGTTGGTGAAGATGCACACCCCAAGTCCTCACTGTACCTTTCAGGAGGTTCAGCAGCGTCAAGGACAGGCACTGGCGTGTGTGTGGCCCCTGCTGGTCCCTGGTGTACTGAGTGGTGAACTCTTCCAGCCATGTGACGAAGGCAGGGCAGGCAGACAAGCCCTGCAGCAGTGAGTTCATGAAGCAGGTGTTCCCAAGGTTGACAAGCCCAGGCACAAGCCCTGAGGGAGCATGAGTAAGAGGAGAGTGCTTAGTGGCTGACCTTCTCTCTCCCACCTGGGACCCTATGTCTGTGCAGGGAGGCCCTCAATCGGGATTCACACCTGAGCAAGCCTGGGGCACTGGGCACTCTGCTGTAAACTGTAAACCACAGGACAGGCCTCTGTCCCTGGTTCACTCTGAAACCCTTCCAGGTGCCTGGCACAGATCTTAAATGAACAAAGCAGTATCCACGCCTTCCTCCTTTAGTTAGAGAAGTTTCCCTGCAGCAGCTGGCAACTGAACTGCCTCATGGGACAAAGCTTTTGTTCCTGCCACAGTGACCAAGAAAGACACTGATTCTGGTCAGTCTGTCTGCAAAGACAGCAAGGATGCTCTCTTTTCTCTTCTGCCAAAACTCATGAACTCACTACACAGAGCCCAGGCTGACCTCAACCTCAGAGCCTCCTGCCTCAACCTCTTGTAGCTGACTACAAGTGTGTGCTACCAAGCCCTGTTCAGAAACTTTTTAATATGAAAATTCTCAAACATTCGTGAAAGTACATAACAAACTTCTCTACAACCGTCCCCTTGTTTAACAAGAATCAGATTTCATAACAATTTCAGTACCACATCTCCCCTCTCTCCCCCTTCTCTCCTTCCCTCCTCTCAGAAAACCACTCTGGTGATGTAATCGGTCAGCTGCAGGACTGAAAATACAATTACACATTAGTGAGAACCTCAGACAATTGAGCCACTTGAAACATAATTACAAAGCACATTTCCCTCCCCCTCCTTCTCTGTCCCCTCCCCTAGGTCTTGCCTATATAACCCTTTTGGGCCTTGCTTTAAAGCACAGGCTGGTTCAAACTCATGGCATGGCATCCTCTTGCTCCAGCATCCTGGTTGCTGGAGTTACAGGCATGAAGTACCAGGCTAGCACAAAGCAGATCTTAAAATCAAGTGCAAGAAGGTGCTAAGACAGCCTTCCCACCACAGGGTGGGAAGTTCCACTTCATAGCCCACAGTCCTGACTTTAGAGAGGACCAACCACCCAATCCCCTGGCTTCTTCTGCTGCTTCTAGACAAAAGGCGCTCAAACCCAAAGACCATGATACAGGGCCCATCCCTACCTTTTCTCCGCTTCTTCCTTTCTGTAATGGGACCCCAAATAACATATATCCCTGCCGCAAGAGCAGCAGCAATTCCGCCTATCACTCCCCAGTTCTTCATGACTTTATATCTAAAAAAGAAAAGACATTTCCTGTCATTTTGTCTCACAACATCAGGTGAATACACAGACACTGGCAGGGAGAATGACATTTTGTCAAAATAACCCACCAACTAACTTTAAACCTAATGTAATATACACCAATAAGATTATGCCTTGAAACAGAGCATGGTGGCACAAGCCTTTAATCCCAGCACTCAGGAGGCAGGGGCAGGCGGATCTCTGAGTTTGAGGCCAGCCTGGTCTGTAGAACAAGTTCCAAGACAGCAAGGGATACACAGAGAAATCTATCTTGAAAAACCAAAAGAAAGAAAGATTGTGCCTTGAAAAATCAGGATGCTTAAGCACTAAGATCCAAAATTGGGGGGTGGGGGTTGACACTCTCTATTTACCTTATTCACTCAGGCAGGGCCTCTCATTTGAACCCAGAGCTCAATGACATAGCTAATCAAACCCCCGTAATTCTCCCTGCCAAGTGCAGGGGCTATACCAGGCTACCTGCTGCTCACATGGCTTCTGGTAATCCGAACTCCTCACACTTGCTGCTGTGCAGTAAGCTCTCAAATACCTCAGCCATCTCCCCAGATGCTCCCTATTGATTAACTTCTTACTTTTTAGACAGAGTCTCCCTCAGTCACTCAGACTAGCCTTTAACTCACTCTATGACCCAGGCTGGTTTTGAACTCAAGTTCTTCATGCCTGGGTTTATAAATGGATTTCTATTTGAGAATATTAAGCATACAACAAGGATCTTCTGTAAATTCATAAACTAAAGATTTCTTCATTTTAGGCTCGACTTGAACACCAGCACTACTTTACAACCACAGATAAGGAGACTTTAGTGTTTAAAACACAATTTTAAGGCAAATCACACATGTGTGTAACACGTACTCACGTAAGTGTTGAATGTGGATATATGTTAGATATTCTCTTCCTAATGTTTGGACTCTATGAAGTTGATTTCCCCCTCAGTACCAGGGACTGAATTTAGGGCTTCAGACATATACAAGTGCTCTACCACCGAGATATATCCCCACTCTTTGTGCACCTCAGCTCAATAAGCGCTCACTGAGAAGGCCCACTAGCAACAACAGTGATCATCGGTCAGTAGCCAGCATTCCAATCAATTTTTGTTTTCCAGGATGTGTCCACAGACTGGCACAGAACTTGGCTTTTTTTTTTTTTTTTTTTTTTTTTTAAGGCAGTCTGTCACAGCACACCTGCCTGGTATACACTCAGCGAAGAAAACTGAGAGGCACAGAGTTGATTGATGCGTTCCCCTGCATAATGGTATCACAAGGAAAATAGGAGGGCTTGGGAGAAGGCTAAGCTGAGCCCAGCCCTGCTTTTGGGTTGGACCTATGCAAAGCTTAATTTCCATCGCTAGAATGCCAACACTGGACAAGGTGGACACCGGGGGCTTCCAATAGAGTTAGACCTGCCCCCACTATCCCAGGAAGCCAACTCAAGCAACAGGTCCCAGTAATCAGGATGAGCAGTGGGGGTGTGGCCCCAGGCTTTGGGAAGATAGCCAAGGACAGGCTGGGGTGCAGCAGGGGTCCTAACAGGAACCAAGAGTCTGGAGGTGTCACAGACTGGCCAACTTAACAGCTGAGGGGCTTCGATAGCTTGGAGAGCGACGCGGTTTGAGACGCACAAGTGACGATCCCCAGTAGGGCAGAGGTCGGAGGCTGTCATATAACAAACTGGAGGGGACATGCAGGCCTGGGGTCCGGGTCTGGGACCACTGCGAAGGGCTTGCGGGGCCTCACAGGCCTCGGTCCCTGCAGGGACGAGAAGCCGGCGCTGGGCCGCGGCCTCTGTCTCGGCGCAGGCCTGGAGGCCCCGCGCCCGCCACTCTCCACTCGCTCACCTGACGGCCGCCCCGGTGCGCAGAAACCGCTGGAGGGCCTTGTCGGCCGCCGTCCTCGCCGCCTGCGCCCGGGAACTCAGCATCACGGCCGCCGCCGCCGCCGCCGCCGCCGCCAGCCGCCGCCCCCCAGCCCGCAGCAGCGTAATGAGGATCCCAGTGCGCGAGGTTCCCGGGGCGGTGGAACCCACGGTAGCGACCCGCCTCGGAGGGGGAAAAGGGGGACGACGAACCGGAAGTTGCTGTCGCCGGACAGCAATAGTGAACGGACGAGTTCTCCCCGGTTCCTTTTCCCTTAGCAACCGCGGCCTGATTCGTTGCTAAGAGAGGTTTCCGGGGCCGTGGATTAATTCTGAAGCTGCGAGCACTACTGTTTGCCCAGGCTTCATTCAGACACGCAGACGCTCCGTCTTCAAGACAGAGCTTGAGTCATGTTTCGAGTGGAAAGGCTGTTATCAAACTGAAAATTTTGAAAAATAGATGGTTTCATCTTTGATTAAAAAAAAAAAAGTGGGCTGGAGAGATGGCTAAAGGCACCTGCCACCAAATCTCACAACCTGAGTTCAGTCCCCGGGACCATAGAGTAATAGAGAACCAAAGCTGCCTTGACCTCCCTATGTGTGCTGTGGTGAGCACACACACATACACACAGAGAGATATGCACAACGTGAACACTCATATATTTGTACACACACATGCAAACGCACATATACACATAAGCACACATGCATACAAATATACACATGCACAAATACACAAATACAAGTTTTCAAACACATACACACGTGCACCTGCACACACACAATAAATTAAAATACGATGTTTTTTTAAAAAAAAATGTTTCCACTGGATTCATACTCCCTATAAAGTCCCACACAAAGGTTCCCAGGATCACTCTTCAAAATAGCAAAACATGGAAACAAACCAGACATTTATGAGCTAATGAATCGCTGTCATATATAATAAATTAATATGTTTTAAATTTCTTTCTTGCATAAATACGTCATGTGGCAGATATTTATAGCGCTCTCTTCTCAAAGCTGAACTGTGTGTGTTTCAAGTGAATTTCTCTATTTGTCTGTGGTGATATATTGTATATTTAATAAATATCAGAAGACAGAGCCATCTCTTAAGCCTTTTGTTTTTTGAGACAAAGTTTGCTGTGTAACGGTCCTAGCTGTCTTGGAACTTGCTTTGTAACTAGTTTTTGGGTACTGCTGTGATGTGATTCAGTATCTCAAGTTCCCACCTTTGAGGATTCTCTACAACAATACATTGTAACTAAAGCTCATTGTAACTGAAGCTGTGAGCTAGAGGAACTCTTTTTTTTTTTCTGAGCTGTTTTTTGTAGGGATAGTTTGTTACTGCCAAAGAAGTGAGACTAGAACAGACCCCCACTGGGCCGTCTCTATCCTCAATGTAATCAAAAGCAAGACCTCAAACAGATACTTGTGCATCAATGTTTAAAAGCAACACTCTTCATTGAAGCTGGTCTGTAGCCCAGATGGAAGAGTGTTCAACTAGCCTGCATGAAGCCCTGGCATGCATGAAGCTAGCACTCCAACTAGCATGCATGAAGCACTGTCAATTCCCGACAGTGCACAGAACTAACATACCAGGATCCAGGAGGTGGAGACAGGAAGATCAGTATTTCAAGATCATCAAAAGTGATGTTCATCATCAAACATGTGCAACAAAGAATGAAGTCTGATAGAAACCACACTGAGAATACACTTTAAAAACATTATGATAAATGAAAAAGCCAGGGATGAAAGGCCAGATACTGAATTCACACAGAATGTAAAAATGATAAATCCATAAAGGCAAAATAGATGTTATGGAGAGAATGGGAAATCACTATTTAATGGGTGTGGCTCCTAACTGGGGGAATATAAAAGCCGTATAGAAAATGGCAGTATGTTCCTCATGTCACCGAACTAGGACACCTATAAATTAGGCTGGCGTGATGGTTCTGTGGGTAAGGGTGCTTGCTGCCAAACCTGATAACTGGGTATGAACTCACATCATGGAAGGAGAGAACAATTTCCTTCAAGTCGTCTTCTGACCTCCATATGCACATTATGACACATGTCTCTCAAGTAAATGCATGTAATAATTTTTAATTGGCTAAACGTTGTAAAAATGGTGCGGTTGTTACAGAAAACAATATAGAAGTGTCTGGAAAATAATTAGCATATAAATCTGTAATCTCATTACTTGGTACAGATCTGGAGGACTGAAAAAAGGCCATAAAGAGGAGGTTTGTGTGCCATGTTCATTGCCAAGAAATGGGAGGAATGTGAGGGTCCCCTGGGATGTAAAGAGGGAGAGGAGGTAGTACTCACAGTGCAATATTATTTTGCTATGATTCACTTTATACCAAGTGAACTAAGACAATCTCCAAGAATGTTCCCATGAGAGTGCTCGGCTAACAGAGATCCATCTGGATCTCTGTGAGTTCAAGACCTAACAGCCAGGCAGTGGTAGCACATTCTGTGAGTTCCAGCACTTGGGAGGCAGAGGCAGGAGGATCTCTGGGTTTGAGGCCAGCCTGGTCTACAGAGAGAGTTCTAGATGAGCCAGGACTATGCAGTGAAACCCTGTCCTGAAAAACCAAAAGAATAATAACAAAATAAAGACACATAGAATACACTAATATAAACAGCTTCTATTGAGACTCACTTCCCAGGTCACTCCAGGTTGTGTCCACAACACTAATTATCATTGGATCATATAGTAATTCAAGAGTGTGGTGGGATTCAGGTGTCAGCTGATAAGGTCCGAAGACGCTTATCCAGGGTCCCAGGCTCCTGGAGGGGGTGTGGCCAACCTGGAGGGGGTGTGGCCAACCCCATTGATAAGGGGCTGCTGGGACACAGGGAGCTCTCTTCCTGGTTCCTGGCTGTTGGAGAGACCGGATTGGAACCCATCATCCATCCATCGCTCGTCCATCTCTCGGATACTCCAGTCCCTGTTCAGGTGCCACTATAAGCTGTAGGTACAGGTAGTATTGTGAGTGTTGATTTATATTCTAAAAATTCATGAGTGCTGGCATTAGGTTTGCACCCCATTGGATACCTTTACGATAGTGTCTACCTCCTCCTGGATTACTCAGCTGAGGCTACGAGCCATGCTACCTAATGTGGTAGAGCACGGAGGTGGGGTAGACTGTACAAATGAGTACGGGTGGGATAAACTGGAACTAACACATAACTAATGAGGTAAAAAGTAGCCAATAGGGAGTAGCTAGATGGCTCAGTGGGTTAAGCACTTATTGTGCATCTGTAAAGATCACAGTTTGAATCCCCAGAACCCACATTGAAATGCCAGGTAGGGATGGTCACCTGGGAATCCTGGCATACAGAAAGTGGTTACAGAGAATCTCAAAAGCAAACTTACCAGACAGACTGGCTAAAATCAACTAGCTCTGAAATCAAGCAACAGACCTTGGAGAGAATGTTCAAGGGAGACACTGGATGTCAACCTTGTGCCTCATAAGTGCATACATTTGCAACACACATGAGGACACAAGCACACACACACCACAAACACATACATGTGGAAAGAGAACCAGTTAAGAGTGAGTCAATAGAGGTGGCTGCAGGCTGTTAGGCACAAATGTCTCTCGGTCACTAAAGCTGATGAGCAATAGTCTGGAGTTTTAGAAGTTACTCTGCTAGTTGATGTGTGATGTCCCACAAAGGCCCATGAGCTCAAAGAATGGACCCCAAAGCCTCCTGATTCTGAAGGCAGGAGAAATATTAGAGTTGGAGCCTTGTGGGAGGGACTAGCTACTAGGAGTATGCTTTTTTACATTTTTTATTTATTGTTTGAAATTTTGTGTGTGTGTGTGTGTGTGTGTGTGTGTGTGTGTGTGTGTGTGCAGTACTTGAGAAGGTCAGAAGAGGGTGTCAGATCCCATGGAGCTGAAGTTACAGGAAGTTGTAATCCAGCAGTTAGAGTTTCTAGGAAGCAAACTCAGTTCTTCTTCCCCAAGAACAACAAGTGTCCTTAACCATGGAGCCATCTCTCCAGCCCTTGGCTTTATGTCTTTGATACAAGGTCTCACTCTGCTGACCTGGATGGCCTCAAACATATGGCTAACTTCTTGCCTCAGTCTACCAAGGGAAAAGACCACAAGCCTAAACCACCACCCCTGGCTCAGGGTTCTTTTTGAGTGTACTGTCTGCCTGTATCCATGTCTGTCTAGGACTTGAAGATGTGTTAAGTGATAATGGCTTCCAGTTCTCAGATCTGGTGTCTTTTTACCCTGTACCAACTCCTCTTCTTATTTGTTAACAATAAAGTTTAAAAATATAGAAAAGTAATAAAATAATGGGGGAGGAGAGTTTGAGGTGACTGAGAGCTCTGGATTCTCTTCCAGAAGACCTGAGTTTGATTCCCACACCACATGGTAGCTGATAACCATTTGGATACCCAGCTCCAGAGGATCTGATGCCCTCTTATGGCCTCTATAAGCACTGCATGCTCATGGTGCACATACATACATGCAGGTGAACACCCATACACATAAAATTTAAAAATATAAATATTTTTAAAGGTGATGGGGACTGGAGAGTTGGCTTAGCAACTAAAAACACTTGCATCACTTCCAGAGGATCCATGTTGGGGCCAAAAACTCAAGTTCCAGGGGATCAAATACCCACCCTCTTTTGGCTTCTAGGAGCACCTCACCACACACACATACACACAAAAATAAAAAAATTAGAAAAGTGTGATTGATATATTGTATATTTAATAAAAATAGTCAGAAATATCAGAGGACAGAGCCACCCACAGAGCCAAGCCAAGAAGGTCAGGAAGTAGTGACACCTTTAACCCCATCACTTGGGAGGCAGAGATCCATCTGGATCTCTGTGAGTTCAAGGCTTAATAACACAGTCAAGCAGTTGTGGCACATATCTTTAATCCTAGCTCTAGGAAAGTTGAATCAGAAAGTAAGAGAGCTGGGTAGAGGGAGGGAAGGGAGGGGTTCAGCTTCCCCTGCCACTTCTTTGGTTGGCTGAGAACAGGGAAGCTTGGTGTGGAGGGTTTGTGGAGGCGGCCTGAAGAGTTGTCTGGGTGAGAATTGGCTGTGGACAGGGAACACCCTGTCTCTGATATTTCAGCCCTCTCTCTATGGCATCTCACTCTGTAGCCCTAGCTGGCCTGAAACTCACAGGTTCACCTGCCTCTGCCTCCAAGTACTGCCCTCAATGTTATGGGCCATCAAGCCCAGCTTAACTTTTAAGACATGTTTTTGATGTATACCCCTCCGTCTTTGAGCTTGTTATAACCCAGGCTGCCTTTGAACTCATGGTCCTCCGTTTTACTGTTTTTGTACCACCACACCCAGCCATGATGGATGTTTACTGAGGACGCTAACCCAACACGTTCCTGTCCTAGCTCGTTTCATGAGGCTTTCAGCAATGTCAAGTGTCCTGTCGACAGCCTGTTACTGTGCTTGGCACCCAGTAGGTGCTCAGCACACAGTAGCGTAATACATGGAGTACATTTCCAAGAGCCTATTCTCCATCTCAGAGCCCAAGCTTCTAGAAAACATATTGACAACACTAATACATTCCTACAAACATTCAGGGAGAGAGACAGGCATCATCTGGTAGGCGGGGGTGCCCCACAGACACCCCCAGTCAGCGGACCGTGGGCTCCTGGGAGCAGCAGGGCTCGCCCCGCCCCCTCTACCGCGCAGCCCTCCCCTAGTCTTCCGCCCACTCCCGTCGGTCTCCCGGCGGCGGTGGCTTTGTCTCCCGGGCAGGGCTCCCTCCCCCAGCGGCTGCCCAGGGAGGAAGCGGTGGAGCTGTCCAGCATCCCGGTGCTGAAAGCCGGTGCACCGCTCCACCATGTAAGGGCCATGCCCAGGCTTGTCCTGGCGCAGCACGGACATGGAGGAGGATCTGTTCCAGCTCAGGCAGTTGCCGTGAGTACCGCGGGGGCGAGGGGAGGCAGGCAGGGTGCCCTTTAGAAGAGCAAAGCCTGAACGAGTGCATCCCCTCACGGCCTCTTGAATTGGAAAATGCTGTTACAGACGGGAGAATTGGGCCTGGAGGAGAAAAGCCATTTTCTTAGCCCAGCTTCTGTTTCTGATTTTATTTTATTTATTTATTTATTTTTCTAGATCTGTCAGGACCTTGTGGGAATCCTTAGTTTCTGTTGGAAATCGCTCTCAACCCTTGAACAGGTTTTGAGGTCTATGCTGTGAGAACGTGTTGGATGCTGTTTAGAAATGTGGGCTGAATTGACGAGGGTTGATAGCTGTCTTTACCTTTCTCTCATACTGTGCAATTCCTGATTTTTATTTCCCCCTGCAAGGTCTTTTGGAAAGGACCGATGTGATATTGCAAACTGCGTCCTAAACAGCAAGGATGCCTTCCTAGCAGAGAAGCTGGGGCAGTCGGTTGTTGGTGAGGCATGTGAATGAGAGGGTTGTGAGCCAGGGCTGGAGACGCTGGAGACACTCACCTTCTGAATGAAGGGTTTAAGTAAGAGCTAGCTTGGAGTGGGAGTACACTCCTTTGAGGTCGGGAATTTGGGGGGGGGGGGAGATACCCAGTTCACTCTAAGAATCTTGGGGGAGATTTCCAATTTCCACATAGAGAGGCAGTGAGTGGAAAGAGGCCTCACAGGGGGGTTTGAAGGTTTTTTTTTTTTTTTTTGTGCCACAAGTGATAGTGATTTGTTAAGCATATTCTAAGAATCTGAATGGGGACATTAACAAGAATATTTTCAGGGGTTCTTGGTTTAATTTTTTAGAATCACTGGACATTTGACAGGTGGAAGCCAATTTCATTTGGGTCTGTTGGGAAGGACTAGTTATTGTTAGCTTGTGTGTCATGACTGACTTTAAAAATGATGTGGGTCCCCCTCCACACACACACCTCAACTACTAAATGAAGAATTTTCCCAAGTGACTTTTAGAGTGACTGATTTGGCTTCTCTGAGGCCTTAAATGTTCATGGGGGTGTGTGTGTCATGTTTACTTCTCAGATTATGGAAAATTAATTTTCATTATATGTTTTTCATTCGTTGAAATTATACTTTTCAGCTTTTGTTAACAGATCCATAAATTCCCCTCAACTAATAACAGCTTTATTTCATGATGTTAAAGGGTGGGTACCCGCTTCTGATATCCCAAAGTCCAGGTATCACACACAAAAACCTAAATGTCAGAGTACAGATCCCTCAGGGAATCCATGCTGCTTCTAGTGAGGTCAAACATCCTGTTTACTCCAAATAAAACAATCCACAAACTGAATCAAAATTTGGTGTTCAAAATAAGAACATGTATTTGAATGGCAAATTTTGAAGCACTGTCAGAGCATGGGAATTTGGCAAAAGACATGTGTGCCTTTAGCTTGCTAATATATATGACATTTTTTGCTAATTCTTTCCATAACTAAAAAAGAGTGAGAATGGGAAACTGGTACAGCTCGTCCAGAGCACTTGCCTGCCATGCACAAGCCCACGGATCCCATCCCTGGCACTAAATATACAGAACCATAGTGAAGATAGGGAAACTTCTAGATGTAATTAATTGACAGTGGGTCTAGAGATGCAGGCCTGGAATCTCAGGACTTGAGGGAAGAATGAAGCTCAGGAAGCACATGTTTTAGGTCATCCTGAACCCCATTCTGTCTCAAAAATATAATTCTATTACTAACAATAATTAGTTTCATTTTAAATTAAAACGTATTAGAACTGCCCAATACACACAAAGTAGATACAGTGATTACAGCTTGAGGATAGCATAAGAAGCCTCCATTCTGTTCCTCAGGGTGGTTTTAAATTCTCAAACTTGATATTTTATAGATAGAAGAACATGTATTGTCTACGGTGGAGGTTAAATGGCGCACTGTTAGAGAACACTGGCTTTCAGCCAGGCAGATTTGGGTTCAAACTTTGACTTCAAGTCAATCAGCCTTTCTAAGACTCAGTTTTTCTAGCTATAAAGAGCCAGGGACAGATGGGGACAAGTGGACAGTGGCAAAGTGTGTGGTTAGTATACTTGAGTACCCAGGTTCAATTCCTGAAAAAAAATAACTATCATGGTACTTGATTTATATGTTTATTATGTAGGTGAAATGAGGTGTGTGCTAAATGCTTGACAGCACAGGGTGATGCACTGACTGCTTACTGTAGTCATTACTTCTGAAATATTTATAAAAGGTACTTATGTAGGTTACTTAGTGTTGTTGGACTTCCCAAAATGACTGCTTGAAAACCCCAGGGATTGGACAGACCGTTCGGTTCTGAAACACACTTGCTGCTCTTCCTGGGACCCAAGTCTGGTTCCCAGCACCTGTATTCTCACAAACACCTGTAACCCCAGCTCCAGAACTGACACCCTCTTCTGTGCCCACACATACAGGTAAATAAAAATATAAAAACCAAAACCCTTTTAAAAGAAAGCCCCATGATACACCTGAATGGAGTCATAATTGGGCTGTAAATGTGCTGACCTCTGTTTATAAGAACGAGGAAGCTAAAAGAAAAAGAAGCCAGCAACCCTGTGAATCTGAGTGGGTTACACATCACGACTTAGATGCTTCTCAGACAATGCCCTGCATATATTATGCGCAGATTGCAGGCAACAGATTTCCTGAGAGCAATATGGTTTAAAAAAAAAATAAATTCAAAGTGCTGGCAGAAGCAAACTCTGGAACAGACTGGGCCCTGCGGGAGGTTGGGTGTTCATAGGCCCTAAGCCTCTAAGCAGATTTCAGGGTTGGGGAGGAGAGGGGGGCAAGGATGTCTAAGAAAGTAGTTCTCTGGTATACTTTGGAGGCTCTGCTGCATAGCCCTGGCATGGCCCAGTTGAGACCACAGACAGCCCTACTTATTCACCTGCTGTCTGTGGGAGACATATATGTGGAGTATGGAGCAGCCAAAAGTTTGTGTGCTGTTCTTCCGTATTGTGTTCCTGTGCGCGTATTGTGTTCCTGTGCGAGGCAGGGCTTTGGGAGATTTACCTTTTCCGGGATAGTGATTTTTCTTTTCATTGATAGGGATGGAACCCAGGGCCTCATGTATGCCAAGAAAGTACTCTATCACTGATCTGTATCCACAGCCCTCAGATAAGTCTGGGGTTTTGTTTGTTTTTGATATCATTTTGTTTTTTTCCCCCTGGAATTCACTATATTAAACCAGGCTATCTCAGAGCTCACAGAGTTCTGTCTGCCTCTGGCTCCTGAATGCTGGGATTAAGAGTGTGTACCACCACACTTGGCTGCTCAATAGTTTAACTTTGATACCATCCTTGGCACAAAGGACTGGATGGATAACTGAGATAAAATGATCCATGCCTTGAAGAAGCTGTAGTCTACAGCCACAGTATGGTAGTTATTGGCCACATGTGGCTAATATAAATTACATAACTTACATGTGAAATACTTCATGCAATATAATACTGTTATATTTCTGTGGCTGTGCTAAAACACCCTGCTTTATAGAGGAGGAAAAGGCTTATCTGGCCTCTGTTCCTCATCACGGTCTGTCACTAAGGGAAGCCAGGGCAAGAACTTGAAGCAGCATACTTGCTGTTCCATGCAGCATTACCTCCCACTGGGAAGTCACTTCACAACCAAGGTACAAGAGGAATCATAGAGGATGCTCTTGCTGACTCACTAACCAGCTTCTACACAGCTGGCTTTTTTACAGTTCAGAACCACCTGCCCTGGGACTGACTCCATCCACAGTGGGTTGGACCTTCCTATGTCAATTAACAATGGAGACAGTTCCTCACGGAGAGGGATACAACCTGGCCTTCCTCTTGGGCTGTGTCCAATTGATAGTTAAAGCTGGCCAGGACAAATATATAGTATAAATAAATAAACAAAATTTGCCCATCTTCAAATGCTCATCACGTTTCAATAGCTACTTGTGGCGGGAGCTACCAATGTGTGTATGGATGTCTAGACCATTTCTGGAGCTACACTTGTTTCCCAGGTTCTATTGTGCAGTCCTGGCCTGAGAGAAGAGGAAGGCATTGAGTGTGTCGAATTCAGAGCTATAAGAACTGTTTTAAATACTCATCCAGCCTTGGGCTATGCAAGGATCCTGATTCTAGACAACCAGGAGATCAAGGAGATTCCAGATAGAGGTAGAAACCATTCAGAAATGCAATGCCCACGTGGAACTTCCAGAGTGGGTGAGGAAAAGCCCAGAGTAGGAAGAATCTGATGTGTTTTAAAGTTATCCAGTGGTGACGAATGGGCATTTTCAGATATGATGGCAAAAGAACACAGGGCCAGGACATCTAGGGCCTTAAAGATGCTGTGAAGCTAGGTCTCCAGCCTCTGTGCTCTCTCCACCATCTCTTCTCCTTATATTTCCTGTCTTCTGGGTGAAGCATGGGTCTGACACCTCATCTTTCCAAGGCTGGGTACTCACTGGTGAAGTTGGGAGCCAGCTAGCCCTTCATGGCTCATCTGACCTGGGAGCAAATGGAGACACTAGGAAGTAGTGCTCTAACAAATGCTTCTGGCATTTCTTGTCCTCTGCTTTGGTTGGGTTTTGAACCTCACTTTGTTCAGGAAATAAAGCAAGCTCCTTTGCAGAAATGCCTGCAGTGGTGTGGCAGCATGCATCTGAACTTGAACTTTTTAAAAAATAATAAGGATTTATACTTTTTTAATGTATGTGAATGTGTGTGTGCCTGCATGAGTTTTATGTGCATTTTATGCATAGGAGCCCTTAGAAGCCAGTAAAGGGTTTCAGAGCTCCTAAAGCTAAGAAGGTTGTGACTGTGTCAATAATATGTCACGCTGGGAAGCGACCCCTAATTCTCTGCAATATCAGTGAGTGCCCTTAGACACCAAGCTCTGCTCCAGCCCCTGAACTTGAACTCATGAGCCCTCCTCTTTCAGCAGCTTCCATTCCCTGGTGGCCACACCTCCATTCCCTGGAGACCACACCTTCATTGCTTAGAGACCACACCTTTATTCTGGTGGCCACGCCTCCATTCCCTGGAGGCCCCGCCTTCACTTCCTGGAGACCTCACCTCTATTCCATGGTGACCATGTCTTCATTCCCAGGAGACCACACCTCCATTCCCTGGAGACCACGCCTTCATTGCTTAGAGACCACACCTTTATTCTGGTGGCCACGCCTCCATTCCATGGAGACTAGACCTCCCCTCGATTCCACTTAGGCCAAACTGTTGAGGTCAGCTTTGATTCTCATGTACTTTCAATCTTTAGGAAACATTGTTGCTCTCCTGTCTCAGTGTCATCCACACTCCAGCCCACTTCTCTCTAGTCATGAAATCCCACAGGCACATCTCCATCTGTTCTCAGCAGGACTTAGCTCCTTGGTGGCCTTCCCACTCTTGACCTTGCTTCCTAACAGCCTGCTCTCAACACATCAACTGGAAGTTTTTTCTTTAAATTTACTTAGTTAAAAAAAAAAAATTCTGTGTGCATATGTCTGTGTGTATGTGAACATAAGTGTGGGTGCCCACAGAGGTCAGAGAGGACATTGCATCTCCTGGAACTGGTGTCATAGACCATAGCTATCAATCACAAGAGCAGCATATCTTTTTTAAAAAAATAATTTGTTTTTATGTGCATTGGTGTTTTGCCTACATGTATGTCTATATGAAGGTGTCAGATCTTGATGTTAAAGACAGTTGTTAACTGCCGTGTGGATGCTGGAAATTGAACCCAGGTCCTTTGGAAGAGCAGTCGGTGCTCTTAACTGCTGAGCCATCACTCCATCTCAAGAGGGGCTGTGTTAGGTATCATATCACGCTGTTCACTTGCTCAAAAGCTTCCTGTGGCTCCTGTCCACACTGCCTCACACAACTGCAGCTCTCTCTCACATACACCAGCTGGGTACCATAAGCCCTAAACCAACAAAAACCCAAACGAAAAGATGCAGGGAACGAAACCCCGTAAAGGTTACCATTCCTCACCTTGACTGTAGGAATCGGAAATGGCTGGCTGCTGCTGAACAGTTCAGTAAGAATGTACCTGTTCTCCCAGCCCTACAAGTCAGGAGCTGATCCCGTGACAGGGACTGTTAGTAATTTAGGGATGGTTAAAGTATACAGGAGGCTGTGTGAAATCCCAGACCATTCCACATCATTTGAGTACCCAGACTACCGTTTCCACGAGAGGTTCTGAAACCAATTCCCATAGTTACCGAGAGATGGTTGTGTACTGAAAAGAAACAGACATGTGGCCTCAAAGAGGCTTTGCATACTCATGTGTGAGGATATTTTGTAATATAATAAAAACATTTCACAAGTATCAGAGGGATCTACCCACAATCAGTCTGGGAAGATCAGACAGTGGTAACTCACATCTTTAATTCCAGCACAGGGAGTATCCCTGGAGTGGTGACCTACGCCCTTAATCCAAACAGTTTGAGGTTAGTTTACAGAAGGAGTTCCAGGCTCTCAGACAGGCAGTTGTGGGGCCACACCTTAACTGAGCAAAGAGAGTATTTAAGGCAGGCGTAGAAAGACAGAAGGGCAGAAGAAGCCAGGAGGAGTGAGGCTGAGGAAGCTGGAGTCCCTGAGTTTCCTTTATTCGTGTAACACTCATGTGAAACAGTATGTTATCAATAGTAGCCTAAACGTGAAGACAGCCTGTATCCATGCACAGATAAGTAAATTGGAATACTACTGAGCCTTAGAAGGGAGAAATATTCTGGTCCACAGTGTAGCATGAGTGAACCCTGAAGTCAGGATGCAAAGAGCAATGGGCCAGTCATGAGTACTTTGTGAAGCTGCTTGGATAGTGTATGTGGAGTAGGTATGTTCTGAGTAGAATGGTGTTTGCCAGGGAATTGGTGGGAAAGGGGGGAACAGGAAGAAGCATCTGATGAGCACAGACTTGGGGATTTGAAAAGATGTAGCTGGCTGGTGGTGGTCACCATGTGACTGTGCACTTGATACCTCAGAACTCTGCACTGAAAATGGTTAAAATTGGAATTCTTTGCTTTGCTTTTTTGGATACAGAGTCTCCTATAGTCCAAACTGGCCTTAACCTCACCATGTAGCTCAGGCTGGCCTTGAACTCATAATTACCCACCTCTATACCATGGGTTCAGAGGTTATAGGCCTATGCTATCACAGGCAGCAAGATGATGAAATTTGTTACATATATTGTGCCATATCTTAAAAAAAAAAAAAAGTCTTCATCCGTCCAGCTAACCTTTCCTGTTTTGTATCATTTACGCTTTATTATGTGTTTGGTCAGAACCTCCAGTTCACTCCTGCATGATCCAGAAAGTTGCATTTCTGTCCTGCCCCTCTCTCCAAATCCCCAACCTCTCAGAGAGTCTCTGAAGGAAAGGCACCAAAAAGCTCAGTTCCGCATTTTTGATGGCTACTGCAGCTTCCTCCCATTGCTGCCACTGAAGTATCTGACCTCTCCAGCTGGGTCCATATTGATTCTTAATTCTGCACTAAGTGATTGTTCTTCTGCTGTTAGTTAGTCTTTCATCCAGATAAGTTAATAACATTTCCTTATTTCTGACAAAATTACCTAGGAAAACAATGTAGAAGAAAGACAGTTGGCTTATGATTGTAGAGGTCTTAACCTATGGCCAGTTGTCTTGGTATAGCCTGTGGCTGGTCAGGACCATTGTCTTGGGATAGCCAGTGACTGGTTAGGGCTATTGTTTTGGGATAGCCTATGGCTGGCTGTCTCCATTATTGTGAGATAGCCCATGGTTGGTTGGGTTCATTGTCTTGGGATAGCCCATGGCTGGCTAATTAGGTCTATTATCTTGGGATAGCCCATGGCTGGTTGTCTCCATTGTTTTGAGATAGCTCATGGATAGTTGGCTCTGTTGTCTTGGGATAGCTCGCTCTTGGCTGGTTTACTCCATTGTCTTGATAGTGTGGTGATGTAATAAAAACATCCTGGCAGGGATTGGTATGCTCCTTATAGCTTTCCTGTTATCACAGACTGTGTTCCCATAAACCATGAGCCAGAATAGGCTCTTTCTAAATCATTTCCCTCAGGTAATTTGTCACAGTGAGGAAGATAACAAATACAATCACAAGTTAGTTATCTGTTTTTCAGATACAAGTTCACTGCTCTTCAGTCAATGGGGAATGACAGGGAGACATAAAATCCACAGAAAATTAAAATTTTATCAATGACAGGTTGAAAGGGACCTTTAAGGGTGTACCATCCCAAACTTCTCTGGACACTGTCAGCATCTTAATGAACTTGTAATTCCTGAGCTACCTTGCAGGGGTGGAGAGCCTCTGGGCAGGGGTGGAGAGCCTCTGGGCAGGGGTGAGATAGAGCCAGTCATGAAACAACTCTCTCCAAGTTCTCTTGGCCTCTGTGGGGGAAACACTGGCCTGTGGGTTAAGAATACCCATGCTCTGGAGTCTAGCATGTTGGTGAACACCTGGAAGCCCAGCATTTGGAATACTGAGGCAGGAGGATCATGATTTTTTGGCAGCCTTCTTTAAAACTCTTTTGGATAAGATGGAGTAAAAAGTCACGGGGCTGGAGGGTTAAGGAGTTAACTTAGCGTTAAGATTATCTGCTGCTCTTGCAGAGCTCAAGGTCAGTTGCCAGTGTCCAGGCTGTGTGACTGTATCTCTAGCTCTAGAGGAACCAACATTATTTTCCGGCCTCTGCTTGCACATGTATGCAGGCATAAACACACACACACACACACACACACACACACACACACACACACACGTAAAATCTTAAAAAAAAAAATCTCAGTAGTGAATCTAAGATCTCATGTGCTGTGTACTATCTGAGGGTCATGGTGAAGTCCCTTCACCTGTCAATCAGTTGGAACCCCTTAGGAATGTTTCCACAGTAGTCAGGGCTTGCCTCTGGCCTGCTGCTGCCATACATACATATTTGAGTATCACCCTTGATCCAGCCATGTGGACACCAACCTGTCTAGAAAGCCCCTGCTGTACTTAGTACCCCATTAAACAGCCTTATAGTCTCAGGGCTCCTCTGACTGGGAAGGGTTCCTTACTCTGGCTTGAAACCTGTCTCCCATCTCATAGAGCAGTCATTCTTTAGGTCCAGATTGAACGAGGGTTTACTTCTGCATATCAGAACTTGAGATATTGAAAAGAGAGGTCTTTTCCTTGGGCAGCCTTTTCCCAAAACACAGCAATCTAAGAGAGCCCTCAAGGGGGCTGGAAAGACAACTCAGCAGTTAAGAGCACTAGGTGCTCTCTCAGAGGACCAGGGTTCAATTCCCAGTACCCACACAACAGCTCATAACTCCAGTTCCAGGGAATCTGACACCCTCCCACAGACATACATGCCTGCAAAACACCAATGCACATAAAATAAACAAATTAAATCATAAAAATAAAGAGGGCTTCAGGCAGGCTCTGAAGGAGAGCAATTCGTCAGGGAACCTGGCAGTTTCTGTGGCTTGAATTATAGTGTCTAGACCCCCATTTATTAGTGGCTGTCAGATTCCAGAGGCCTCAGTGCCAAACAATGTAGGCACTGGGACAAGGTTGAGGGGGCTGTTTGTGTGTGACTGGGATCTCAGTCAGCCAGGGGCCTGTTTAGCCTTACAGGTGTTTCCCCACAGAGACTTTCTCCCTCGCTGACTGGGAAAATGCAAAAGCAGACTCAGTGGTCCTGAGGGGACACTCCCTCTCTGGTATGACCACAATCACCACACAGCTTGCTCCTGCCCCCCACCCACCTGAGAACCTGTCACCCATGTCAGGTACCTTTGCTGTGATCAAATGCCTGACATGACATCTTAATAAATCTTTTATTTTTGTCTCACAATCTCTGAGGCTTCGGCCACTGTGGTGATGGAACCAGTGATACAGCCCAGCTCATGATGACAAGGGCATGTGGTAGAGGCTGTCAACATCAGAGTCTAGAAAATAGAGACCTTGACAGGATAACATGCCCACTTGGACCTGCCCCAGGGGCCTCCTTTCTCCTGCTAAGCACCTCAGGCTGAAGGTTGACAGCCTCTCAGAAAAGAACCAGCCGCCTGAGCAAACCCCATTCTAAACATTCTACCTCAGACTGAAGCCACTGTGCCATCCCTTCCAGAGCAGATGCCTCCTGACATCAAAATCTCAGCTGGCATTGGGTCATGAGGCCACCCCTCCCTTCTCGGTTCTCAGTCTATGGACCACGCCCACCTTCTCCCTCTCCCCCTCCCCCATTGCTGTAAGCAGAACACACCTTTTCAACGTGTCTCTTAATCTAAATAACCTAAATGAACTTGTTCATACCTAAGTAACAACACAGCCTCTAGTGCATGCATGTTTGTATTTGTGAGGGCCACAGACAATATAGCTGTGTCTCCTCAGGTGCCATCTCCCTTCTCTTTGAGACAGGGTCTCTCACTGGCCAAGAATTTGCCAAGTAGGCTAGAGTACTTTCCAAGTGAGCCCCAGGGATGCACCTGTCTCTGACTCCTCAGAACTGAAATTACCAACTCGTGCCCCACACCTGGCTTTTTAAAAACTGGGTTTAGGAGCTCAAAAGTAAGCCCTCTCCTACTTAAGAGGCAAGCAATTCACCAACAGCCACCTCTGAGGTGTCTTTGTGTCTTGCAATGCTGTGAGTGCATAGTTGTCTTGTGAGAGAAGGCACTCCGGTGACCTCACCACAACAGGGCTGAGAACCAAATGACCTTTGTCCCACTCTGTAGCCAGCATTGGACATACCACCAGCCCTGGGTCAACACTCAGGGACATCACCAGTCTTTTCAAGACACTGCCTACATGGTGATGCCTTTGGTCCCCATGGCAACCCTGTGAGGCAACTATTATCTCTATTTAAGTCCAAGAAACTGACTCAGAGTCAGCAAGAAACCTACCCAGGGTCACAGAGCTCCTGGACAGCATGGGTAATGAGAGACAAAGCCAAGACCGTCTGAGGTGGCACTGTGGGTTTTTTTTTGAGGTGATCTGTCTGCAGGACCTTAAGTGCTAACCTGTGATGATCACAGATCAATCAATTCAAGCTTCAATTTGCAGCCTGGACTCAAGGAATTAGGGTCAGAGGCTCAGATGAAAAGAGAGACCCTGATCAAGCATGCCAGAGTCACAAGTCTTCTCTAAGGATCCCTAACAGGACAGATCTCACTGGGCAGCTGTCTCCTCAAGCTCTTTCTTCCTTAAGTAGCAAACTTAGATAAAGCAAATGTCTCCGGCTATTTTGGTAAATTATAAGATATATATATATATACACACACACATATACATATATATATATATATCATTGTTTTTAAATGCCAAGAAATCCAAGCAGCAGGAGCCAATTTGCCTTAGGCCCACCATATACTCAGCATATGCCACTGAGATTTGATTTTTCTTGCACTTCCCCTCCTCAGGAAATCTTGGCTCATACAGTTGATAAACATTTTTTTAGAGCTCAAGAGACTCAAAATATAGCCTGGCTGTCTGTATCTAATTTAATGTCATTAACGGTATTTTTTTTTTTTTCATTTCTGTCCTAAGTTGTAACAATCAAAATTCTTCCTGGAAGGTCATCAGGGAAGAACTGTGAACAGAGCCTGCAGGGTGGGGTCAGTCTCACTCATCAGGGTCTATTCAGGCTCACGTTGGTCCCACCAGCCCATTACCGGGTTCACAGAGTCATCTGTGAGCATGCGCAGCACAAAGCTAACCTGTTGAACTCAGGAAATACATGGAACGAAAGCAATCTGACATCCTGTTCCAGTTAAAAACCGCCAAAAATTTTTGGGCAGTGGTGGCGCTCCCTTTTAATCCCAGCACTCAGGAGGCAGAGGCAGGGGGATCTCTGTGAGTCTGAAGTCATCCTGGTCTACAGAGCAAGTTCCAGGACAGTCAGGGCTACATAGAGAAATCTTGTCTCAAAAAACAAAGCAACAATAACCAAAAAAAGCCAAAATAATAAATTTAAAAGAAAAGATCATTTTCTCCCCTCAGGAGCCTCTATTCCCCTCCAGCTCTCCACCGTGGGGCAATACCTCAAATGTAGAGTCAGTAGGTTGGGGACAAGATCTGATACTTTTTTTTAAGGGAGTGTTGGGGCTTGAACCCATGACCTGGCTACCCCTAGACAAGAACTATACCTCTGAGGTACATCTCAGCCTAGGTTCTATAAGCTCCTTAGGGAGACAGGAAGCCTGGTTCAGGGTTACACTGAAGTCTCAGAGTTCTGTTCTCACACATCTACCAAGGAAACTCCACTGGTTTCCCATTAGCCAGTATAGACCAGCTTGTGTGAAGGCATGTGAGGCATGTCTGTTGTGGGAAAACATGTCTAATATAATGCATGCTGTTACGATTTGAATCTGAATGGCCCCACTGGACTCCTGTTTGAATGCTTAGCCTATAGGGATTGCACATTTAGGAAGTGTGGCCTTGTTGGAGTGGGTGTGGCCTTGCTGAAGGAGGTGTGACACTGTGTCGTTTTGAGGTCTCATATATGCTCATGCTATGCCCAGTCTGGGGCAGTTCACTTCCTGTTGTCTGTGGATCAAGATGTGACCTCTCAGCTCCTCCAGCACCATGTTTGCCTGCATGCTGCCATGTCCTACCATGATAATGGACTAAACCTCTGAAACTGTAAGCCAGCCCAGTTAAAAGTTTTCCTTTATAAGCATTGCCACGGTCATGATGTCTCTTCATAGCAATAGAAACACTC
The DNA here is from genome assembly GCA_033318265.1 of Phyllotis vaccarum. Lineage (NCBI taxonomy): Eukaryota > Metazoa > Chordata > Mammalia > Rodentia > Cricetidae > Phyllotis > Phyllotis vaccarum. The sequence continues at coordinate 58,687,228 of JARWLC010000017.1, forward strand.
ACTAAGACAAATGTCTGTTGTAGTAAAACATGCATAAAAATCTTTTGATAGTTTGGAGGACACAGTGGTGGTAAGCACACTGGATAACATGTAACCAACATCATTACCTGTTGTTACACTGTAAATAATTGTCCCACCACTGGTTTAATACAAAGCGCTGATTGGCCAAAGGCAGGCAGGAAGTGTGGGCGGGGCTACCAGACTAAGAAAACTCTCGAGAGCAGGAAGCACAGAACAGAAGGTCAGAGAGAAGCCGGAAGAACAGAGGACAATCATGCTGCTCTGAGAAAAGGTACCGACCCCCTTGGCTGAACAGGATGAGTCATGGGTGAGATGAAGGGTAAAGAGCTAGCAAGTTATATGCCTGGGCCTTGGGCCGATCAGCCTAAAACTATTGAAAGCATCTGTGTGTCTCTGCCCGTGTGGGGGTCTGCAGGTCTGTGGGTCTGTGGGCCTAAACCTTGAGGTTAGGCCTGAAAGCCTGCGCCAGAAACGTCATACTACAATAACCCTCCCCAAAGCTTTGTACCCCCCCCACTCCTAATACTCTGTTCTCATTAAATACTGATCCTTCAGCTGGACATGGGAGCACACCACTGTAGTCCCAGGTAACAGCAGCCCGAGGCAGAAGCATGATCAACTCAAAGCCAGACTGAGCTGTATAATGAGACTTGGTCTCAAAAACGAAAGGGCAAACAGGGAAACAAAGCCACCCACTCCCCATCTCTTCTCCTTCCAGTCCCCGGGAGCCACGGTTCTATTATTTATCTCTGAAGTTGCCTGTTCTGGGTCCCCTCATAAAAGTAAAATCATAAAGGGCTTGTCCTGACGGCTTATTCTCCTAGTGTAATGCTGTTCAGATTTTTCTAGGTTGTAAGGTGTCAGAATTTGCTTCTAAGGCTGTATAATATTCCATTGTATGTACGTACCACAGTTTATTTACCTACTTAAAATGGACCCTTGGATTGTTTCTGCCCTTGACTAGTGTGATGGCACATCCTGTGTTGTGATACACATTCTGAAATGCACAATTTATCCATAGATGGTAAGTTTGGTTTTTGTTTTTTTTTTTTCTGAGACAGAGTTTTCTGTGTAACAGTCCTGAATGTTCTGGAACTTGCTTTGAAGACCAGGCTGGCTTTGAACTCACAGAGATTCTCTCCCCTCTGCTTCCCAAGTGTTGGGACTAACAGTGTGAGCCACCACTGCCTGCCTGGGAGCCTGGAACTCCTTCTGTAAACTAAAATGACCTCAAACTCAGATTTTCTGGGATTAAGGGCATAGGTCACCACTCCTGGGATATTCCCTGTGCTGGGATTAAAGGTGTGAGTAACCACTGTCTGATCCTTCTAGACTGACGGTGGGTAGAGCCCTCGGATATCTCAGACTGTTTTTTATTAAATTTGAAGCACATCCCCACATCCCTCCCTCCTGAAGTATGCTCCTAGTTTTAAATAAGCAAAACTGCCAACAGCATGCTATGGAAGAGACAAATCTGGTAGTGGAAACTCAAGATGGCCAAACCAAAGCCTAGGGAAGCCACTTGCCATGTGACTTGGTGTGAGCTCCCAGCCCCTCTGGGCCTAAGTGTCCCCCTCAATAAAATGGGAGAATGAGAGAGAAGATTAAGTAATTCACACAGCCCCGGGCCTGACACATGACAAGCCTTTATTAGTCCAGGGCAGCACAGTCATCCATAGCATCCATCATCTGTACACATGTGGATCCCCATAATAAATGGATCCATGCAGGGACAATATTCATAGTTATGTCCCCAAGTTTCACTGGTCAGTGTTAGTCACAGAAGTAGGGAGCCACTGGCAGTCAGTTCTAAGAGACGCTGTGCAAGGATGTTATCAGGCCCCAATAAAAAATCAGAGTGACCTGATCATCTTCCCTTTGTCTTTAAATGAACTGATGAATAAATAGATTTGTGAATAGATGTAAAGGGATCCCTTTCTTCCCTGTGGCAGTCAGCTGTAACTGTCAACTTGACCCAACCAAGAGTCACTTCGGAAGAGTCTTAATAAGGGATTCTCTATACTGGCTTGGCCTGTGGGTGTGTGTGTGGGGGGGGGAATTGTCTTGTTAATTGATGTAGGAAGACCCAGCCGACTGTGGGTGGCCCCATTCCCTAGGCTGGGGTGGGGAATCCTGAATTATGTAAGAGCAATGGAGCACATGTGCATTCATCTCTCTCTGTTTCTGGCTGTTGGTGTGCACAAGCTGTCTGAAGTTTCTGCCTAGACTTCCCTCAAATCCTGGTGTTGCAGAATTTTCTTTTAAGGTGTGTTACTTTTGTTTATGTTCCATTTGCTTAACTGTGAAGCTGTGTTTCTTTGCCCGTCTAAAACACCTGATTGGTCTAATAAATAGATGACTGGCCAATAGCAGGGGAAAGGATGGGTGGGGCTAGGAGAGAAAATAAATAGAAGGAGAAATCTGTGAGGAGAAAAAGAAGAAGAGGAAGACAACTCCAGGCCACCCAGCTACCCAGCCACACAGCCACACAGCCCCACAGCCCACAGACACACAGCCACACAGCCTCACAGCCACACAGCCACACAGCCCGCAGACACACAGCCATACAGCCTCACAGCCTGCAGACACACTGCCATACAGCCTCACAGCCACCTAACCACCTAATCACCCAGCCACATAGTCATCCAGTCACCCAACCACATAGCCACACAGCCACACAGTTACTCAGACACCCAGCCACCTAACCCCCCAGCCACCCAGCCACATAGCCACACAGCCACACAGCCACATAGCTACACAACCAATACAGTAAAAAGAAAGTTATACAGTAACAGAAAAAGATAAAAGCCCAGAGGCAAAAGATGGAAGGGATAATGTAAAGTTAAGGAAAGCTGGCTAGAATCAAGCCAAGCTAAGGCAGGGCATTTATAAATAAGTTTCCATGTGTGAGTTATTTGGGAGCTGGTGGCAGGCCTCTCAAAAGAGCTAAAAGAGTGAAAAACTACAACATCCTTGGACTGTAACCCTGAACTGTGAGCTGAAATAAAACCCTTTCTCTCCAGAGCTGCTTTTTGATGGAGTATTTTATCACCACAAAAGAAATAAAACCAGACCCTCCTTCGTCATTATGCTTTCATTTTTTTGTGAATACTATAAGAAACAATGCACACACACACACACATACACACATACAAACACATGCACACATACACGCACATGCACGCACACATACACACACATACACCTACACACGAGTGCGCATGCACATGGGAAGGGCAAGGATATATTTGGCTTTGGTTTTTGAGATGAAGTCTCACTGTTTTGCCCTCCTGAGTAGCTGAGACTTCAGGTACATGTCTTCACTTGGGCAGCCACCTGGCTTTGTGCTGTGGGTGGCCTCCCAGGATGACTATGATTGGACAGGCCTTCCCATTTTCCATTCACTTTTATAATGGCGGACACACCCTTTAGCCTGGTGCAGCCAGCAAATATTTGTCAAATAAATAAATAAATGCACTGATGGTGCCTGGGCAGTGTAAGAATTGAGAGCATGGTAGATTGTGTTTCAGGTATAAAAATAAATACAACACAAAATGTATTGTTTTAACTATTTAAAAATGCACAACTCCATGGTGTTTAAGGTATCACAAAGTTTTATCACTCTCACCCCAGATGGAAGCCTGGTCCCCACTTAGAAATCACTTCCTGTTGCTTGGCAACTGCCTGGCTCCTGGCAACCAGCAACCTTCCCTTCTGTCTCTCCAGATACCGCAGCTCTGGATACCTTTGACAGACTTACTGGGCATTTGTGATTGGCTTCTGTGTCTTGGTGTGAAGATTTTGCATGCTCTGTAGTCTGTGCTGGTAACTGGAGTTAGTTCACAGAGGGTGCTAGGCTTGGAGCCTACTCAGGCCAGCTTTCCAGGGCGCACTCAGTTCTAGACACTCATGACTTTTCAGATCCTGTTATTTACCCACTGGTGGCTTGAACTTGGCCATCCATTATGGGAATATTTAGTCCACTGGTGCTGACTAAATGAAAGCAGGATTCAAGAAAGCAGGTTTTCAAAGGCCTCTTTTTCAGCAGCCACAAATACACGCTCTTAGTAACTAACCTCTGGATAGTTGCTTCTCAAAAGGAGCATGCAGCCCCTCTCTCAGCTGGTGTCCCCATCAAAGGCAGTTTATCCCTTCTCCTTTGCTCATAATAGAGACCTGCTATCCAGCTGCCTGGGGCCACACACACCACCTCCAGACTGATGGGACACTGGTCAGGGTCCTGTGTCCTTGACCTCATGAATAGAAGGTGAGCTGTAGATAGTCTGCAGCCCATAGGGAAGGTGGAGGTGGAGATCTCTTGGTGATGGGTTTCCTCAGGGGTCCCAGGAGTGATGGAGAATCTTGTCTGATCCCAAGCAGTTCCCAAGAACTTCAAAATTAAAATTCTCAGTCTCCAAGGGAGATCTTTGGGCCTAGACATCTATGTTGTAAGCAGCTCGAGGGTTCTGGTGACCCCTGAATGATGGTGACAGTCTGGAGAGATCAGCAGGCTAAGACTGAGTTGTGTTTGGATTATGGCTCTAGAACACACCATTCTCTGTGTCTGGATAGCCAGCCCACTCCAACCTCCTCAGCTTGGGCCGCACATTCATTTCCACACCTGTAGATGCTCAGGGTAACTGACCAGGAGCCGAGTGATTATATCTCAGGGCTGCAAATGCAAAGAAAACCAGGCTGGAGGCTTTAGCTCCCTCAACCGATGTGACCCACAGGCAAGTCTTGCATCCTTTTGAGCACCTTATTCACATCCATGAACTAGAACCTAACTCTTAGGGTGATTGTCTTGGAAACAGGAGCTGATTTCTAAAAACTACTGGTTGTCAGAGACTGGTGAGAATAACCTGGTCTGTAAAATCCTTGCTTATGGAAGCATGAGGACCTGAGTTTGGATCCCAGACCCCATATACTGTGAACCTGTAAACCTGGTGCTGGGGGTGGAGACAGGTAAATAGATGCCTGGGGCACTGATCAGCCACAAGTTCCAGATTCAGCAAGAGATTGTCACTCAGAAAGGAGGAGGGGCTGGAGAGATGGCTCAGTGGCTAAGAGCACTGGCTGCTCTTCCAGAGGACTCAGCTCAGTTCCCAGCACTCACAGGGCAGCTCACAACCATCTGTAACTCAAGTACCAAGGGATCTGATGCCCACTTCTGGTTTCCATGGAGACGACATTCATGTGACACTGACATACATGCAGGAAAAACACCCACCAATATAGAGTAAAAATAAAATTTCAAAAGAACGTTAAGAACAATAACATGAAAAATACAGAAAGACATCTGATGATTACCCCTGGCCTCCATATGTATGTACAAACATGTGTGAATGCATACATGAACATGTACACATGTAACACACACAGGCAAGGACTTCATACAGCTCCTGGCTTTGGTAAGTTTTAACTGATCACCAGTTGTGTGACTTGAGGGTACTGATTCAAGTGTGCTATTGACAGCTCATTTTCAGGAGACACAGATTTCTTTCCTGATGCATGCCCCCCAGTGTTGGCTTCTCAGAGGCTCCCTCTCATAAAGCACCACCTTTGGCCCACTCTTTGAACCAGAGGTGGTATAGCCAAAGACTGGCTTGTACAGGGGTCTCCACAGCTGTGAGTGGAGACAATCCATGCTGCACCCTCCCTAAGGATGTGGTGAAGCTTTTGCACTGCATCTCCTGCTGTCTACCATCCCTCAGTGTGCAGTGGGCATTCTCTGATGAGCACTTTATCAGTAAATTATGATAAATAACCTTATCAGAAATCCATTTTGCATTCTTTACAGAAACTGAAAAATCCATCTTAGAAGTCAAATGAACTCTCAGAAATACCAGAAAGCAAAACCATGAATGTCTCCTGGGTTCTAATGACAAAATTAATTTATATTTTGTTATTTGTTTATATATATATTTGCTATTTGCTTTGTTATCTGAGTTTTTTTTTTTAAAGACAGGGTTTCTTTGTGCAGTCCTGGCTGGCCTTGAACTCACAGAAACCCAGCTGCCTCTGTCTCCTGAGTGCTGGGATTTAAGGCATCTGCCACCACTACCCAGCCCATAATTAATTTTTAAAATAATTTTTAAGGAATAGTTGCTTCAAAGCTATGTGGGTCAAACCTGTGTGGTGCTTGCCTCGACAGATAGTTCAGTAGAATATGAAACCAGGAGAAGCCCTGAAAACGGATGGATTTCGACAAGGGCATATGACTGACTGACAGGGAAAGAATGGCAGAATGAAGTCAGCCCTAAACTTCCACCATCTAAAAGAACCAACTCCAAGCACATCAAAGACAAAACCCATAAAGCTTTAGAGGAGGGGCCAGCAAGATGGTTCAGTGGGTAAAGGTGCTTGCTGCCAAGCCTAGGACCTGAGTTTGAACTTAGGGACCCACATGGAAAGAGAGAAGGGACTCCTGAAAGTGGTCTTCTGACCTCTGCAGATGTGCTGTGGTGTTTGTACATGTGCACAAAATAAATGGTTAGAAGAAAACAGAACACTGGATAGAACAGAGGTAAGCAAACCAAGATCAAGGAAAAAAATCTTCCTGTGTCTAATGATTATGTTCAGAGGGAAAAGCCCGGGCATGGACTCAAGAAAATATTGGAATATTAAGTTGTTGATAAGAATCTGCTGCCCAGAATGAGGTATACTGACACGGGCTTCTAATCCTGACCCTTCAGAACCTGAGGCAGAAGGATGGTGAATTTGAGGGCAGAATGGGCACAGAGAGAAAATCTGGAAAGCAGATATTTAATTTAAAGCACTGGAATAGACATTACCCCTCAGTCCACTCCCCAATACCCCATGCAAGCCCACTGTCAGGAAGATCCAGGTGAAGCTGGCAAGATAGCGGCAAAGGCTCCTGCCACATCGTCCTGATAGCCTGAGTTTGGTGCCTGGGTCCAACATGGCAGAAGGAGAACACTGACCCTTGGAATTTGTTTTCTATCCTCCAGGAAGATGATGTGGAATGTGTATATACACACTTAAACAATTTTAAATCTTAAAAAATATATTTTAAATAGAAAGATGTAAATGAAAGCCCCAGTGGCCACGGCACACACGTCAGCTGTTGATATTTAGACAACGTGGAAACAAGCAATGATTGACAAGTACATACAGAAGCAGCCATCCATGGGAATAGGAAGTGGTGTGCGAGTCACTCTGGCAGTTCCTCAAAATTTTAAACACTGACAAATGAAATCAAGGACTCAAACGGAATCTGCAGCCAGAAGATTCTGGCTGGCCAAGCCCCTCAGTCCAGACACAGCTCTTCTATTCGTGACCCTGCTGCCACTTATAAAATAATTACTCAGAGGCTTATATTAATTACAAACTGTTTGGCCTATGGCTCAGGCTCATTACAAATTAGCTCTCACAACTTAACTCAACCCATATCTATTATATTTCCACGTGGCTAGTAGCTTACCTGTACTTTTACATCTTGCTTCTTGGGCAGCTGGGTTGTGTCTCTTTGACTCCGCTCTTCTTCCCCTTTACCTCCGCTTGGATTTCCTGCCTGCCTCCAGGCTGTCTTGCCGTAGGCCAAAACAGCCTCTTTATTAACCAATGCGAAGTATATTCATCCCACAGCAGTACAGTCATGAACAAAAGATGGAAGTAAACTAAGTCCCTGTCAGCTGGTTAATGAACAAACTGTGGTATGTCCACATAATGGAATATTATTCAGTTTTTAGAAATGAGTGGGGAGCTGGGCTTGGTAATGAATGGTTCAGGAAGCTGAGGCAGGAGGCTCACAAGCCCAAGGCTAGCCTTGGCTACAGAATGTGTTTAAGGCTAGCACGGTATCTTAGAAAGTGACAAGAGAGTCAGTGATATAATGCTTGCCTCTTCTGCACAAGGCCCTAGACTCAATCCCCAGGACTGAGAGGAACAGGAGTACATTTCCGATTTACTTACACGAGCTCTCTCTGGCAGTTGACAGAGAATGACAACCGTTGGGTGCTGGATGCAGTAAGAAACAAGGAGTTGAAGTTTAAGAGTTTGAGATGTAAAGGTGGAACACATCCAGAGATGAGGGGTGGGGTGATGGCTACACACATACTTTATCCTGCAAAATGGTTAGGTGCCCAGGGTTAGGTTATGGGCATTTTATATCATCTAAAAACACAAGAAATGAAACTCCCATTTTAGGCCACAATTCTGGAACACAACACAGTCATTCCAGGCCATGTGTAAAGATGTAAATGGCCTCTAGGGAGACAACAGGCCCCTTTCTCAGCCTCTTTTGAGGGTTAAATTGAAAAATGAGGCACATATGACTTAGGAAGAGCCACCTGTGAAAATGCGGAGATAAGTCTGTGGCATCAATTGAATGACACCCCAGGGTTGGCAGCGTGCCATGGCTCAGCCTAAAGGAAGTGTTGAGTGGAAAGGAGAAAAGGAATTTCTGTATAATTTTATAGCCTTGTTATAGTTCTACCTAAAGCATTTTCCACAAAGGTTTGGAGTACATAGGAACTATGGGAAGATCTGGAAAGAAATGCTCCTGGTGTGCCCAGAACATGAGACTTTGAGTCAGGCAGACCTGGGAGAGAACTCTCGTTCTCTGCCTCTGGAGTTGTGTGACATGGACTTGGGCATGTCACACGATGTCAGGGCGTTAGATTTTCTTGTTTGTAAATGGTAATAATAGCAATCTCACAGAACTTCTGGGCAAACTACGCATGCAGAAAATGTCAGCCAAGCCTCATAAAACACTCTAGTCCCATACTATCCTTGGAATGCTGGAGACAGAAGTGTTAGTTACAGGCTTCAAGTTCAGCCACCCCACCCTGCACTTTATCTCTTTTCAGGCATAGTATTGCTAAGGATAAAGATCCTGTCTGTCCTCACATCCCTGTGACTGAGCATGTGTGTATTCTAGAAGCTTCCCAAGTAGGGCAGCTTCCCTGTGCTTCTGAAACACAAACATTCCATGCCAGAGGACAGCGAGTACCATGGGTAAACAAAATAATTCAAGAGTTGTAGACAGCATGGTAGGCAGTCTGTGGGGATATAATAAAACATTCAGAGATATCAGAGGGATCTACCCACAGGCAGTCTAGGAGGATCAGACAGTGGTAACTCACACCTTTAATCCCAGCACAGGGAATATCCCTGGAGTGGTGACCTGCACCCTTAATCCAATCTGAGTTTGAGGTCATTTTAGTTTACAGAAGATGTTCTAGGCTCCCAGGCAGGCAGTGGTGGGGCCACACCTTAACTGAGCAAAGAGAGTATTTAAAGCAGTCATAGAAAGACAGAAGGGTCAGAAGAAGCCAGGAGGAGCGAGGCTGAGGAAGCTGGAAGACAGCTGGGTGAGATCTGACTGTGGTGTTTCTTCTCTATTATCTCCGACTTTCCCAGAAAACTGGCCTTGAATTTCCTTTATTTGTGCAACATTTGGCTCCCAAGGTGGGGCATGAACCCACAACCCCGAGATTAAGAATCTCACGTTCTACCGACTGAGCTCAGAGCAGTTGGGAGAACACTGGCCTAGATAGCATGTGTGAGGCCCTGGGTTTGTCTTAGCATAGAGCAAGCATGTCAGTTATCCCATCCGTGGGAATATAGGCTGTTGAGATCTGAAGTTCTAATTTATCTCAGCTGTATAACAAATTCAGGGCCAGCCTGGGCTATATAAGATCATATCAGTAGTAATAATACTAATAGCAGCAGTTTGCACTGAGCTTGCCCACCCTTTCAGCCCCTTTAAACCAAGGGTTCATTTTGCTTAGTTGCTCACACAGCCCCTCTGCTATTTGAAATCAGCCTCACACTGGACAGCTCCGTCTCCTGGAGCTGGGAGGTATATTTGACTGTCCCTGCTGGGATCTCAAACCTGGGGTGACAGACAGCAGGGGTCTTGTATTTGGGAGGGAAAAGGTTTCAAGGAGACCATTCACTCTGTCCTGAGTCTTGGATAAAGAAAGTTTCTCAAAGACACCATGTGTCCCCCCAAGAGAGACAAGAAATAACTTAGCTTGGACCAGGAAGCACCTGGAGGCTGAGGTGGGGGGGATCTAGAGTTCAAGGCCAGCCTGGGCTATATAGTAAGACCCTGTTTTATTAGAAGGAAAAGAAGGAAGAAAGGAAAGGAGGAAGGGAGAGAGGAGGGGAGGGAGGGAGGGTACATAGTTTGAGAAGTGAGTGGCACAGTGTGGAGGTCTGTGGAGTCTCAAATTCAAATGTCTTCAGGGCCAGACAAATGGGCAAAGTGGGGAGTGAGGGGAAGCAGAGGAGCATGGGAATGAGCTGGAGGTCATTTAGAGAAAACAAGGCTGAAGTCAGGATGAAGTTATGTCCCTGTCACAGCCAAAGGCCTAGGGATGTGGCTTTTAGTGTGAATTCCCCCGGTCTGAAGTTTTGGGCGATCCCTTTAAACAGTTCTCAAATGTGATATCAGGCATCTTGCACATCAGATATTTACATTATGATTCATAACAGCAGCAAAATTATAGTTATGAAATAGCAATAAAAATCAATTTATGGGTGGGAGTCACCATACACGAGGAAAGAGTTGGAGCATTAGGAAGGCTGAGACCATCTGGTGTGAGTCAAAGCAGGGGCAGGACAGCAACTTTTCTTTATAAGCCTTGTGTGTGTCACCCAGTCACTACCTGTTAGAGATGTGTCCAAAGACCCAAATAAGTAGCCCTACACTGCACACACACCCCTCAGTGATGCTCTTGGACATGTGGCAATGAACCTCATCGCTGCCTGTGTAAATACACACTATAATGTCCCCACAGCTAAGAAACAGCCAACAATGAGTTCTGAGGACTATTAAGCAATGTGTGATCCGGTATCAAAACAGAACTCAGGCCTAAAACCAAGGTATAGTCATGCACACGAGAACACCAGCCGCCCGTACCGTGCAGCACCCAACTCTTCAACTGTCAACTGATCAAAAACTCCCAACATCACCACCACTCTCATTTCCCGCCCAACAAAATTCGACATAAATGCCAGGCCTACCTGCCCAGTCCTCCAGATGATGAGAAAATGCTCTTTACTTGTTGTGGGTGGAAAACTGCACCTCAAGGCCATCCAGAGGGAGCTTTAGACATCTTATCACATCTGCCTTCTTCTCTAGGGTGGTGAAATTCCGCCGCACAGGAGAGAGCGCACGGTCAGAGGATGATTTGGCTTCTGGAGAGCATGATGTCCAAATCGAGGGTGTCCGAGTGGGCCTCGAAGCAGTTGAGCTGGATGATGGGGCAGCTGTGCCTAAGGAGTTTGCCAATCCCACTGATGGTAAGAAAGCCCGGCGGCTCAGGCATTAGCCTGACATCCTGTTTCCCTGCCTATGGGGTGGTCTTAGTTCTTGTTGGGAAGATGCAGAGCACTCAAGTATGATGCTAGAAGGGTAGGCTGGGGCTGCAAGGCTTACTTCAGGAGGCATGATTACATCACAATCCCTGCTACCTGCAACACTGCACACTTGGTTGTCATCAGCCCTGTTACTTCCCTTCTTAGTCAATGATACAATAAGCAGGGATTGTCGTGTTGATAATTATGACATTGATGGTGATGACTATGCTGCTGCTGCTAAAGGCGGTACTGATTATGATGTTGGTAATGATGGTATGATATAGTGACGGCAATGATGATGACGATGGTGGTGGTAGGGGTAACGTGGTGGGAAAGATGGTAGTAGTGATGTTGATAAGATGATAATGGTTGTGGTTATAGTGCTGGTGGCGGTGGCGGCGGCGGTGATGGCAGTGGTGATTGTCTTAGGGTTTCTACTGCTGTGAAGAGACACCATGACCACAGCAACTCTTCTTGTAAAGGAAAACATGCTGTAGGACTATGTTCTTGAACACTGTACAGATCTGTCACCCATATTGGTTTAATAAAATACTGATTGTCCAGTAGCCAGGCAGGAAGTACAGGTAGGGCAACCAGACTAGGAGAATTCTGGGACGAGGAAAGGCAGAGAAGCAGTTGCCAGCCAGATGCAGAGGAAGCAGGATGAGAATGCTGGACTGAGAAAAGCTACCACGCCACACGGCTAAACATGGATAAAATCATGGACTAATTTAAGTGTAAGAGTTAGTAATAAGTCTGAGCTACTGGCCCAGCATTTATAAGTAATATTAAGCCTCTGAGTCAATTATTTGTGAAGCGGCTGCTGGGTCTTTGGGAGTTGTTGGCAGGACAGAAATTCTCAACTACAAAAACATTTGTTGGGGTATTCTGTATTTCATGGGTCAAATGAAGAAAAAGATTACTCCAAGATGAATTTTGGGGTTTTTGTTTGTTTGTTTATTAGTTTTTTCAAGATAGAGGTTTTCTGTAGTGTTTGAGCTTGTCCTGGAACTTGATCTATAGATTAGGCTGGCCTCAAACTCAGAGATCTACCTGTATCTGCTTTCCAAGTGCTGGGATTAAAGATGTGTGACACTATCACCTGGCCCGAACTAAAATTTTCAGGCCTGTGCAGCAGCAGGAAGGTCCAGTCTGATAAACTGAACCCTGAACATCCATACAAAGGCATATTTATTCATTGTTACACAAAGTTGATTTTAGGTAAAATATGTTCTCATACCAAGGTCCTATCTAATCTCTATGTCTCTTTAAAGGAAAGTATCACATGCCCTCATGATTTTAGTCAATTTCTGTGTATTGTTCACAAAACACAATAATCTAAGAGCCTCAGAGTGCCAGAGGCATCTTGTGACCAAATATGTGAAGGCTGCATGGCCTCTTCAGGAAAACAATCCTATAAATCATAGAAAATTATCACTGTTTTCCATAATGATTTTTCAAGGTGAAAGTGTAGTATGAGGTTTCTGGCCTGGACTTTCAGGCCTAACCTCAAGGTTTAGGCCCACAGACCTACATACCCCCAGAGACACACAGATGCTTTCAATAGTTTTAGGCTGATCGACCTAATGCCCAGGCATGTAACTTGCTAGCTCTCCCCCCTTCCGGACTTATCCTGTTCAGCCATGGGGCTCAGTACCTTTTCTTAGAGCAGCATAGTTGTCCTCTGCTTCTTCCTGGCTTCTCTCTGGCATTCTGCTCTGTGCTTCCTGTTCTCAAGAGTTTTCTTAGTCTGGTAGCCCCGCCCACACTTCCTGGCTGCCTTTGGCCAATCAGCACTTTGTATTAAACCAGTGGGTGGGACAATTTTTTAGCAAGAAACAACACAATACCCCTATATATCCCCTTTTCTCTTTTTAAAACAAAAAGAACTCCACATCTAATATTCTCCCCCCCCCATTATCTATAACAACTTATAAACAACACTGTAAATAAACACAAACATCTAATCCATGTTTTGGGAATGTGGGCATTGTTCTCTAGGCTACTTCCTGCTAAATAGGGATGTTGGCAATCCCATGGGAATCCAAAGAAAAATTTAGGATTATGGACAAGTCTTTAGTGGAGTAGTCTGTAAGGCTGGGTCATCTCAGCCAGTCTCCTTGAAATTGTTCTGGATTCAGAGCTTGGGAAACTTCAACAGAGGTGCTCTGAAATGTCAAATCATCTGGTTCATCCATTTCCATTGGAGATTTTTCAGGGGGTCTTCCTCTATCAAACTTTATGTTCTTTATCCAGAAATAAATCCACAGCCTCTCATTTCCTGTGAAAATAAAAAGAAAACCTCTTCTCCAACGTAGCATATCTTTGAATTTCAGTTTTAAAGTCAACTCATTTATAAAATATATAGGTTGAGTTAGTTCAACAGCACTTATAATCAACTGTCTTTTAGCAGCTTTTACTAAGTCATTTTCAGTCAAGATGCTTAAAGATAAGACAATAATATACAGTATCCAGACATTCTTTGTATTTTCCATCTTTACGTGGCTTCTTTTTTATTTATTTTACTCTATTTCTTTTTTAAAGGCTCTCTCTACCTTTTCTTTTCTTTCTCTAAGCCTATGTATCTATATTTTCAATGCACTCTAAACCACTTAGACTTTTTTACAAAAAAAACTGTCTTTACTGTATATTTATTTCTTAACTTTTTCTGTCTCTGATCACACCTTTGTTTGCCTAGGGTGATTGACTCCACCCAGATTCTTCTATTTCTGTTTCTGAATACATCTTTAATCTGCCAGAATTCAAGGTTGGTAGGATGGGTGGATGGCTCCACCCAGCTCCTAGTCTAATTTCATAGAATTTATCTTTTTAACCCAGGTATTCTGGGGAATTTTGGGGTCCATATAATTACCAAGTAAAGCTTTGCCACCTGCTGCTCATTAACTCCATTTAAGTATTAGGCAGTAGGACTTAAAAAGAAAAAAAAAACCTCACAAGTATTTTGCCTCTAATGCTGAATCAGGAAGCTTCTCTTCAAAAAGCCAAGCCTCACTTTGCCTCCAGCAAACAGAGCTGATCCAAGAAAACACTGACATTAAGAAGCCATCTCTGACTCTATTCTCTTTTTGTCCTAATGAGCAGAAACCTTAAATACATCATTTACAACCTTTTGCTTATATTGAGGCTCCTGTGAGACTTGAGGAACAAGCCATTTTACACCTTAAGCTGCACTCCAAAAGCCTGCCATTTTGTAGCCCAGACCCACATGCCTAACTAAGGGGTCTCTGTACCACGGCTCATGTGGGAGACACAATTCAGAGACTGCTTTGGGCTCTAGACCATTTTTAAGCTTTCTATGGTTTATGTGGGTATTTTTGCCCACGTTGGGCTGCCATTTGTAGTAGGAGGTTTCTGGCCTGGACTTTCGGGCCTAACCTCAAGGTCTAGGCCCACAGACCCGCAGTCCCACAGACCCACAGAGACACACAGATGCTTTCAATAGTTTTTGGCTGATCGGCCTCAGGCCAGGCATATCACTTGCTAGCTCTCTACCCTTCATCTAACCCATGATTCTTCCTGTTCAGCCATGCGGCTTGGTACCTTTTCTTAGAGCAGCATAGTTGTCCTCTGCTTCTTCCAGCTTCTCTCTGGCATTCTCTCTGGCATTCTGCTCTGTGCTTCCTGTTCTCAAGAGTTTTCTTAGTCTGGTAGCCCCACCCACACTTCCTGCCTGCCTTTGGCCAATCGGAGCTTTTTATTAAACCAGTGGGTGGGATAATTATTTACAATGAAACAGTACAATTCTCTATATAAAAGTACTTCTAGAAAACAACTATTCATTCTAATATCTGCCACACATACAGTGACTCTGTTAAAATCCTATAACAAACATTTAATTGGGGTGGCTTACAGTTCAGAGGTCTAATCCATTATTATCATGGAGTGACATGGTGGCGTGCAGATAGATATGGTGCTGGAGGAGGAGCTGAGAGTTCTCCATCTTGATCCACAGGCAGCAGAAGTAGACTGTGTGCTACATTAGATGTAGCTTGAGAATATAAGATCTCAGAGCCCATCCCCACAGTGACATACTCCAACAAGGTCACACCTCCTAATGGTGCCACTTCCTATGAGTCTTTAGGGGCCATGTGATGATGATGACCATAATTGGTGGTGATAATGATAAGGGCAATGGCTTTGATGTTAGTTCTTATAGCAGCGCATGTTACAGTTAATTAGTTCATTAGTCTGTCTGGGGACTACCCAAGATGCCACGTTAGAAAAATACAAGATGTATTGATCCCTTCTTTCCCTTCCTAGACACTTTCATGGTGGAAGATGCAGTGGAAGCCATTGGGTTTGGAAGATTTCAGTGGAAGCTCTCTGTCCTCACTGGCCTGGCTTGGGTAAGTATCTGGACACAGCATCCCAAGGATCCCCTGAAGCATAGCTGGGTACCAAGGCCACAGGAATAACACAGTTCTCACCACACACAGCTTCTGTCTGAATGCTATTCAGTAAAGCTCACATATAGTGAAGGCCCAGGTGCATACTGGGAGCAAGGGAGATTGGCCATCACCTTCAGGAAGCATCCAACTACAGAAGTGGATCTCTGCCCTTGGAGGACTCAGAGCTAATGTGAGATGATGGTGTTGGGTCATATCCCTGCCCAGGAAAACAGATTTTATAGGAAACATTTGCCATCTGGGCTGGGAGTACAGTTCAGTGTTTGCCTAACTGCTTAAGGCCCTGGGCTCTACATCCCAGAGCTGAAAAAATTAAAGAATACCTTCTGATTCAAGGTGTTCACAACCCCTTGCTAAGGACCCCTAATGGGGCACAAACCCAAAGCAAACCGGATATTTAATCCAGCTATGATGCTTCTCTGAGCATGATGTGAGAAGTGACCTAAGCACGTTTTGTAAAACATCAACTTCTCTGGCATTTTCTCACTAACTAGAAACAGACCTTTATTGTGCCCCACACTCCCAGGCCTGTGTGTGGGTCTGCTTTTAACTTTCCAATATTCTTTCTTGTCATAAAATAGAATCAAGACATTTAGTAACCAGGGCTTCTTAATTTATGCTAATGTATTCAAACACAGTGTTCATTAAACATGCAGATGATTCTTGAACACATGATTACCAACCAAAGACAAAGGAATAATTGCCCAGAGAAATAGATCACACTGTCTTTCTGCCATTGTGAAAATGTGTGCTCAGTTTTTAGACATGTGACGCTTTCTCACTTCATCTCAGGGGCTCCTGTATCTTATCACATTTTCATAGTGTGTGCATGCATGTGTGTGTGTGTGTGACTGTGTGACTGTGTGTGTGTGAGACTGTGACTGTGTGTGATTGTGTGTGTGTGTGCTGTGTATGTGTGACTCTGTGTGTGTATGTGTGAGCCTGTGTGTGAGTGTGTGTGTGTGCGCGTGTGTGCGTGTGTGACTGTTGACCATGGTGAACATGTATGTGGTGTTCACAGGACAACTGGCATGGGCAGGAGTTGGTTTGTCTCTTCTATTATGAGGACCCTGGGGATCAAATCCATGGCCTCAGGCCTGACAGCCAGCACTTCCACCCACTGATGGATCTCACTGGCCCAAGAACTTGTGTTTTTAAAATTATGAGAAAATGGTGGTACATGTTCCAGTGTTTGGGAGGTGGAGGCAGGAAGATTTCTGGTTTCATCCAGTCTGGGCTACATATTAAGACCCATCTCACAAACAAACAGCACATACAGGGGCCAGTAAGATGGTGCTTGCACACCAATGTGCATAAGCGTGCACAACCAACAAATAAATAAATGTAATTTTTAAAAATTATGAGAGAGATGGCTCAGCAGTTAAAAGCACTGGTTGCTCATCTTGGAGGACCCAGGTTCAGTTCCCACATGGTGGCTCACAACTGCCTATAACTCCAGTCCCAGAGGATCCCACATCCTCTTCTGGCCTCTAAGGGCATTGCATGTACATGGTGCACAGACACATATGTCAGCAAAACACCCATACACATAAAAGAAATAACAAAATTTAAGAATTTTAAGCAAGCAAACACATACAATATAGGGAAACATACCAAGCACATCAGCTGTCACCTGGGTCCCCGTGTAGCAGCTTGCTGGTTCAATCCCAGAGGCTTTCCCGTGGGACATCTGTCCAGGTGCTAGCAGGAAGCAGAAGGGTTGGCCACAGTCTCTGAGACCAGCGCAGGATGCACTTTGGCCTCACAGTCCTCCTTCCTCCCACAGATGGCCGACGCCATGGAGATGATGATCCTGAGCATCCTGGCACCTCAGCTGCACTGTGAGTGGAGACTCCCCAGCTGGCAGGTGGCGCTGTTGACTTCGGTAGGCAGCACTGCGCCTCACAGATTTCCCTGGTGTCCTGTGGAATGTTGCCCATCTCCTCCTTCTAGGGCTCTGTAGAAAAGAACCAAGCTGTCTACTTTGCTTTCTATTAATGTGATGAACACCATGACCTAAAGCAACTCAGGGAAGAAAGGGTTTATTTCAGCTTCACAATTCCACATCACCATCCATCACTGAGGAAGGGCAGGGCAGGAGCCTGGAGGCAGGAGCTGACGTAGAGGTCATGGAGAATCACAATTTACTGTCTTGCTTCTCAGAACTTGCTCAGTTAACCTTTTTTTTTTTTTTTTTTTGTTTTTTTTGTTTTTGTTTTTTTTTTTTTGTTTTTTTTTTTTTTTTTTTTTTTGTTTTAATAACACCCAGGAACACCTAGTAACAATCATCCACAGTGAGCCTGTGTGGAGGTGGGGGGAGGATAGGACCTGACACATTAATCATCAATCAAGAAAATACACCACAGGCTTGCCCATAGGCCAGTCTGGTAGGGGGATATTTTCAGCCAAGGCTCCTTCTTCTGAAATGACTGTAGCTGTGTCAAGTTGATGTAAACCTAGTGGGCACACGAGCCTTGGATGGAAACACTGTCAGCTCCTCTTGGTTCTCATCCCATCCCCCGTCCTCTGTGGCCTATCCTAGCAAGTTGGCAGCCAACTCTACACACCCAGGCCTTTAGATCCTTGGGGACCTCAGAAGAACTGGAACCCAGCAGCCTGTCTTGCACACAGTAGGAGCCTCACTTCTCCCAGCTACAGACAGGAAATGCCCCCCCCCCCCCACAGAAGGTGATGTAAGACCTGGGAACATGGTCCCTGACAGGTTATAGGAATTTAGTGAGTGGTGTGCTCTCTGGAAAGAAGCTCTGAAGGTGAGTGAGGCATTTTTACTCTGGGAATTCAGAGGAGATGAGGGCCAGGAGAGAGGGTAGGAACCACAATTAACAACGGCTGATGTCCCTAAGAAATGGGAGTAACACTGGCACACCTCTACCCAGTGTGATTGTTGGGGGACCTGTCTAAAGGTGGGTGTGGTGGTACTCACCTGTAATCCCGGCTCTGCAATCCTAGCTCTCGGGAGGCTGAGGCAGGAGGATTGAGAATTTGAAGCCAGTCTGAACTACACAGACAGACCCTGTCTCAAAAATAAAAAGGAAATGTGTCTCAGTGACAGGTTTATCGGCTCTGTACTACTTTGTGATGTGTGTGTGTGTGTGTGTGTGTGAGAGAGAGAGAGAGAGAGAGAGAGGGGGGGGGGGAGGGGAAAGAGAGTTAGTCACTGTTGCCTTTCACTCTGTGTTGCTAATAGACGCTGTCTGCCTGCCCACAGGTGGTGTTCATCGGCATGATGTCCAGTTCCACGCTCTGGGGAAACATCTCGGATCAGTATGGCAGGAAAACAGTAAGGCTCCTCTTCCAAATGCTTGAATCTCGCTGTCGAGACATCATGGGGGTGGCATCATGCAGTCTCATGAACTGAGGAAGGTGCATCTGAGAGGCTAGGAGGTTTTGATGCCAACTTGTCTCCCTTACGAGGCCAGAGCAGGTGAAAGAAGGTAGATGACGTCAGCTTTATTGTCCTAGAGGAAGGAGTAGGTCCTGTCTCAGTCTATTGAACAGGAGCCTTCCCGGCCTGCCTTCCATATCCACTGCTCTGAGGGCATCACTGCCTGCTTTAAAAGTTTGCTGCGGGTGAGTAGTGAACATCTCATTTGTTTAAGTGAACTGAAGTCTCCCATCCATGGCCCTCATGGCAGGGACCATGGTGGCAAGCAGACCGGCCTGGTGCTGGAATGGGAACTGAGATTTATATCTGATCTACAAGCCCAAGGAAGAGAGAGCTAAGTGGAAATGGCTTGGGCTTTTAAAATCTCAGTTCCCACAGATACACCTACTCCAAGGTTGTGCCTTTTAATGCTTCCCAAACACTTGTATCAAACACTCTAACAGATGAGCCTTTGGGGCCCATTCTTATTCAGACCACCCACAAGGCCAGCTAGCACTAACCTGTTGAGTTATCCCACTGGCCCATGGCTGCTTTTTCTTTACCTAAAAGCTCACAACTGTCAGGGTTCTCTTGGGAAAGTGTGCATATTCTGTCCCTGAGACCAGTGATTTATATCCATGTGTCAAGAGGCAGCCCTGTAGAATAGACAGAAAGAGGTTAAAGTTTGGGTCTCAACTTTAATTTGTTTTTTTGTTTTATTTATTTATTTATTTATTTATGTATGTATGTATGTATGTATGTATGTATGTATGTGTGTGTGTGTGTGTGTGTGTGTGTGTGTGTGTGTAGCCTCCTGTGCCTCCGTGCATGTGAGAGGTCATATTATAACTTTGGGGAGTCTGTTCTCTCTTTTCACTGTGTGAGTGCAAGGATAGAACTGTAGTTGGAAGTGTCTCTGTCCCGCCAGGCCAGTCCCAAGGTCTGCACCCACAGCCATTCAGTCCCAAATAATCACACAAAGGCTCATATCAATTACAAACCATGTGGCCCGTGGCTCAGGCTTATTACTTGCTAACTCTTATACTTAAGTTAACCCATGACTCTATTTTCTTTAGCCTTGTAGCTGGTACCTTTTCTCAGAGCAGCATCTCATCTTCCTTCCTCTGCATCTTCTGGCAACTGTTCTCTCCTCTTCCACAACCCAGAGTTCTCCTTGATGGCCATTGATGAACCCATATAAGCTTATTCATTAACCATTTAAAAGGTAGTGCTGTGGTGTCTTTTACAGGGTGAGCAGCTGTTATGCCTTGTTTTTATACAACCTGAATGGATGGTGACTTTTTTTTTTTTAATATTACCTTAAAATATTATTCTGAGTAACATAATTGGGTCTATGGTTCATATATGAGCCTAGAGGGATTTTAATCTTGGTATTCCATTGTAGAAGACCATGACCCCATAGATCCTCTGCTATATTATCCATATATGGCTTCAGCCTTTCTCTCTGTCCTTCTGGTCCTATGCATTCAAGTCATCTTATACTTTGTTTTACCTGAGATATGGTTTCAACTCCTAAAAATTGAACATCTGCCTACTTTAGAGGCCATTTTGGATGCCATGATTGTGAGGTTATGATGGACACATCTGTCCTCATGTTCACCAAGTCCTGAATAAAAATGTTATCTATCCATAATCTTAATTTTGGCTTTTGTTCATTTATGGAAGTCTGCCAAAAATATTTGTTTTGTGGTTATTTTAGAAATTTTGATTTAACATTATTCTATTCTCTAATGCTGTATGCTTTTTTATGTTAGGCACTGGATTTTCTAACTATTCTGAAGAAGCTGATCCTCTACTGTGACTGGATGTGATTGAACTATTTTTAAATTTGAGACTTGCATTTTGGAGGCTTCCATCAGAGGCCCTAAGAGGCATTTCCCAGTGGTAAAGGGTTTCCTTGTTTGTCCCTTGTAGATCTACATTCATTGGTCCAATGTTGTCCTTTGCCACATTGTCTACATAATCTTGGTTAATCTTTGCAGAAAGTAGAAGGTTCTTTTAAACCTTGCTTGACTTTAGAAAGTGGCTTAATTTTCTGTTCTGGATCTAGAATCTTTTCCCAAGCATTCAAAGTGGCAGTATGACATAACAATAATATATGTTCATCAAAAGTAGACCGAATCTTTACATGTGACGATTGACCTTAACCAAGAATATGATCTTGAGAAGCATTAAAGCCTCTCTAATCTTCCCTTGTTGTTCAATGTTAGCCTCTTCCTTCAGCCAATTTCTCCACTGTAAATGTTGGCTATAATCTAAGACAGCAGCTATTAGCTACACTTAATTGTTAGGTGTGATTCTATGTTTTGTAGACCATGAATTTAGAACTTGTTTTACATATGTGGAATAAATTCCATGAACCAAAATGGCCTCCTTGATGTCCTTTATATCCAAATTATATTCTATAAATCCTCAAGATTCATTATTTGCATGCTTTTTCTGAATGGTAACTGGATAGAGCATTGGAGAGGAGAAAGGAATATCCCATACTTTTACAACTTAGGCAAATCATCTCCAGTTCCATAAGATACTTGTGATGGTTGTTCTGAACTGCTCTGGGTGGATTGTGTTTTAATCTCCATCTCAATTACAGAAAAACGATCTTCCCATTGCTGGTGTTTAGAAACCATTGATTTCTCTAAGATCTGAATTTCTTGAGTAGCATTTTTTTTCTAATGATACCTCGGAATTAATAGGTTTCCTATTCTCATATCAACCTATTGTTCTACAGATCTACATTTCTCCTGTATGAACCTAATATTTGTGTTCAGGGAGGAAGATCTATCTGAAAGTTTGTCATAATCAGTTTCCACAAAATTAACCTTGCATGCCAACTTATCGTTGGCAGATTCCATGTTACGCATTTCAGAAAGCAATTATTATTCTTAGCCAGTAGGACCTCTATCAGTCCATTGATGATTTATATTTAGAGTAGGTACCAGATTTTTTTTTTTTGAGATATAATTCCAAAATTTTTTTTGAGATATAAAATGTAGAATCAAGCAGAGTAGTAACTGGACTGCAAGCTTGAAGCTCCCAAAGGTATAATTATGCATAATGTCCTCAATTATAGGAACAATAAAAATTCTAAATTCTTGGGAGGTTGTGTTGTCTGCCATGTCGACTGAAGAGCCTGCCTTAAAAGGAAGATTTATTATTTACCTCAGTCTGAAAGTAATGATGATGTTTGGCCAGCAGATGTCACAGGTGTCACTCTAATTAGTCAGGGCAAGCAGGTCAGACTGCAACCGCACCTAGCGCAGTCTTCTATAATTCTCAGAAAATTAGTACAAATACAGCTATGCAGATGGGGTGATTATAGTATCAAGCAGGACCAGGGACAGTACTGAGCAAATACCCTGACCCAAGAACCAGTTCCCAAGCCACTATCCTGGTGCATGCGCAGATGGGCAGGGAATGGAGGTGGATCGGCACAGGTTTAGACACTGGGCACCAATGTGGCCCAATTAATAAGCCTGATAATTATCACAGGGAGATAATTATGACAAGGAGATATCATTAGGGTCAATATTTATTTAAGCAATTTTCAATATGAATGCAGGAGATACAGGGAATGGAGAAAGGAGCCCACTAGTCCAGAATGGAGCTTCCTTCCAGACAATGGAGAAGCAGAGAGGGCACTGTTCTCATGGTGCAGAACATGAAGCTGGTTTTGGCCACGCCTTAAGGCTTCAGCTTTGAAGTTCATAGGTAAACCTCAAACCTGCGCTGCCACAGAGGCCACGCCCTCAGATCAGGGAGGTGCTGAATCCCGCTATACTGTGGCTTGGTACCTTTGCTCAGTGCAGCATTCTCATCCTGCTTCCTTTGCATCTGGTTATTGTCTCTCCTTCTGCTCTTTGGCTTCCCAGCATTCTCCTAGTCTGGTTGGTTATCTCTACTTCCTATCTAGCTACTTGACTAATCAGCGTTTTAGTAAACCAATATTTACAATGACAAATATTTATGGTATCCAAAAGCATAATCCCATAGCATACCCATGGCCATATTCCATCTCATCACTAAATAAAACTGGGTGTGGGTGGCACATACCTGTAACCCCAGTACTTAGGAGGGAGACTCAGCAGTTAGAGGTCACCCCTGGTGCACAGTGAGTCCAAGGCTAGCATGGGCCACATGAGACAATCTCAAAATACATAATGAAGCATGTGTAATATGCATAGGTATTTGCCAATGCATATTAGAAATTCTAGTTGTAATTACTACAGTTCAGGGTGTGGGTGGTATAATCAGGTCACCCAGTCAGAGCGATTCAAGAATGCATCCCAGGATTTCTGGGCTACAGATTGCAAACTGGTAACCCAGAGACAGACATGTGCCCTTGTGTTGGGGGTGCCTGGTTTGGGGTCAGGAATTGGGCTTGCCTCTATGCCCAGTGTCCTGTTTGTCCCCTTGGGGGAGGTGACCAAGATGGCATGAAAGCAACAACTCAGCTTCTGGGAACAGATTGAAGCAAGCAAGTTCAATCTTATTATGGAGGGCAAGACCTTAAATACTTGATTCCCGACCCTTCCCCCAGCCATGGGGAAAAGGCTGTGATTTGCAGGTATGTGCAGCTTCTGGTTTCCGATGGCTGTCTATCCCTGGCTTAGGAATGTTGTATCTGATCTCTGCCCTCTTCAAGGCCCCAGGCAGACCCCAAGTTGACTTATGTGGAAGTGCTTAGGAGCACATGTTTTAAGGCACTAGTTATCACCAGTTTACATTGGCTGAGGCTGGGATAATCTCCAGGACTCTTAGAAGCCCATATATTCCACATATCCATCCTTTTCTTTCTTCTTTTAATTTATAGGACATGCTGAGGGGGAGCCAAGGTGCTATATCCTGACCTTGTTGACCCCACTTCAGGAGGACTAAGCATTTTGGATTGCACCTGTCTTAGGTTGGCTTGCCAAACAAGCTCTTATCTGTCTCTGGTAACACAATATACCTGGAGAGCAGTTGGGTGGTGAGCTTTGGAAGTAGACTTTTGAGTTTTAGTAAACTATGCATGCATTACTTCCCTAGGAGGGCTTTGCTCTGGATGCCTGAGACTCAGGTCACCTTGATGACTGCTCTTTGCTGGCAACTATGCTATAGAAGACACTTAAACAACAGGGGAATTAAAAGCATCACTCTGCCCAACAATGCATTACATAAGGATCCAGAAGGCATCAAGTAGCTTTAAGACTGTCCCATACATTAATTAGGAATTCAGTTTCTAGGGTCATGGCTGGCATCCTGGTTATATTTAATTAATGGATTTATTCCTGAAGCAGGATGAAATAATTAAGGAACTTATCTAACCAGTTATTTTTTATATATTGTGCCAGTTGGTTTCTCTCCAATGAAATATTGGAGACCCTATAGGGGGGTGAGACAAATTGCCTGGTATCTGGGATCACAGGCTAATAATAATGACATGTCTCTCACCGATGCCAATTCTTCAGCCACGAATTCAGTTTGCTATTGTAATATTTGTATGGCCTGACGGAGATGTTGGTTAATGACTGCCTGGGCAAAGAATGCTTCTGCAGACTGAGTTGCTATTTGATTTAAGGTCTCAGCTGTGACACCAGTTTGAGTCAATGAGCCCCAGCTACCGCCCCTTCCAAGGCTAGTGGTATTGCAGTAATAATGGAGCCCTAATTCCAAAATCTCCTCTCTCTAATTATTGTTGTCAAGTGGGTCTGAGCCAAAATGGTAACAGCATTAAAGTGAGCAGTATTAGCAACAGGGAACAAAGGCAGCTGGTTCTCTCATTAATATAGCTGCTTCTGAATATTCTTGCCAGCAAGCTGTTAGAAAGTAAACTCCTCAGGAACAGTCAAGAACATTATCTATAGTAGAGACATTGCCACCAAGAAGTAAAATGGTGGTCGGACACAAACTGGGGTGGTTTTCCAACTAACCTTGTGAGTTAGCTATACCCTTACTTCTTCCCAATCTGTATCTTGTTTCTCATGGAAGTGAGTCCCATTATAGAAACTGCCACCTTTTAAAAACCTCAGGGGATGCATTTCAAGACAGTTGGATGGGCTGCATAAATCCCAATTGCCTAATGAAATCAAATCTAGATTTTAAGAGGTCTCTGCCATAATATGGGGTAGTTTTTGAGGCAGCTAATAAAGTATGTCTCCATAAGCGAAGTGTATAGAGGCAGTAAAATCTCTGTGAGTTCAAGGCTGGCCTAGTCTACAGAGTGAGTTCCAAGACAGCTAAGACTATTACACAAAAACCCCTCTTACAAGGGAAAAATAGTCTTGACAGAGCCATCTCTCCACCCCTCCCCTTTTTAATGATGTATTTATTTATTATGTATAGTTATAATTTCAATTCCAAAAATAACAACTTTTATCAGGTTGTACCGGGAAATCCTGGCATGATTGGAAAGACAGCGCTGGTTGACAATGTTCCCAAGGAATGGGAAGACTCACCAAGCTAGGAAAGCTGAGCACATTCACATATCAAGCTAAATACATGGACAAATTATTTTGAAGCACTCTAAGGAATTCTTAATATAGGAAGAAGGAGTAAGTACTTCCAGGCCCAACATAGTTCCACTGGTGGAGGTACCATGAAAATCTCCTGTGGTCCATCTTGTATAAATTCACACAGGGATCATTAGAAGAGGCCTTCAGGGTAAAGCAAAGTACTCCTTCCATGGACCATGTATTCTTTACTCTGCATTGTAGTTATCAGGTCCAGGACAGGCAGTCCGAAGCTCACAGTACTGATAAATAAACTCAGGAATGCAGAAAAGTCAACAGCCACAGGTAATAGAATGAGGGAGGGCGATGGTGCAAATCACCATAAATCTTCAGCCAAGTGGGGGGAATTAATACAGCAAGGAAAAATTGCATTACCCATCTGGGGTTTCCTTTATGGCCAGAGTTTCTTGATCTGTTGCTGGACATACACCTGGAGGGTACCCATATCGGCATTGTGGCACCCAAGGAAAAACACCTCACCCTTGGATCAACAGGGGGCAGATGATTGCCACTGGCAAGAAATGGGATCTCTCTACCTGACAAGTGGCAGTGCTGTATCCCTAGGCAAATATGCCCAGTGCTTGTATGCTGGAATCAATCCAACTTCATCAAAGCTGAGGAAATTAATGTAAAAGAGAACGTCTACCAGGTTAGGATCTCTCTTCACTCGGATGGTAACACTTTTGCCAAGGGCTCCTTATGAGGAGATAATGGAACTGGCTGGAGCAACGCTCTAGCTCATTCTAGACCAACCGCAGCTGTCGGTATAAGGGGGCCAGTTCTTTCACTTCATTTAGCCAGTATCCGTGGTAATCTGGAATGGGATCTAATAGGAGACAAGTACCAGGGCTCTGTTCTTTGGCTTAACAAATCTTGTAGTAGAAGCATGATATTGACTATAGGCTTAAAGGTATCTTCATTCTAGAAAAGGCTAACAGCATAGACTTATTGACTATCTGAAAAAATACTGACAGGCTCATTTTGACATTCCATGGAGATTTTAAGCAGGGCTAACAATTCTCCCAGTTGCACAGGACCAGGATTTGGAATCACAAATGTCTCATCTGTTTTCCCTTTTCTTTGAATGACAACGCCATAATTTGTTTTATTGGTGTCTGAGAAAGCTAGGGTTGTGTATGGAATAGCATTTGAGCAAGGAACGGAATGAATGGGAAGAAGCGAGAGCTCAGGCAAAATCGTACTGTTTGGCAAATGACTGTCAATTGTGCCAACATCACAGCCTCACACCAGGCTTTTTCCAGCTCTTCCATCACACTGTATCTCGGTTGGGGGCTTGCTTATCCGGAAGCCAGACCCAGGGTTTCCTGAGTGGTTAGCCTTATGTGAAAATGCCTTTATCCCTAACAACCTAAACAAACACAGTGTTTGTCTAAACACTGGAAAAAAAGAAAAAGAAAAGCAGAGCCTCAGAAGATAGAGACTGAGGCAGGTAGGACCCAAACCCCAAACCGGCCCATCTGCCTCTATGCTCAGGGTCCTGCTTGTCCCTTTGTGGGAGGGGAGATGGAACGGAAGCAAGGACTCAGCTTCCGGGAACAGGTTAAAACAAGCAAATTCCATTTTATTATGGAGGGAGAGACCTTAAATATTTTATTCCCAGACCCTTCCCCCAGCCAGGGGAAAGCGCTTTGATTTGCTGGTATCTGGGACTTCCGGAGGTGGTCTCTCCCTGGTATCTGGGCTCCATTCTTCTCAAGGCCTCAGGCAGATCCTAGGTTCCGCTAGCCACATATTTTATTTATCCTTAACAGTGTTTAATGGAGTTTTCAATTAGTTCCCTCCACTTAAAAAAATACATTTTGCATTAAAAAAAAATAGCTTAGGGCTCCCTTGGGAACCTGGGTGACCTAGTGACTGGGACCCACCATCTGTCATAGTGACTTTTAGCCAAAGCTAAGTAGAAACAAAGAAAGGCAAGTCCTCTTACCGACTGCAGTGCTCACCTCTCCCTGCTGTATCTCACCTGCCTGAGGAGTTCACAGTCTGTTGGAAGTTAATGGGAGCTGCACACCGCCCAGGAGGAAGGGAGAAGCTCTTATCTCAGGTGTTATAAGCTCTGGCTAGAAATTTGGCCCCTGCCATGTGCTAATTTTGAGGGAACCATTTTTTCACTCTGCTGAGATCATTCCTAAAACAGAAATAAGACAACCTTCTTCCCGCAGATATTCTACAGTGAACCCACATAGTACAAGGGTAGTTTTTAAAATGCAGACAAGAGTCCTGTAAAGTCAGAAATTCCTCAACTGTCAGGTCCCTTCCTGTAGTTTATCGCCAAGCAAGCTGCAGAAACGCAGTACATACATGTCATGGTGGATGGATGGATGGATGGTATAGTCCAGTAGTACTGTGGCTAAGTATACAGCAAGTGCTCAATAGATGAATATTGGAAAAAAGATGCATCAATTATATGTGTATGCACATACATATCAGTGCTGTTATGCTAGGCACATAGCAAGTGTTCAACATATGTATACATTAAATAAACAAATGGATAAATTAGCAAATAAATGATATCTGTTAGTATCCAGCATCCCTTAAATATCATTTATCCCAAATTTGTTTCTCCATCTCTAAGAGTAATTAAAATGAACACTTTCTAAAATTCATGCTATGTTTGTCCTGATGACTCTGTCTGATTCTCAACCCCAATGAACATCATGTTTCTTTCACTTAAAACTCATGAACAATTATTAGCCACGCTGTTAGTTATCTAACTTCTGTTATAACAAGTACCTGAGATAAATCAGTTTATAAACTGGCTCACAGTTTAGGAGTTTTCAGTCTGTGAAAGGTCCACAATTACCTGTTACAATGTAGTTTCTTGGTCCGGAGCAGCCAGAGGCCCAGACACACAGACCTACAGCCCCAGACCCCTTAGTTGCCCGCTGCTGCCCAGGCCCCAGAAATGACTCAGACGCTTATATTAACTTCATGCTGTTTGGCCTATGGCTCAGGTACATTGCTAGCTAGCTCTTACATCTTAAATCAACCCATTTCTATTAATCTTTCCTACCACGTGGCCCGTGGCTCACCTGTATTCCTTACATGTTGCTTCTTTGGGCTTCTGGCCTGGTCTCTCTCTTTGCTTCCTTTTGTTTCTGACTCCTTCTGTCTCTCCTTACAAGTTGATCCTTTGGGCTTCTGGCTCCTTCTCTCTCTCCTTACATGTTGATCCTTTGGGCTTCTGGCTCCTTCTGTCTCTGACTCCACCTGCTCCACCTACCTATTCTGATTCCTCCTCCTACTTTTTCTATGGTGCCTGTCATGGGCCAAAACAGCTCCTTTATTTAAAGATTGCTATTCACAGCATACAGAAAGGCATTCTCACATCAATTACCTTCGACCCAAGTACATTTGATCTATGTCCCCTCATCCTGTGAAGAAGAATAAACATCTAGGGGAAAGAAAACATAATTAATTTTCTGCTGTGTGATGATCAGAATATTGGGGATGAGACACATGTGTGTCTCAGGCCTGATCCTCTGGACCTCGACTGGCACTGAATGGTGATCAGGGGACAATTGGTGTCCCCTGACTATGTGGGCTGCTTGGAAAGTGAGACTATTGATAACTAAAAATCTTTTGAGATTTTATTTTTATTTTAAATGTGTGGGTGTTTTACCCACATGTATGGCTGTGTGCTGTGTGCATGCTATTCTTGGGGAGATCAGAAGAGGGTGTCAGATCCGCTGGAACTATAGTTAAAGACAGGCCACCATGTAGGTGCTGAGAATCAACCTCAGGTCTCCCAGAAGAACATCCAGCACTCTTAACTGTGGAGCCATCTCTCTACCACCCCCATTATTAACTTTTTAATTAAAATAAAGCAATGCCTTAAATGGATCCCAGAGCAGGTGCTATAGCCAGGCTACACCCACCCCTCGTTGGTAGCTTTATAAGTTCTTAGAGGCATGCCACATGGATGTGTTCAAGGTGCCTGTTGTTGCTATTGTACAAGGTCCTAATGTCCTCAGGGAACAAGGTGAGAAGATGCAGTGTCAACAGCTTAGATACCAGGAGTCAGGTGAAAAGCAATCTGCTGAGTCATTTATTCAGCAATGGGGAGAGCCTTATATACCCCCGCCCCAGTACCCAGGCTTCAGCTTCATCCGATGACCTTGTGCAGTCACCTCTCATTGGCTGGGCACAATCAGGACTTCTGACAGTGCCTGTTGCTAGGCCCTCAGGCAGACTCCAGGTTGGCTCATAAGGAAGTATGTTATATGTGTGTCTGGGCAACTGGAAAGGAGCAATTTCCTTGACCCCATGGGCCTGTCCCACTACATCCTGTGACTCATTGTCTCTTTCTCCACAGGGGCTGAAGATCAGCGTACTCTGGACCCTGTACTATGGTGTCCTTAGTGCTTTTGCACCCGTGTATAGTTGGATCCTGGTGCTCCGAGGCCTGGTGGGCTTTGGTATCGGAGGAGTTCCCCAGTCGTAAGTAAATACCCAGCTCTGATCTAACAACCACCTTCTGTATGCACAGGTTCAGCCACTTTGGATTTAAAATACTCAGGGAAGTGAACACATTGAGACTCCTTTGTTATTAGTCACTAAAGAACATAAAACAGTTGGCTGGGTAGATAGCATTTGTATTATGGTCTGTGCTATCAGCCATCTAGAAATAGTTTATCATACAGGGCTTTGAGTATGTCTATCGAGTACTATGTCATTCATAAGAGGGAGTTGAACAGCCCCAGGTTTATGTTCCCATGCCCTGGAGATAAAAAGGATAGCTATGTGCCTTCATTGACTTGGACTATGGGCATGGCTGTATAGGGCTTCTCAAATCTGAAGCCATCATAAGACAGGCAGCATTAGCATGTATATCCTTCAGCTAACAACAGCATCAGCACAGTATCCAAAGACCCTATGAACAAAGACATAACAAAACAGACCCAACTTTGATGGTACATTAATGTCCACACACATGGCTGCCTGATGTGTGTGTGCTGCCGGGTCACTTAAGCTCTATTTTTCAGTGGAGGACACTGAGACTCAGAAAGGGTGATATTTTGTGTTCCAAAGAACCCACTTTGTGCCAAGGCAAAGCCTGTACATGATCTAGCTGTGAACTCTTGCAAGTAATGCTCTGGTGCAGGGGGAGTGAGGCCCTGGTTCAGTCACTGTGCCTGGATTAATCCAGTGACACAGTGTACCACCCACCATAGCCTACTCCTTGGACTTCTCTGAGGGCCACGCATCCGGGTGTGACAGCGCCCCTCAGAGAAGAGTCCCTCCAGGACTCGGCTAGTTCCTCCCTGCAGACTTTCCCAAAGATAGCTCTAGGGATGGACCACAGGCTGCTACTGCTGCTGGTCTCAGGACGGCCTCTAGCGCATTCCTATTCTCTTCTGCCATTCAGTCTAAAACCTCCTCTCCTTCAGCATGACTGCTGATGTAGCTGGTCCATCAAGTGGGTAGCCAGACTTCACAGCAGAGGGGTTCCATCCCTGACCACCACGCCCTTCACTAGGGAACACTGAGAGACATCTAAGGTGCCATCTGTGTGACCTGATTGCATTATGATGGCCCCACTTGCTCCCAACTGTTGGGGGTCATTTTCTCTCATGGACAAATAGTGGCTCCTATGTTTGCTTCCTCCTCTCTTAAAATATGGAGCCCAAAGTTACTAGGCAGCAGCTTATGGTTTTGTGAGACTTCAGATGTGGTGTCAGGTGCCCTTCATGCATTTACTTAGGAGGCCGAGACAGACAGAGCTCAATGAGTTCTAGGCCAGACTGGTCTGCATAGTAAGTTCTAGGCCAGCCTGGTCTACATAGTAAGTTCTAGGCCAGCCTGGTCTGCATAGTAAGTTCTAGGCCAGCCTGGTCTACATAGTAAGTTCTAGGCCAGCCTGGTCTACATAGTAAGTTCTAGGCTTGCCAAGACTAATGAATGGGTTTCTTTCTCAAAGAACAAACCAATAAGAACAACAAACACTGTCTTATGGGCTCCTTGAATTAGGTTGGTATGAACACTTCCTCTCTATAAAAGCTAAGTAAGGCCTCTGGAAGATGCGGAGGTCAAGTCTACACAAACCACTCCATAGGCTCTATAATAGCAACAAAGACCATTCCTAAAGTCCACTTTAGCCCCTTGACTTCTAGAACCAGCTGTTCTTTCTAATGGGAATGCAGCCATCTAACGACAGCTGATTTAAGAGGCATGGCCTGCATGTTTCATTCTTAAAGAGCACCATGTCCAAGCTGGTGCCTAGCCATTGCTCAGGCCATCAGTGCCAGGGGTGGCACAGCATTGGTACATACAGCCCATGGACTCTACAGTCATAAACCGCCTGCTAGACCACCTTTGGGACAGACTGAAGACATGATCTCTAGAAAGCACAGGTTCCTCCTGAATCAGTATGGTTGAATTACAAGCTTTGCAAACCAGAAGACCTGGGTTTGAATCCTGATTCAGTGCTGTGGTCTTAGGCATGTCACTGATCCTTTGTATACATTCATTTTTTTTTTTTTATCAGCACCCACCACCTGAGGGGTCCCTTACAGCACCATGAAGTGCCAGGATGATGCCTGGAGAGTATTCCTACCAAATATTCTGCTGGGCCATCACAGAGGCTCTGTCAAATGCTGTGTCACTTCATATGAGAGATTTGATCATCCTCAGGTTTCCCTACTAAGCCCTCGGTTTGATCTCCAGCACCATAAACATCTGTGACCTGAGAACAGAGTGGGAGGCTGGAGGATGGTAAACTCAAAGTCATCCTCAATTAAGTAATAATTCCAAGGCCAACTTGGGATACTTGATACCATGTTTCAAATCAAACCAAGAAATGTTTTTCCTATGAAGTCAGAGCCTGGCAAACATCCAGTTTCCCAGGGCATTGATAAGAAAGTCACATGGTATGGGGGTGGCTGATAAACATGTGTAGTGTGAAGGGAAGACTGACCTCACAGATCTAATGCCCATGTTTAGCCTCCTGCCTCGTGGAAGATCTCTGAGGCCTATCCACTCCTTCCTTGGGTCTTCCAGATGGCTTCATCTAGGGCGCTGTGGAGCAGGCATTAGGCATGCTTTCCTGGAGTGAAAAAAACAAGATTTCACACTGTTAAGGAATTAAAAGCCACTGGAGCGCTAAGCAAAGGCCATTAACATAGACACAGCCATAAATCCAGGTTGGTAGCAGTGGCAGCTACAGATTCCAGCACGTGAGCCACTGGACAGACAGAAGCACCCCCTGGTGGCTGGAGGAGTGTCCTGGCTCAGATGGAATTCCAGGGATTCTTAGAGATGCTACAGCAGGATTCTAGATGGTAGGAAGAGATGTGCCACACCCTACACTTCGGCTCACAAATCCCCTGGAAATGACCCAAAGGTGACAGGAAATATTTAATGGAGTTCATAAGCAACGAAAGGATGCTATGAAACAACCAGAACATTTGAGAAACTTCTGGAAGTGTATGAGTAAATGGAATTCTAGAAACCAGAAAAAAAGATTATACCCCAAACCAGCAACAGAGGACTACACAATGAAAGGGTTCCCAGAGTCCCCGGGAACAAAGGAAGAGAACACCAAGTGTTTTTTGACAAAACTTTTCCTGGAGAGACACAGCACCCATGTCTATACGCCCCAATCAGGGATCCCACTACAGACCAAAATAGAGGTACCACCCAAGTACAACTTGGTGAACCAATGAATTTTATTGGGGTCACATATAGGAGTAATGGTGATGGGTTACTTATAGAAGCAGGAATAACTCATAGAGAGCTGTATCACTCCCTTGCAGCTCAGCTTGGCTCTACTCCTTTGAAGAAGACTCCTTGCTTTTATTGCTTACTGTGGCAGGGAGGGCATTAGTGAGTCTGATCAGTTTCAGGGACTTCCTGAAGCTGCTCTGAGTTGTTTATCTTCCTGATTAAGAAGCTTCCCTGAAGGATGGAGTGTTTCAGTCTCCAAGGAAATAGTTACAAGATACTCCACCCCTTCCGTGGGCTCCTATATTCTTTCTGCCTCATCTTCCTAAATAATCCCCAAGCCTTTGAGGGGGTGTCCACCTGTGGAAATGTCCACCTGTGGTTAATACATAGGCCACCATGCCATAGTAACAATGCTCTCAGGAACTTCACCCATGGTTATGAGTTGAGGCTGTTAACAACTGTGATATATGTGTGAAAATGCACACATTTAGAAAGCGCTTTGACAGGAACATCACACCTATCTAGAAAAACCATTGAAGTTGCTTCTCCACTGGGTCCTATGACCTGCTCTCCCCAGTCATGAGCTTTTGTCATAGACTACAGTATCAGATGTGAACTCTCTCTTGTGAAATGGGCCTTAACTGCAATTGGAAGGCTGTTGGTCTTACTCACTATGTTAAGACACTATTCCACAAGTGGGTACATCCTACCTGGAATGATGCATTTTAGCACTCAGCATTTGTAGGTAAGCAGGACTGCTGGTGACAGTTCTCCACCTGCAGCCTGCATGGCCCTTTCTGTCACTTTTGAGAGCTGGCCAGCAGGAGGAAGTTCTAGTTCAGTTCCAGCTTAATTTCTCCATGTCCTATAGTCAATGCGTGCACATGTGGCATCTTCGGCAATAGGGTCTTACTGTCTAGTTCTAGAATATAACCCACAGCAACAGCAAAAGGCTTTATGGTTTGTGGGGCCTCTGGGGCTTCCCTGGCCAGCTCCCAGGGAGCAGCACACCCCAGTCATTGAGGTTGTCATTCAATAACCTTATGGCATCTTGGAGTGTCCTTTTTCATGTAGGAGACCTTTTGAACTTACACTTTGTAGTTACTGTTTTAACAACCTATGTTTTCTTACAACCCATCTCCGGTAGGGTTGTAAGGTGGGCAGAAGTATCTGGTTGTCTCTCTAATGGCTTTCCAAATCTGCAAAAACACTCAGAAGTCAGCATTACGTCACCTATAAAACAAGCTTTTCTAGAGGACAGGTATGGCAAGGCAGCATCCCAAACCATCCTCCCATAGCAGAGATGTAATAGAAGTTTCTGGCCTGGCCTTTCCAGCCTAGCCCCAGGTTTGGATCCGCTCCCAGCCCTACTGCTGCTTTGCCCCAAATAATCACACAAGGGCTTATACTAACTTCATGTTGATTAACCTATGGCTCAGACATATAACTTGCTAACTCTTAACTCTTAAACTAAGCCATGATTAGCCAAGTTGCTTAGTACCTTTTCTCAGAGCAGCATCCTGGCCTCCTTCCTCTGTGTCTACCTGGCACCTCTGCTCTTCCTCTTCCCAGAGTTTTCTTCCTGTCCGCCCACACTTCCTGTCCACCCACACTACCTGTCTACCCACACTTCCTGTCCGCCCACACTTCCTGTCTGCCTTCTGGCCAATCAGCTTTTTATTAAGCCCGTAAAAGGGGCAAATATTTACAGTTTACCAGAACATAATCCCACAGGACAGAGATAACTCTGATGAAGCACCATGAAAGTCTATGGCCATCCATTCTTAGGAAGTGTCAGACGATTCTTGAAGTTCACAGCTAAAAAGATACCAATGTCAAACATAAGCAAGGTCTAAAAGAGCATGAGGAGGGCCCATCCCTTTGTATCAGTGGCTTCCTCCACAGCTGGAGGTTGAGCACAGAGGGGCTAAGTTGATTCCCTCATCATAACCCTCAGTCATTTGCTCTGAGCTGAGCTACTATATTTTTACATCCTGAAGTTCTTCCACGGAGCGTCCTGCACATCTCTGTGCCCAGTGAATTTAGTGTGTCTGACTTAACTTGCTCAGATCTACGCAGGGCCAAGGAGGAACAAGGTCGTGCTTTCCTAGCTGCACCCGCTGGCTCCCAAGGACAAAGTTGCCCTGGATTGGCACTATGGATTGCTGTAGCTGTTGCTTCTCCAGTTACCATACCCAGCTGTTCGGGGAGTTCTGGCTGGGTAGGGCATCTCCATCCCTAGTGTAACCTGGAGAGAATGTACCCTCCTTAATCTGGGGAGATAATTATCCACCCTGGGCCAGGCCTGGTCATCTTCGCCTGTACTCTTCCATCACAAATGTCTTCCAGGCCTCTAGTGCCTTCCTGTAGCTCTTTCACACACGATTTGACTTTCTATCAATTTTCTCCTTAGGAACTCCAGCTCAATGCTAACTTAGCCACATTTGTCTTTGAGAAACCCAGACAGATCTCCTTCTCTGCTTCTACCATGTTTAAAAGAAAATCTCTTTTAGGTTGTTCTCACTTATGGACACTCTTTACATGCTGGTCTGAGTCACTGAGATCTACTAAAGCTTTTCCTACTTTATAAAGGGCTCAGCAAAGCCACCAAAGCTCCATACACATGTGCCAATAAAAGAGGGACATATACGCCCCAGGTCCCACAGTTAATGGCTAGCCTAAGATTTACAGCAACTTACTTGCTCATTTATTCAACCAAATATCTGTTTTATCTGTGAGGAAGACAAAACCACAAGCAAAATTACAGAATTATGAAGCCACAGAGAGCTCCCAAGAGGCTCCGACTCCTTAGCACTTCAGATGGAGTCATTTACATAAACCTAATTATGTCGTAATTAGACAGCGCTCTTATTTAGTTATAAAAAAAATGCTCCTCTAAGTACTTTGTTGGGAAACATTTAGGTGACAATATTTTTAGGTAGTTAGGTAATATTAAAAGTTTCCATCCACTTAGAGGAACTGCTCAGCCACAGTTCCTCAGAAAAACCACAAGAATGACATCTTGGGGTATAATTTTAAAATAAGTCAACAGCCAGAATATAATGGTAACAGCTGGTTTGCTGTTTCAAGAACACAATGACACAGGTGGGGTAGGTTATAAAGGAAGGAGGTTTATCTCAGCTCACAGCTTAGGATCAAGGCTAGGGGCTGCATCTGGTGATGGCTGGCCATAGTGCTGGCAGCCACTGAGCTGGTTCAGACATAACCTGGCAAGAGACAGGAGACATACACATGTCCAGGTCTCCTCAGCAAACTCCCAAGATTCAAGGTGAACCCATGGTAACTCACTTCTGTAATCCCAGAGTTCTGGGAGTAGAGCCAAAAAAGACTGCCATGGATTTGAAGCCAGCCTGGGCTACATAGTGAGTTCCAGGCTAGCAAGACTCCATAAAAGGCCAAGAATCGTGTTTAAGGATGCTTCTTTTCTGCCTCTGCCCCTCCTCATTCCTTCCTTCCCCAAACACACATTCACAATGGTGATAAAAACTACAGTACAGAGCATCCATTGCCAACAATGATAGCACCCGAGTACCACAGGACACCTGTGCTAAGTGTCTTCAGACATTGCTTAGCCCAACCCTATCCCCATTTGACTAATTAGAAAACCTGGCTCAGAAGAGGCTTGATCAAAGTTGGGTGCTAATTAAGTGAAGGTAAACTTTAGCTGCTGCTAGTCATGGACCACCCAGCAGCACTCAGGATTTATTTAACTCAGTTCTGTACTTGAGTGGTTCTGCTGTGCCAGTGGGGTTTGCTCACATTTTCAGTCAACAGGTGGATCAGGTGACCTGTTGAAGCCAGAAAGCTCCATCCAGCTCCACCCAGGCACAGCCATCTGGGACCCAAGATAGGAAGCCATAGAGTCTCCTGAAGCCTAAGTTTGCAGCCAGCCGTGTGCTGGGAATCAACCCCAGGGCTTTCAGCTGCTGACTGAGCCTTGGAGCCCTGAAATCACCCTGTGATGGGAAGAGCAGCGGAGCCAGACCACAGAGTAGTGGAGATAGCAGAAGGTTTCTGGGAGCTTCTCTCCTAGTTACCTGCCGCTGAGTTCTAAGCCAGACCTGGCTGATGCCAGCCAGTGTCTGTGTAGAACAAATGCTAGACAGAACTGTGCACTTACATACTGAGAAGCACATTGCTCAGGGAACCTGCCACCGTCCTCTTTAAAGCAGGATAGAGAAGTCACAGTAACATGCTGAGTAATTTCCCTTTCTGTCTGTGGAGAGGCATGAAAGAGTTTAGTTAGGGGTGGAGAGATGGCTCAGTGGTTAAGGGTGCTTACTGACCGTGGAGAGGAGCCAAGCTTAATTCTCAGCACCCATGTACAGCTCCTAATGACTGTAACTCTAGTTCCAGAGAATGCAGTGCCCTCTTCTGGCCTGTGAAGGTACTGCATATGAGCAGGGCATACACTCAGACAGGCTCAAAATAAAAACAATTTTTTCTTCAAAAATTGTAAAAGTGTTAGATTTGGTGGCTTAGAATATAGCTCAGTGGTAGAGCACTTGCCTATCTTGCCCACAACCCTAAGCTCAATCTCCAGTATCAAAGGGAGAAAATAGATTAAAAATGATTTATTTTATGTGTATAAGGTTTCGCCCACACATGTGTATGTGTGAAATACCTGCATAGACCAGAAGAGGGCATCTGATCTCCCTAGAACTGGAGTTGCAGGTGGTTGTGAACTCCCATGTGGGTGCTGGGAATCTAACTCCAGTCCTCTGAGGCCACTAAGCAATCTCCAGTGGCAAGATTTGGATTCTAATTTTTTAAGGGAGTTAAACAGTGCTATGTGTTTATAATTTCAAGTGACATTTTGTGTTATAAAATGTAAAAAGAAAGAATCATTAAAGCTTCATGAGAAAAAAGCAAAATGAGAGAATACTGAAACAGTGACATTTTATGTCCAGTAAGGGGAGCTGTGAGCATCCGCAGATGCTCAACAGGTAAAGTGACAACTGGGAAGATATGCATGTCCGGGGCACCTTCCAGGTGATTTAGTACTCAGTGGAGGTCAGAGGACCCTTGGAGGAGTCAATTCTCTCAACTGTGTGGAGTTACAGGGATCAAACTCAGGTCACTGGCCTTGGCAGTGGGTACCTTTATCCACTAATCCATCTCACCAGCCCCAGAAAAGCTCTTTCTTATAGTGGGATGTGAACTACAATTTGTCACCAAGACTCTAGTCATGGTCAATTCAAATAGAAATAGCCAGTAGCTACAGCTGGTGGGTAGAGGTTTTTGTGGCAAATCTGATGTGTCCTAAATATGTCCTAGCCATAAGTGTAAAAATGATGCCTTTCAGTGGAGAAGCTGCCAGACACCAACTCCATCCATCTATAAAGAGTAACACAGCAGTGAGGAAGCAGGCTGGCACCGAACCTCTGGATGCAGTTGCTGGGAGCAACTCAGCATCCTCCCTGTGGTTATCCCCAGGGATGCACAGAGAACTATTAGGGACCTGAGATGAGGGTGTCCACAGAACAGAAGGTTATATATAACACAGGAAGAGCAAGTATTGCCACAGCTGCCCATAAACCCACAACCATCCTCCCCAGAGTACAGCTACAGCCAGCCTCAATGAACGCATGGTGGATTCTGAGGATTATTTGAGGGAAATGCAGGATCAAGGACCCCGTGTTCAAGAATCTGCTTCCAAAGGTCAAGAGACTCACACACTTGTAGAACACAATGGTGCCTTCAGGCAACCTGGTATTCAGGAGGTGGAGGCAGGCTGATGGAGAGTTGGAAGAACCTGTTGGTTTTCTGATGTTCGCTGTGATCCCAGGAAATTCTGACTCAGGAATCTATGGATCATTAGTAAAGTTCATTATTGGAAGAAATTCAGAATCTCCCAACTTCCCATCCTCTCAGCTCCTGTCTCTTTGTTTGCCTAGGGTGACGCTGTACGCTGAGTTCCTTCCTATGAAAGCCAGAGCCAAGTGTATTTTGTTGATAGAGGTAAGAGAGGGTGGTGACCCCCCCCAACCATGAAATTATTTTTATTGCTACTTTATAACTGTGATTTTGCTACTATTATAAATCATAATGTAAATATCTGATGTGCAACCCCCAGGTTGAGAACTGCTGATCTAGGACCTGTCACCTATTGGGCGCGTGCTCTACCTCTGAGCTACATCCCAGCCCTCTTTGTCCTTTTATTTTGAGACAGAGTCTTGCTACCTTGCTTAGGCTGGCCTTGAACTCATTCTATAATTGTCAGGCCCTGCCTTGCAGGGACAGCAGGAGCATGCCAGTGCTGACTCCTCGGTCATGTGGTCACTGTGCCCACTGATTTACATCTCACAACTGAGATGTTGAAATCAGTTATGTAAACAATGAATCTATGTACTTGTTTTCAGACAAACTTTTGCTACATAGTCTTGGGTGGCCTAGAACCCCCATGTGACTCAGACTAGTCTTGGACTTGCCACAATCCTCCTGCCTCTGCCTTCCTAACGTTAAGAGTACAGGCATTTACCA
Organism: Phyllotis vaccarum; assembly: GCA_033318265.1. Classification (NCBI taxonomy): domain Eukaryota; kingdom Metazoa; phylum Chordata; class Mammalia; order Rodentia; family Cricetidae; genus Phyllotis; species Phyllotis vaccarum. Next base: position 58,727,094 of record JARWLC010000017.1, read on the forward strand.
CTAGCCCTGAGGGTTGTTTCAGTGGCAGCTGGGCCAGCTGATCTTGATATTTGGCTAACTCTGGTCATGCTTGGGCTCTCTCTTGGGCTTCCCAAGATCCAGTAGCTAAAGCTGAGCGTGGTGCTCACACTTATGACCACCAAACTAAGTAGGCAGAGGCTAGAGTATTGGTACAGGTTCCAGGCCAGTCAGAATCATGTAGCAAGACCCTATCTCAAAAAAAAAAAAAAAAAAAAAAAAAAGTTTTAAGTCCATACCTGGTTGAGTAGCATGACAATATCCATCCTAACTGGCCAGCATCCCTGTCATTAGACATTTTAATGGTCACCCATGAGAGCTGGCGACAGAAATGGGTTGTGACTCTTTTAAGTTAAAGAGGTCTAGAAAGCCTCTGGGACCTTAGTGGGGTGGGTAGCCGGACAGGCTTAAGCATGGTTGGTACTTACAGATAGAAAGCCCTGGGTAAAACAAGAGATCCATGTGAGAAGGACTTAGAAAAGCATTATGAAGTCCCTGATGAGCCTCGTGGACCAAGCTTGTCATCCCTGCTACCAAGGGAAGCATCTTAGCTGCAAGGTCTGCCTAGGCAATTTAGTGAGACCCTGCCTCCAAATGCTGTAGCTCAGTTGGTAAAGGGCTCACAGTACAAGGCCCAGGCTTTAATTTCCAGTACTTAATAACCATAATAATAGGGTCAGGGAGAGGGCTTCTAAAGTGCCTGCTCCCAAACCTGATGACCCCAGTTCCAAACCCAGGACCCAAGTTACTTAAAGAGAGAACTGACTCCCCAAATCATTCATCACTCCCTCAACAAACAAACAAACAAATAACTGTGATTTTAAAATAATAACAGCCATAAAGTCTCTCCACGAGTATGTTACAAAGCCCATATCTGAAGGACCAGGAGGCAGCAATGAACTGCCCTAACAATTGGATGATGGAGCCTCTGGAGAGAACTTCAGTTGAGCTAACCTGTGACCACCCTGCAGGAGCAGGATCAGGACAGTAAATCAACCCTGGTCTCTGGTCCATCCACCCAGCTCTGCCTCTCATCCCTTGTGGGGCAAGGGAACACAGATATCAGTAGACAAAAGCCGAGCATCAATGTGTATAACCACATGCAGAGAAAATAGAAGCCATCAGGCCCATCGGTGGATACATGAATACGGAAGATGTGGTATATCCATATTCAATGCAATAGTATCCAGCCTTGAAAAGGGAGGAGATTGTGGCATAGCCTACAACATTGGTGAGCCACCAGGACGTTATGCTCGGTGAAGTAATCCAGACATAAAAGGCCAATGTCTTGATTCTGCTACATGGGTGGTTGCTGTTGTCAACATCATAATGACAGGTCACACATCCCTGAGTACACCTCAAGTTTAAAACCAGGCTGGACTACACAAAGAGGTTGAGGCACAGCCTGAGCTACATAGCCAGACCTTGTCTCAAAAATATATTTTTTTTAATGACAATTTAAAAAAAACCCAAAACAGATTTCTGGGGACTGGTGGTTGGAGGGGCGGCTGCCATGGAGACAGTTTTGTTTCACAGATTAAGCTCCAGAGGTAGCCGGCACTGACGGCTTCAGAACACTGCACATGTTCAGTACCAGTGCACACTTGGAATGGTTAGAAAAAATAAGAAATAAAGGCCTTGAGATGCCCACTGTCATACCTGTGTAGCAGAATATGGGTCCTTTCCATCTCCTTCAATGTGGTGTCATATCGTACAGTCCAACCAGAGTATGGACCCCAGCAGGATGTGTCACTTTGAAAGGAGGGGGGGCACTCTGATCTTCTCATCTGCTCCCGTACCCCATCACTGACTCTTCCTGTCCTGCTAGGTCTTCTGGGCCATCGGGACAGTGTTCGAAGTCCTCTTGGCTGTGTTCGTGATGCCCAGCCTGGGCTGGCGCTGGTTGCTCCTGCTCTCTGCTGCTCCCCTGCTTCTCTTCGCTGTTCTATGTTTTGTACGTATGTTTAAAGCCATCTCCTCACCGGTCTGGTGGAGGGGGGCACTGTATATATAAACGGGAAGTTAGTGGAAAAGACTATTATTTATTAGCTGGGCATGATGGACACGCCTTTACTCCTGGGAAGAAGAGGCAGATGGATCTTTGTCAGTATATGAGGCTAGCCTTGTCTACAGAGAAAGTTCCAGGATGGCCAGGGTTTTTACACAGAAACCCTATCTATCTATCTATCTATCTATCTATCTATCTATCTATCTATCTATCTATCTATCTATATATAGTGAAATGAAGTCTGGGGTGGCCATAGGATCTGGTGTTGGGTTTCTATACACAATCTCTTTTGAAATGTTCTCTGTAAGATTTAAGCTCCGTTGAATCTCTTAACTTCAAGTTACAGAAACAAAATTCAAATTAGTTTACACAAAACATAAGAACAGACACCTCTGGCTTTCAGGCATGGCTAGATATAGGAGCTCACAGTCTCTTCAACTCACCCTGAAATGAGAACATACCTCACTTCTTGTATAGTGTGTGCAGAGCACACACACACACACACACAGGGGAACCCAAGAGAGGCAGACAGACAGAGAGCCTGTGTGCTAGGCTACTCACAAGCATTTCACTCTTTTTCTCCCCATAGCCACGTGGGGAAGGGCTGTGTTGAAGCTGGTGTTAGTTAGGGTGATGTCTGTTCCCATGACAAAGCCACCAACTCAGTAGCTCAATGCAGGAGGTTGCTTCTTCACATCAGAACAGTCTAGAAAGAGTATTCCAGTTCCCATGAGGGATCTCAGCCCAAGTTTTGTTATTTTTTTAGTTTTGTTTTTGCAGCCTACAGTTCAGCCATCCCCCAGGACACTGGAGTGGGTGGGTGCAGAGGGGGAGGGCAAAGTGGAGGCTCATATCTTTGCTTGTTTGATATTTGCTTTCATTGGTGATTGCTAGTCATGTGAGCTCGCCTAGTTGCAGAGGAAGCTGGGAACTGTAGTCCATGGTTAGGCAGCCCAATCCATGGAGAATTCCAAACAATGGCCTGAGTTTTGGTGGACATTGACAAACTCGGCTACATCCTCATTTTACTAATGAGAAGACTAAATTCCAGAAACCGGCTGATTTCCAAAATATCAGGCCTTATTCGAACCTGCCAAGTCCCTGTCCCAGTTTCTCTGCTAAGTCAGTGGTTGTACAAACCACCATTTCCCTTCACAGGAATGCTCTTGCCTCTGTACTTGGAGCTGGGACTCCATCAGGCTTAAAACTTTCTGATTTGTCTCTCTCAGGCTTAGTTTACAGGATGCTGCTAAACACAAGAAGGCAGAGTTTCTCAAGAGTTGAGAGGGAGACTCTTTGGTGGTGGTCATTATTTGCCTCTCCCCACAACTCTGAAAGCAACCATAATAGTGATGAGTTGCATGAACCCACGCCAGCATTCACCAAGCTCTCTGCTTCTGTTATCCCACTTACTCCTCTAAATGCCTGAAGGAAGAAACAGAGGCACAGGGAAGTGACATCACTGTACAGGGATCCTATGACCATGTAGCATACAGAGGAGCCAGCATTAAAGCCAGGTCTCTCAAAGACATGCACACAGATGAGAAAGGGTGGCCTGGAGAGAGCGTTCTGTTCTACACTAACCAGCCACACCTGGTTCTTCTGTCTCCTCAGTGGCTGCCAGAGAGTGCTAGGTATGATGTGCTGTCCGGGAACCAGGAAAAGGCAATCGCCACCTTAAAGCGGATAGCAACAGAAAATGGAGCCCCCATGCCTCTGGGAAAGCTCATCATCTCCAGACAGGTCAGTGTCTGGAGACGTGTGTGTGTGTGTGTGTGTGTGTGTGTGTGTGTGTGTGTCTGTCTGTCTGTCTGTCTGTCTGTCTGTCTGTCTGTGTCTCTCTGTATGTATATATCTGTGTGTCTGTCTGTGTCCGAGTATGTGTGTATTGTATCTGTATATCTGTGTGTCTGAGTGTGTGTTTGTGTGTGTCTGTGTGTGTGTATGTATGTATGTGTGTGTATCTGTATATCTGTGTATCTCTGTGTGTCTGTGTCAGTGTGTGATCAGGCCCCTAGCCAAGGCCCCTATGCACTGGGAGCTAGCCAATAACCCACATGTTCTTGTCTTGAAACAGGAAGACCGAGGCAAAATGAGGGACCTCTTCACACCCCACTTTCGCTGGACAACTCTGCTGCTGTGGTTTATATGGTAAGAGCTGCTGGCTGCCCACCATGAGTTCCTTCCTCTGTACACAGTCCGGACTAGAGATTTACTTATTTTACATATATGCATGTGAATGTTTGCACATACGTATGCGCAGGTCGCCCAAAGATGATATCAAGTGTCTGCCAGTCTCTCTCAACCTTATAAATCAAAACAGGGTCTCTCACTTGAAGCTAGCCCACTTGCTATAGAGATCTGCTCTTTGCCTCTGGAATGCTGGGGTTACAGGTTGGCCACCATCATGCTCCTGACCCCATCTGCATCAAGGACCATCTGGGCTGTTCACTTCTTTACACTTTGAACTTGACTCAGATAAGTAGCTTTTAAAGATATTTCTATTTCTCCTCTTCAAGAAAACACTTCAGTTGCAAGCCATCTCTAACAATGCTCTCGAAGGAAGATAAAGTGGCTGTGCAGCTACTATGCCCAGACACTGAGCCTGTGTACCAGAGACAGGGCAGCCATGGTAAGGGCATATGCTCAGGAGCCAGGAGCACATGATGAGGTTGATACAGCCAAAGAACTGAAACTTTCAAGGGACCTTTCTACAGGAGGCCACTGGTTACACCAGCCAGAGGCTTCCTCTCTGCACCTGTTGTCTTGGTTACCACCAGTGGGACACAGCCTATACTTTAAAATCCAAGATGTGGTCAACACAGCCATTCATGGGAACCCCCCCCTCCCCCGCCATTTCCTGCCCCATTTAATTTTTCTTAAGTGACATGGGAGGAGGCAGGGAGGAGGAAGGCAATGCAGAGAGTAATTATTTGTCTTTTTAGTGAGTCCAACTGAAGCCATTCTTCTCTTTTCCAGATCTCACATCCAGCAGCGCCAGTGCGGCACTGTGTGGCTGGAGGATTTGTGTTCTATTTTTAACTCGGCTCCAAGCTTCCTTTGCACCTTTGAACAGAGGCATTGATTAGGAGAGAGGTGTTCCCAGCATGGTCAATTACAGGGAAGAGGAAAGAAAGGCTTGATAGCTTGGAGCCAGGTTTGAGCTCTGCCTCTGCATTCCTAAAAGCTGAATCAATTCACCAAGCACTTATTAAACACCTGCTGTGTGCCCACTACAAAGTGGTGCCCAGAGGACTTTTTAGAAAGGAGGGTAGGAACAGAACTGAAATACCCACTTTTAAGGAGCTATAACTCAAAAGAAAAAAAATTAAATAGTTTTTGAAGAATCTATAATTCATTTGGATTGATTTCGAATCCTAAAAACAGTTTGCGAGAGGCTTATTTTAATCCTGTCAATGTCAAACCCAGTTCTTACCTCAAAGAGAACAAAGTTTATTGGGAAGCAGATATGTCCCCATGTGAAGGTGGCTGACGTCACAGAAACAGGAAAGGAGGACATTTGCTTAAAGACTTCACCATCCAGTCTGTTACTAAACCCTGATGACATTCTTAGCCTTTCCCCCTTAACTATTTGGTGGAAGCAAATGCCAGTTTTACTTCTTAGTTGAAAGGATTTGGGGTCAGATACAGGGGGCGGACAAATACGCGGCGGTTAAGACATCCCAAGAAAATTCTGGCTCTGTGCCTGCAATGTCACAGCTCTCCGCAATCATTCCATCGGCCTTATAGAATCCTCAGCAGGGAACTCTGTTTGTTTCTGGCAGCTTTAGCTTATATTTCCCTATGTTGACCCAGCCTCGTGTTTTGTGTAAATGGAGGTCAAGTGTTGACATCCTGAGGCACTGGGGGGCTCATTCCTAAGATTTGACGAAATGAGACTGAGCAGGCAAGAGGGCACTTGCCAGGTGACAAGGAGCAGTAGGTAAGTAAGTAAAGCCATGATGGAAAAAGCCTTTTGACATCACTAGCCATCATGGACCACGTGAGAGATTTTTCCTCACCTTCTATGTCTGACACACGTAACATATTACAAGAATGTTATGCTTGGGGTCAAGAACACAAGATGGTCTAAAGAAATAAATGTAGAAGATGAAGAGAATGTCATTTTAACCAATCAACACAGCTCTACTTTAGACAAGGTGACTGAACCATAGAAGCTGTTGCTTGCAAGCATCACTGTAACCCAAGAGGCTCATTGTCAGCCTCTGGTTGTATCTGAGTCTCCACATGGCTGTTTTATGAATATTCCTGTTCTGCACACTCTGAATGCAAATTCCAGGTTCATGCAGGAGTGAAGTATTGCACTCTGAAATTCTGAAAATCATGTTCAATACCCTTCCCCCACCCTGTGTTAGCCCAGAAACCCCTGTAGGTGCCACCGGGAATGTCATGCTGTCCATCTTGGGATGTCACACAGTCCATCTTGGTCCTCCCAAAAACACAGGATTATGTCATTCTATCCCATCATGATGCTTTATGCCAGACATCTTTCTTCTCAGGGTCCCCAAAAGGCTCTAGGACCCAGAAAAGACTAGTGATGGAGTAGCCCCCCCAGAGGGTGCTGGGAGGAACCTTGCACCTCTCTGATGATGTTCCATCCTGGCTTCTTCTCCACAGGTTTTCCAATGCCTTTTCTTATTATGGTTTGGTTCTGCTCACCACGGAACTCTTCCAGGCAGGAGACGTCTGCAGCAGTGAGTATGACCCCCCACCCACACCACCCACTCCCCGCCGCCTTCACCCACCTCCATCCCTACCCCTGTGAACACAGTCACACTCTGTCTCCTGCAGGATGTTGCTATTATTGCTGTGGCATAAATTCCAAGTTCCCAAGACTTTGGGCAACTTTGTGATGAGGGAGAGGACAGCCCTAAGTCAGGGCTCAGGCTCTGAAGTCAGCAGTGTTTACAGATAGACTGAGGGAGGCATCACGGACCAATCTCACTTGAGGAAAGAGCAATCTGCACCCTGCAGAGGGGATGTGAAGGGAGCGTTCTCTGTGGAAAGAGTCAAAGAAAATGAATTCTAAGAGCTAAAGGGAACACTCCCACTTAGCACGTGTGAGATCCTGGGTTCATTCCTCACCACTGAAACAACTAACTAAATAAATAAAATACAGATCTAGTTTAGTTTTGTTTTTAAGGCAGAGACTGGCCTCCAATTCAGGAGGCTCTTGCTCCAACATCTTAATTGCTGGGATTATAGTCATTCACCACACATGCAGATAAATGCTGGATTACAGGAAGGCACCATCATGCCTGGTTCCCAGAAGGCTTTTTATGTTTCTAGATAGGGTCTCACTCTATACTCTTTACATAGGCCTCAGACTCACAGACATCCACCTGCCTCTGCCTCCCAACAGCTGAGATCAAAGGCGTGAGCCACCACACCCAGCCCTCTACTGGGCTTTTAAGTACAGTGACCGGTTATAGAGCTAGATGGTGGTGGCAGTGGAGGTGCGCACCTTTTATTCCCAGCACTCGGGAGGCAGAGGCAGGTAGATCTCTGAGTCTGAGGCCAGCCTGGTCTACAGAATGAGTTCCAGTATAACCAGGGCTACACAAAGAATCCCTTAAAAAAAAAAAAAAAAAAAAAAAAAAAAAAAAAAAAAAAAAAAAAAAAAAAAAAAGATTCCATTCTACAAAACACGATGTTTCCATGAATTCTTTCAGGTTAGATTCAGTCCTTAGCCTAGTGGCTCTATGTGGGACAGGGGGCTGGAGCTCACAGGAGAAACAGCTGCCCCACAAGGGAGACAAAAAAGACAGGATAGCTCAACCATAGCTTGGACTGTCCTGGAACCCTCCCAGAGCTGCAGCTTCTGGTTAGTTCAGAAGCTCAGCCATTTGGTACTTGTATACCGATGATCCCAAAGCACTGGGCTGCCTCAGCCCTGGGGCCTCCTAATCCATTTTTCACTAATAATAGCCTTTACAATGAGAACCCACAGGCTAAAACAGTCTATCCAAATCCCTGCCCCCCCCTCCACAAAGGGCCCAAAGTACGGTTCCTGGTTTTATGCATGTGATCCTGGGTAGTGGCTAATATGTCCTTCTGTGAGAACAAGTCAGCAGGGGCACAACTCCACCCCTACCCCAGAAGGGAACTTCCCACTGGGGATGGAACCTAGGGCTTCCTGCAGCTAAGCACCCAACCGCTGATCCTCCATCCAGGAACTTTGACAAGATGCCATTACCATTTAAACACTCTCTAGGCCAATTTAATCAGCATGGGTGAGGCTCATGAATTAGTCAGGTTTAAAAGCTCCCTGGGGGATTGTATTGTGAAACAGGAACCACTAGACAAATTAAAGAAACAAAGGGAAATGTGTGTGTGTGTGCAGCCTTTCATCAGTTCTATTTTAAGGCAACGTTGGAATTCTGACATTGAATTCAGGGCAGAGAAGCAGATTTCCTCAGGGTTTTCATGTGAAGCCTAAGGGATCATGGGTGACAGGTTCATATGCTGGGTGCTGTGAAAGGACCCTAGTGATAAAGTATGCACTTAGCAAGCCCAGAGTTCAATCTGTCCAGCACAGTTCATGAAACTATCCATTCGTCTTAGATGGTACAGCCCTGTGGTAACTGGGGGTGTTAATGAAGCACCCCAACTGCAGATCTGATGGGTGCGTCAGTACTGACTGAGCAAGGGGACAACTCTCAGACACTGCACACTGGAGCTAAGCCGAGGGCCCATGGCACTGTCAGAAGGCAGCTGGGCTTCTTCTGTCAAGAGCCACATGATAAATGTTTCAGGCTTTGAGAGCTATACAACTCTGCCATACCTAGCAGGAAAGCAGCCTTATACAAGAGATGTGTGCTTGTGTATAAATACTTTTATTTGCTGGGATAAAAGCTAGTTGTCACAGACAGTAAGAGACACAGTGGCAGGGTACTTTGGGGAAGAGCAACCTAGGCCTGAGGAAGCCTGGATCTTGTCTTTGCAGTACAGTATTTCAGGATGATTCCATGTGTTGTGAGGGCTGAGATGTGTTAAGGACACTGCTACATACCCCAAGGTTATATGACATTCTTAAGAGAGAGAGCGTGCTGCATCCACACAGGTGGACTTTTAGATAGTCCGTTTATGGGACAACTTGAAGGAGTGGGGGCATTATTCAGCAGTTAAGGTTGAGGAGAAAGAATTCCAGACCTGGTTAGGACTTCTCTGAAGAGTCTTTAATCCCTATGGGTTTTCATGGTGCATCATGATGTGGTGGGAGCAGGCAATTTGGAGAGGCTAATTATGTGGAAGATCTCATTATCACATGGCAGAAATCAGTAGTCACCTTAGTGGGTCCTGCTGTTTTAGGAGGGTCTGATGTAATGCAGCTCTGGGACAGCATTAGCAACTAGGCAGTCTACCCTTTTCCTCCATGCTTACATAGCCTACCCCCAAATAGGAGGAAATGCATAAAAATTCACCAGGGTGCAGAAGAGTTCACTACTGAGTCTTTCTGTCCGCCCCCTCCAGCTCTTTCTGTGGTGTCTCAGATCTAAACCACAGCTCTGCAAAACCCAAGCCCTGGAGACTGGAATTTTTGTTGTTATTATTATTGTTTTGTTGAGACAGGGTTTCTCTGTGTAGCCCAGACTGTCCTAGAACTTGATCCATAGACCAGACTGGCCTTGAACTCAGAGATTCACCCTGCCTCTGCCTCCTGAGGCTGGCATTAAAGGTATGCAAGACCATTACCACCAATGCCTGGGAAGACTGTAATCTTGTACAGTCAGTTACCCAGCCCAATGTTCACAGGCAAGAAGGGATGTACTAGACATATTCTTCTGGGCCACCAACCAGCTCCCAGATCACAAGGGACTTATTATTAGTAATGAATGGTTTTAGCTTATGTTCATTTCTGGCTAGCTTTTTTTTTTCCTTTAACTTAAATTAACCTGTTTTTCTTCATCTATGTTTTGCCTCAGGACTTTTTACCTTTTTCTCTGTATGTCCTACTCCATGTCCGCTGGACCTGGCTGGCTGGTCCCTCTTTCCTCCCTCAGGGTCTTCTCCTTTTGCTCTACATTTCTTCTCCTACTTATTCCCTCTGACCACCAGCCCCGCCTATTCTTCTCCAGCCTTGCTATTGGCCAGTCAGCTTTTTATTAGACCAATCAGGTGCCTTAGTCTGGCAAGGTGAAACAAATGGAACACATCTTTACATCATTAAGCAAATGCAGCTGAAACAAATGTAACACATCTATCTTTACACAGCTAAAGTCATTTCCACGACAAAGGGCTAGGGTGCAGGAAGCTGTGGTACAGACCTGACCATCCTTGCTCCAATTTCCCCACCCTAGTCTCCAGCCGGAAGAAGGCAGTGGAAGCCAAATGCAGCTTGGCCTGTGAGTACCTGAGCAAGGCGGATTACATGGACCTATTGTGGACCACACTGTCTGAGTTCCCAGGTGAGGCTGGGCAGGAAAGGCTGTCATCTCTTTAGGATTTTTTTTTTTTTTAAAGCAGGACCTGAGTTTTTTTTTTTTTCCAGCCCTTTGCTATGTTGTACCCGTGTTGCAAGATCCCCAAAGACCACCAGGGATCTGGGTTCTGATGCAAACACACAAGGGTCAGTTTATTTTGGGGACAGGTTCAAACCCCAACAGAAACCCTGTGTTCCGAGGCAGCAGAAGGAAAAGGTCCTGAGCTCAGGGGTGGGTGGGTTTTAAAGAAAAAAATACACAAGCAGGAGCTCCGTGTCTCGGCATTTTAGGACTGGTTAAAGGGATATGAGGGTGAAGCAATTTTTGAAACTATTAGTTAAACTTTGAGGCACAAAAGTTCTAAACCTATTGGCTGTGAGGCACATTTCTGAGATTTCCCCCAGATTCTTCTTAGATCTGAGCCCTGTCCCCGAGTGTTAGATGCTCTAAAAAAAATGGCCTTTCCCTGGGATAAAATAAAGTCTGTACCGTTATAGCTACACATTACAAATAATGATGAACGAGGCCTGAAAGCCAGGCCCTACTTGAAGGCTGCTTAATTTTAAGCATTCTGTTAAAAGAGCAAGACTCCTGGACTATTGAATCAAGCACCCACACACTGTCTCAAGAACCCTACTGCAGCCCTTTGATGGGAGGCACTGCCCCTGTCTGCACCCAGGAGGAAGATCTACAGGGTGGGTACAGATCTCTTCCCCATTATGATCTGAGGTTATACAATATAAAGAAGTGTATTTAGTACATGGTTTGGAAGCTAATAGGCAGGATGCCAGCATTGGCTCAGCTCTGAGCAGAACCTTCCAGTAGATGGCAGCCATGTAGTGAGAGCCAATGAGAGGAGAGATAAAAAGCCAGAGAGACAGGGACCATAGCCCCCCTCCTATTACTTCTTTGATATCAATACACCAAGGGCCAAGATCCCAATACACAATTCCTTGGAGGACATAGTCAAATCATGTCCACACCACAGCACCAAGGAACCTCAAGTTTGGAAGCATAGGATTTTGTAACTGGCTTCCCGATTCTGTCATTGCTCCAGAGGGGACAGTGTCCTTACCCTCTAAGGCTGTATGTTGAATAAACAATCTTGAGATGACCGTCTACAACAAAGGAGCAGCTCAGGGCTTGCACAGAGATGGGAGCTGTGGTGATTTCTCTCCCATCACTCGGTACACTGGAAAAGACTTTGTGGTGGCATGCATCAAACTTCCAAACCTGAACACCATGCAAGGGTGATCTGCCTCCTTCCCATTCTCCTTTTCTCCCCCTGTCTGAAAAGGATAATATGAAATCCAGTGCTGAACCAGTGCTAAATAGCTATTAGAGGGGACTAAATGTAGCCCACGATCATTTTGGCACCCACAACTTTTCCATTTTTCTGCCATCATTACATTATGCTCCAAGGCCAAGCAGAGTCCTCTCTCGCCTTGGTCACCTCTGTAGACCACACCTTGAACCTGTGTCTTTGTCCCAAAGCTTTGTAAGAACTTGCTCAAGACACTTAATGTCCCATTGTTGGCAGAGCTCAGAACAGGGCCCCACCCTGACTGCTTATCATTCTCCTAAAATGTCCCCACTAATAGCATTAGGAAAAGAGAGTGCTGGCTTAGAAGTTTAGCACAGCATCACTATTACCTCTTCACAACAGGATTTCTCTGAAATGCAGAATCATCTTCAGTTCTTTATTAGGTTTGGTTTGGTTCCTAACACATATCACCCTCCTAAAATAGATCCTGATACACAATAAGAATAGCAAAGTAAATATGAAAAATGGCACTTGTGCATTTATTTATTTATATTTTACTTTTTTGAGACAGGGTCATAGTCCTGGCTAGCCTGGAGTTCACTATGTAGACCAGGCTGGCCTCAAGTCATAGAGATCTTCCTGCCTCTGCCTCCTGAGTGCTGGGATCAAAGCCAGCCACTGGCATTTGTTTTAGAGGACTCTTAATGATTAATAGATACAGAAGTACTTTCTCAAAATATAATTATGATTATATAGTAATGGTATATATTATGTAACGTAGTCATTTAAAGCACTATACTGTACTGCATATGCTTTAAGAGTCCCATTTCTAGATAAAGAAACTGAGGCTCAGGGAAAATAGTTCCCGGTTAGAATAAGCAAGAGTCCTTTGAACCTCAGTAGGTGTGAGTCCTAGCCTAGACATTCTGCTGCCTGGTCACAACGGATGCCATCCTTCAGGCTCCCATGATGCCCTCCTGTATCATTTGTCTCCTGGTTGCTGTGAGGAGGGCAGTAGAGAGGCTTTCCAGGCCCCCCTGCTTCATCAAATCTCACACAGATGTAGCAGGCATTGGCCCAGAGTCTGCTGAATTGTTTGAAAGATGGGCTAGGCCAAAACCTGGAGCTCATGGATTCGGTTTGCCTGATCCATTCTCGGGTAGAAGATGACATAGAATGGGTCATTAGGAACCAGCTGAGAAGCTGCCTACCATGTCCCTGCTCTCCTGGCAGGTGTCCTTGTGACTCTGTGGGTCATCGACCGCCTGGGCCGCAAGAAGACCATGGCCTTGTGTTTCCTCATCTTTTCCCTCTGCAGTCTGTTACTGTTCATCTGCATTGGAAGGTGGGTATCAGGAGGAATCCCAGCCCCTCACCAGGACTTAGGCTCATGACACTTCATGACAGGCAGATAGTCAGGCTCAAGGTCAAGGCCTCTGCTGGGGCAGCAAGGGACCTTGTGGCTCAGTTTTATTTCTAAGAGCTACAATTTAGAGTTCCCATGTGGCTTAGTGTTCTGTTGCTGCGAAGAGACATCATTACCATGGCAATTCTTAGGGGGAAAAAAACACATTTAATTGGAGCTGGCTTACAGTTCAGAGGTTTAGTATGTTATTGTGGCAGGCAGACATGGTGCTGGAGAAGTAGATGAGAGTTTTGCAATGGATCTGCAGGCAGCAGGAAGGGGAAGAGACACTGGGCTTGGCTTGGGTTTTGACACCTCAAAGCCAAAGAGTGTCACACTTCCTCCAACAAGGCCACACCTCCTAATCTTTCTCAAGTAATTCCACGCCCTGATGACTAAGCATCCAAATCTATGAGCTTATGGGGGGACATTCTTATTCAAACTGCTGCACCATGACTACCCCAAACAAGTACAGTGTAGCCACAGAAGTTGTGCACATATCAAAGTGATTTGTTTAATGGAAATAGACCTCGTTTCAAACAGATCCTATTGAAGATACATTTCTATAGTTTTCCAACTCCTAAGAGCCCCTGAATATAAACATGACCCCTGAAGGGCCACAGACCAATCCCAGTGAGGAATCAGTGGGCCGCAGGAAGAGGGAGAGATGAAGCTTAGATCATGAAGGTTGGTAGGTCTAGGTCATCAAGGGAAACGACCAAGCTGTGAGTCAGGCTCTGGAATGCCCTAAGAATGCTAAATACGATTCTGCTAGAACCCAAGGCCTAACGTGCTAAGCAAGTGCTCTGTCACTGAGCCTCAGCCCTAGATGTCAGATCCTTTTCACCATTCTCATTCCCAGCTGCATTCTGCAGGATTCCCACCTACCAGCCGGGTGTGCTGGATAAAGAACACCACTGTAAAAGCAGAGTTACAGTGAGATGGGGCATCTGTGGAGATGTGCTGGGTAGGGGGACCTTCACCAATTCAGATGTCAATTCCTCCTGAGAAGGTGCAATCGTGTGGGGAGAATGGGCAGAAAAAAAAACCCTCACCTGCATTTTCTTCTCCCCAGAAATGTACTCACTCTCCTACTCTTCATTGCAAGAGCGTTTATTTCTGGAGGCTTCCAAGCGGCCTATGTTTACACGCCTGAGGTAGGGGAGGTGCCTGAGTGTGTGTGTGTGTGTGTGTGTGTAGAAAGTATTGTCTGACCAGAATATCAATTGTTCTTGGGCCTGGGTGGCACCTGAGGCCCCTCATTAATTCTACTTATTTTGCAATCATTTTTTTTTTCTCTCACATACAAGCTTTAAGCTCAATGTAAAGTGTTTGCCTTTCTTGCTCAGCCCTGGATTTGACCCCCAGAACTAAAAAAAAAGAAAAGAAAAAAGAAAATGTTTACGTTCTTTAAGTCCAGCTAAACCTCAGCCAGCTGGCTGTTGGTGACCATGAAGCACTGAGAGGAGACCCATCCAAGTGGTAGGTTTCTGTGTAGCCTGTGAAAATCCAGACTAGGAGCTGGAAAGACAGCTCAGTAGTCAAGAGCATACACTGGTTATTGTATTTTCTTGTATTCTAGCCCCACATCAGGTGCCAAATCCTAATTGGTCTTAATAAAACCCCATAGCTGGATATCACGGTAAATGCTGAAAGTTCAGAGAGACAAAGGAGCAGCCACAGCCACCTCTTTATTCCACCAACTCCTCAGCTGAAAAAGGCCGAGCTCCTGTTTCAGCCTACCTTGTATTCCTCCTCCCAGGTGCTAGAATTAAAGGTGTGTGCCACCACACCTGGCCTCCGTGGTTAACTAGTGGCTAAATCTGCCCTCTGATCTCCAGGAAGGCTTTGTTAGAGCTCACACAACATATCACTGCACACTGGCCTTCCAGAGGACCTGAATTTGTTCCCAGTACCTACATTGGAAAGTTCACAATTGCCTCTAATTTCAGCTCCCAGGGCTCTGACACCCTCTTCTGGTCTCTAAGAGCACACACACAAACACACACACATACACATACAGACACATATACACATAGAGATACAAGATACACACACACAATGTTCATCCACTCAGACAACAAAATAAGAAACAAAGCCAGTGTAGAAGCCAGACACAGATGTGGCCAGTGGCTTTTCCAATGGAGTAAAGCCACTCAAAACAGCACATGCAGAAAGAAGCATCTTGGGGTGCATTGCGCCCCATCTATGTCCTGGTTCCATTAGCTCAGGAGGAGCAGAAGGTGCATGTGGCATGGTTAAAATAAGCACCAGTCACAGCCCCTACAGGAGAGTAGCTGTTGCCACATTCAGCTTGGAACTCTTGAAGCCCCCAGCGGAGAAAAACAGTACTGTCGTATTAATTAAGCCCTTTATTCTTTTTATATTGATTACCTGCCATATACTCGCTACCTGTATATAGTCAGTAATTATGTACATGTTGTATATCCTATATGATGTCCTGTGCTTCCTATTGAACTGTTTACATAGCTTTTCCACTATACTGGGATGGAACCCAGGGCCTCACCATGCCAGGCACTCATTCTGTGTACACCCCACCCCCACCATTATTAACTAGAAAATCCAATTGTAGAATACCTCCCCACAGTGAAAAACAATGAAGTAAATAAATGGGCTCCTGCCCACAGCCAACCTCATGAGCTTCCCTACCTCCTTTACCTGTTGCTCATCCTGCCCATGGGTTAGTTCTTGTCTTGAGTGGGAAGGGGGAGGGATTTCCACATTGCCCATGACATCTGGCTGACAAACTGACCTTCCAGGTGTATCCCACGGCGACAAGGGCACTGGGCCTGGGCACCTGCAGCGGCATGGCGAGAGTGGGTGCTCTCATAACTCCTTTCATTGCACAGGCAAGTGTTACCCCAAAAACAGATCCAAGGGGGTGGCCAGCATTTTCTAGCAACCCACTTCAGGAGGGAGGAGCCTCAGAAGGATAAAGGGCCCAAAGCCCCTGGACAGGGACTCGGCCAAGCCTGGGGTAAAATTCAGCTCTTCCCAGTGCAGAAGGCCTAGAGGGTGCTGGAGGGTTTGGATACATTGGGTGCAGACCCAGTTACTTTGGGGAGGCTGAGGTGGGATGAGGGCTTGGGAGCAGAGTTCAGGACAAGGTAACAGTGGGATATTGACTGGAAGAACAAACACCAGACACCAGTTTGAGTTGGGTGAGTTACCAAGGTTACCAAGTGGGAGTATGGGAAAAGACTGCAGAGGGTGGAGCTGGGTCTCTGAAGGTCTTCCCAATGGCACCGGAAGGGTCTGCATTCTAACAATTTGGTGGCATTAGTACAGTTATAATGCTATGTACCCCCACTTTGTCTGCTTCCAAAGCATTCTTACTGCCTCTCAGGGTCATCCCCAGCCCCTAGTAAACACCGGTCTGCCCCCTGTTCTGGGTATTTCAAAAAATTGAGATGTTGGCATCAATTTTAGCAGTGCTATCCCCTTATATGTCACTTCTAATGCCACCAAAGTTGTCAGAGCCAAACCCTGGTTCTTGAATATCCTGACTAGCTCTCTCAGTGCACTAGTTAAATATATAGAAAGTGGAGAAAAGCAGAGGTTCATCCACTGTGACCACACTGGGAAAGAAACCAATTAAAGGGTCTAGTGACTCCACCAAGTCCATCATTAGGGTCCTGATGTGAGACTTAGGGTTAAGCAGAGGACAAAGCAGAGGTTTACATAGCCAAGTCACACTGTGACACCTCCCCCTCCCACCCCGTCATTGTCTCTGCTCTAGCCTGCAAGTTGGTCTGGACCTGCACCAGGCTCCAGCCTCCTTCCAGCACTAGGCCACTGGAGCAATCCCAATTCTGGGGGACCATTGTCTTAAAATAGTCTGATAGCCAAAGGGAGGGCCACACATGCCTGTGTAGAATATCTTCACCCTATGGCGGTTCCTCGAGGACAGAGGACTGAGCTCTGCCCTGTCTGTGGTCTGACCTATATCATCAGACTGGGATTTGGCACAGGCTAGACTACAGCAATGGACTTAGATTCTCGTTTGGTTGTTTTTGGTTTTTGACCTAGGGTCTTACTATATATCTGAGACTAACTTGGATTCCGAATCCTCTTGCCCCTACTCTGCTGAGTGTTAGGATTAAAGGCATATGTACAACTACTGCCTGGCTAGTGTATAAAATCTTAAGCCTAACAGGCCTGAGTTAAAACCTCAGCAATATCGTCATTATATAAGCTTGACTATGTGCCTTAGGCTGTTTGTTGGGCTATGTCTTATTCTGTAGCCTGGGCTATCCTTAAACTCAAGCAATTCTCTTGCTTCTGCCTCTCAATATTAGGATTAGAAGTGTGCATCACCATACCTGGTGGCTTGTCCATCCCCTTTGGTCTCTTGTGAAATGGGATGGAGTGCTCAGCTTGCTGTCAGTCATTTGGCCTGCCCGTAGCTCTGAGATGTTCTCATCTACCTGTATGTCCCTCCCTAGGTGATGCTGGAGTCTTCTGTGTACCTGACCTTGGCCGTGTACAGCGGCTGCTGCCTCTTGGCTGCTGTGGCCTCCTGCTTTTTGCCCATCGAGACCAAAGGCCGAGGACTGCAGGAGTCCAGCCACCGGGAGTGGGGCCAGGAAATGGTTGGTCGAGGGACCAGCGGTGCAGGTGTCCCCAGGTCAAACTCTGGCTCTCAGGAATAACAACCCCTGGGGGTTGAGCTCGTCTTCGAGGTTAGGGAGCTAGCTGGCAGAGCCCAGCTGGGACACATATGGTCACTGCCTACATCAAGAACTTACCCAAGAAGGCGATGTGGACCGACAGGGTTTTGTGTCTTCACTGTGTTTGGCCATGTTCATCAAGGGTCACCCCCCCCCCCAGGAAGATGGGGTGACATTCACTCCAGGTG
This sequence comes from Phyllotis vaccarum, assembly GCA_033318265.1. Taxonomy (NCBI): domain Eukaryota; kingdom Metazoa; phylum Chordata; class Mammalia; order Rodentia; family Cricetidae; genus Phyllotis; species Phyllotis vaccarum. The sequence goes on from JARWLC010000017.1 coordinate 58,745,112, forward strand.
TTCTGTGTGGTGGTGGGGGGAAAGGTTTGTACATCACTGTGGATCTGCATGGGGAAACTGCTACTATGGGAGGGGCCCGAGGATGCTCAGGGCCAGCTGAGCAGATGTCATATAGTTACCCAGTCACACCCTCTGAGAGCCATCACCCAAAGATCTCCGTAGACAGGCTGGACCCAGACCCCTGTGACACCTGTCATTTTGTCCAGTAGGTTTCTTCTGCATCTTGGCCCCAGGCTTTCTTTGGAATTAAGGTGAGCTAGTGACTGGCACAAGCAGCTTTTCTGGAGCCAGACACCCACTGCTTCTTCAGCTGGGCCCCTCTAGATGTCTTTCCAAGGCCTGCTGGGTAGAAGCTGGCAGATGAATGTGCATTTGAATTTGGGCCAAACAGTACCCACCTGGCCTCCTCCCTCTGGAGTTGCTATCTCTGGCTACAGAAGGTTCAGTTATGTCCCCTGGAAGAGTTAGGTACCCACCAGGCAATTACCTCAGAAAGCTGTTAACCCATTCCCCAACCTGGAAATTGGAGACCTGGCCGAGGTGAAATCAAGCCCAAAGCCAGGGTTTCAGCTGAAGCAGTGAAGGGCTTTCTGGGTCCTCTGTCTTGGCTCCCTCCTCATTCCTACTGAGTGGTGAGTTCGTTTACTCAGGCTTCGGGCCTGTGCTGTGTGGAGACAGCTGCATGGGCTGAGGAGCCTCCAGGGTGAAGTACCCGTTGCAGAGCCACCCAGTCTTGGGACCAGGAGCCCATTGCCCTTTCCGGGTCTGCCTCTGGCTTTCTCTCACGCCCCTCTGTAAAGGGAAGCACAAGTCCTACAGAGGCAGGTCCCAGGAGGATGCCCTGGCACAAGGATCAGAAAAGCTCATGTCAGGGGGCAGGGGAAGCCATTGTCTTGGCCTCAGGAGGAAGGGCCAGAGGTAGGTCTCGGCAGTACACAAGTACTCCCAGATTCCGGAACACATGCGCCGAACATCTCCCAAGATTCAGGGAGGAAACACATGGGGAGGAAGGAAACTGCCTGGGCCCCATCAAAGGCCAGAGGAAGCTGACCTGCTGCTCAACGCACACATTGCAAGGAAGTCGGATGTGCGTGGTACATTCATCTCTTATTAAAACGTTGGTGATGGACATGACAGGGTCTAAGTCTGGTCATTGGTGACAGGGTTCTGGTGACAGTTCACTCCAAAGTCGGCTACTCTAGTCTGTCCAAGGAAGTGCTTTGACACAATATTCTCTCCTGTGAGGTACAGTCACCTGGCTGGCTGGCGAGTGAGTTTGACAGAAACAAAACTGTCAATGGGAGGTGGACACGGTGGCCTCTTCTTCCTGGGGACAGGTTGGCATCCACCCCTTAATTCTATCCTGACATCCACACTTTCATTATTATTATTATTATTACTATTGATAATTTGGGATAGACTTTCACAGTGTAGCCCAGGCTAGCCCCATTCTCCTGATCTTCCTGTCTCAGGTTCCCTAATGCACCACTGTCACCTCAGGCACATTTTCTTGAATCTTGAATTTCTTGAAGTTATTTCTTGGCATAAGTTCAATGCACATTTGAATTTACTTAGTTCAGCTCTGAGTAACAGGCAGCCTTCACTTTCTCTCCTTTCTTCTCTCCCCCCTTCCCTCTCTCCCTCACTCAAGTTGGTCATCTTCACTTCTTCATCCTCACATAACCCAGATCCAGTGGGGAAGAAGCCGGGGTTGGGGCAGGAATGTTCTCCAATGAAGAGAGTTGTAGTTTCTTCCCAAGGGAGAAAAGTGAACTCTTGAAGTGTTTTAAAACTTAAAATGAAGTGCACACCTGTAATCCCACCACTTGGGAGGGGAAGTTCAAGGTTATCTTCAGCTACATAGTGAGTCTCACTGAGGCCAGCCTGAGCTTCATGAGATCCCCACAAAAACAAAACACTCACAGGGTCACAGATGCACACATGTGTTCTCTCTCTCTCTCTCTCTCTCTCTCTCTCTCTCTCTCTCTCTCTCTCACACACACACACACACACACACACACACACACACACACACACAGAGTGATGGACAAGGGAGGGAGAGGGAGGGAGATTGATTCTGCTTTGCCTAGGCATGATTCACACACTAATACCTGAGAAGCAGAAGCAGGAAGATTATGAGTTCAAGTCCAGCCTCGGCTACATAAAAACCCCAACTTATGACCTCTACACACACACACACCAAATAAATGGAATGGACTTATTTTTTAAAAAATTAAAAATATTTGAGCAGTATGAGGGCTCCATGCCTCTGAAATTCACTGGGCCTTAGCAGTACGGTTGGGATCTAATTTTAAGCAATCCTGCTACAGAAGCTCTGTTTGTTTGTGGGAATATCATCTGTTTCTCTCCACATGAGAAAATATTTCAGAAAATGTCAAAAGATGTTTAGGAGGGCTGGTGAGATGATTCAGTGGGAAAAGATGCCTGATGCCCTAAATTCCATCCCTGGAACTCATGGAAAAACTGGCTGCTACAGGTTGTCCTCTGGCCCCAACACAATGCGAGCGTGGATGCCCACACCCATGTAGACTAGCAGATGTTAAAAAACATGTTCCAAGGTTGTACACTTCTCTAGTTTCAGGTCTCAGGGGGATGGGGTTCGGCTCACTTGCACATTCAAGCTCCTGAGCCATACAATGGGGTTCAGTTCACTTGCACACTCAAGCTCCTGAGCTATGCAATGGGGTTTGGCTCACTTGCACACTCAAGCTCCTGAGCTATGCAATGGGGTTTGGCTCACTTGCACACTCAAGCTCCTGAGCTATGCAATGGGGTTTGGCTCACTTGCACACTCAAGCTCCTGAGCTATGCAATGGGGTTTGGCTCACTTGCACACTCAAGCTCCCGAGCTATGCAATGGGGTTCGGCTCACTTGTGCACTCAAGCTCCCGAGCTATGCCTCCCTTCTTTCCCCTGCCCTCACATATACACACACAACCTAGACCAAGTCTCTTCAAGACCATAAAGATGTCCTTGACAGAGGCAAGAATGTAAGGAAAGCATGTCTTTGGATATCCAAACTCTCTTCAGGGTTGATCCTAAGAAAGTTTTAATAATGTTGACCAGCAGAATGCCAAGGGCAGGAGTCCCCCCTTCCTCCCATTATAGGTCAACATCAAGTGTGTTGTAAACCACCTGTTAGAGTTCTAAACAAAAGTTTCTGGACTGCTTCTCAACAGACTGAGCACAGACCCAGTACAACCAGCCTTAGTAGAGTCATTCTGTTGTGAGAACTGGACTGTTACATGATCTTAGGTCTCACCTGTCCCACGCAGACTAGTTTAGGACCAGCTAGGATCCCTGCAGATACTTTATCAGGTGGAATGTGTGGGAAGGACCAGGCTGGGATGGATGAATAGAGCATCAGATTTTTCTCACCTCACACTTTGCCTAAGGAAGCTGAGAAGGGGGAGTAGAAAATCATTAAGGAGAGTATGAATTAATTGTCTCTAGGGCACTGGGGTGTCCTCATGGGGCAAGCGATTGTCACTGGAGTCCTCAGAGGTGGGATGGCGGCATCCTGGACAACTTCTTTTCTTCTAAAATTTTTCCAAAGAGGTTGGCTGCCTCCATTGCGCAACCCCAATGAATAGTGAGCCCGTAGCCTCCATGACCATAGTTATGGATGACCTGGGAGAAGCAGGAGAACAGACATCGAGGAGGGCTTAGAAAAGCCTAGGGACTTTCTAGACAGCCTTGGTTAAGCTAGATGCCAGGAGCTCCGTCAATGTAAACACGGGATGCTGGGCAGGGCCTGAGACAAGGTTAAGGGAAACTACCCGAGGAGTAATAGAATGGTACCCTAGGCTGTTGCTTCATCGTCTAGCACAGGAAATGCAGAACCACAAAACCTCGAAGTCAGGGATATCATTTTCTTCATCATTCTCCACACGCTCACACACCTCTGTAGAGACGTGCATGGCCCCTCCATACGTGCACACAATCATCTGTAGACACTCACCAACATTTATGTTCCTTTGTCTACATGTGCACAATGTTTATCACACACATACCCTCAACACACCCCCATCTGTCTGAGAGGAGGGAGCTAACCTCAGATTGGGTTCCTTCCAGTCCCCACTTGCTCAGCTCATCATCTTTGGCATAGGTTAACCCATGGATTTGATGCTCTTAGTTCCCACCCATGGTGAGTGGACCCAAGAGGAGTCCCTTCATGAAGATAATGGTACATCCTAGAAATGTCTCAAGCCAAGTTCAAGTTATACACAGCCCTGACCGTCATGAGTGGTCTGACTTAACCAAGATAACATCACCAACAGTCCTGATAGCCCCCCCCCCCCTCAGAAGGACAAAGAAAGCTGTTCCTTTCCAAAGAGCTTCAGAATAGACTAGGAAAGGTCCTGGAGTCCTCACACCTGGTAGAAAGTACCATTTCTCTCTACTCCATCTTTTTCCATGTCAAGTCTCAGGTGGCCCCATTTATGGGTGGGGGTGGCCACCACCTGATCTCAGTGACTTTTCCCCCCCGAAAGTGTCAGGGTTGTTGTTGTTGGAGTTGGGGCAGGCACCACTTCCCTTGTCCTAACACACCTCCACACTTGAAGATCCAAAACGAAGCTGCTCTCTTTCTAGCCGAACCTGAGGCCGAACTGGCCGGAAGCCAGTGAGTTCCCCAACGATTCTTGCATTCTGGGAAAAAAAAAAAAAAATTGTTGCTGACTTACCTCGATTGTTTCCTCTGTTGACATTGTAGGAAGTTGTGAGTTAGCTTTTAGAATCTTATTACTGCCCTCTTTATTAGTCACCACACTATTGGATCACAAGTTATCAGTTACTGCCCTTTCTTGCTGTTTTCTGTCTCTCTGTCTGTCCATCTGTCCATCCATCCGTCCGTCTGTCTGTCTGTCTGTCTCTCTCTCTCTCTCTCTCTCTCTCTCTCTCTCTCTCTCTCGTGTGTGTGTGTGTGTGTGTGTGTGTGTGTGTGTGTGTGCATGATATGCAAGTGCATGAATGCCACGGTGGAGGTCAGAGAATAAACCTTAGTATCAGTCCTCACATTCCACCTTGTTTAAAACGAATGTGTTCACTGCTGCACATATTCAGCTAACTGGCTTACAGGCCTGATGAATCCTGGTCCCCCCGGGTCATCACAGGAGCACTGGGATTACAGATTTGTGCTGCTCTGTCTGTCTTTACATGAATTCTGGGGATCTGGACTCAGATCCTCAAAGCTATGCTTCAGGTCCTATCCCCCTAAACCATCCCCTTCAGCATCTGCCACCTCATACCAATTTATCCATATCAATGGCCATAGTAACCACCAGCCACTGCGCTGGTGTTACCAACAGTTCCCATCATATCACCGTCTCTCACCGATTCTGTCAACATCACCATGATCAGGCAAACATAAAAAGTACATCTGCTCTCTGTGAAAACACTAAGATGCCACCCTATGAAGGACATTCTCAGAAGGGCCAATTATGTGTCATTAGCCCATATCAAGAACTTCTCCAAACACTGTCAAATGCTGCTGTATATGCCAGTCTCTCTCTGGGTTTTTAACCTGTCCACTTATCCCAGTAGAGAAACTGGGGCATTGACCCGCCTCACCTTCAGGGTGGGCTCCAGTCTGCAGCAGCTCTTCCAAATGGTGTTGTGGTCATGGACACTGTTTAGTTCAGTCCAGTTCCCCAGCTGGAAGACACCTCCCAGAGTAACTGTTTTGGACCTAGGTCAAAAGAAAGAGTGTTAAAGAAATTGAAGCCCAGCAGATGGAGGCATCTCTCCCCGCTCCTCCTTCACTATTATCTCCACTGAGTTGCCCACATCTGGTCAGCATTGTCACGCTAAACACACCTCACTGTCATGTCATTGCAATCTCCATCACCCCTCTGTGCCACCCAACCCCAGCATCACCAGTGCCAACAGTTCTGTCATCTCTATCAACAAAGGAAATGACTCAGGGGGTTAAGGGCTTGCTACGCAGCAGTGAAGACCTGAGTTCAAATCCCCAGAACTCATGTAAAGACAGAGAAAGCAGCACATCACCAGCAGCATCATAAACATCAATCCTGTCACCATTTATACCACCAAAGCGACATCACCATGACATTGCCATCTCCACCATGCTGATACAATCATTCCCAAGGCACCAGCACTGCCACATCATATTGCCGCCGGGGCAGCCAGCATTACCACACCATCATTGTGTTGGACATCATTTCTGTCCTGCTAGAAACATTCTTCGTCTTCATCAACACCAAATGTCATTCCCACTCCACCACCAATGATGCTGATCTCAACATCACCACTTTAACACCCTTTGCCTATCAACACCCCTATCAGCACCACCACTCACCATCAATAACCATGCTACTATCATTCAACACCAAGAATCCAGACATCCACCAACACTGTTACACAGACACCAAGGCTTCCATAGTCAATATTATTGACACCATCAACACAATTGCTCTCCCCACACCCTCTGCTGCCTTTTTGCTTGGTGTCACTGCCTGTGTATCCATGACCTTTGTCCTGAATTTAAAACACTACCACCAAAAAGAATGATGTTCAAAATGAAGTTCAATGAAGGCTAAATCCCACCATCCCGGGGAATTCGTTGCCTAAGCCCATTTATAAAACCTAGAGGAGAAAACACTGGGCAGGTGGATGTGTGTTAAGAGGCCATGAAAGTGTCCCCTCTGTGACCTTACATCAGTCAGAGATTTACCCTGGGATGATGTATGGAGAGTTGTAGATGCCAAGGACTGGGTCGTGGGTGAGGATGAAGTGCTTCATCCAAGGGGCCTCCACCTGTTGATTCAAAGGCAGACACATCTTATCAGGGAGTGAGGCCAATGGAGTTTTCCCTTCAGCTTGCTCCCCTCAGTGGTTATCCTTCTTATTCCCCTGACTCAGAACTGTAGACAAACTTCCCTTGTTCCCTAGAATATCCCATAACCTCACCACATGTCCATAGAAAAACTTTAGCTCACAGGAGCAAAAACACACACCCATCAACCTGCACAGGAAACATACATGCATGTGCCCATTTACATATGCATATGGCCACACCTATCAGTGTGGCTACAAATAGGCAAGCATATCTGTGTACATCCCCACACATCATGAGAAGCATGGGACAATAGTGACAATCACAGAGCAGTTGGACTCACTATTTTCTGCTGTGCATTCCTGCATGTGTTACTTGACACCTCTGTGTTTCAGTTAAACAGCTAGGTGATATAAGAGGCCATCTTAAAAATCTGTGACAAGGACTAAATGATCAATTCAGGAAAGTGCTTAGATGTGTATATGGCACCCAATAATGTCATAAAGGTCTGCTGTTTTCTTTACAACTCAGGCCTGTGCTATGGCTCCCACATGGGGAAAACATCTCCACATTTACTTTGCTATAGGGGAAGAAATTCCAAAGCAGAACATTTGGGGTACAGGGAGTAGTTTGGCTCTTATTTTCTCAGTAAGTCACCTCCTTAAAAGTTGGAGTCACTCAACCCAACTGTGCACCAGCTTTGGAATGGCGGGAGCAGGCAGGGCCAGCTTTCCATTGACCACAGCACCTCACCTGGATGATCTGGCCCCGGCCTGGCTGCAGCAAGGCATCTGCTTGCAGAGCTCCAGCCCACACTCCGGTGCAGTTGATAATTACGTCTGCGCCTCCTCTTGCCACCTGGCAACGAGAGCAGGAAGGACTGATGTCTGTACTGTGTTCTGTCCCCTCCAGCCTCTTACACCACGACTGTCTAGTGCCTGGGGAGCTGGGGTGAGCGTGAGCTGCGCTGCACTGACCCTGGCCTAGGAATGCGTTTTTAGCTCCTTAAGGCTCAGCTGCTCTTGCTCTCACATAACTGTAATTTTCCTTCCTCCCTCCCTCCCTTCCTTCTTCTTTTTTTCCCCCCAAGAAAGGTTTTCTCTATGTAGCTCTGTAACTCACTCTGTAGACCAGGCTTGTCTTGAACTCAGAGATCCTTCTGCCTCTGCCTACCAAGTGCTGTGATTAAGTGTGTGCCACCAAATCCAATACTGTTCACAAGCTACTGTGGGGATGCTGTGTGACCCTGAGGACAGACTGATGAATAGAGTCTCTGTGGAGGGAGAATTTCCTGAAACCTTCAAGAAAAGATTCTATTAAAGCCAAGATGGCTCCATCCTCCATCAGACCCCTTTGTGGCCCATCCTCTTGCCTTATCTCTGCCAGGACACTGGCTTCAGCTCTTCCTATGCCCAGAATGCTTGTCAGCTCAGACACAGTAAGCACCCCAATGCTTCCAGCACATTTCTGATGACTCCCCCCAAGACCATCATGGACACAAATTGTTAAGTGTGTTCTGTTTTAGAGCCACGGGAAAGGAGAGTGCCCAGTTGTCCATCAGGGCCAGACCTGACCCCAAGGAACTCAATCCCAACACTTGGATACGCCGACCTTTGCCTGTGCCAACCATTATTCTGCATTCTGGGACTAAATGAAGCCACATAGCTGAGCTGACAGAAGGTGGTAGTCCTGAGTTCATCACTGTTCATGTTGATGGCGTGCCGGTGGTCCCAGCTGTCTGCTGGGGCCCTGCAGAAATGTCAACCCAGATGTGAGTGGGAAGCACGGAAAGGTCTGAACCATGGAGTAAAACACACACCTGGGGTCAGAGAGAACCAGCCCCGGTTTGGGGGGTTTTGGAAGGGGATTAAGACAGGGTTTCTCTGTGTAGCCCTGGCTGACCTGGAGCTAGCTCTGTAGACCAGGCTGACCTCAAATTCACAGAGGTCCACCTGCCTCTGCCTCCCAAGTGCGGGGATTAAAGGTGGGCACCACCATCACCATCATCAAGGCAGACACCTCCTCTCTCAGAATGCCCAAGGCCTCCTGGGATTGAAATAAGGCTTAGAGCCTGAGGCAGGCCTGTAGGGACCCCAAGAGTCTAAGAAGGGGTCTCCCACACAACAGCAGGAAATAACTTGCCTTCTTTCTTCCCATATCTACCCCCTCACAGCCCGGCCACTCACCTCTTCGAAAGACTCCACCTTCCGATGGAAGAGCTTCACTCCCCTCTCTGTTAACCTGGGATGATGAGACACATCAAAACAGCTCCAAATTCACTTCTCTGCCACATCCCTCCTAGAGGGCAGCACAGGGGGATATTTCTGTGGACATAGCCCCAAGAGATGCCCTTATGTAGCCATTCAGTTCGTGGGCACCTGGCTGAAACAGTGGCCTGAAAAGCATCCTTTTGAAAACAAAATCCTCTTGGATGGCCCCTCACTGAGAAATAGAGAAGGGTCTTCCTAAAAGTCATGGAGAGATTGAGACACAAACAGATGCCCCTTTCTTTACATTCTGCTCTTACCATATTGCTTTATATCAAAATGGACAGACTTTAGGGGTGTGGAGAGAAAAGGCAAAATTGGACCATTGTCAAATGCCTTCTTGCCAGAGCATGAGACCAGTGGGCCTGGGGACACCCATTCTGTCTCTTTGAATGTCCCAGAGAAGGGCTCAGTGATGCTGTGAAATCTTAAAGAAAAGATTCTATTAAGCCAAGATGGCTCCATCCTCCATCGGACCCCTTTATGGCCCATCCTGTTGCCTTCTCTCTGCCAGGACACTGGCTTTGGCTCTTCCTATGCTCAGAATGCTTGTCAGCTCAGACACAGTAAGCACCCTGATGCTTCCAACACATCCCTGATGACTCCCCACAAGACCATCACATAAACTGCTAAGTGTGTTCTATGTGTGGGCTTGATCCCAGCCCTAAAACCCCACCAAAGGAGTGAGAATCCATAACTATCCTAAGGGTTCCCTCAGAAAGAGTTCTAATTTCTTCACAATGGATACCTAGGAGGAGGCTGGTCAGGGGTCACCATGTCCCAAGGACAAGAGTAGTATCATCAGCACAGTGGTTTGTTGTGTTGCAATTTCCTCAGATTTGTAACATTCCCTCCTGAAAGGAGTGAGGAGACTCCTGAGACACATGAAATTAACAGACTTCACATGATTGGGAAGACGAACATGAGATCCACGAGGCCTCTCCCCAAGGTTACACCAGCAATGGCCAGCTAAGATAGGAGACTCGAGTCAGCTGAGCAGTCCAGGGGAAATTCTCCCAAATGTGCAGCTGCCTCTGAGATAAGCCGAGAGCTCCAGGGTCTCTCTCTGCTTTCATCTGCTTTGGGCTAGGATTTTTGATGATACAGAGCCTTTGACTCATTCCTGTTCCTGTGAATGAACCCTCACCGACACTCCTGCTACTAACTCAATACATGCACCGTGATGTAATAATCACCTTAGTCTGTTGTGGGTCCCCTATCTGGGATGAACAGTCACAAGTGTTGTATCTTCTCGGGAAAACGTTCACATGACATGGTTCCTGAGTTTGGCACATAGCTACACTCAACCCAGGCGACTTACTGGCATACAAAAAGTTCTAGACCTATTAGATATGAGACTCTCCATTAACTCCCGCCTGGTCTACATAGAGAATTCCAGGTCAGCCTGGGCTACATAGTGAGACCTTGTCTCAAAAAAAAGAGAGAGAGAGAGAGACAAACAAGAATCTGCCCAGGGGTTCTGTCTCAGTATGTATTGAGTAGGATCCTGAGAACTATTCTTTAAAAGGTCTTCCCAGATCACAAAAGTCTCCATTCATTTCAGAGTTTTTCAAAATCTTATAAACTATAGAAAATGTATAAAGTCTCCTTTAATATGAATGCACATGATTCCCCGAGCTGCTGTTTCCTAACGAGGAACACCCCACGATCCATATTAAAACATCAGTGACAGGACAGGGTACCTGTTCTTGCTTGGTCTAGGGATACTCGCAAGAGCAGTTAGAGGAGAAAATAGAAGGGACAGAAATTTTTGAAAAGATAACTTCTGCAAACTATGTAAATATAGCTAGAAAAACATTTCAATCCATTTTAAGCTACTGTATGAGCGTGAAGGCTTGAGTGACATTGCTAAGAAGTAAAACACATACCCAGATGGCTTGATGCACTGTGGGGTGCAGAACCATTGTCTCAGCCCACTGTAGTGATGAGGACCAGGTACAGCCCCCACATAGCACCCCAGCACCTGTCAACATGACCATTCTTCCACAGCTTGGTCCCTGGGACCTGTCCTTCTCACAGGAAGATAGTCTTACCTCTCAGTCAGCCACGGCAGGTACCTTTTCCCCTCTAAAGTCAGGCTTGTGTTGAACCAGCCATAGCTAGAATCAGGGCAGGCAAAGAGGTCAGAATCTGCAGCTTGAGGGTCGGCTTGGTGTTATTCTGAGTTCCCAGTGGCTAGAGCTGAGCTATCAGGTGGCATTTGTGGGGGGACGGGGGAGAGGGATTTGGCTTGATGCAAGGAGGAACCATGGCATCCTGGGATATGCAAACAGAGGTTGGATGGTCTGGGAAACGAGATCAGGTGAGGAGAGGCCCAGAGGGCAAGGGTGTGGAAGCACACAGGCTGAGCTGTAATCTGAGTGTGGTCACATGGATATGTGGCCCTGGGCAGTCATTTAGCCTCTCTGGGGTTCTGTTTCCTCATTTGAGAGACTGGTTTGATAATCTGGAGTGCTATGGTTTAAATGGTGAATGTCTCTCAGAGGCCATATGCACAGGCTTGGTCTCTAAGATGGCAGTACTGAGAGATGACCGAATTATAAATTAGGGTTAGGAAGAGGTCCTTAAGCCTTCATGTGCTTCTTCAAAGGCCACTGTGAGATCCTGTCATCCTCTCTTTGCTTCCTGGATTGTGATACAAGCAGCTGTGACAAACACCCTCATGAGCTAAACTAAGCCCCTTTTCATAGGTGGCTTGTGTTTAGTAGTTCATCATATGGATACAAAGTTGACTGACATTTCAGCCCAAAGCTCAGTGCACCTGGAGCCCAGGAAGGGAATGGACATTGGAAGTACAGGGTACCAGGGGCTCTAGGACAGAGATGAGGTAAGATATTGGTGCTTCCATTCTTGGCTGCCTTCTCGATAGTTCTGTTTGAATTGCCATGCTCCAGTGTCTTTGCTCATGACAGGAATCTTACCTGTAATCAGGGAACATGTCCATCTCTCTGGGAGTCAGCTTCCGAAATCCCAGAACTGTGTTTCTCCAGAAAGGGTCCTGAGGAGGAAGCAGAGACAGGCTCACATGGATAGGTAGACTTAACTTAACATGAGAATAATAGAGAGTCATAGAATACTTGCTGGGTGACAAACAGTGGACAGCATTTATTTATCTGACTCTGTTATTTGGTCTTTATAAACAGCCATTGAGGTGGATGCTGTGTGCACCCTTACAAACAGGCCAAATGACTTTAGAGAGGTCAACTTATCTGAGGTTGTATAACTAAGAGGTAGAAGCTCAGATCTGAGCCACACACTGGGCTCAATCTATTCCTCTTCACTTAGCATCAGAGCAAGTGATGGGGTAAAGTCTAGGTGTAGGGGAGAGACAGAGGTTCTCAGTCGATCTGATGCTGGGGTGTAGCTCAGTAACAAGATACTTGCCCAGCACTTGCAAAGCCCTGATCCTCAATTCCATTAAACTAAACTAATCTTAAATAAATAACTCTAATTTGGGCCTGAGTCTGTGACTTCTGAATGCTCCCCCAGCTCAGGACTTCATCTGTGCCCTGTTAGGTCCAAATCACCCACCACCCAAATGGCAGTGCTGGTGATGTCTTAAACAGAGGATTTTGGTGGGGTAAGCAGATGGATTGTTATTGAATAATCAAGCTTCAAGGTGAATTTCTAGTTTCTGTTCACTAGAAAAGCAGAGAAGGGAACATCCCTAATCCTTGAGAAGCCTCCCCTAACTTCTCACAAAGGTCAGCTGTGTTGGGCAAGGACAGGTAATTCATGCTCAGTCTCACCTGTATCAGCCAGGTCCCCACCCTGCTACTGACACAAAATATGTTTGCTTTTCTCCCCTTTTGCTTTTTTTCTGTCTCCTCATACACCCCAAGAGAAGACCTTAGCAATGTGGTCTCCAATAAACTTTTGTTCTACCCACAGAGTGGACAAGCTCTGTAGGTTCTCTGTGCCGTGGCTTACTGCTCTTAGGTCAAGGACTCTTGGCTCACCGGAACTTCATCTCGGAAGAGATTGTAGCCGGAGATCAGGGACAAGCCCATTTTTTCAGCATCTGGAGAATGGATGTGGCTCAGCAGGTAGTCAAAAGTCTGCTGATTCCACTCTCTGGAAGTGTACAAAATGTCACAGGTGAGTCTTTTCCACCAATTACTACAAGAAAAATATGAGTTTAGGCCAAGAAATTAAAATCTTTTCCACTCCCACCTCGTCAGAGCTAAGGAATTTGACAACCTGGAGCAACGGCCCTTCCCCTCCCTCTCCCTTTGGTTTCCTGAATCCCCCATAATGGCTTTCTCTGCAGATCCAATAAGCCAAATCAAGGCCAATTAAAAGTCCAGGTTTAATGAGCAAAACACTCACTCCTGGGTGATCTGGGGAGAAAGGAGGCGGGGGATCACGTGCAGGTCTACGGGCAGAATTTAAATACCCTGTAGGCAGGGTCTTGAGGGGCTCCTGGGGAGAAGCCACCACTTGGTGGGCTTCTGAGGGGCAGGGTTTGGAGAGGAAAGAGGGGGCTGAGGCAGAACTTCCAACAGAACAACTTCCTCTACACCAATTCTTTTTGGACGGCCCAACTGAAGCCCAGAATGTGGGGGCAGAGGCAGGGGGATCTCTGTGAGTTCAAGGTCAGCCTGGTCTACAGAGGGAGTTCCAGGACAGCCGGGGCTACACAGAGAAACCCTGTCTCAAAAACAAAATAAACAACTCATACACACACTCACACACATACACACAGACACACAGTATACTCACACATATACTCATACATACACAGACACATACATACACTCAACACACACATACACACACATTCATATACACATGCACTTACACACATATACCCATACACACATAAACATACACTCACACACATATACTCACTCACACACATACACCCCCACACACACTCACACACATATACCCATACACACATAAACATACACTCACACACACACTCACACACACATATGATGCGAGATGGACTCCAGTCAATGGGGAAAAGATAGTCACTACTTGAGTTAGAATTGAATGCACTCTCTGTCTGTTTGGTCTTCTGAGCACATCTTCTTGATCAAGATAAGGGTTTCCTTGTCTAGACTCTTTACTTGGAATATTAGTCTCTTTCTTTGTGACCCCAAACTTGTTTCTTACTGGAGTCTTGGTCGCTCAGTGCCCTGGGCAGAACTGTTCAGGTCACCTTGTGTAGGACTGTGGTGAGGCTGTCATCCAGGGGCTCACTCCTTCAGCCCTCCAAACAGCTCTCCCACACCTGGCTCTTCAGGTGGAAAACCAGGAAGAAAAGCATCCCCATTGTGCACCCGAGGACTGTGCCTGTGGCCTGGGTTCATACTGCAGAGGCTTTGAGAATTAGGAACCACACAGTGCAACCTGGAACTGAGCACCCCCACCTGAGCATGGCGGGTAAGAAGGGGGACTAACCGCAGACACACAGCTTGCTCCATTCCAGTCAGGCAGGGTCATCCAGGGCATGCTGGCTGAAGCCTCTGTGACTGGTCCCTAATTCTCTCTGCAACTACAGGTCCTCAAGAAGCTAACATGAAGGCCACGTGTAGGGGCACACACCTTTAAAATCCCAGAAGGAGGCAGAAACAGGCAGATCTCTGTGAGTTTGAGGCTAGCCTGATCTAAGTGGTGGATTCCAGAGCTACATGGTCTCAAAAAAGAAAGGAAGGGAGGGGGGAGACAACCTTGTAAGCTGTGTTTGAGGAGGAAAGACAGGATGGAATCAATACCGTTGACGGAAACATGGCTTCAGAGTTTGACATTAGGGTCATCAGAGTGAGCATTAGGGTCGCGTGATGTTGTTCACTGGGGGTTCATTGTTGATGCCTGTCAGCTGCTAAACACACATCATGGCCTTCCATCCCTTCTTTAGTCAACTTCCTCAATCCTCTGGCTTTGAAGCTCTGGATTGCAAGCCACCCAGTTTAAGGGAGAACAGCCAATGTCCCAGTGCATGAAATTCATCACAGAATGGGCCTCTACGGTCATTAGCACTATTTACTTCCTGTGTGTGCATATTCACACACACCTCTTGTGATCCTCATGGGGACCTTGTTTCTTTGCTGCTGTGTGTTCCAGGCTAGCTGGGCTGGGAGTCAACAAGGACAGCCTGGGATTACTGATGTGAGTGACTACATATAGCTTTTAAGTGGGTTCTTGGAATCCGGAGAGTTATACTTGAGTGGCAAAGACTTTACCTCTGAGCTGTCTCCCCAGTCACTTTTTGCTCCAGTTTCAGAGATAAGCCTGTGATGCCTTAGAGAGCTGAAGATACACTTTTAAGTTTAAATCACTGCTTAAGAGACCTATCAAACAGAAACGCCACTAACCTGTGAGCCCCACTTGCCCAAGGACAGATAACTTCTGTTGTTGTTCAAGTAAGATGAACAACCCACAGGTTTTCACTTCTGTAAACAAGGCTGTGCCCCAACTGCAAAGGTTGTGCTTGATCACACATAGGCAGGAAGTACATGAGGGTATATGTAGCCATTCTCTGGGAACCCCAAGTATGGACCTGGCCAGTGTCCATCATCCTGGCCAGTATTTTAGTAATGATTGCCTTAGATTTGGATCAAAATCTGTGGTTGTGATCTTACTCTTGCCAGATGAGATCAACAATGCCCAGGATGGCTTTCGTAGGATCTGGGATGCCAGCTGTGTCTGCTACCCAGCTCATTATTTATTATTATTTTATTCTTTCCTTATTTATTTACTTTTTAAAAATAGTCTCCCTGTGTACTCTTGGCTAGCCAAGAACTTTAGACCAGGCTAGTTTCCAGCTTGCAGGGACTTTCCCTTCCCCTACTTCCTGAGTTACAGGTGACAGGGTGGTGCACTGGCCTGGTTCTTCATGTTTTAATATGAATCTTGTGTCGCCCTCAATGACCTCAAGCTTGTAACCCACTCCCCTCTACCCCCAAGCACTGGGTCACATGTTGTCATATCAAAGGTTCCTCAAGGGACTTGTCCTTGGTGACGAGGGCTGTGATGAAAGGCTCCCTCTGTGGACTGTTTCATAGGCCTCCAGACCACCACATGGGACCCCCACTCACACTTCTTGTGGGTTGCTGGGGTCCGAGAGATAGGGCTGCCAGAAGCCTGCAGCCACATCACTAGTGGTGAATGGGGTGAACCGGTCTGCATAGATCTTTATGTTCAGTGGCTGCGTTAGGTGATAACGCTCATGAATGCAGAGGGCAGTGGACAGTCCAATGGCTCCTGCTCCAATCACAACCACACGCATCACACCAACCTGCAGGAAGAGAGTGGACAAAGGTCATGATCACCACCACCGTCGGGCGGGCAGCTTAGAAAACACCAGACATACCACCGAGTCGCTTCCTTTGGTGATGAGCAGGAGTTCAAGATTCCGTGTGTGTGTGTGTGTGTGTGTGTGTGTGTGTGTGTGTGTGTGTGTGTGTGTGTGTGTGTGTGTGTGTGTGTGTGTGTGTGTGTGAGAGAGAGAGAGAGAGAGAGAGAGAGAGACAGAGAGAGAGAGAGAGAGAGACAGAGAGAGAGACAGAGAGAGAGAGAGATTCCCCTGGAAGCAGGAGTTACAGGTGTCTGTGATCCCCCCCCCCACACACAGAGTTACAGGTGGCCGTGAGCCCCCCCCACACACTGAACTTAGATCCTATGGAAGAGCAGGATGTACTCTTAACTGTTGGCCCATCCTTCCACCCTCAGTGTTCCTATTTTACAAACAGAAGCATTGAGGCGTGCAGAGGCAAATCACCTAGGTATCCTGTAGTAGGATTTAACACTTCCTTGACCTGGGGGTGTGGCTCTGGGCCAGCACAGGTTTGGGGTTCACCTATGAACTTCAAAGCTGTAGCCTTAAGGCGTGGCCAAAAAACAGCTTAAAGTTCTGTGCCTTGAAGACAGGACTCTCTCTCTCTCTCTCTCTCTCTCTCTCTCTCTCTCTCTCTCTCTCTCTCTCTCTCTCTCTCTCTCTCTGCTTTTCTACCCTCTAAAAGGAAGCTCTGTTCTGGATGATTAGATCCTTTCTCCATTTCTTGCATTTCCTGCATTTAAAAGTTGCTTAACTAAATATTGACCCTTATGTCTCTTGTGTTAATATCGGGGCATTAATCAGCCACATTTGGAGCCCAACCCTGATATTAAGAATCTCATGTTCTACTGAGCTATAGTATTAACCAGCCACAGTACCGCACGGCCAAGGAAGCCACTGGTATACAGGGTAGTCCAGTGATCAGGAGTTCTGGCTTCAAATGACAGAGCTCAGCCTTGCTAGCTGTCAACCCTGGACAAGCTGCTAACTTGCAGCCTAGTAAGACACACCTCAGGGGTGACAATGACAAAACAGCTCTAGTGCAGAGGAGGGGCTTCCACCCTCAGGGAGCACCCACTGCCCTCCTGCCCCAGAGCTACAGCTTCATACATCCTCATACCTAACCTTCCTATGTCCATTTTTAGCCCCACTCTACAGATAAAGAAACTGAGGCTCAGAAGGGTGGAGTGCCTCACACATGCTGCCACCAAGCGGTGGTGTTGGAATTTAACCTGAATTCAAGTAAATGCAGCACACATTTGCTGCACCCCTACTATGTGCCAGACTGCCTGCTAGCCCATGCAGCTTTGAGCTCTTCTGGCAGAGGAATAGGCCTGCCTTGAAGTATTAAGCTGGCTGCACCTTCAGATGTTTAGACCTAGCAGCTTTTGACCTTGTGCCATTCAGCCAGCTCCTGTGAGGCAAAACAAGGGATTGTGTGTGTCCGGAAGGGCCAAGCTCAACTTTGCCTCCTCTGCACTCAGCTGGCCTCCCATAGACTCCAGCTCTTGGCAACACTAGCGTAGGGCCCTGAACAGCAGAACATTCTCAATATGGCCTAGTTTTGTAAAGGGGGGATGGCTCCAGGCCACAAAGGCTGGACTCTGCTGGGGTTTCTGACGCCAAATTGGGGACAGAATCCACAAATGGAGAGTGGCAGCTTGAAGTCTGCACTTGGGTGCTGGGGTCCCACCCCCCTTTTGCACCCCCACCCTGAGACAAGACCACTTCATTAGTAAAACAGGCATAACTCCAATCTCATCAGCTGTCTTGAGCATTCAACGCCAGGCTCTGCAATGGTTCCTGTTTTGGTGCCTGGTAGGCTTTCAGTACCTAGTACTCAGTACAAGTACTCAGTGCACAGCACTGTAGTACTTAGTACTCAGTATACAAAATACTTAGTCTACAGCACTCAACACTTCTTGGTACTTAGTATACAGCACAGTACTTAGTGCACAGTGCTCAGCACATAGTATACAGTACTCAGTACACAACACAGGGCACTCAGCACATAGTACACAGTACTCACTACACAACACACAGTACTCAACACACAGCTCACAGAAGCTCATAGTGTGCTGGATTAGTAGGGCAGACATGCTCGGCTCAGCCTAGCTCTGACACACTGATTGTGTGATCCTAACTGAGTCACTGGACCTGACTAGATAAGGGAGGGTAGCTCCCAGCCTGTCCGGAAGAGGGAAGGTTCTGAGCCCTACCACAGCTGTTTTTAGAAGCTTGTGCTATAAATGAATCACATTTGATGCTGACATGGGTGGCTGTTATTGGAATGCAGCATAAAAGCATGTGGTCCTCATTAGAAACAGGAGCCAGACTGCAGAAGCCATGGGCCTAGCCTCAGGTAAGTTCATCCATGAATGCAATAATGAACTTCTGAGCCTGCAAGTGCATAGCTCTCTTATTAAGTTGACTGTTTCCTGGCAGCTGTTGACATTTTTATGTTAGTGATGCAATGTTCCTGTTTTATGGCCAGTTACTATACTATGTATGGACTATGTATTCTTGAAGATGAACCAGTGAGTGGGGTTGTTGTATTTATCAGAGAGAGATTAAAGATAGAGAATATATATATTTACATATACACACATATATAAATAAAGATATAAGCCTTCACAGGAGAGTCTATTTAGACTCCACCATCAGTAAGACGTAAGATAAAATGCAGACAGCATAACTCCTGCATCCTGACACCTAGCTGCTCTAGGAGATGTCTTTTCTTGTCATCCTAAGCCAGGGACACTTCTGAGAAGACACAATTGGCAGCCATACCCACCGCCTGTGTGGGACGTGCTTACACCTCATCCAGTTCAGCTTGAGAGTAATTCACCGCACTCTAGAAATATTTAAGCAGACAGCAATCAACTAGCCCTGACTTTTCTCCTTGTGGCTCTACTTATAACCCTTGTCCCCTAGAAAGCGATCGGAGGAGGTGGCTAGTGCCTCTGTCACGTGCTCTTAACAGACCATGAAGGACTTGTAAAACCAAAAGACAGCTTTGCCAGGCTACACCATGTGGCTATTAATCAGCTGCTATTTCAAGTTAATCTTTAAGTTGGGATAACAATTACAAGAGATTGAGAATCAGGCCCCTACCCCAGTGTAATGATAAAGACTCTCTGGGGCATGTTTCTGAGGCACAGCTCAGCATCAGGCATTTTATATCCATCCACCTTCTAATTCTCAGATTTACCCTGTAAGAGGGTAGGAGTCAAGATCCGGCATCCCAGAGCCTTCAAGGTGGCTCAGCTGGTAAAAGCACCTACCACTAATCCTGACAACCTGTGTTTCACTCCTGAGACCCACAATGGTAGAATATGAGAGAAGTTAGTCCCCAAGTTTTTCTTTGGCCTCCCAGGACAGAGTGCAGCATGTGAGTCCCCCACACCAAAGCAATTAATCGATAACATCGTAAGAAACTTTGTTCAAAGATTCTGTGTTCCAAGGAGGGCACGATGGCACACTTGTTTAATCCTGAGGCAGAGGCAGGCAGATCTCTGAGTTCAAGATCAACCTTGTCCACAAAGCGAGTTTCAGGACAGTTACTACTAAAGAGAAATTTTGTCTCAAAAACAAACAAAAGATTCCATGTTCCAGAGTGAAGAAGAAACTAAGGCTCAGAGAGGTGGTCTCCTGAGCCTCCTGTTCCCATCTTACTCTGGGGTACCAATGCCATCTCTCTGAAGGATGTTTTCTTGCCTTTTTTTTTTTTAAATCACCAATCTCTAGTGCAATTGTTAGCCTGGGGAAGACGCCATGGTGCCCTGTCCCCTACCCCAGCTCAAGCATACTGCTACTTACCACTTGTGCCAGGTGTTTGGAGAAAAAAGGCGTGAGGTTGTAAGTGCTTGCTTTCTGAAGGAATGCTTCTGATTCTGGGGTGTGTTGACTTCAGCTCTCTGTCCATCAGCGAGGACTGAAACACAAGGTCAAAGTCTTCAGCAGTGGAGGGGGCACAGAGCAAGGGGTGGGGCTGGGCACCGAGCTCCTGCCAGGCACACAACTCAGTCTGACTAAAGGACCTCATGTCCCCTGGCTCTAGTGAGCTGCTTGACTTTTCTGGCTGGTCCCAAGCCCCTGTGGACAGGCCTGTGGAGAGGGAGGGGTTCCTGGGTACAAGAAAACCTATCTCCCTGGCCAGCTGGAGATGAGCCTCTTCCCTCCCCCTTGAAGCCACACAGCAGAGAGGAGAATCCTTCCCTGGGCCACTGTGGGCCAAAGGCAGAGGACAGTGACTTCCAAGTCATCCAGCTAGCTCCCTACTGTTCTGGGACACAGAACGGATGGGACGGAGAAGGAGATGCCTGTCTGAGCAGTGTTCCCTGTCTCAGTATATTCCAGAAACAGAAACAAGAGGTCTCCAGGCCCTTCTGCCAAGGCTAGACCTCCAGCCTGGATTTAAGGGAGCAAAACTCATCTGGATAGACAGATAAACAGGATCCTGAGGCGCAGAGAGGGGGAACTGTGATGGTCCAGACTCGACTTCAGCAACATTCACCAGAAAGGAAGATGATGGAGGAAGTATGCATAACACAGGAGAGACCCCAGGGCCACATGCAAAACAGGTCCCCTGCCCTTGAGGTATAGCCGCAGCCTGCTCTTATAAAACAATGATAAGCGCACATGGCAAGGCCTTCTTTTAACCTAGTGTTCCCGATCTCCATCTTAGAACAGTCACGTGTCCCCCCACCTTGCAACTCCAGCAATTCCTCATGACTCTGATTCACCACATAGCACTTGGAGGTTCACAGAGTGAGCTGTGCTCTATCTATTTCCTATCCCCATCCTACAGTGCTCTGTTTGGCTGATCTGAAGGGACCAGATCTGAGCAATTCAGCTGGACCAGCCCTTAACTTCACCACACTCCCATGTCAGAACAGGGTCCAGTACCCTTGAAATATTGAATATGCCCTCCAGAGGTTAACTTAACCCAGTGAAAAAGCTCCTATGAGAATGTTCTTAGCCTCAAACTAGAAACAGAAAATTAGACAAATTACACCTCCCCCACCCTCCCTCCCTCCCCTCCTCTCTGTCTCTATTTCTCTGTCTCTCTTGCTCAGTTTTTATCTTTCTCTCTCTGTGTTTCTGTCTTTCTGCCCCCCTCCATTGTTTTGGTGAGAAATTATCTCCCCAGCTATCCTAGAAGAAATTCAAACTGATAATCATGAAAATCAGAGACCCCAGAACTATGGACTTCCATTTTTGTTTTAGTGAGAGTTCCAGGACTAGAAGGATCCTTTTATTCACGGACTAGTTGATAAACAATCTTATCCTCTAACACATTCAGGCCAGGGCAGAACCTGCAAGAACTCAGGAGGAGACCAGGAAAAACCATAAAACCCACAACATTAGAGAGAAACAGGCCCTCTGATGGGGTCTGGTCAGCCTCACATTAGCCAGATTGGCTTCCAGATGCCACAGAGACAAGTCCTCCTGCCTCTGCCTCCCAAGTGCTGGCATATGCTGGCATTACAGGTGTGTTGGTCTATGCTGGTTGATAGTGCTGGAGACCAAACCCAGGGCTTCTTGCATGATAGGCAAGCATACTACCATATGGACATCTGTCTTATTTCATGCTTTGGATTTTGTCTGTTTTGAGATAGAGTCTTACTATAATTAATCCAGGTAGGCTTGGAACCGTCCATCCTCCTGCCTCAGCCTCCTGGAGGCTGGAACTGCAGCTGTGAACCACAGTGCCTGGCTTCCTTTCTTACTTCCTGATTCTGTAACGTTATCCTGTTATCCTGGATGTCTTTTCTGGTACCTTTGTTTAACTGCTGCTTTAGGATCTGAAAGAGCAGAACCAACACCATCCTGAGAACAGGCCTCCATATGTGACCAGAGGCTGAACTCAAGCCCCTAAAATGTGCTGTGACAGCAGAATTCAAAGCAAACATCCCTGACATAGAAATGCAGGAGGCATGGTAGTAAAATTTAACAAGAGCCAGATGTCTCTGCAGACATCACATATCTTGCCACAAATCCTGTCAGCGTTCTATAACCGTTACCAATTTTGCACCTATAGCCTGACAAATAATTTCAAAAGACTATCTCTATGTCCCCTTATCTAATCCTAGAATGCCAAGACATACAGCTCCCTGTCACGGTTTTTCCCTATATAAGCCCTTTGTAATCAGGGCTTGGGGTTTCCTTCTTGCCTCAGTGCTGGATGAGGCCCTGGCCTGGGCTAAAATAAAAAGAAACCCTTGTTTTTGCTTGAGGAAATTGGCTTCATGGTCTTACTGGGTGGGGGGAGGTTCACAATGTGGGCACAACAGATCAACCCCTAAAAATTTAGTCACTGTCCTAAAGAGTTTGTACATTTTAAATATGATCCACTCTGCCCTTTAGAAGGGCTCTACTTACAAATGTAAAGGAGTATTCACCTCAGAACTGACCTGTACTTGTCCTGGCCAGACAGTGAGAGCTTCTTTAGGTTTTATACTATGCTCATTGACCTCACTCTTGTCTCAGCCCTGCACATAGTTTCATATCCTCATCACATGGTTCCTCTTTGTCCCTTATTTTTACATTAAGGCATGTCAATTATTTTTCTCGTTGACTTAAGGGCACTCTTTCTACATGTATAGATGCTGTCCCTCTGTTGTAAATGTTACTTGTCTATCAAAGACTTAAAATCTATTTGCTTTAGTTTTTGAGACAAAGTATCATTATGCAGCTCAGGCTGGTCTTGAACTTTTGCTACATAAATGAGCACTTCTGATCCTCCTACTCCACCCCCCTTGAAGTGCTAGGATAATAGGCATGTGTCACCCTACATCTATAGCTATATGTTTATACTTATATCTATTCTTAGGTGGTTTATGCCTATAATATAGCACTTGGAAAGCTAAGCCAGGAAGATTGTACATTTGAGCCTATCCTGGTTTCTACAATTAGATCTACTCTCAAAATAATTTTATTTAATCTGCATTTTCCCTTTATAATTTTTACCATTCATTCTATATGTAGAAACTCCCACTGCAATGTCCTCCCATGTGTGATGTCATAGATTACATAGATTTTCTTAAAAACTATTATTACTTTTTTAACAGATAGAATTTGAACACAAGGATCTTGCATGGACGAGCAATGCTCCCCTTAGAAAACATCAGTTACTATTTGAAAATCTTAGTACAAGATGTGGGCTACCTCCTTATGAGTTATTAGTCAAGGAGGTGACAGAGGCTTCTGGAACTACAGAGGCAATCATTGTTCTTGGCTGCCCCACCAGAACTAGGTGGGAAGACCAATTACAAAGATACAACACATTTGGTTGTAGGGTACAGAGCAATCAGGTTGAAATTTACCTATCCCTCCTCCTCGGTGGGTAGTTCTTGTAAACAGACTTTTCCATGTCCTGTCTGCCCAGTTTCAAATAAACACAAAGAGGCTTATATGAATTATAAATGCTCAGTCAATAGCTCAGGCTTATTACTAACTAATTAGCTCTTACATTTTAAATCAACCCATATTTATTTACATTCTGCCATGTGGCAGTACTTTATTAGCACAGCACATTCATCTCCTCCCTCTGCTTCTGGCTGGTGATTCCTTACTTCTGTCCTTCTCCTTCCCATCATGCTCAGTTGGGATGCCCCGCTTATATTTTCTATCTGGCTACTGTCCATCCGCGTTTTATTAAACCAATTCGAGTGACAAATCTTTACAGTGTTTAAGAGGATTATTCCACAGCAAGTGCTCATGGTACTGGAAGGTGCTATTCAGGTCAGGAGTTAAGAAAAGACAGCTATGGTCTTTGTATCCCACCATTCTATACTGCCAGGTGAGATGTGTTCACTGGTGTAATTGTGACACAGAGTTGTGGAGGCCACCAACTGCTTTTGTGTTGGAAAGATTTCAGGCTTTGTGCTGTAAACTTGGTCAAAAGCCCATGGCTCAGGAAGTCAGGGGCTCATAGGGAAGAATGTATTACTAACAAAGTACTTTCTGAATATTTGTGCTTATGTCCGCAGATACGTGGCTTCTTCAGCCTCGACCAGAGGCACTTTTCATGGGATGGCTAACATTTAATGCAGAGACTCCTAACTAGTCAAAGAGCTGAGAATGAGATATTAATAACAGACTGTTGAGTGCTCAGCCCCAAAGGGAAGTTCTTTATAAACTTCCTTCCCCACCCGCACCCTCATGGGCTGAGGGAACATCACAGAATAAACTGTTGGACCACCTGTTCAAACCCCATCCAAACATCCTAACACCATCACCTCAGCAGCATCCCTTTTTCTCTGAGATGATGCCTACACTCACTCAACATTGAATACACCGTGTGCTAACTCTGAAAGGTGACATGTGTGGGAGACTAGAATATGGACATTTTCAGGTTTTTCTGTGTAGCTTTGGAGCCCGTCTTTGAACTTGTTCTGTAGACCAGGCTGGTTTCAAACTCACAGAGATCCATTCACCTCTGCTTCCTGAGTACTGGGATTGAAGGATGTGTAGACAAAACCCAGCCTGGGATGTGGACATTGTATGGGTTGTGATTCAGCCTTCCAGAGCTGTGTTGTTAGGATTCCATTTCTGAACTAGTTATTAAAAAAGAAATAACAAGCCACTTGCTTGTAAAATGTAAAGCTACCAATAGAGTGTTCGTACCTTTCCTTCCTAAACTGTCCTGAGGGAATGGCCAATTGTTTACATTCTGAAGCTTTACCCTTTCCTGGTACTGTGACCTTTAGTAAACAGCTTAACTGCTCTGTGTAGCACTTCCTCAGTCATGAAATGAGATTCATAACAGTGTGATAAGAACCAATGTCTCCTTGCCAGACTCAGTGGTGTAAGACTTTAGTCCCAGCACTCAGGAAGCTGAGGCAGGCAAATGCCCATGATTTTGAGGCCAACTTGGTTTACAAAGTGAAGTCCAGGAAAGCCATGGCTACACAATGAGACCCTGTCTCAAAAAAACCAAAGAACCAGAACACACACAGGATAGGGCCCAAACACTATTGCCACCAGACCTAGCCAGAGGCCATGAAAGGCTTCCTGGAGGAAGTGATGGAGTTGGGGGAGGTGGGTCTGTGGTTATTGTTAAATTACCAAGCAAAGCTTTATATAAGACCTAGGTGAGAGCTGACAGCTTAGTAACATTGTACCAGGGATGTACCTGTGCAGGTATGTTTGCATGTTTGTGGAGACAAGAAGTCATAAGGTCATCCTTAATCACTAACCACCTTGTTTTCTGAGAAAGGGTCTCTCACATTCAGCTACGCTACTGAACTTCATGGACTCTCCTGTCTACCCCCTCAAGCCCAAGTCTGGGGTTACAGACACGTGTTCCTACACTCAGTTTTTAATGTGAGTGCTGGAATCCA
This sequence comes from Phyllotis vaccarum, assembly GCA_033318265.1. Lineage (NCBI taxonomy): Eukaryota > Metazoa > Chordata > Mammalia > Rodentia > Cricetidae > Phyllotis > Phyllotis vaccarum. Next base: position 58,770,849 of record JARWLC010000017.1, read on the forward strand.
AACACAGGTCCTCATGCTTGCACAGAGGAACTTCACAGACTGAGCTTTTGCCCTAGCCCCCAGCACTATTTTTAGTGGTTATGAAACTTGCTAGGCATGGTGGCTCATGCCTGTAATCCTAGCAGAAGAGGCAGTAAGATCATGAGTTTAAGGCTAGTCTGGGTCCTAGCCCCCAGCACTATTTTTAGTGGTTATGAAACTTGCTAGGCATGGTGGCTCATGCCTGTAATCCTAGCAGAAGAGGCAGTAAGATCATGAGTTTAAGGCTAGTCTGGGTCATTTGGTGTAACTTTGCCGAGGTCAAACTTGATTAAACAAGGATGCAAGGATTTTCGTTACTCCACAGACTGGTGCCCTGCTGGGTTCCTACAAAGACAGAGGACAGAGTTCTTTGATCTCCTTCCAACTGCCTTACAGGTCTCCAGAACCAGACCACATGCTATGCCATAGAAGTGTTTAGGAGAATCAAACTTTTAGAGTATTTCACCCTGAAGCCTCTCCCACTCCTGGGGGTTCTTTCTTGCTTTTCCTTAATAAATCTATGTTCATTCTAAAAAAAAAAAAAAATTCAATCTTTAAATACATTTATTTCATTTTACTTTATACATATAGGTGTTGTTTGCATGCACATCTGTGTTCCACATGAACACCTGGTGCCTGAGGAGGCTGGAAGAGGGCATCAAACCCCTAGAATTGGAGTTGCAGATGGTTATGAGCTGCTGTGTGAATGCTGGGAATTGAACCCAGGCCTTTTGCAAAAGTTGTTAATGCTCTTAACCACTGAGCCATTTCTTCAGCCCAAAGACTAAAACTTGCAACTCAAAGAATACAATCATTCTCACATACAAGTGCATTACTGAGCACACAGGAGCCTGGGATTGAAGGGGAAAAACCCATAAACTTGATGTTGATACTGTCTTTTTACATTTTTGATGATTTTTTTTTCCTTGCAGATTTATTTGTTAATGTTGCTATTCTAAAATCTGATCTCAGGGCTGGAAAGAAGTTCAGCCATTGAGTGATTGCTATTCTTGCAAAGGACCAGAGCTGGGCAGCTGGCAAGTACCAACTCCAGAGGATGTAGTGCCCTCTTCTGGGCACCTTCAGACACATGCACATACCCTCACACAGACACATATGCACATATGAAAATAACAAATCGTAATAGTATTTGTCACTGAATTTGTGAGGATATGTCCTTAAGTATTTGGCAGCCTCCCCATCCCCCCACCCCCTTCCCTGGTGCCCAATCCCAACCTCCTCCCTGAGACTTTTCTTGGGGATATTCCAGGCTGAAGTTCTGAGAGATCAATACAGATGAAATAGCAATGCAGGTTGGGGTTGTGGGGAGTGTGGCTGTGTTGACCCGGAAAGGACACTGTCTGGGAGCAGGAGAAGCTCAGGCTCAGGGAGGTGATGTCTAACTGTGGGACAGGAACTTTTTAGCTGAAGGAGGAAGTGAGAAGGGGTGGGGCTGAACTTGAGAGGGGTTCTGTGGTAGGATAGAGTAGCAAGAACAGGGCAAAGGGACAAGGATTTTAGTTCCAGGGACAGGAATGGGTGTAGGGACTGACTGGTATACAGTAGTATAGGTAAAGGTAAACCAAGAGCATTAGAAGTAGCCCTGGTCAGGGACTGGGAAGACATGAGAAAATTCCAGATTCACCTTTTTGTTAGGGTTTCTGTTGCTGTGGTAAAATACCATGACCGTGAGCAACTTGGGGAAGAAAGGGTCAGCTTACACTGTCATATTATAGTCTATTACTTAAAAAGTCAGGACAGAAACTCTAACATCAGAAACCTGGAAGCAGCGGCTGATGCAGAGGCCATGGAAGGGTGCTGCTTCTCTTAGATCCCATCCTGGACTACTCAAGGGCATCTATCAGTTGAAGAATAGCTCCAAACAGAGGCCAGCCCTTCCGAGGGGTGTTGTCATCCAAAACCTATTTTACCTAATGCTGAAAACATTGTGGTTCAAGTTCACAGATGAAAAGTATACTCTGCCCTCTGCTTTGGCATAGTTGCATTCCGAAACCACAGAGCACACTTTGTATTGACATGCAGGTTGGCACTGGGGCCACCCTTGGATCTTTGTAAACTTGAATGTTCACACCTGACAAGCGGCTTTTAGGTGTGTGCAACTGGAAACATCCTCACATTGCGGTGAATCCCAATTTCAGTACATTGAGCACTGGTCGGGGGTAAAAGAACCAGCTTGTTCACTAAGGCTTTGATTCTTGGAGCCCAAAGAAGTGACTGGCTGACCCTGACCTCTACACAAAGTTGTGGTGTGCTGGTGTTCCCAATGGCTTGCTTCTCTCTCCCCTCACAGATCCTGCCTTCCAGCAAGCACAATTCCATGGAGAAGCCTTTCCTCACCCCGCCGGTTTCTAGACTCCAGAAGAAATTCATAGATTAGATCAGCCCCTAGCGGTGCTGGGGCTGGAATCCAGGACCTTGAGCGAGCTGGGCACCCTGCTACTGGGCTACACCCCAACCTCATGAAAGGAACTCTACCAAGCCGATTTAACAGCCCTGAGGGCATGCCGATTAGGCTTCTGGATACTCCAGGCGCCGCACTTAGTAGGAGCGAAATAACTTTCCTGAAAGATCAAACCAGTGCGTTTTTTACAAAGCCTTAGTTCTGCAGACCTCCCGGGCCTCAGTTTCCCCATGCTGCAGGCGAGCCAGGCCTCAAAGGCGATGGGGGACCAAGGCGGGACCTCGGCAAGCACCGCGGGGGCGAGCGCGGGTGGACGTGACCGCGCTGCGGGGCCCGCCCCAAGGCCGGCCACCGGCGCATGCGCATCACTGCCTGTGCGCTGCGAACGCGGGGGCGGGGGCGGACGCCGGAGGGAGGGAGGAGGATAGGAGGAGGGGCGGGCCCGGCGCGGCTGCCCGGCCGGCTGCTGGAGGCCCCGGGCCGGGCCCGCGCCGCGATGGCCCTGGTGACCCTGCAGCGCTCTCCCACACCCAGTGTCGCTTCGTCCTCCGCCAGCAACAGCGAGGTGAGCCCGGCCGCGCCCTCCGGCAAGGTGGGAAGCGGAGGCGCGTCCGCCTTTGGGGTGCGGGCGTCCCTGTGACTGAGCATGCGCGGGGTAGGGGTCGCCGGGGATGCTGCCAGCGCGCCAGGCACGGGCAAAGGTTCAGGCTGGCTCTGGGTTCGCGGTCACAGGGTGTGCTCGGGGCCTGGGCTCATGCTGTCGAGAGTTGGGGGTAGATGGGGACCGGCGCGCCCCGATCCCCAGCATGGCCTGCCCTAGGCTGTGCTGCCCCAACCCGTCTCACCCCTCCCTCGCCTGATGAACCTAAGGCCTCGGAGTAAACCCCTAAAGACCTGGCCTGCTGCAGGGGTGCTCGGATCAGCCCTGCAGGCCCACGAAGTTGCCAGCTGAAATCCGGGCCCTATCCCCCGAGTTGTGTGTGCCTACATGAGACTCCGGCTCAACACCCTTGTATCCCGGTGTTATTGCGTTTTGGTCTTGCGGGGACTGCTGAGTGGCTGTGAGGTTAAGCCTCCAGGGTCCCTTCTGTCTGAGGCTCTTTCATGAGTTTTATCTACAGGCAGGAGGTTCTTGTTGCCTCTCTCTCTTTTCACACAATTAGCCAGGGCAACTGAGACGTTAGATTGTAGTAGAGACTGCCTTCCCACACGGCTCGGTTCTCCCACATCAGTTTACAAAGTACTTTTTATCCTCTTTATCTCGTGTTCTTCCTACAAAACTACAGGAGCTTAAGGAAGAGTGTGGCTTCAGAGAGGGTACCATATGGGCCTTTGCAGCCTAGATTTCTCTCCTTTCGTTCCTCCTGTCTCCCATGTAAGCTCTGGTTGGCCTGGTACTATATAGACAAAGCTGGACTAAAACTTGGGATTGGCTTCCTGCCTCTGCCGCCCAGGTGCTGGCATTTTAGACGTGCCCCCTGTACCTGGCTTCCAGCCTGGATTTCTGACCAACTCCCATATTGTTTTTGGTAATTTAGCACCTGATCACTTCCTGTTTCTGTCTTAAATGTGAGTTTGGTTTTGTTTTTTGAGATGTACAATCTGTGAATTTACCTTTGGAAAGGATGTAATTTAGTTTTAGTAGACACAAGACCATGCCCCATCACCCAAAGTCCAGAGGTTTTTCAGCACCTCACCCTTCTGAGTGACCACTTGTACATGCTCCACTCCCCACTCCAGGTGGGGCCCCCATCTACTTTCTCTGCATTTGTCTATTAATATGTTTCATATTTTCAGAAACATACAGTATCACCCTTGTCAGAGTTCCAGATTGTGTCAAGTGTCAGTATTTCATTTTATGAATGAATAATCCATTACATGAAGGTAGAAGTTTCAGGGCATTTCAATAGGACATTTTTATTATTTTAGTTCTAAGTTTTGAACCAGGGCCATGTGTATTCTAGCTACTGTACTACATTCTTGGCCCACATTAAATTTCTTTTTTTAATTTTAAATTGTGTGTGTCTTTATGGATATGTGCAGGAGACCAGAAGAGGACATTGGATCCTGTGGAGCTAGGGTTCTAGGGGTTTGTGAGCTATAGGATGTGGGTGCTGACATCTGATTTAGGTCTTCTAGGAGACCAGCAAGTGCTTTTAACTGCTGGGCTCTCTGCAGCCCTGCCCCAGCTTACATATTAAATTATTATATAAGACTGTTTTGTTTTTGAGGCATACTCTCTCAGTGTAGCCCAGGCTGGCCTGGAACTCACAGAGATCTGCCTGCCCCTGCCTCCTGAGTGCTGGAACTAAAGACATTTGCAACCACCGCCTGGCTATATAAGATAACTTTAAAAACCAAGTTCCAATGACCATTAACAGAATAAAGCTCAGCCAAAGGCCTAGGAAATGGCAAATACTAAAAGTGTGAAGAAGGGTCTAGATGTCCAGAGCCTACCAGCCCCAGGGATATGAGAGTGGAGACAGGAAGTCCCCAGAATAAGCTACATGGCCAGACTAGTGGAGTTAAGAATGGGTTCATTGAGAAGACTCTGACTCAATATGGAACTCATAGTCTCCAGCATATATGTGCACACACACACACACACACACAACCCTAAAATCCCAGACAGCTTTTCTTTAACATTAGCACATCAACAGCACTTGTCTCCTGTGAGAGAAAAGGCCGGGATGCCAAGGGTGCCTTCCACATGTGCTGAGGCCAGAAGCAAGGCCGAGAGCAGATAGTGTGTGCACCTTGAGTTGGGAGACCTGGGTCCAGATTGGCTCTGCCTCTGGCCCGCCCATTCTCTGCTTGGCTTCCTCTCCAAGTCAGCTCTTCTGAGAGGCCTGGATTACTTCTTAAGGATGATGGTCTTCACCATCTCGTCTCCTCCGGCATTCCTGACCTCACATCACCTTCAATGGAAAACCTCAGAGGGTGACTGAGAAATAAATGGCTGTGGAGCTTGTAACACCCCACCACCACCACCACCACTTATCAAAATGCCACTTCTCTTATGAGTCAGGGACATAGTAGTTTCCTGACACAGCAAGGCTAGCCGCGAAGCCTGGGAAACACAGAGAAATCACAGCCCTTGTCTCTACAGCAATCCTGTCCTCTAATTTTGTGTCCCCCACTACCACACCCCCACCTTTTCTTTCCTTCTGAATCTTTAATTATCTCATGCTTGTATTTCCCTGTTAACCTTATCTGAACTCCTTTGTAAGAACCAGGGGAGCCGAGAAGTAGATACAACAGACTTCCCGGAGTGTATAGTAACATTGTTTTTGACAAACGTACAAGGTCCTTTTTTTTTTTTTTTTTTTTTTTTTTTTCCCTCTAGGCAAGTCTCCAAACACTTTGGGCAGGGCCAGGGTTTCTCAGCCGAGATGCTGACACCCGCAACCAGAGCCTTCTCCTTTAGCTGCATCCCATGTTCCACCCACTAGATAACAGTAGCACCCTCCAAAAACACCCCAGTGGCCCCCATTGAACTAGTGCTTGTATGTGTTGACTGCTGTTAGTTTGCTTCCCTCTGACCCTGTGGTGTGTGGAGCCTTCCCTAGTTTCTTCTCCCTTACAACCCAGGAGCAAATGTGGCCCATTCATAGTTTGTATATCTGTAAAGATGTACACAGAATCTTTATATAAGGTGGATGCCGGGCCTTAGGGTGGGTTACTCACTCTTGGTTGAAGTTGCCACCTCTTGCTGAGTACCCCTCGCTGCCTGGTTCCTACCTTAGCTCTAGACCCATTTCCTGTTACCCTTGACCCCTGGATGGACTGTCTTCAGTCTTTCATCTCTGGCTATCACACAGTTCCCATTTCCTTCCATTCAAAAGGCACTTTAAAAACACCCCAACCGAGTACCCATGGGCAGCCTTGTGTTTTCTTCTCATTTTGTGTTTTCTTCTAAAAAAGAAAAAAATAGTGCTAAGGGTCAAGATGTACGCATTTAGAATTCAGTGCCTGGCCACCTTCTATGAAACGATTTTTTTTTGGACATGCTCGATTGCTAGGTTGTCCGAGCTGCTCTTAAATTCCCAGCTCAAGTGGTTCTCCTGCCTCAGCCTGTTCAGTAGCTAGGATGACAGGTGTGTGGCCTCACTTGGAATGAGTTTTTAAAATGGACCTTCTAGTGCTTGGCTTGACAGAGAAACAGATTTCTTTCAAACATTGCCCCGTTTCCCTTAAAAGCAAAACCCAAATAAGGCTCAGAGCCAGTGTGTCAGGTTGAGAGCTGAGGGCGGAAAGAATGTGTCGGTGATACTGCCTCAGAGGGGCTCAGCTCACAGGCAGCTCTTGATAGACTGTGGCAAGATGGGATAAACATTTGGAAACCTGAAAGCATGTGGTGGGAATGACTCAGGAATAACACATCAGGTTGGCTAGGAGAGGGCAGGGGTGTGTCTAACACGCCAGCCTCCTTCCTGGATGCCTTTATCTTTTCCGAGCACCCGGGGAACCCCGCAGTCAGGGCTGATAGCAGCCTGTGTCTGTCCATCTGTCTCTCTGTAGGGTTACATTCTCTCTCTCTCTCTCTCTGCAGTTGGAGGCTGGCAGTGATGAGGACCGGAAGCTGAACCTCAGGTGAGCCCACTTGTGTTTGTTCTTAGGTTTCACAAGCAGGTAAGGAACAGCGTTACTTCACTTGAAAAATCTGATGTTTACCTGTGTGAAAGTGTCTTAATGGAACCCGGGAACGGTGCTGTATTCTCATGACTTGGGAGGGACATGGATCTCTGAGTTGGAGGCCAGCCATGGCTATGTAGTGAGATATTACTGTATAAATTACTGGATGTAGTACACACCTGTAATCTAGCAGTTGATGAAAGCAGGAAGTTTACAGTTTTAAAGCCAACTTGGGCTGGATAGTAAGAACTTGCCTCAAAGAGGGGGTGGGGGAAAGGAGGGAGGAGGAGGAGAGGGAGGGAGAGAGAGTTTTCCTGAGTGGGTCCTCAGGCTTGGCCACATGTACTTTGCTGCTCAGCCTCACTCCTCCTCCCTGATACATTTTCTTTCAGAAGTTCTTGTTTGTGTTTGATAGTCGTTACATGAATGTCCTCTGTTTTCCATCATGCTTTGGACAAGCTGCTACTTTTGAAGTCAGGGCATAGCTTCTTGAAAATTCATGTGAGGTGGGCTTATGTGAGATTGTTACTGACCTGTAGTTGTGCTCACTTAAAATGTTCTTATGGGCTGGAGGTGACTCAGCGGTTAATAGCACTGGCTGCGCTTGCTAAGGACCTGAGTTCGGTTCCCAGGACCAACATAGAGACTCTTAACCAGTTGCAACTTGAGTTCCGGGGTATCTTGACTCTTTCTCTGGCCTCAGGCATCAAGCATGCATGGGTGTTTGGGAATACATGCAGGCAAAAATCCCAGACACGTGAAATAATACATTTTAAAAAATTCCCTTAAGATGTAGTCATCAGTTTCTGTATTCACTTGGGGACACTAAAGTCATCTTGGCTCTCTTTTTGCCAAAAATGCAGGCTTCCTTCTCTTGCCCATTTGAAGCCTGAACCAACTACTGAATGTAAATACATAAATGCAGCAAACAAAACTTTCAGTTTTTTTTAAAAAACATTTATTAATTTAAAGATTTACTTTCTTTTATGTGTATGAGTGTTTTTTCTGCGTCTATATACACCACATTTATGTCTATGTATGGGGATGAGCCACTGTTCAGGTGCTGGGTGGGAACTGAACCCTGGGTCATTTGTAGGGGCAACCAAATGCTCTTAATCACTGAGCCAGCCCCTCAGGGATATTCTGAACAAAGAAAAGTCTGTTTTACTGTTGAAGGATTAAGACCAGTAATTGTGAAGAAGGGAAAGGTCTGAAGCAGGTTGGCCTTTCAGTGCTGGGTCCAGTTCTGTTCAGTAATGTGCTCTGGAGTTCTGCTTAAACCCTTGCAGAGTTGCTAGAAATAAGTCTGATCTGTCTTTGGACTTCATGCTTTTGAGTGAATGGAGGGAAGTCTTCCATTTGATCAGGGCCATATTATTTGTGAAGATGAGAAAGTCCTGTCCTGCGGAAATCAAAGTGGCTGATACAGCAGTTGCCAAATCCTTGCCATTGGTCATTTTCAGCCAGGTGTGGGACAAATTGGTTCTTCCACCCATGGTTTTCAGCAGCTTGTGCCCCAGATTAAGGTTCCAAGGCTAGAGATGCTGACTCCTGGGGGCAGTAATGGACTGCCTTTTGCTATGCTATGTCTGTGTAGGAGGAGGTCAGCCATGGAATCTGAATGTTGGGTGCAGGCCCGGAACTGGGGGGAGAGTTTGATATGAGGATGGCGGGCCTCCAGAGCCTCTGCAGCTTCCTGCCTTCCTCCTGCAAGCCTTCCCTTGGGTCAGAATTCTTCTACCCTCCACCCATCCTTTCCTCTCTGGGCATTGGGCCAGAGACAGCATTGAGCTGGTTTTGTTTTTAATTGTCCTTAATTAGCAGAATGCATAGTGCTTGAAGATGTTTGTAGCCAAGAATTTAGGAAGAGCCTTGATAAGAAACTGTGTCTGTGGTCCTATCTTACTAATAAAAGGGAAAGTTGCCTGGTTTGGAGTTTTGGGGGACCTTACGTAGGATAGGAGTTAGTGTCTTAGTACATTGACATCTCTATATTCCAGGTGATGAATACCAAAGTCAAGTTTTGATACTCTGCAAAATGAAGTGTCTGTGGCATGGTGGTGTGGACCTGTTACCCTAACACCCTAGAGGCTGAGGCAAGAGGATCTTTGGGGCTATAGAGTTCAAGGACAGCCAGGGTCAGACCACAAGACCCTGCTTAAAAACAATGACACACGTGCATGAATGCATGCATAGCCCAGGGGCCCGCTAGCTGTCCAGATGAGTCAGTTCTTTTGGACCCGTATGAGGGAACTGACCGAAAGACTTAAAGGCAGTTCCAGAAGCAGAACCCAGAACTTCCCTTGACTTCATGGACAGTGTGTCAAATCCATCCTGGCAGAGCTGGCCCCTTTTCACTACCAAAGCCATTGTGGCCACAGGTAGATAGATCCCCATTTGAAGTGGGGTCCTGGGTTCTCATGTGGGGGAAGGGTTGTTGGCTGGCTTCTGTTTGTCTTCTTTCTCTTCCTTCAGTCTCTTGACTCACCTTGATGGTTTATCCCCCTTCTCAGCAAAGCAGGTCATCCTGCTTTCTATCAAGGAAGTTCTGTGTCTAGGTTTGACCTTTGACAGATGCTCTCTCACAGACACTGCTCATTTGCATTTCAGATCTCCTCTGTCTCCTAGAAAAACAAAACAAACATGGAATGGCAGTCCAGCCTGGTGGTTTTGTTTAAGATAGAAGAGTGAGGGAGAGATTTCTCTTTGCTTCTGATTGAACCAGACTGGTAAACAGCCGTTATTCAGTTCCTAAGGTGGAAGGAAAGACTGGGAAGCAGTGGGGTGGGATAGGAGAATTTGCTTCATTCCCCTCTAGCTTGATCAAGGTTGGCCTTGGGCTGGGCATACTGCTGTCTCCAACTGTGTTTGAAGGTTTAAGAGTTACATTGTTGCTGCTGTAGGCCTAAGGACTTGCCAGGGAGGCAATACAGTGTAGCGACTGTTTACCCTTATTTACATTTTACTACAGAGTACCACAAATTGTGCACATCTCCCATGTTTGTTTCTGTGGAAGGGGACCCTCCCACCTCTGTAGAAATGGAGGGACAGCTGTGATATGTGTTCTTCAGGGTCACATAAAAAATTAGATTGGCTTATCTATTTGTGGTTGTTGCTGAATCCCATTCAGTCTTCTGGGTCTCCCTGCCTCCTCCTTCCCACGTCCCTTGGATAGTGCCATTGACTGGTTCTGCTATTGGATCTATCCCAGGACCACCTGTCTGTCCCCAGTGAATCATTCCCATGGTCCTTCCTGCTTCTCTCTCCCAGTTCCCTAGTCACCGTGTTATGCTTTTTCCTCCCTTGTACCTGCCCACACACTTCTTTTGGATACCAGAGAATAGCTTCCACCCCTTGACCTGGTCTCCTAAGCCATGTCATTTCCAATAGGCTACGTTCCTCACTCTCTGCTGAAGTGTTCTTGTTTCACATGTGACTTCTCTGGTACCAGAGCTCTGTGATAGAGGTTGGTCACCTGCCCATCATGTTGCAGCTCTGTGTGATTTCTGTCCCATCTGCTGCCAGTGCTTTTATTACTGATATGATCCATTTCTCTTTCCACACATGGTGTTTACTTAGTTGAAGGGGATGAAGATTGGACTTTGTAGTTAATGATAAACATGAGCAGTAGCAGACTGTGGGTGACGAGTGTATAGGGCCCTGAGTCAGGTAAGTCTGTGTGTGGATCTCTTCCCTGCCACTGTACCAAGCTCTTTACTCTGAGAGGCCCTGGCCTTTGTCTCTGTGGGGCTCATCTATGGACAGGAAAACAGTCTCCTAGAGCTGGTTAGTAGCCCATGGAAAGTTTCTTATGTGGAATCAGATGTGTGCTTGTTGGTGGTTATGTGTGACCTTAATGTCTTTCTCGGGTGTGGCTCCCATGAAGAATTGACTACTGGCCCAGGAGAAGGAGTGGGCGTGTGGGTGTCCCAGCCTGAGAAGGTTACCAAGGGTGGCCTGGCTGGGAGCAGCCTGCAATTCATATCTGCATACATTCTCTTGGGATGATGGGACATCCAAGTCTAACTCTGACAGCTTCTCTGAAGACTTTTGGAAAGTGTTCAGGCATTGAGACAGAGGAGACAGATGCCCAGTGGTGACCCCTCAACCCCATAGTGACCCTCTGGCTGCTGGCATCTTCTGGAAGCAGTATGGTTAAGACAGTGGGTGTCAGCAAGCAGGCCTTCTGGCATTGTCTCCCGGGTGCCCCTCAGGCTGGCATGAGGCTCTGTGGTTGTGTGCCAGGTGGGACACTGGGAAGGTGGCATAGCTGTGCTATTATGGGGTCTCTAGTGATTCTGAGTCAGGGTCACAAACATGTTCATTTTCTTTTGTCCTTGTCCCCTGCCCTGTGGGACATCTGGTCAGGAGAGCAAGCATGACCCTTCTGGGTTCTTTTTGGTTTTGGAAGTAACCATAAACTCCCTTACCCCCCTCTGTCTGCCCTTGTCCCACACTTCTTCACCTGTGGTCTTAACTTGGACTTGGAGTTGCCTAGGAGATTCTCCTCTTTGCTGGGAGTGTGGCCGCCCTCAATCCCTGCCCTACAGTCACACTGGGCCAGCATGGCCTACTCTGCAGACTTTTTTGCCGCTTGCCATTTGAAAACACTGGAGGCCCTGCCCACGCTTGGGTCTCTCTCTGCTTTTTCCAAGGGTTTATTTCAGAGGGGTTCTCAGCCTCTGTTGACACTCTGCCAGGTGAAGTCTCCCACCCTCCTGTGCTCCATGAGGGAGATGGCACAGGCAGGAGTATATAGGTCACTGTATCAGTCACTGGTTACTGAGTAGCAGGTTGCTAGAAACTTAAGAGCTGAAGCCATATGCACTTGTTGCTCAGTGGTAGCAGTTTGTGGTTGTGTGAGAAGTCAGCCCTGCCCAGCAGACTCAGAGATACTCAAAGAAAGCGCTAGTCCCAGTTCCTAGTGTGCCCTGGGTGGCCTGTGGAGTCTTACAGGTCAGACTTCCTGTCTTATGAACTGAAATCTTGAACTCAGTCTCTGTATACCTGGTCCCAGTCTACACCTGTGTCCCAGTCTCTGTACACCTGTGTCCCAGTCTCTGTACACCTGTGTCCCAGTCTCTGTACACCTGTGTCCCAGTCTCTCTACACCTGTGCCCCAGTCTCTGTACACCTGGTCCCAGTCTGCACCTGTGTCCCAGTCTCTGTACATCTGTGTCCCAGTCTGCACCTGTGTCCCAGTCTCTGTACATCTGTGTCCCAGTCTAAACCTGTGTCCCAGTCTCTGTACATCTGTGTCCCAGTTTGCACCTGTGGCTCAGTCTGCTTAGAAACACCTCCTGGGTACCCACTTTGTGACAGGCTTTGTTCTGGGGACTGGGATTATAGACATGGGCAACACAGATCTGTCTTGTGACGTATTTGGAGACAAGACAAGGAGGAAGATAAACAGGTCGGTAATAGTTTATCACATTTATTAAGGAGAAAGACACAGCAGGACGGGGATGCTTAGGTCACAGTCCATCCTGCTGTTCACTTTATATCCAGTATCTCATTTCATTTATGCAGAAGTCTTGTAAGGAGGGCACCATTCTGAGTTCTGCCTAAAGCAAGCATTGTAATGTAGCCCCCTCCCCATTGGGTAACCAGGGCAAACCATGCAGAAATAATAATCCTGTGTTTACTGGGAGCCTGTGTGTGGGCAGTGGGCCTTAATGAAGCAGCATTTGTTCTGTGTTCCGATAGCACACATATCACTTTCCTTAGTGATGAGACAAAATACTTGACGAAATAACACAGGAGGGGCGGAGGAGGATGGAGGCATACAGTCCCACCATGGTGGAGAAGGCATAGCTGTGGGCAGCTGTGTGGTAGGTAGTAGTAGCTGTGGGCAGCTGTTCACATTCATCTAGAATTGCTGCCTGTCTATAGTTCTTAATCCCCACCCCTAGGGCCCAAAGGCTTCTTGTCCAAAGCCTTCCAAAACAGTGCTGAGACTCAGGAGCCTGAAAGGCATTCACATTCAAATCTCAGTAGCACACGGGTCCATTTCTTACCTTGGAAACTGTTCTAGTGAGGTTGTGCAGAGATCAGAGTCTGGATCTGAAGGTGACTCCATATCCAGAGGTCGGCATGGAGCCCTCTACAGACATGCTAGTTGGTGTTCAGCCTGTGGTTTCTGCACCCTGATGTGGTATACTTGGGGATGCCAGAGGAAAACTTTGGGGAGTCTTATCTGATCTCTGGGGATCATCAGGCTTGACAGCAAGTGCCTTTACCCACCGAGTTATCTTGATAGCCTAAAAGATATTATTTTAAATTCAGAATTTGTTTTCAATATATATAGAAACATACATATATTATACATTAACATACAACATTTAAATTTAGAGCACCATCTTATATAGAGACAAATGAGGACAGAGGTGAAGAGTTAGGTTGATTCTGCCACAGCTTAATTAAATTCATTGCTGCTGTTAAAGTGAATTGCATTTAAATGGGTTTCGTTAAACTTTTGAAATGCCAGTCCTTAGACTTCAAAAAGACACCAGGGGCTGTTCTTATTCCCCCTCCACTCCAACGATGCCTGTATAGATGCCCAGTTTCGCATATGGCCATCTCGGCTTTCATCCTCCAGTGAGGCTTTGAAGCCAGACACAGCAGACATTACCTTTGGTCTCAGTGCTTGGGTTGTGGAAGCAGTGAGATCAAAAGTCCCAGGTCAGTTTGGGCTCCATAGATGTTTTCTCACAAACTAGAGAAATGTGGGGAAGACACTGGAATTTCTCCCCCAGAACCCACATGATGGATGGAAAGAAGCAACTCCACAGTCTGTCACAGGTTGTCCTCTGAGCTCTACATGCAAGCCCAGAGTGGTCAGTGTGTGACGGCTCCCACAAAGGGCAGATGTGACCACTCTGGCTGTCCTGAGTTGGTGTAATAATGGACTGACATAGAGGCACAGTTGGCACAGATAGATAGGCTGTTGGGCACAATAGGGTCTCATAGTTGAAGTGCACCCCACCTTTTTAACGTAACCTGTGTGACTGTGACCTTGTACTGGCCACCTGCCATCTCACTGAGAAAAGGCCTTCATCATTTTCAGCTCTTATGAGGTCTAGAGAGGGTCCTGTCCTCATATGATGTTACACTGCCTTAGTGCAAAAGAGCAATTCTTGTTGTCATCTGCAGTAAACTCTGGGTGATTTCCCCAGGGAGGAACTGAGACATCTAGGTGGGACCTGTGACGGTTCTGCTGACTCGTGTACTTCCTTTCTGGAAACAACATTCTGATGCGCCTCTGTTTTTACAGATTTTCTTTTCTGGATTATTTATTTAAGATTTTTTTTAACTATTGTTACAATTTTTATTTACTTATTGCCTGTATGTGTGTGCCTGCACATGTGAGCACATGGCACAACTGATAAGTATTGGGTCCCTGAGTTCAAGGCCAGCCTGGTATACAGAGCAAGTTCCAGGACAGCCAGAGCTATTCAGAGAAACCCTGTCTCAAAAACTAAAAAGGACAGTATAGTGGTGCACACCTGTAATCAGTCCCTTAGGAGGCAGAAACAGGAGCATCAGGCGTTCCAAGGCCAGCCTGTGCAAAATATCAGAAAACAAAATAAAACAACAAAGAAATGATCTGGCAGTTGGACGTGCATGGCTGTAGCTCAGCTGTAGAACTAGCTTCCAACCAGGATTCGATGCCCAGTATTGGTAGGATGTAGGTTATAAAGTTGTCTGGTTTTGTTTTTTTAATTTTGAGATCATTTTACGCTTAAAGGTTATTTCAATGATTCCCTTTGTAGAAGAGTGTCCCAGCTCAGGGTTGCTCTTTACACTTTCCTGTCCTTTCCATCTGGAACATTCCATGGTCTTTGAATTTTATGACCTGGACACTTTGTATCCAAGACCATGATTTTCTTTGTTATTGTTGCTATGTTTTGTTTGTTTGAGACAGGGTCTCACTATGTAACCCTGGCTGGCCTGGGACTTCATACATACACTAGGCTGGCCTGGAATTTACAGACACACTCCTGCCTCTGCATCCTGAATGCTGGATTAGTGATGTACTTGGCTGAGACCATCATTAGTAATATGCTCTCTAAGTGGGTGTGTTAGTAATTCCTTCTGATTAGGTTTGTGTCTCACCCTGTGAGGGAAACCAAGCCCTTGACCCATGGGTTGCTGGACTACCATGAAGCCCTCATATCCTGAAGTCCTGGCAAGATACTTCCCAATTATGTTAATGTCCTGCCCTCTGAAGGAACCTCCCAATTTAATTAAATTGTTTGTTTGTTTGTTGATGGTGATGGGTGTTTTTCTTGAGACAGGGTCTCATAGAACCCCAGCTGGGCCCAGACTTGCTGTGTAGCTAGCAGAGGGTGACCTTGAACTCTGATTATATTGCTTCCCTCACCCAAGTGCTAGGGTTCCAAGTGTGATGTGTAGCCCCACAGCTGGCTTGTGCAGTACAGAGCTTTGTGAATCTTCCACTCCTACCAACTGAGCTGCATCCCCAGCCCCCTGATGTATTTATTAAATATATGTCTGTGCTGTGTTCTTGTTTCATTCAGTGGTTTCACACCTGTTACTTGTGGTAGTGACTGGGATAATTGCATGTGTCTTGGTCACTGTATCCAATTAACAAGTTAAAAGATACTGGCAGGGCAACAATTTACAACCAGTGGGTCAGGGAACAGGATGTGGAAAACAGGCTTGGACTTTGGCCTTGGACTTGGACTGGTAGAGAAGAGTTGTGGATTGCTGAGCCTCCAGAGAGCGTGATTTTCTGTGTCACGTGGGGAGGTGGGCCAGGAGTCTTTGCACAGAGACCTGGAGTAGACAGGCTTCTGAGGGCCACAGGAGAGGGACAGCAAACGATGCATTGTGGGATGTGAGAGATCATAAGTCAGAGCCTGACTCCAAAGTCAGATGAGTGGATGGGAAGTTACATGTAAAGGCTAATTGTGACTACTATAGGTCAGGTAGTTCGCTCACATTTAAATTCTAGATGTGACATGTGGCTGAGGAGGAATGTGAACAGCAATGGTTAGGAGCTGTGCAGCCTAGGCTTGTGGCCAGAGACAGGCAGAATGCTCCAAAGCTGTTCTGTTCTTTATTGTAGCAGCTAGCCTCGTGGGGAGGGTGGGATGCTGAGGACTGAACTCGGGACTCATGAGTACACAATAGGCACCCACCACTGTCTCCTTTTCCTAGTTTTCTTTTTCCTTCCTCTTTTTTTATTTTTGAGACTTTGTAGTCCCTGCTGGGCTAGAACATGTGTAGACCAGCCTGCCCTCAAACTCAAGATCCACCCGCTTCTGCCTCCCCAAGTGCTGGGATTAAAGGTGTCTCTGCATACCATATATTATTGATGAAATATCAATTCAATCAATTCATTGGGCACACTGACCATTTTGAATTGTGCAGTAGGTTCTTATGCTAGCACATTACGCTTATAGGAATAAAGAAGGCTAGAGCCAGGTGGTCTTGGAGACTGGGAAGGAAGGTCTCCTGGAAAGCTGCCTCACTGACTGATGGATGCCAAAATGGGGCTCCACACCACCGAAAGCCACAAGGACTGGGACCACTGAGGTCATCCATTTTTGGAATTTTTGAGTTGTTTAAAAAATATTGCCTTCATGTTCCTGTTGATTCTGGCTGGCTGGGTTGCTTCTGCTGCCATAGAGTTCCCACACAATGCAGCCTTTATACCTCAGCCCTCTTGGTAAAGCGACTTAAGGGAAGAGTGCAGTAGCAGGCTGTCTAAAGGCCTGAGGACTCTTGAGGGTCATGGATGGACTATCTTAAGGTTTGCAGAGCTGTGTCGGACTCGCTGTCTATCTTACCTAAGCGGAAACAAAAGTCTTGCTTTTATGAGCTCACTAGTAGTCTTAGCTGCCTGCTCCTGCCAGCTGGGTAGGAAGAAGGGCTCTGGCTGGCTCAGAGAATGTCTCTGACTGTCTACAATGCCTCTGGACATTCCTTCTCTCTGAGGGAAACCTACGCTTCCAGCCAAACAATATGGCCCAGCACATTAGCAACTGGCCCTGCCAGCATTTTCCCCCACCCCCAGTAACCAAAACACTGTGCCCCACAGAGAACCCCGGTGTCTCCTCTGTCGGGGACCCAGGGACCCAGGTTGGAGATGTGTCTCCAGAGCTTGTCTCCTTACATTCTGAAGAAGGTGTTTAGGACCGGACCCTACCATGGGCACCTGGAAGCAGGTGATAAGAGCAAGGCTTCTCTGTGAACAGCAGGAGGATGCAGGAGAGAGAGTGGAGAGAATTGAGAGAATTTCCATCTCCTTCTCAGCCTTCCCTGACTTGTTCATACTAAGCTTCACTTTGCCAGGACCAGGGCTGTGCATCCATCTGAAATGTCCAGATGCCTCTCAGCTTAACCCGACGCAGGACAGGCAGGCAGCCCTACTATCCTGGGGATGGGGCAGAAAGGGCAAGAGCATTCTTCTCCTGTTGTGGGTCTTTTCTCAGAAGAATGGCATTGGAAGAATGAGGTGTAGCAGTGCAGGTGAGTTCTCTAGACTGTAGAGACCCCTCACAGTCGCTCCAAGTGCTTGTAGGGACCACCCATTCGGGTGCTGAGAACTTGTTACGCTGACGGATTGATGTCTGGGCCACAAGCCAGAGGTTGACATAGCCTTTCACATCTCATAGTCTGAGTTTATGTGTTTACTCAGCGATCAGGGTCTAAACCATGAGAAGCCTACCTTGATGCTCACATGGTCATTCCTGCTCAGCGAAGGACTGAATGATGTCTCCTGTTCCAGGCCTTGGTGACAGTGAGCAGCTGATATGATGGATCCTCTGCCCTTTTGATTATCCCTTGGGCACATGGAGGCATTCTGTAGCCAAGTCTTCCCCAGCCTGGAGTTGTTTCTCTGGGCCATTCCTTTACCTTTGCTGTGTGGAAGTGGGACAGAGGACACAGTCTGTGTCACCTGTTCTTGGTGACTCTGGTAGGTCACCAGAGCAGCTTTGTGCAGAGGCTGCAGTTGTGCCGTGGTGTAGACTCTTACTGGGAGGGGAAGGAAGCCACCACCTAGGGGTTGAACAGATGTGTATGGTGGTGGGGCATGTGGGTAGGAGTTAGTCCCAGCGGTAACGTGTGTTCTTGGATGAGCAATGGTTTACACATCGGCTGAGTAAGAAGTGTGTGATTCACTTACTCTCCTAGTGAGGACTAAATGATCATTTGGATCTGGGAGAAGCTTCCAAATAAGACTTCCCAGGGTCTCCTGCTCTCCAGGTCCCCAACTCTTCCTGTTCACACCCTGCCAGGGTCCTGTCCTTAATCTGAGTGTTAAGGCTTTCAGCATCTTCAGCTCTTTAGGGTCAGAGTCTTGCTTTAGCTCTGCAGCTTGGCCTGCTGGGACACCTCATACCCCCTAAAGAGTCTCACAGAAGCACATGTGATTCCCTACCATCTGCAGTGTCCCAAGCTGAGGATCCAGGCACCTTGAATAGCTATAAATGTAACTCAAGCTTTCTGGTTTGGGGGTTTTCTTTTCTTTCTTTCTTTCTCTCTCTCTTTCTTTTTTTTTTTTTTTTTTTTTCAGATGTTAAGCTGCTTTTGAAAATGCCTTGTTAACTACCCGTGGCAACCGCCCACAACCCTGCCTGGTAGGATAGATGGGGATTTAAAAGAAAGCGATGCCCTGGGACCACTTCCTGTATATGGTTTTGACCCAGGATGGGGTCCTCTCACTGGGGGTTTGTTGGCCAGCATTTTTCCTCTCCTGGTTCCTAATGCTCACCCATTGCTTGTTCCAATGCCTGCAGTAAAGCCCGTGGGAGTGCCATGACTGTAGAACCTTCAGATGCTCTGCTTCCTCTCAATGGACCCTTTCATCAGGAAATGCTGGGACAAGGGCCTTTTTAAGCCAAAATATCAGAAAGAGACAAGGGCCACAAGAGTCACTTGCTGTTTGGGTGGGACCATCACCCGAGGAGGGACTCCACTGTTGCCCTGGAAAGCCCTACTGCCTCTTGCTGGGCTGGCCTGTGCCTTGTGGACGGCTGGACCTCTTCAGGCACCATCCGTTTCAGCAGGATTACTACGGATGTGAATGCCGCTGCCATGGAACTTTTTTATCTCTCCGACTTCTGCGCCTTCCTGCGGCCAACCCGGTACCTCTGCCATTCGGAGGTTTCCAGCCCACATTAGTACGTAAGGCATAGCTGGCTCCTGTTCTTCCTGAGAATTGTTTTGGGTGGCACTCTGTGTGAGAGCCGGGGCTCGGGGATTGAAGGCTGTGTTTGTCTTCCCAACGGATGGTAGCAGGCAGTGTCTGAAAACTGACTTGTGCTTTGAAGAGCCTTGAGCAGGGCTGTGGGGAGGGGTTGAGAGGCAGTGGAGGATGCTGCTTCTGGGTCAGGCTTTCTGTAACTCTTAGGACTCCAAAATCTCTTGTAATAAGGATTTTTTTTTTTTTTTTTTTTTTTTTGCACTATCTGGAATGGGTGATTGGTGAACTGGCACAAATCCTTGCCTTGGGTACCCAGAGAAAGGTGTGTGCCGTTACTGACATGGGTGTTTGAGAGAGTTCCCTGAGAAGCACTGGGTCGCAGGTCACAGGATCCCGAGCCTCTGGGTTACCAGGAGCTCAGCATAGACTGTCCATTTCCTGCGGTGTTTTTTAGCCACCTGTGGACACCAGAGTCCTGTGCCCAGGACACATCCTAGAAGCTAGGCCATCCTCCCCACAGCATCTCCAAGAATCATCTTGGTGTTCTGCTATCGCAGTGGGGCTCTCTGCAGCATTCCACTGGCTGTTGACAGCACTGAGGCGGCTGGAGGGCCCTGATGGGTGGAGGGGGAGAAGCCTTATCAGACAGAGGAACGGCAGCTGACTTGAGAGCAGGTCATAGGCTGAGCTCAGCCTGCTCTTTATCATTGTTCGCTTTTTTTCCAAAGGAAATACGAGGGAAACCAAGGGGAATTTTTGCTCTTGGTTTTCAAGGCAAAGGTCACTACGGTTAATGGCTGGCTGTTTCCAGTGTGCTCTGGTTTCTGGTCAATCTGAGTTGCTTGGCTTTTTTTGGTTTTTTGTTTTTCAAATTTGTGAACAAAAGGAGTTGATGTGGCCTTGGAAATTAGTGGCAGCTGCTTTGATCAACTGATGGTTGTTTTACAGTTTCCTGGGCTTGGCTCTTAGAGATTCAGATGGGTATAGAGATCAGAATAGTTCAGAAAGCTTAGTTGTAAAGATGAGTAGGAAAGGGCTGGGTATGATTCTGCGGTCAGATAGGAGACAGCTTGGCTCTTACCTACAAGGTGTCTGCTCAGAGTGCCTTTCTTCCTTGGAGGGACTATGCAGAGATTCCTGTGTTTTCTCTGTGCAGTGTGACGGTCGTGGGTGGGAAGGTGCAAATATCATGAAGATGATCCTCCAGTGTGGGTCTGCAGACACTGAGTATCACATGGCCCATTGTCAGGTTGTCAGTGTTTAAAGGCTTGACTGGGCTTGAGAGGGCCGAGCTGAGCTTTATCAAAGTTGAACATCCTCTTTACCTTGAGCTCTTTTTTTCCTTCCAATTTCTTTTATGATTTACTTCTTATTTTAAGTGCATTGGTGTTTTACCTGCATGTATGTCTCTGTAAGGGTGTTGGGAGCCCCTAGAACTGGAGTTATGGGCAGTTACGAGCTGCTATGTGGGTGCTGATCTTTGAAAGCGCAGCCAGTGAGTGCTCTTAAACAGGGTCATCTCTCCAGCCCCTGACCATGACAACTCAATGAGGGTTTTATTCTAAATCCGCTGAAGCCAAGTTATCTCAGAAGCTGCTGGCCTGCATACACATCCAAGTGGTGTTTTCTTAACACTTAGAGTGACGTGCTAGATTTAGCTTGTTTTGAGGTAGGGTCTTGCTAGCCAGACCTGGGTCCTCTGAAGGAGCAACCAGTGCTCCTAACCACTGAGCCATCTCTCCAGTCCCCAGTCCTGCTTTTTGCATCCAGACAGCTTCCTTTAATTCTAGATAGTAATGTTTAGCCACTAACATTGGGTAAAGATGAGCTTGCCTTTTCTTATTGTGGATCCTTACTTTCCATTTCCCTAGGAATTTTTTTTTAAAGACTCATTTATTATGTATTCAGCGTTCTGTCTGCATGTATGCCTGTATGCCAGAAGAGGGCACCAGATCTCATAGATGGTGTGAACCACCACATGGGTGCTGGGAATTGAACTCGGGACCTCTGGAAGAGCAGCCAGTGCCCTTAACCTCTGAGCCATCTCTCCAGCCCTCCCCAGGAATTCTTAAATTCAAGGTTTTTTTTGGTTGTTGGTGTTGTTTTTTGGTTTTTGGTTTTTTTTTAATTTTTGTTTTGTTTTTCCAAGCCTTGGCTGTCCTGGAACTCACTATATAGATAGCTGGCCTCAAACTCACAGAGATCTCCCTGCCTCTGCCTCTGCCTCTGCTGGGATTAGTATGCACTACCATCACCACCTGAAGATTTTTTTTTTAAGTTTATTTTATGTGTGCAGTCTTTTGTCTGCACTAATGATTGCATCCCACATGTATACTGTGTCCTCAGAGGTCAGAGAGGGTCTGGGATCCTCTAGAACTGAATTCCAGAAGGTTTATGACTGCCATGTTGGCACTGGGAACTGGTCCTGCATCCTCTGAAGAGCAGCCTAACCGCTGAGCTCCTGAAAGAAGGAAATTGTTAACCAAATTATGGGTAGAAAGTTGCAAGAATGTGTTGTGTTGGTCTGTTTCTTCTCTGTCTCCTCCTCTCCTAGCCTTATTACACGTGTGTGTGTGTGTGTGTGTGTGTGTGTGTGTGTGTGTGTGTGTGTGTGAGAGAGAGAGAGAGAGAGAGAGAGAGAGAGAGAGAGAGAGAGAGAGAGAGAGAGAGGGAGGAGAGAGGGAGGCGTGTGAGATAGGAAGGGGGAGGGGGAGGGAGGGAGGTGTGTGTGTGAGAGAGAGAGACGGGGTGGGATGTGGGGGGCATGTGAGAGAGAGAAAGACACGGGTGGGGAGTGGCATGTATGTGTATGAGAGAGAGAGAGGCATGTGTGAGAGAAAAAGATGGGTGTGTGTGGGGAGGGGTGAGAGGAAGGATGGGATAAGTGTGTGTGAGGGGTGTTAGGGTCTTTTGTGTGTTAGACAAATGTGTAACCAGATGTTTTCCTGTGTCCTGCAGCCGCTTGGCTCCAGATCAATACACAGAGACTTATATTAATTACAGACTGTTTGGTCTATGGCTCAGGCTTCCTGCTAGCTCTTACATCTTAGCCCATTTTTATTAACCTGTTTTGTCATGTGGCTCATGGCTGACCTGTGTTCCATTACATCTTGCTCCCCTGGCAGCTGGCAGAGTCTCTCCCAACTCTGCCTTTCGTCTTCTCTTTCTCTTGGATTTCCCTCCTGGATGTAAGGTGTCTTGCCATAGGCCAAAACAGCTTCTTTAACAGCTTTTCTTTATTAACCACTGAAAGCAACACACATTCACAGTGTACAGAATGCCCTACCACTGAGCTATCTCTTCCCAGCTCCCTCCCCCCTTTTCTCCCCTTCTTCTTACTTTCTAATTGCCCAGGCTGGTCTTACAAGCAACAGGAATCATGGGCCTGCCCCTCATTCTGGCTTCTGTTGTTACTGTTTTGTTTATTTATTTATTTTCCAGACTGGGTTTCTATATGTAGCCCTGGCTGTCTTTGACCTCACTATGTAGTCCAGGCTGGGCCTCGAACTCACAGAGATGCACCTGCCTCTGCCTCCTGAGTGCTGGGATTAAAGGTTTATTTATTTGTTTGTTTATTTATTTATTTATTTATTATGTATGCAGTTTACAGAAGAGGGCGCCAGATCTCATCATAGATGGCTGTGAGCCACCATGTGGGCACTGGGAATCAAACTCAGGACCTCTGGGAGAGTCCGTGCTCTTAACCTCTGAGCCATCTCTCCAGCCTGTGCTGGGATTAGATTTGTGCGCCCCTGAGAATTGTGGTGGCAGCTGTACCACTTCATCCCATTGTGTATCGTGTACCACTTGTCCGCCCTGTTTCCTCTGCAGCATGTCTTGCCTGTATTTCTCAAAAAATTCTCCCTAACCAGATATGGTTTTCTTCTTTCAGCTTGAGCGAGAGCTTTTTCATGGTGAAAGGAGCAGCCCTCTTCCTGCAGCAGGGAAGCAGCCCTCAGGGCCACCGGAGTCTTCAGCACCCTCACAAGCATGCAGGTAACCTAAACTCTTAAGTTGGGATCCTTTCTGTGCCTCTGGGGAAACTTTCAGTTGGAGGAAAGTTGTTTGCTGGGTCTCATGGCCAGGGAAGCAATGCATCATGGGTTTATAATGACCAGTACAGTTGTTTGAATGCAAAGATTCCCTGTGTGTTCTCCATCCATTAATGAACATCTCAGCTTATAACTGTCCCTTTGAAAACAGCCTTTGAGGTTCTTTGTATCTCACCTGAGCATTTGAAAACCCCTTGATGGGGCAATACAAAAGCCTTTGGCTACACTCTGAGTCCTTATCCTATAATGGCTACCTTTTGGAAAGGACAGAGGTAATAGAGTTGGGGTCAAATTGAATAATAATGTAGGTCCAAAACCAGACTAGTAAAAATGCTGTCAAGTACCAGTGCTGGGTTTCTTAGGCTACTTGACTCTAGAAATGAAGCCAAATATAAGGTGGAATTCAAGAGGCACCTGTGACACAAGGGGCCTTTTGTCATGTCCCTGGGATTCTTCTGAGGGAGGCTGCTGGGTAGGAGCCCCTCTGCCTTCCAGAGAAGACAGGATGAGACCGAGGCAGCAACTGCACATTTCCTAACCCCTGTGGTCACTTTGCTTGGCTTCTACTCCCCAACTTCATCTTAGGTCTAAGTCTGAAGTAGAATTTTACACCTTGTAGTTAATGTCAAATGCCAGAGCTCAGCCCCTGTTTTCACTTACCACTCTGTCAAGTAAGATTTAGGTCTGTTGTTGTCTGAGAAAATCATTGTCCCGTTTAAGGAAGCAGTATGGTGTGTGGAAATGATGTTTGATGTGGAGCATTTTGGCAGTCAGCCGGTGAGCCTAGCACTAGGGTGCAGGGGCTTGAAGCAGGAGGATCATGAGTTCAAGGCCAGCCTAGGCCACAAAGTGTATTTCAGGCCACCCCAGTCACTTTAGTCAAATCGTTCTGTTAAAAACAGACAAACAAACAGGTTTTTAACCCGTTATGGCCAGTCTGGTCTATCCTGGGCTACAGAGCAAGTTTCAGGACAGCCAGGGCTACACAGGGAAACCCTGTCTTTAAAATAAACAAAACAAAACAAAACAAAAAAAAAAAAACAGATAAAAGAAAAAGAACAAACAACCTTGCTTTAGAGTCAGATAGAGCTGGCTTCTGTAAGAAACCTTGTTTCATAGCTTCCTGAGCAGCATAGTATACTTCTGAGCCTCAGTTTCCCGACCTTCATAGCAGGCAATTAATGCCTCAGATAATAGGGAAATCACTAATGATGCAGGTGGCCAGGCATGGTGGCTCCTACCTGTAATCCCAGCACTAGGAAGCTGAGGCAGGAAAATCATGACTTCACGAGCAGCCAAAGCTACACAACAAGACTCTGCTTCAAAAAGCAAAACCAAACAATAAGAACAAAATGTGTATCAAGGCACTGAGAAGATGGTACAGTTGATAAAGCCCTTGCTTCCGAGTAGGATCTGAGTTCAGATGCCAAGAACCCACATAGAAAAGGCCAGTGTGGCAGTGTGCTTGTGTAACCCAGTGATGGAGAGATGGGTTGTGGAAATGGGTCAATTCCTGAGACCTTGATGGCCAGTTAACCAGCTAACACAGCTGATGATGTTCCAGGCCAGTGAGAGATCCTGGCGCATACAAAAGATGAAAACTTCTGGTGAGTGAAGATTGTCCTCTGGCCTCCACGGACACATACACGCATATTGTACACATCATGGACCAAATTTTTCAGAGGGTAGTAATTGCGAGCTGCTGTGATCATCACTGCAGTGGCTTACAATGTGACAAAGCAGCCATCACTTCTGAGTCTGCTGGTGTTTGTAGCATATACAACAACTTGAAGCTCAGGCTTTGTTGCAAGTGTGAAATGTAGCCCTACTGTGAGTTGGGCAACAAGTACAAAGCCACTTTGTATCAGACCTGTAATCTCTGTGTGTCCCTTGAATGCAGCAGACAGGAAGACGGTCAGTCATTGGCTTATTGGGTCTTTTGTCCTTCAAGCCCAGGACCAGTGGTAAACTTGGGAAGGCAGAGAAGCCACTGGTTGGCCTTGGATGGTCAGCAAATGGCTTTTCCATGTTTCATTTCCCTACTGCTGTCCTCACCACTGTGGAGAATAATCTGAGGGTTAATTCTGTGGGGTTGGGTCAGATTCAGCCAGCCAGTCGGTGTAGGGTCTTGCACTTCAGGCTTCTGCCCTCTGATCTCTATGTGGATGTGAGGCTGAGATATCAGCAGTTTATTTATGTGTGAAATGCCTCTCTCATTTGGACATTTATCAGACGTGGGGGCGGGATTGCTTTCATCTCTGTGACTTGGGGTGGATGGTAGGAGGACCCAGGCAGACAAAGAACCGGCCCTTGTGGCTATGTAGCCGTGGCATTGGAAACCCGTTGGGAAATCCGGATGTGAGCTGGTATCTCCAGAGCAGTCCTGGCAGGAGGAAGCCTGTATCCATCTTGTCACCGAAAGGATCAAATAGGAAGCACTGTGGCTTTTTTGGTCTGTGTTTTGCTGGTCTTCTTTATTGTGGGAGGAACATGTAGCATGAGCTGTGTCCTCTTGACTAGGGGGTGAGTTTCTAAAAACCTAGTTTTGTCTGCAAGACAGGAAGTGCCATTTAGATGTCACTTGTCCATGCCATAAAAGAACAACGTGCTTTTGCAGCAGACACAGTAGCTGTGGTTTTCTGGGACATTTGCTTATGTAAGCAGCATTGTCCTTCCAGGGTCTCAGCATGGAGAGAGAATGTGTCCCATGTTGCTGCTTCACTTTGCCTCCTGCCTTTGTAGAGCTGGGCATGGAACTCAGGGCTGTGCACGTACTAGACAAGAGCTGTACTGTGGAGCCTTACCCTCACTCAGCTTCTTACAGTATAATTAAAACAAAAGATAATTGGGTTTCTTTGGAACTCTGCACACAATTGGATGGGTGGTTTTGTTGACTTATTTCTTGTAACTTCATCCAGATGAACATTTTCACAAACAAAATTTTCCTCTGAGGGCATGCAGGCCTCAGGGAGTAGCAAGGCAGGACTGGAATCCTACATCTGCTTTAGCTACACTGTACCCTGTCCCAGCAGCCACACCCCGGGAACACCTTACCATCCTCCAGTAGTTTGCTGCCTGGCCCTATACACTCTCCATACCCCAACCCAGGAATACTTCCCAGAGAATTTCACTTCCCACCTTAAGAGGGTTGTGAGTTTAAAGCCAGACTGGGCTCTGTAGACTCTGTATCCAAAAAAGGGAATGGAGAGGATCTGGAAAGAGGGCTCAGTGGTTGAGAGCATGCATTGCTTTTGTAGAGCGTCCTCTTCTGGACTCTGTATGCAACTGCAAGTAGGCATACACATACCCCGGCCACACAAATGCACACTTTAAAAAAGAATCTTTAAAAAATAAAATCTACTTTCTCTGGCTGGAGATGGTAGTATGTACCCACAGTCCCAGATCCAA
The DNA here is from genome assembly GCA_033318265.1 of Phyllotis vaccarum. NCBI lineage: Eukaryota > Metazoa > Chordata > Mammalia > Rodentia > Cricetidae > Phyllotis > Phyllotis vaccarum. Next base: position 58,797,562 of record JARWLC010000017.1, read on the forward strand.
GGAGGCTGAGGGCAGGGGACTTGATGCTTTAGATAACTGTCCTTTTACTACTCTTAGCAATGAAAACAAAAGAACACATTATTACTACTAATAATTTATTTTTTTATAAAAAGGAGAATGATACGTTGTTTTCCTTCAAATAATTTCTCTGGATACCCAGCATGCAGTTGTTGTCTGTGGTCAGATAAAATCCCCTCATCCACCAAGTACAGAAGTAGCATCTGGCTTGTGTAGCAAGTGCCCCAGGAGTTTGAAGAGAACAAATGAAAGTTCTTTGCCTCACAGTTCAGCCCTAGGCAGATCCCTCCACAACCTGGACAGTAGTTTCCGCCTCCCTGCCTTGCCAGGGAATATTTGCTTGGATGTGATGATTGTCCTGTGTTTTCCAAAGTCTTTATTGAAAGTACCGCTGGCCACTTTTCACCCTAGTCTTTGGAATCGACTTTCCATTTAAACCTCTCCTTGTTGGCCCAATAGGTGACCTGCCTCAGCACCTTCAAGTGATGATCAACCTCCTACGCTGTGAAGACAGAATCAAGCTGGTGAGAGCCGAGAGTGGGCTGCAATTCCCGCTACAGCCCTTTCCTATCTTGATGCCTTTCTCGCTCTGTTGATGAGAGCCAGGGCGCTGGGGTGCCACTCAGTGGTAGAGGCATCCCTGGGATGTAGGATGCCCCGGCATCTATGCCTAGCACCCCAAAGGGGCCAGTGGAGACTTAGGTCTCCATGGCATCTCTGCATTTCTGCTGAATGTGAGTGTAGCTTGTGTATTTCACCTGTGCCCCTACTGTATAAAACTGTGTCTCCTGTGCCAGGCGCGCACGCTCTCTGGCCCTGCTTTCAAGCACTTGGCCTTCATTTCTTCCCTGACTTGTGGGTGTGGGTCAAGAACTAAAACCCTTGGTCTTGGTTTGGTGGACAGAGGAAGGAAGCAAACCACTGACGTGACCCCATTGTCCGCAGGCCGTGCGCCTAGAGAGCGTCTGGACCGACCGTGTCCGCTACATGGTCGTGGTGTATACCAGCGGGCGCCAGGACACTGAGGAGAATATTTTGCTGGGAGTTGACTTTTCCAGTAAGGAGAGGTGAGTTTCAGGGATGGCAGTTCCCATCAGAACAAAAGATGGGTCACTATGGTCAAAGGATTTTCCTGGTGAGTCCCTCTGGAAGATAGGGGTCCACCAAGGCTCTGGAAATAGGGTTTGCTTTTCTAGCTGTCACTTCCCTGCTGCTGTGAGCCCTCTAGAGAATGCACACTGCTCAGAGCAGCAGAGGAGACATGTCACTCACTGCTCTCCGTTACTCACCCAAAATCCGTGGGTAGTTTATTGAGTAAAGGTGTTTATGAGGCCTGCCAGTTCAGAGGCTGCAAGTCTAATAAGAAGCCTCTCTTTGGCCATGGGGTGATATCACAGTAGTGGGAACACGCACAAGGGATCACATGGTGAGACAGGAAGCCGGCTGCAGCAGGACCTAAGCTAAGCCAGCATTAATTCCTTCTGAGGGTGGAACCGGGTACTGTCTTCCACAAAGTCTCAGCTCATGAATGTACCACTTACTCAGTGCTACAGATTTGGGGACCCAGTTTCTACAGATGTAGAGATTTGTAGATACTTATAAAGGTATTCTAGACAGAGCTGTTTCCTGAGTGTAAGCATCAAAGGACAAACTGGAGTCAGCCAGGAGGCGGCCAACAAGACAGAGAGGGATGTGTCTTATATGAAGTGCCCAGTTCAGTGGCGATCTTCTGTAGATACATGTTTGTTTTTGATATGTCCTCGTGTGGAAACCTTAAGGCTGCGGTTACCTAGTATTGGAGACCAATTCCATCATAACCCTAGTGTGGCATGAAATGACCTGTGTGTGGGAAGTCATTGCAAATTCTAATTCTTCTCCCATCACCCTATTATTGCTAAGAGGATAGGTTTTTGTCCTGCCCTGTGTTGGAGGCAACGGGCTAGACCCCAGATCAGCCAAGATGCCACAGCACGCATTGAGTTTAGCACAGAAGACTGTGTCACCATAAGAAAGGCAAGAGGCTTAGCAATGATACAGGACCAGGCTTCTGTGACAGCACGGCCAGGTGGCTGGTGTCATGGTGAGGTCTGATGTGTGGGCGACAGATGGACTTCAATTGTGGTTCAGCAGAGTCAGTAAGAGGTCACATGACCACAGTTGGATCTTATTGTGGCCAGGCAACTGTGTCATAGGCTGGTGACCAAGACTGCACTGCCTATTACCTGGGAATGAAATCATAAGGAGGTAGTAAATTCATCTTGTGACTCCTTCCCGCACCTCCTGGCATCGTGAGGAATTTTGCTGTGGCACAAGGAAAGTGTCCGGAACTGCATCTGAGGCTCTGTGTGCCAGGGAATGATCTGGAAAAACAGCTAGTGTGCTGTTTGGTGATAGAGCAGCTCAGAACTGCTTGGGAGCTGTGGTGTACTGTGGGAGTGCCAGCTGGAAGGTGCTCATAGGAGGGAGGAGAGATAGAGTGTGTGTGTGTGTAACTCGTTAGCCTCCTGCTTCAGCTTTTCAGGATAGAACATTAGTGTTTGGCAGTGTTGAGGTTATGGTTTTTCAGATGTTGGCCCAACCCTGTAGGAATCTTCCAGGACAGGACTTTTTCTCCCTACATGGAGACCATACTGGTAACCTAATCAAGTCCCGTCTCTGTAGCCTGTACCCCCATGTAGCAATAGTTTCTCAGCAGGATGCCAACCCACTAATAATCACACAGAGACTTACTATTAATTATGAGAGTTCAACCTTAGCTTAAGCTTGTCCCACGAGCTCTTATAACTTAAATAACTGTTTTTATTCATCTACCTTCTGTCACATGCTGCCCATCTTGATCCTCCCGTCTCTGGCGTGCCTAGATTCCTTTTTCTCTCTACCTGGAAGTCCTACCGTTACCTCCTTTCTAGCTATTGGCTGTTCAGCTTTTTATTTATTACATCAGTCACAATGATACAGCTTCACATAGTATACAAATGTCCCACAACATGCCATTTTGGTCCTTGCTGTGGGACCCTCACAGGAGTCTAGTCTCCTGCTCATATCTGTGTAGTGGAGCCGAGCGTGGTGCTGTTACCCAGTTCATCCCGTGCACCGTGGGTAAGGGCCTGTACCCTGTTGTACTTCAGAGGCTCAGAGAAGCTGAGAGGTACACCAGGGTCACTCAGGATGTATCGGGTCAGGACTCAGGCTCAGTAGTCCCCATTTGCATTAACTTTTCTTCAGGATGCAAATGAATGTCCAGCCATCCCAGATAGACGCCGGTGATGGACCTGTGTATGCGTTCACAAAAATCCAATTTTCTGAGACCAGAGAGTTTATCGGGCTTTCTTACTCAGCACTGGTGAAGGGATGCAACTCCCAAACAGCTACATCACCACAAAGTCCCTCTTTAGGATGGATGGTGACCTCATGTAAACTGAATCACATTGGCCACTTTCAGTCAGACATTGGCTTCTATGTAGAGTCTGGCATGTCTCAAGGTTATGTGGAAGGTGTAAACCCTGGTCTTTAGTCCCTGGTACCTTGTCCCTGGTCCCTGGTCCCTGGTGTTAGACCCGTGCACTGCGCTGTTCTGCTCTGGCTGCTGTGTCACAGGGCAGAGTCCAAGAATAGCATCTTGTGACCAGAGGAAACAGCTCCTTACAGCACCCTGTGTCTCCCTCTCGATGTTTGCAGTTCTCTTCTGCATTTCAGCCTTTCCCACATGCTGGGAGTGCAGCCATGTTACAAGAGACATGGCCTGTGCTGTTGCAGTCTGAGGTCAGCCTCGTGCCTTCAGGTGCAGTCCTTCTTCCTACCCATCTTACCACCTCTCCACATTCTAGCTTTGCTTCTCGTGGGTCCCTCTGTCTTCCTGTGGTCCTCTGCTGTATATCCAGTCTCTTCCTAGCTAAGCCCCGAGCTGGAGCTACAGCCTGCCTACAGGGCTAGCCCCAGGGCACTTGTAGGTCTCTACAGGTCTGGAGAGATGGCTCAGTGGTTAAGACCACTGTTACTCTCCCAGAGGTATTGAGTCCAGTTCCCAGCACCCACATGGCTGCTCACAGCTGCCTATAACTTGCCTCGTGGGACCCAATGCCCTCTGCTGGTGTGCAGATGAAACACCCATACACAGAAGATAAATGAATAATTAAAATACATTTTAAGAAAAATAGAAAGACATCAAGAGACCAGTAAGAAACTGAAGCCTTTTTTGCAGTGTTATGAGGGAGGGACTGGGTCGGGACAGGACCAGTCTTCTCAACCGCTTCTGAGGCCTTGAGTATCAGATGCCTATTCTCCCTGGACCTGCTCAGCAGCCGCTGCCAACATAATGGTTCTCTTCTTTGTCTGAATTCTTGCCATGAAATTTTGTTTTCTTGGGGTGCAGTAAATGTTAACCCTTGAGCATTCTCACGGGGTCCCAGTGAGAGACCTCAAGGACCATGTTTAAAGGCTATGTTGACGCTATGATGGCTGAAGGGCCCTCCTCGGTCTTTCTCGGAACTGACCTGGGTTGACTTGTGTTCAGGGACTCTCTGAGTACCGTGAGCTGGTGTGCTGCTCTCTGCTCATCATTCTCCCCCACCTGTAAAGCTCTTCCAGTGGGCTCTCCTCTCAAGCCTGCATCTCCCACCTGCTCCTCCAGGCTGGCCTAAGATCAGCTAGCTTCTTTGTTCTGGCCCACAGGGATCTGCCGCCTGTTGCTCTCACCTGCTTCCTCATTCAGGGCCATTTGCTACTTGTGAAGATTCAGTGTCCCTAGTCGCTGCCCCACTCACTTCCCATGTGTGTCACCCCAGAGCCACCCTCAATGTCCGACTTCATTGTGAGCTGTGTAGGAATGAGGAGAGTCACAATAGTGACAGCTGGGGAGATGTTCATGATTTCGTGAGATTGATGCCACCATTATCACAATCATGTCCTCCAGGGACATTTGTCCTCTAGTGTATCATTCACCCGTTTCTTCCACATGTTATGTCTGAAGGAAGCCAGGTGATAGAACTGTTTCATGTGGACAGTTTTAGTCTTTGCTTTCCCTGGAAGGTTCTAAACCTGCCAACACATCCCAGGGTACGTACCCAAGCAATCTGTGTCACAGTAGGGCATCCAAAGGATGCCTTTTTGACCTTGACACAGCCCAGTAGTCTTCAGAGCCCTGTGGGGCTCGATGCACATCTCATTCTACAGCCCCACAAAGCAAATAGAGGGAGTCCTTTGCAGATGGGTAGGACTGCCAGGAGGGAAACCGAGAATTCACCAACCCAGACACTTGGTCCAGTTTAACTTAGAAACCTTAACGCTTCCTTCCCTGCAGAAACTGAAAGGCAGGGAAGTGCAAGGCAGGTGGTGTCTCTGGAATGGGAGTCCGCTCCCTGAGCCCCAGAACTCCCATCACCCAGGCACAGAAGAGGGTAACATTCACCCCCACACCCCACTCCCTATCCTCCCTTACCACTCAGAGCTGTAAGCCATGCAGAGATAGACGCTTGGAATTTCTGAGGGCCGTGAGGCTGCCCTGGCACCGTTACAGCAATTTTTCCAAAGCCAGCTCTTCAAATGCCTGAGGAGTTTTCATCACCATCTGAGGAGCCCCCTCTGATAAACCTCCCTCTCTGGTTATCAGTGGCGCCAGTCTCTAGAGTATCATTTCACTGCTAGGATGGGCAAAACAGAACCGGATTGAACTAGTTCGTAAAGGACAGTAACACAAAAGCTAAACAAAAGCCTGAGTGTGAGCAGGAGAAAGGGGACCCCCATCTCCTGTTACCCAGGACAGAAGCCTGAGTGTGAGCAGGAGAGAGAGAACCCCCCCCCCCATCTCCTGTTACCCAGGACAGAAGCCTGAGTGTGAGCAGGAGAGAGAGGACCCCCCCCCATCTCCTGTTACCCAGGACAGAAGCCTGAGTGTGAGCAGGAGAGAGAGGACCCCCCCCCATCTCCTGTTACCCAGGACAGAAGCCTGAGTGTGAACAGGAGAGAGAGGACCCCCCATCTCCTGTTACCCAGGACAGAAGCCTGAGTGTGAGCAGGAGAGAGAGAAAACCCGCCCCCCTCCATCTCCTGTTACCCAGGACAGAAGCCTGAGTGTGAACAGGAGAGAGAACCCCCCCCCCATCTCCTGTTACCCAGGACTGAAGCCTGAGTGTGAGCAGGAGAGAGAACCACCCCCCCATCTCCTGTTACCCAGGACAGAAGCCTGGGAGGGGCTGTCACTGCTGGTCTTGCCCCGCAGTTGGTTATGACCCTCCACCAGTTGGTCCCAACACAGTGAGGGACCTGTGATCAGCTGCTTACCCCAGGACCCCAGGAGCCTGCGTACTCTTGGAGTTATAGTCACACCAAAAATGGTTTAGACACTTTGTCACTCCAGCAGTGGACAGTGCACAGACAGCCTGGGAACCCCTCTGCTGTACAGCCCCCAGCAGATGCCAGGCCAGGTGGTTGGAGCCTGAAGTTGGCTAGGCAGAGAGACTCAGGGAAGAATGCATGTACACGAGCAGACACTGACTCCGATGTCTTCTCTTCCCCACACAGCAAAAGCTGCACCATCGGGATGGTTCTTCGCCTGTGGAGCGACACCAAGATCCACCTCGATGGGGATGGGTATGGAAATTCCTTTAAAAGCTTTTTTCCTGGGGGCTAGAGAGATGGCTCGGGGGCTTAGAGCTCTGGCTGTTCTTGTAGAGGACCCTGGGTTTGGTTCCTAGCACCCACATGGCAGCTCACAACCACCAGTAACTTCAGTTCCAGGGGGATTCTGCACCCCTTTTTGGCCTCCGTGTGCAACAAGCATACACTCAATGCATGAACATAGGTGTATGCAATCACACATTGACGTAAATGTGAATACTTATTTCCCTCTACACCAGAGCACCGCCAGAGCCTGCATCTTTGGATAACTTTGTGTGTTAGGTTGCCCACATCAGAGGTGTTGAAGTCTACTGGGGTCCATAGAAAGGCTACTCTGGATGTTCTTTTGGGAGTTAGTACAGGAAACATTTCAGGGGTTATTGCATAAATGAAGGAAATGCAGAGTCAGATCTCAGGGAAAGGCGGAGATATCAAAGAGAGGAAACACCACAGTCAGATCTCACCCAGCTGTCTTCCAGCTTCCTCAGCCTCGCTCTTCCTGGCTTCTTCTGCCTCCTCTGTTTTCCTACGCCTGTCTTAAGTACCCTCTTCCCCCAGTTGTTTCACATCCAGGTTAAGATTAAAGGCCTGACACCACCACTGCCTGCCTGGGAGCCTGGAACTCGCTCTGTAAACTAAATTGACCTCAAACTCAGATCTGCTGGGATTAAGGTCCTAGGTCACCACTCCCAGGATATTCCCTGTGTTGGGATTAAAGGTGTGAGTTACCACTGTCTGATCATCTAGACTGACTGTGGGTAGATCCCTCTGATATCTCAGACTGGTTTTTATTAAATTTGAAACATACCCCCGAAGGGGTGTCTGCATACCAGGTCTGTTGCATCTCAGTACTTGCTGTGTTGGGTAAATCCCTCTGGACCCTCCCAGGGGTGTGACTCAGAGTGCACAAGTGAGTGAGACACACCACAGGGTAACTCATATTTGGGGCACCAAGGATGTAGCTGGCAGGCACAGCAGAGTTCCAGGTGCTGCTCTGGGGGCTGCAGAGGAAGCATTGCCCTGTCAGCCCAGGCAGGCTGGGGACTGCAGGGCTGCCCATGGCGCCTGCATTTGCTCCTGGAGCAGTGCAGCACATGAGAAGGAGGAAAATGTGAAGCTTGCAGCTTGTGAGGGATGGCCTCTCAGCCAGAGCAGAGGGCAAAGGAAGATTTGCTCAGTGGATGTGCTGGGATCCCCCGGTTCTTAAGGTGGGGGTGTGGCTTGGTCGAAGGATACTTTGATCTCAGTACCACCAAAAACAACAACAAAAAGATACTTTTTTTTTTATTTTTCATTAACTTATTTTTATGTAAAAGAAAAAGTGAGTGTGTGAGTGCTTGAGGCAGGTGACAGGCGGATGTGAAAGGAAGTAATACAGAGGCCACTCTGCTCACACTAAGCTTAAACAAATCCTGATCTTACCTACTTTTGCCCGGTCTAATGTGGCATCTCTTTTGTCCCCTGTCAAGCAGCAGGAGGCTGGTCTGGAGTGGGACTGCACCCAGAGTTTGGAAGTGACTTGACTGAAATCTTGAATTCTCAGAGCATCTTTCTCATTTTCCGTTTTCAGTGGCTTCAGTGTGAGCACAGCAGGGAAGATGCATATCTTCAAGCCCGTGTCTGTCCAGGCCATGTGGTAAGTGTGCTTGGGGGACTTTGAACTCCTTATAAAACGATTTCTCCCTGACTGCATGACTAGATAAGTCACTTCTGTTTGGGTGTGTGTGTGTGCGCGCACATGTGTGTATGTGTGTGCACATGTGTGTGCGCACATGTATGTGTGTGTTTATGGGGGGGATGTGAGTGCGTGTGGGTGAGTATCTGTGTGTCTCTATCCGCGTCTCTGTGTGTGTGTGTCTGTCTGTTTGTGTCTGTCTGTTTATATGTCTCTGTATATGTATGTTTATGAGTGTGTGTAGGAGTATTGTGTAGTTTCATGGTAAATAACTGTCCCACCCACTGTTTTAATAAAAAGAGCTGATTGGCCAAAGGCAGGCAGGAAGTGTAGGCGGGGCTACCAGACTAAGAAAATCTCTGAGAGCAGAATGCTAGACAGAAGACCAGAGAGAATTCCAGAGAGAAGCCGGAAGAAGCAGAGGACAACTATGCTGCCCTAAGAAAAGGTACCAAGCCCCATGGCTGAACAAGAGACATGGGTTAGATGAAGGGTAGAGAGCTAGCAGGTGATATGCCTGGGCCTGAGGCTGATCAGCCTCAAATTAATGAAAGCATCTGTGTGTCTCTGTGGGTCTGCGGGTCCTAAACCTTGAGGTTAGGCCTGAAAGTCTGGGCCAGAAACCTCTTACTACAAGTGTGTGTGTATATGTTTGTCTGTCTGTGTGTGTCCATATGTCTCTGTGTTTGTGTGTTTGAGAGTCTATGTGTGTATCTGTGTCTGCCTGTGAATCTGTGGGTGTGTGGGTGTGTGTGTGTGGGTGTATGTGTGTATGTGTGTGTGTGTATATGTGTGTGTGTGTATATATGTGTGTGTGTGTGGCGGGGGGTGTGTGTGTGGGTGTATGTGTGTATGTGTGTGTGTATATATGTGTGTGTGTATGTGTATGTGTGTATGTGTGTGTGTGTGCATGTGTGTGTGTGTATGTGTGGGTGTGTATATATGTGTGTGTGTGGGTGGGTGTGTGTGTGGGGGGGTGTATGTGTGTGTGGTTGAAGAAGCCAGAAGGTGGTGTAGGATCAGTTGCGGACTGAAGACACGGATGCAGGAGACTCGGGTTATTTGCATGAGCAGCACGTGAGTTAAGTTTTTCTAATACCTGTTGAAACTGAGTATTTTTTATATGCATTTTATATTTGTGTATCTTCGTTGGGAAATGTTTTATTTAAGTTTCTTACCTATTAAAAAAATTATTAATGTTGAAGATGAAGCTTTACCTTTTGAGCTGGTAAATGCCATTCTGGCATAAATTCACTTATTCCTGTGCCTGGCATTCAGTAGGTGCTATGTTTGTGTAGTGAAGGGGTGAGTACTCTGCTCAGCTGGAGTGGCCAGTGGCGAGGGGTGTCATAAACGTGAGTTGCCTATTGGAGTTTAAAGCATCTTGAAGGATGATGGCTACACACACATGAACAAACTTGTATGTCATGCCAAGACAGCTGGGCAGATGCTCTCATGGTGACCAGGCCTCAGAATACCAGCTGTAAGGCCTAGATCCCAGGAAGGGGAAAGGCTGTCCCGACCCTCCATAGTGACCATGGGTGAACGTGGCAATGTCCACAGCTTTGGAGCTAGCCTTCTCTTAATGGCTCTGTCTTAGGCATTTCCAGCCTGGGGTCCTGGGTTCACATATTTTCTGTGGGTGTGGCTCAACAGGTTTGTAGAGGACAGTCACATTGCAGTGTCTGAAAACTGGGCATTCCTGTAAGCTAAACAGTGCTTATAAAAGAGCAACAGAACAGTTGCAACAAACAAGGAAAGACTTCAGGTTCAAGAAGCACCAGATAAGCATTTCCAAATGGTTCTCATCCAGGGCAGGGAGAGTCCCAGAGTGCTCTCATGGGCCGCCCTACTGCTGTGTTCACCCTCTCTGGTACTCTAGGCTAACTCAGTTCAGGATTTTTAAGGTAGGTGGGGGAAATGAAGCAGTGTCCTGAGGATCAACAGGTGCCCAAATGTTTCTCTGGGTAACTGCTGCCTCTTTTCTCTCTAGCCAAGTTGTTTGTTTTTATCACACTATGATTATCATTAGGGGGGGTTTTGCCCACTTTTTTTTTTTTTTAATTCTTAGAACCATAACTGAGTTTAATAAACATTGGCTCAAGCTCATCTCCTCAACCACCCTAGACGGTAGGACAGATAGGATTATGGGAAGTGACTTACTTGAAATGACTATATACCGCCCTCATTGGGTAAGGCCTCCTCCCTCAAGGGCGTCTTCTGCCCTGACTGACATCCCCCCCTTGGCAGCCTATTCAACTGAAAAATTTTTAGCCTGATTTTTTTTCAAAAGGCTAAAAGGCTGACTAAATAAAACACATATTTTTAAGCTCTAAGGCCCTAAGCTGTTACACATTGAGAGTCCAAAGGTGGGCTTAGGAGCCCCTACTAATCTTTAAAGACCTTTATCTCCCACCAGTGTATTACTGGAATCCAGGCCTGCCCATACTCCAGATTACGGTGACCAGGTTGCTCTGACTTCAGAAGCAGATCTGGCATCTTTGGAGTTGGTTGTTGGAATGTGACCCAGTCAGCTTGTAAAAGTTAGGGGCCACAGGGTGGGGCCTGCTGCTGATGTTTATTTATTATTTTGGAAATGAAGAGGAATATCCTGTCCTCTTATAAACCTAGTTGATATAGCCTTTGGGAACTGATAGTTGTCCCTGGCTGTCCGTCACACACCTGGTTGGCAGAAGGAATCCTTTCTGAATTGCCTTCTCTCTTCTTCCCCAGGTCTGCCCTGCAGGTGCTTCACAAGGCCTGTGAAGTGGCAAGGAGGTACAACTACTTCCCTGGGGGTGTGGCACTCATCTGGGCCACCTACTATGAGAGCTGTGTTGGCTCTGAGCAGAGCTGCATTAACGAGTGGAACGCCATGCAGGACCTAGAGTCCACGAGGCCTGACTCCCCAGCATTGTTTGTAGACAAGTACGTGCAGGGGCTGCCTCCCCACACCCCTCCACACTGGGCCCTCTCAAGGTCTCACACCCCTCCACACTGGGCCCTCTCAAGGTCACACCCCTCCACACTCCTGATAGAGGGAGCCTCTTCCTAGAACAGGTTTTCAGGTAGAATTTTTAACCTGAGTCTGTGACTCTAAACCAGTGATTCTCAACCCTCCTGACTCTGCAACCCTTAATGCAGTTCCTCATGTGGTGACTCCCACAACCATAAAATTATTTTCATTGCTACTTCATAACTGTTACTTTGCTACTGTTGTGAATCATGATGTAAGTATCTTTTTCTGATGGACCCCTGTGAAGGATTATTTGACTTCTAAAAGGGTCAACCCACAGGTTGAGAAATGCTGCTCTAGAAGAAGTGTGCATATTCTCTATCCCTCTCTCTCCCCTCCCTTTTCCTCTCTCTCTCAAACACACAGACACACACACTTTAAAAACAATAGCTTTGATGAGTGTGTTTGTGGGGTGCAATCCTGTGCCTTGGTCAGATTGCCATGGGAATATGCTTCACTGTACGCCCCCTGCTTCTGTTCCTGCTCTGTGCCTAGACTTTGTCCCCACTGGTTAGAAGTAACATATTGAATCCTCTGTGTTGGTGCTTGGTCCAGAGGGGTGTCTTCCTTCACAACTTCCTCAATAGAGAGAGTGACCTGAGGCCACACTGTCTGGCTCCTCAGTGGTCAGGTTCACTCCCACTCCCTCAGAGTGGTGTGTTAGCTGGGAGACTTTAAGTTTTAAGAGAAGAGTTGCTCAAATGACCAGAAGTCATGAGAAGGGACAGAATGATGATGGCCACTTGAGACATTCCAAGGCACTAGGGAAGCACTGTCCCAGCCTCCATGGCCGTAGGAGTTAATTAGCGGGCTGGGGTGTAGACTTTACGGGATTTTTCACAGATTTGGAGTTCCCGTGAGGACCCATACAGCAGCGGTCCAGGATAGCCTTGTCAGGTGGAAACTGATGGCCCAATGGTGTGGGGATGTTGGCAATTACAGTGAGTGGCCTGTGTGAGGAGCCAGCCCCTGCCTGCTAACCTGCTTTCTTCCCACACTGGGCTCCTGTAGGGACTGGAGATGGAGCTTCTCTGAACACACACCCCCAGGGCCCATAATGGCCTGACTTCCCTGGGAGGCTTCTTTCTCGTAGTTTTGCAACCTTCCTATACATTTTCTTCCTAGGCCGACCGAAGGGGAAAGAACTGAGCGTCTCATTAAAGCCAAGCTCCGGAGCATCATGATGAGCCAGGACCTTGAAAATGTGACTTCTAAGGAAGTAAGAGTCCCCGCCCCCCACTGCCCCAGCCCATAGCAAGCCCAGGCCCAGTACCTTCATTTGTTCACCCTGGAGGGCCCAGGCATAGAGTTAGGCTTTAGTCTGATTCCAGAGAGTATGAGCAGAGAGTCCGCCCTCTGAGCCTTGGAGATTCACATCTCAGGTGTTTCCTGTGCCTTTTAAACTCGTCCTCGATTGGTTTTTCTTTCTCCATGTCTTTGTGGGGGAGGCAGGGGCTGTGGGAATTAAAGAGGTGGCTCCTTGGTTAGAGCATCAGCTGCTGTTGCATACAGTCGAATTCCATTCCCACAGTCTCACAACCATCTGTAACTCCATCTCCAGGAGATCTGATGCCCTCTGCTGGTTTCTACAGGCACTGCGTGCAGGTCAACTCCAGAGACTGTGCTTAGGGGCACAGACTGTTAACCCTGGTACTAGGACAGAAGATCTCTGACTTCAAGGCCATTCTGGTCTACATAATGAGTTCTGGGCCAGCTAGTGCTAAACAGTGAGAGACCCTGTCTCATAAAATAAAAATCTTTAAAAATTTTTTAAAATCATTGTATTTATTTATATATTTAATTGAGGCCAGGGGTGGGGTGGACAGCACATGTGAGGGAGAGAAAGCAGCTTGCAAAAATGGGTTTTCTTCCTTCACTGTTTAGATAGATTCTGAGGCTTGAACTCAGGTCATGGGGTTTGCTGCTGGTCCCTTTTTGTTGTCGTTATTTGAAGAATGCAATGAGTTATAGGAAGCTTAAAGTGCCATTACTTTACTTACTATTTATTTGAGTCAGGATCTTTATAGCTCACACTAGCCTGGAACTCACTGTGCATCCCCTACGTTCACCCCAACCTCAATCTTCCTGCTTCAGCCATAAATGACCATCTTTAACCAATTAGTGTTATTTTTTTTAAAAAAAAATTATAATGTGATACCTTCTCCAACAGGAAAGTGACTTTACATCCTGCAGCATTTTGGGTACTTAATTGTGAACGTGTGTTTTAAGCTCAGTAGAAAGATCTTAGGGTAAAACATCCTATTTCCTTGTTGAAAGCAATGGGCTTAAGTTGGAGTGGAGTGAGTTAATGCTCACTGTGTCTAAACGCATTATTCTGGGCAAAAGAAAAGACAAAACCAAGCCTTTTTGTGAAGAGGTGGGCGGCTCTCTGAGAGGATCATTCTTCTAAGAGGTTCCGCCCCAGCATCCCCTCCGCTCTGTCCTGCCCACAGATCCGCAATGAGCTGGAGAAGCAAATGAATTGCAGCCTGAAAGAATTCAAGGAGTTCATTGATAACGAGATGTTGCTCATCTTGGGCCAGATGGACAAGCCCTCTCTCATCTTCGACCATCTTTATCTTGTAAGAGGCTCAGCCCCTGCTGGAATCTGGTTTGGGAACCATGCTCACAGACACACGCTTAAGAAGCCCCAGAGTTGTGCCTTAGCGTCTATCTAAAATACAGATAGCTGAGCTGTTACCCTGTGTGCACGCTCCCAAAGCCCTACTGCTCTGTGTCCTCATGCCGTAAATCTCCATAGAAGGCAACTGGCCAGTTTTTAAAGTCAAGCAGGTTGTTAAAATTGGCCCGGAGAATGACCAACTGAAAGTCAAGCCTAGCAAGGCCGAGGTCTCCCTCCACCACCTCACCTGCCCTTTGGCCCCTGGTGACTCATCTTGCCTCTGCACTTCATGAGGTGATTTTGACAGTTAAGTAAGATACATTCTGGAGGTGGCAAGTGCCATTTCTGGTTTTCATTATGATTGGTAACTATGGTTCAAAGAGTAAAAGTCCCTTACAGGAGCTATTGGCCACCATGGGGGACAACTTCAGTCCTATAAATACATAAATGCACATACACATATGTATGTATGTGTGGGCTTTTAGTGAGAACAGAGAGTTTTTGAGACGGGAGTTCATTTTGTAGCTCAGGCTAGCCTAGAATTTGTAATCTTCTGCCTCAGCCTCCTGAGTGTTGAATGTATATATTTTCATGTTCTTGTTTATATGTGAGTCTCCCTGCTTTATCTATTGAGAAGTGAATGTGTGGGTTTGAATAACTTCCAAAGACAGGCAGGGTGTGCTGGCAAGCCTACCTGAGTACAGTGGGAAGACATTCCCTCCTAGGTGACAAGAGGACTCCCAGCTTTCATGGGCAGATGAAGTTTGAGGCTTGGTGCCTGTGTCATTCTTTCCATGAGAGATATTAAGGAATCTGATGGTAGAGTCCGTCCCCAGATATTAAAATTCCAGCTCACATTGCAGGATAACAGCATGGTCAAAGGCCGGGACTGCAGGGGACCTGCTGAGCTCAGGAGAGGAGGTTGGCAGGAGGCTGAGATACCAGGATGTGCTGCCAGGACTGCAGGCCTCTGCATTTTCCAGTCACGATTGCTTTCTCTGTTTCTCTTCTGTGTACTTTGGATGATCAGAAATAGAGGAGTTTTTAATGATACAGGATTGCAAAAGTATAAACGTATCCAACCATACATTCTATGGACAGCTGGGAATAGAAGCCGCCATGTTAAGGATTTTGTGGACAGCCCCATCTCCCAGGTGGAGATTTTCACTCACAGCATCCTGATGTGTTCATTTTTTCCATGTTTTAGTTTCTTACAGTGTTAGGATTGGAACCCAGGCCCCGAGCACTAGGCTTCCTCTGATGCCTGTGTAGGAAGACTGCCCACTCTGCTGGAGTTTGTAGACTCTGCGCTCCTCTTTGTTCCATTTCCTTACACCAATATGACCATTTATTTTATTTCTGGGTTATTTGGTTTTTCAAAACAGGGTTTCTCTGTATAGTCCTGGCTGTCCTGGAACTCACTCTGTAGACCAGGCTGGCCTCAAACTTACAGAGATTCATTTGCTTCTGCTTCCCAAGTGCTGGGATTAAAGGTGTCCCCACACACACACCCCCTACGACTTGTTTTATTTTGAGACAAGTTCTTACTATATACCCTGGCTGGCCTTCAATTTCAAATTCATGGCAATTTTCCTGCCTCTGCCTCTTGGAACTGGGCTGGTTTCCTAAGGATTTGCTGTCCTTTTCCTTATTGGCTCCATTCTGGTAGAACTCTGCATTGTTTTCCTCTGAATAACTAAATGCCCTTGTTACTAAGTCTGTGTGAGCTCCAGTCATCACCGAAGAAGGATCAGAGGGTGGGGACTTTTAAAATTAAAGCCCACTGGGAAAGGGAGCCCGAGTCCCCTCTGTGAAGCAGGCTTTCATGAAGTGGGGGGTCAGCAGGGGTCTGCGCCCTCCTCAGCTCCTGCCTTTCTCTCTGCTGGTCCTTTCTGGTCCTCTTTTCTGACTCTGAGCCTGAGGCCCCTCTTTCAGGGCCCCTGTGTATCTTACAAGCAGCTCTTTGACACTCACTGGGGATTTGTGTGATCTGTCCCCCAGGGCTCCGAGTGGAATGCATCCAATCTTGAGGAACTACAGGGCTCAGGGTGAGTCTGTTAACCTCTTCCCTCATGTCTCCGGGAAGCTTATGCGGTCGCTACTCTGTCAGGGAGGTGATGGACCTTGGCCTGCCCTCGCTAATTGTCTCAGCCTGGTCCCTGCAGTGGCTGGAGGGTCTCACGTGCTTCAGAATGCTACCCAGAGTGATCCATGGGTTCTGGATTCTTTCTGGAGTCCTAGATGATTGGGGGGGGGGGGATCGTCCATGGACAGCTTAATCCCATTGGGGAACGGAGGACAGCCTGACCCTAGGCAGGCTTTGAGCTTCCCCCACAGCCTCATTCTCCAGCAGAACACACATCTCTGTTGGCCTTTTGGCCCCTCAGCATCCCTGTAAACTGGTCCACTCCTGGCAGTGCTTGGTGTCTGGTGGGAATCTTGTGACTGGACACTCCTTGCTGGGTAGAAACTTGCCGTCTCTGAGAAATGCTTAGCAGCAGGAGTGAACCTTTAAGCAAGCCCTTTAAGAAAATAGTCACAACATCATTCTGTGGTTTGATGTGCCCGTCGGCCTTCTTGAACTTACTGCAGTTGAAATGGAGACTAAACAGAGTTTAAAATATACATCTTTGGACCTGTGGTCAAGTTGTGGCCTTGCTTACTGGGAATATGTGATTCGCTGTCATTTATGGTGAAACCTATTTGAGATGTCTTCCAATTACCAAAATTGTTTTTGTTTTCTAGAAATAAGTGTACTGGTTTAAGGGTAAGGGGTTGTGGAGTTTGGCTTGGCGGATGCTCTCAAATAGAACATGGGTAATATAAAGGCATACTCTGCTTTTTAACAAAATAGAGTGGTGGCTTTTTTTTTTTTTTTTTTAAGCAAAGGGGTTTTGGCATGACATGTGTGTGTGTGTGTGTGTGTGTGTGTGTGTGTGTGTGTGTTAATAATACATCCTTATGTGGAGGAAACACAAAAATGACTGTTAAGTAAAAACCAAAACTTTCACCAGGAACATACGGCCTTTGCGTATGTGAATTGATTTTGTTACTTCCTTTTCCTTGTTCCTCATGCTGATCTCTGGCTATTTGCTTTTTTCCTCTACAGGGTTGACTACATTTTAAATGTCACTAGAGAAATAGACAATTTTTTCCCTGGCTTGTTTGCATATCATAACATCCGAGTCTATGATGAGGAGACCACAGACCTTCTTGCCCACTGGAACGAAGCATATCATTTTATAAACAAAGCAAAGTAAGTGTTGGGGAGGCTGACCCGAGGAGGAACAGGTGGCAGAAATGAGTGGCAAGCTAGTTGTGGAAGCTAGTTCTGATGTGGAAGCAGGCAGCCCTGCTCTTGGGGCAGGTAGTCCAGGATACAGAACTCCAGCGCCAGGAGAGGCTTTACTGTCTAGTGGACTTCTGTGTTCAGCTGCAGGACATCAGGCACCAAAGGGAGGAAGTATTGGCTTTCTCAGCAGGGCACCCTCATATTCTCTCCTTCCTGCCCGTGTTTTCATCATTAACACTGATTCCAGGCCAACGTGCAATAATACCAAGTGTCACTGAGGAGCTCTCTGGGGCTACCTGGAAAGGGCCAGTACATGCTGGGCCCGGAGCTCTTGGATACAGAATGCAGGCTGTAGTTCCATGTTTCTATGTGTCTAGAACGTGGCAGTCCCGAGATGGGGCATCTCCACTGTCCCTGAGCCTCAGGCCCCTTCTTATTCTCCTTTGGAGCAATGATTATATTGAAGCCCAAAGCAAAAACATCCCACTCCATATGCTTGTACTATGGAGAAAAACTCTTCTCTGTTGGAGTCTCCCAGTCAGAGCTACAAGGTGTGTCCTTACCAAATGCCACTTCCCTTTCTTTCTCAGGACACAGACTCCAGGCTCTTTGCTTATACATGTAGAACTCAGCAAAGAACAGTGCTGTAGGGATGGGATGCTGGAGCTTGCCTGCCCGCCCCACCCCAGCTTCCCAGGTGCAGCCTCTGCCAGCCTGGCATGCCTTCACCTTTTCCATCAAGGAAGAGGGTCATTGTCCGGTGTATCTCGTAAATCAGCTGTGCCCGGGCCAGCACTACCTTCTTACAAGTAGCCTGATCGATTGGCCCTGTCCTTCCCTGGCTTGGTTCTCTCTTGGCCAGATTTCCGTCATTCCTGTGCTCTCTCCAGGTGCTCCCTCTCTCCCCAGGGCGGCAGCTGACCCATTTTCTACAGTAGCTCATTCAGGGCTGCCATCTGCTGTTAACAGCTGAGTGGCTTTTGCAGAAATCCCTTTAACTGTCCAGGTGCTGCTCAGGAAACCACTGTTGGTGGCCTCACTTATCCCAGCAACAGGGGAGACTGTTTTGAAGCTGGCTATGTGGATTCATCTGTTCTCCCATTGTGTGCTAATTGACTTCACAGTAAAGTTATTTCCTTTCGAGGGTGTGTGAGATGTGTTCCATCAGGACAGAGAAGGGTTGGAGCTATGTGATAACTGTAGGGGTTAAAAAAATATCAGGGTAGTAAAACCCAAGTGGTAAGTCCAGGAAGGCTCTTAATCCTTGCTCCCTCCCCCACTTCCAAATCGCTGCAGAAGAAATCATTCCAAGTGCCTGGTCCATTGCAAAATGGGCGTCAGCCGATCTGCGTCCACGGTCATAGCCTATGCGATGAAGGAATTTGGCTGGCCCCTGGAGAAGGCGTATAACTATGTGAAGCAGAAGCGTAGCATCACACGGCCCAATGCAGGCTTTATGAGGCAGCTGTCTGAGTATGAAGGCATCCTGGATGCAAGGTGAGTGTGTACCTAGAGGCAGGCTGGAAGACCAAGCTGGCCAGGCCAGCCTGGGTCCTGCTCTCCTCCTGTCCGCCTGGCATGAGTTTCCACAACTGGAAGCCAGCCTCTCAGGGGAAGCTGGCTTGTAAAAAGAAACAACTATTGTTTGGGCTGTGATTAGTGGTTTCCAGGAGGGATCCGTTTTGATTTTGTTGGCACTTGTAGAAAACCTGTCTTTCTGGGCAAGGGAAGGTGCCTAACTGCTCATCCAGGGCATGTCCTGGTATGTGGTGTGGGCCTGAGCATATCCATTTCCTGAGCAGCAAACTCAGGCTGAAGAGGCTCACAGATCTGTTCACCACAGACAAGCCTGGCAACCTTCTCCAAGCCCAGTACCTTCTACAGAGTTAAGGATTTGACGCTCAGGTATCAGATGCTCGTGATTCCTCAAAAACCTAAAAGTAGAACCCCACTGCATGATCCAAGAATTCTGCTTTACCGTGTACACCCAGGAGATTAGAAATCCAGGGACTCACGGGGTTGTTTGTATTGATGGCAGAGTTATTCACGGTAGGCCAAAAGTGAAGGCTGCCCCAAGTCCTCTGGCAGATGGATGGGTAAACAAACAGGGAGTACATAGGAATCTTCTCTGCCTCATGAAGGAGTTCCTGACCGTAGGCCAGGCTGCTTGGGGAAGTAAAGCTAGAATCCTGCCTGCCCCAGAAGTTCAAAGCTAACCTCTGCCAAATATCAAGATCTCATCTCCTTTTCACCCCATTAAAAGGAAGGAAAGGGAAATTCTGTCATGTTTGGTACACTCTGAACAAACATTGAGCCATCAGGAAAAACTGTGTGGCCTCCATGCTTCTATGAGATCCCTAGAGATGGAGAACGTGGCATTGCTGGCCAAAGGCTGGAGAAGGGACAGGTCAAGTCTGATGACTGGTAGTGTTTATTGCATACGATGAACAGTTACGGAGATGGATCACAGTATTTTAAAACTGCCGGGGCTCTGTGAGGTTGCTTGAGCAATCACTATAGGTCGTTGGCAAGATGACTGCTAGTAAGTTAATAAATGTGGCTGCTAAATCTGTCTCCCACCTCAAAGTTCAGCTTCTCGTTTTCCAAGTGAGAAGGGCTAATGCTGAAAGGTTAACTTGTCTCATATCACACAGTCAGCTTCTGGGTGCCAAGAGAGAGATTTACACCCACATGTGTTGATGGCCAAAGAAAGCACTTGTTCCAAAGGAGCCCTGACAAGGTAGTGAGGGTTCCCCAGCAGTCTGAGGATGCCAGTATCTGAGGACTCATTTTCTCTCTGCTCAATGTCCAGTCTCTACAGAAGCAGCCACCTGGATTATTCCTGACTGGTGTTGGAAGGAATCCAGAGGCTAGGTCTTTCAGCTCCTTGGGCAAGTTTGGGAAGAAAGACTGCTCCATCAGGGATAAACAGACATGGAGAACCGCTGTGGCCATCTCTGGACTCTTTCACTGTCATTTAGAGAGAGGCTACCAGTTCCCTAGGCAACTGGAGGGGGGGAGTAGGCACCCTGCTCTCTCTTAGCCTCTCAAGTCACCTGATGCCTTCCCATGTGCAGCCTAGCCAAGGGTCTCCTGCAGGCCCACTGCAGTACAGTGTGGAACATGGGTTGCAGCCTGTCAACCTGTCTGTTGAGGAAGCGCATGGGCCAGTGACCATGACACTGGTGATCCCTGCACAGAGGAATAGCGGCACTCCTCTGTGGGTGTCATCCCTTGCACCCCAACAGTGTGGATTTTACTCCAAAGTCCTTGGGAGGTGGATGTGGTAATAAAGTATGTGCTTAATAAAAATAGTCAGGAATATCAGAGGACAGAGTCACCCACAGCCAAACCATAAAGGTCAGGGAGTGGTAGCTCATGCCTTTAATCCCAGCACTCAGGAGGCAGAGATCTCTCTGAGTTTCTGTGAGTTCAAGGCTAAACAGAGTAGGTTCTGTCTCCATGGGTCCTCAGACTGCTTGGGCACACAGGCGAATGGAAGAACCTGCCTTCTCCTGCCATATATTTCTTTTCCTGCCTGATTTACTTCCTTATTCAACTTTCCTACTGCTAGGATTAAAGATATGCTGCCCTGCCTGACCATTAGGCTTTGAACTCACAGAGATCCAGAGGATGTCTGCCTCCTGAGGGTCATGGGATTAAAGGCGAGGGTCACCACTCCCTGGCCTTCATGGTTTGACTGTGACTCTGTCCTCTGATATTCCATGCTATTTTTATTAAATATACAATATATCACCACAAGTGGAGGTGACCTTAGTGATGGCCTCTGTTGCTATATTTTTTCTCTCCTCTCTCTCTTTTTTTAATTCTTGACTTATACCTCCAAAGGTGTTAAAAAACAATGCCAGTCCCTACTCTTAACTTAGCAGCTATTGACAGTTGATGACTGCTGGGGGGCAGGACTCCTAGGTCATCCATGATCTCCTGGATGCCCTGTATCCCCGTGAGTAAGGGCAGCACAAACTGGGGGAAGTGGAAGCCGGAGTGAATGTGATAAAACATAGTATGAAATTCTTAAGAATTTATTTTTAAAAAATACTGGTTTTTTTTTTTTTGGTTTTTTTTTTTTTTTTTTGGTTTTTTTGGTTTTTTTTTTTTTAATGACATAAGACTGGGCATATAACCAAATAATAGAATGCTTACCTGTCAGGTGCAAGGCTGTGGGTTCTCTCTCCATATCTAAAAAAAAATAATTAAAAATATCAGAATTCATTCAAGCCAGCCATGTAATCCTGGCAATGAGTCAGAGACTTGAGGTAGCCTTGGCTACATAATAAGTTTGAGGCTAGTCTGAGTTATATAGACCTTGATTCCAAAAGAAGAAGGGAGGGAGGGAATATTAGAAAACAGACCTGTAATTTCTGCCTGGGACAAATACGAGTTTTCTGGCCTCCTCCAGTATGACCATGTTCACCTCTGTACCCTCGTGCGTGGAGAACTTGACACACTCTCACTTTGATCCCTGAGTTTTCTCACACTGGTACTCTCATGGGTCACAAAAACTGTTGATGACGTGCCTAGATTCACACAGTAAGATGAGCTCAGGCATGAAGACACCAACCTCCAGTCAAAACTCCCTCTACATATGCCATGTTGTTACCACGTGGTAACCGGTCCTGAAGGGCTCCTCACATAGGCCTTGGTGACTAAGGGGTCACATCCTTGTGTGCCCAGGTGAGTGGACAGAGGGGAACTCTGCCTACTGAGCCATCTCTCCCTTCCTGCTGAGACCTGCTGGTGCTGCCCCCTCAGCTCACCTCCTGCTCTTTCTTCGTACAGTAAGCAGCGCCACAACAAACTGTGGAGGCGGGAGCAGCCTGCGGATGACACTGCAGCAGAACCCGGTGACTTCTTACCAGAGACCCTGGATGACACCCTGGACACCCGGCTGCCATGCTTGGATGATTCCGCCCAGCCCACACTCCCAGGAAGCCAGCCCCCTGGGAGATCCTCCCTCCCCTGCTGTTTCCGAAGACTCTCAGACCCCCTCCTCCCCCACCATGATGATGCAGGCCGCCTGGTCCACTTAGAGGATCTTGAGAGGGATGCTCTGGAGGATGAGGCTCACCCAGAAGAAGTGCACAAGCTGCTTCAGCATCCCCAGGAAGGTACCAGGCTCTGTGAAAAGGATGTAAAGAGGAAATTAGAGTTCAGGAGTCCCAAAGCCCGCGGTGACTCCTTGTCACAGGTGGAGGAGACGGAGAAGGACAGTGGCCAGAGAGCAGGGAGGTGGAGGCGGGCCTCCACCCAGCTCGATAGAAGTTTGCATGACCAGGAAAACCTAAATAATAACAACAGCAAGAGGACCTGCCCCGACGACTTTGAGGTAGGCAGGGGACCATTGTGGGGAAGAGTATACCGTGTGCCAC
Source organism: Phyllotis vaccarum (assembly GCA_033318265.1). Taxonomy (NCBI): domain Eukaryota; kingdom Metazoa; phylum Chordata; class Mammalia; order Rodentia; family Cricetidae; genus Phyllotis; species Phyllotis vaccarum. The sequence goes on from JARWLC010000017.1 coordinate 58,820,191, forward strand.
CTCTACCCCACCCCACAGGGAACCTTCCTGGCCCATACTCTGCTTCAGCCCTCGAGGGTTTATTTCTGGAGAGGACTACACTACCTACGTAGCATGTACCTAGCTAGTGGACATACCGTGCAGAAGGAATCCCTAAGCCTTGTGATAACCCCTCTCATCCAAGATGGCACTTTCAGCTGGTGCCAATCACCCTGGTTCACCCCTGCATTGTGGTGTTTTGGATTCATCTCACTGTACCTGCCATACCCCCCCCCAACTCCCTCACCACTTTGAAACAGTCCCAGAGGTATCATTTCCTTCCCAAACGCTCCGTTCTATGACAGAACGGCATGCTGCCCCATCTTCCAGCTCACATTAGTGCTAAGCTCCTTTTGTCCTGTGTAGCTTCCTTCCTTGGGGGATGATGCCCAGGAAGCCTTAGCTCTGACCTCGGGCTGCTCAGAAAGTGGCTGGTCCCACACCCCGTCTTCCTTGTCCCAGCATCCAGCAGTGACAGAAGCAGGGCTTTCCTTGTGGAGGGCCGAGGAGGCTGCCTGTTCTTGGGCTCTTCCCTCCAGTACTCACAGCTAGGGGGGCAGGAGCTTCCTGTCCCTTCTCCAGGATAGTAGGAGTTATTTGCTGACAATTGACTATATAAAAGGATTAATATTTATTAAGGAGTCTATATGAAACACTCATCAATACAAGATTGACCCTTAGGGAAATTTTTGGAGGGTTGAAATGCCTCACGTGTCACACAGTTCTCAGAATGCAGAGAACAAAATGAGAGAGAGCATGCTAGCCACACCCTGTATAGGGGTCTTTAAGACCTCAAAGCCACACCTCTGGGTCTTGCTCAATAGTGCCTGGTCCCGCCACACGCCGTCCCTACAATGAAGGCCCTTGGGGACACTGAAATAGAAAGTTGATTCATCTAATTGCCTCTGAGTAATGAAATATGTCCAATATGTCCCAGACCAGAAAGGAACTGCATGTGTCTCCTCTGCTCCCCACGTCCCTCAGAGAGGACAAATGACATGCCTTTGTCTGGGACAGTCGTGCTGTGGTTAGCTCTGGTAGCCTGTCTGTGAGTCACTAGAGTGACCAGGAAAGCAGCTTGGGTAGGGTCAACAGACTCAGCACCAGGACCCACCAGGACTGGACCTGGAGACAAGCAACCATTTGTATGTCTGACTCCTTTTATTGACTGTGGTGTGTTGGGTCCTGTTGGTTCTGAGTCTCTTAGCCCCACTTGTATAAGGTAAGGGGAAGGCAAACTTGTAAGATGATAGAGCTTGCATGGGGAAGGGGGGGATCATTCATGGCCTGATGGAGGGCATCTTGCTGAGGACAGGTCGAGATGCTGTGCTGTCCTGAGGGACAAGAGCTGCATGTGTGGGGCAATGGTAAAGGATGCAGGTGGGGAGTGGCGGAGGCTCCCTGCCATGTTGGTGAGACTGTGTGGTACCCTGGGGACATAAGGAAGTCCGGAGAACTCTAAGCAGAGGGATGGGTGATGGGCCAGGCTGTGAGCCTGAGACTGGAATTGGCTACAAAGAATGGTATTAACCTCTTACCTCTTAGAATCATGGGAAGAGGTCACCCATGTTCAACTTACAGCAAAATTAGGAGGACCCCCCCCCCCCCTTTCACAACCGTGGTCTGGAAGGCTGCTTCCCACAAACTATGGCTCTCATAATCTGGCAGCTGGGAAAGAACTGGCTCCCTCAGCCGCCCTTACCCATCTTGCCTCCTTCATCACTAACCTTTGATCTGGTACAGGGTTGTCCTGGCAGGGAGGGCAAAGAGAAAAGTCCTTGTCCCTTTCACTGAGGCCTCAATGGCCACAAAGCAAATGATGTCCTTGGGAGACAGTGTAAGATATGTGTTTGAGTTGGTGGTAGAGACAGTCCAAGAGCCATTTCAGCCTGACCCCAAATCATGGTCACCATGGCAGGTTGATAGTTCCCAAGTTATGCTTTTGGCTGGCCAGGCAAGGGCTCTGTATTGAGGCTGCAGTTAACCCCGGTGCACAGCCCCTCTGCCAGGGAGAGCCTTTGTCAGACATGCTATTGGTTTGCTTTTTAAAGTCTAGTTGCTTTGTTTTTAAATTTTGTTCTAAATTACATGTGAGCATGTGGGTTTATACATTTGCAGGGCTCATGGAAGGCAGAGGTGTTGGGTACCTGCTGCTAGAGGTACACTGGGAGCTGTCTGACATGATGCTGGGGACTGAGCTCAGATCCTCTAGAAGATCATTAGCTCTCAAGTCTCTCCAGCCTTGTCACTCCATTCTCAGTGCCCCCTGCTTTCCAGAACATGAGCAGGGAAGGGTCAGCCTGGCGGATGGTAGACACAGATAGAGAAGGGAGGTGCTAGGAGACTTTCCCAGCCCTGAGGCTAATTTGCCCAGGACATCTGCTTGTGCAAAGTCAAGTTTGACATCCTTTAGGCTGCCCTAAGTGCTGTTCTTCATGATCTAGTGTGTTCCAATAGACTCAGACCCTGAACAAATAAAATGAAAGCCCTGCCCCCCTTCCACACACACACACACCCCTGGCCAGCTCTACCCACCCCCACTACAGCTACCACCTTTGTGCTTTTGGTCTTTGGCTCAGGATCATATTCGCTCATGATACTCTGTGTCTTTCAGCGTGATGCTGTGTTCGGAATCCTCAGTAAAGTGAAGCCTTCCTATACATCCTGTGCTGACTGCATGTATCCTGCAGCTGGTGGGGCTCCCGAGACCTTCACAGAACGGCATGAAGACCCCAGTGCCCCTGCCATCTGTACCCAGCCAGCCTTCCTGCCCCATGTCAAATCTTCCCCAGTGGCCCACACAAGCGGCAAGTCCCAAGCTCCAGAGAGGCTGGCCACTGGTCCAGCCAACAATTCTCCATTCCTACTACCGGCAGGTTCAAAGAAGCCGGACATTGGTGGCTCTGGAGCTGGGGCTTCCCCAGAACCACCAGCAAGCCTTCTAGAGCCTTCCAGAGAAACCTCAAAAGTCCTGCCAAAGTCCCTCCCATTGAAGAATTCTCACTGTGATAAGAATGTCGTCCACATGGAAGTCGTGAAGGAAGAATTGTCAATTAAGAAAGATCTGAAGCCAGCTAAGGACCTGAGGCTTCTCTTCAGTAACGAGGCAGAGAAGCCGACCACCAATAGCTACCTGATGCAGCATCAGGAATCCATCATCCAGCTGCAGAAGGCAGGCCTGGTCCGAAAGCATACCAAAGAACTGGAGAGGTTGAAGAGCCTGCCTTCAGACCCTCCGTCTACCTGCAGGGACAGCACCACCGGCAGGCTGGAAGCTAGCATCCCTGAGGAAGACCAGGAGTCTGGGCACCCTCCAGAAGGAACCTCAGTGAAGAGCCCCACTCCCAACCTCCTCCGCCTAGATCACACCAGTAACTTCTCGAAAGATTTCCTGAAGACTGTGTGCTACACCCCCACCTCCTCCTCCATGAGTTCCAACCTGACCCGGAGCTCCAGCAGCGACAGCATCCACAGCGTCCGAGGGAAGCCAGGGCTGGTCAAGCAGCGGGCTCAGGAGATCGAGACGCGACTCCGTCTGGCGGGCCTCACTGTGTCATCCCCACTGAAACGTTCCCATTCCCTTGCCAAGCTGGGAAGTCTCAACTTCTCCACAGAGGACCTGTCCAGTGAGGCAGACACGTCCACCATCGCCGACTCGCAGGATGCTAAATATGGCCACTCCTCCTTCTTGCACGAACCCCAGGTCACCCCAAGGGACCCCGTTTCAGCTAGTACACCACCAGGGAAATCTGTCCCAGAACACTTGACAAGCCTGTCGAGGATGAATAAAAGCTGACCAGCATTCTGCCACGTGGATTGAAGTTTTCATGGTGTCCTGATCCAACGCCACTCACATCCTGATTTGTGTTACTCATCCAGCATTTCCCCACTCTCGCCAAAGAGAAGAGGGAGAAACAGAGGTTAACATAGCCCACATGAAGGAGACCCCGTGTGGGGCCTGGGTTACCTGGAAACTCAGTCAGGAGACAGACAGCTCTGATCCCCACGCCTCATCTCTGGGAAGATAACGGACACACAGGCTGGGGCTGTGTCTCGGTAGAATCTTGCCTACCACACACCATGCCCTAGTACCCAAAAAAAACTAGGCATGGTATTGCACCCCCGCAATCCCAGCACCGGAGATGGAAGCAGGATTAGAAGATCAAAGGCATTCTCGGCTATATGGTGAGTTTTTAGGCCAGCCCGGTGAAGAGAAAATAAGTCTGTCTGTCGGTACATACAAAATATTTAATTTGCAAGCTGTAAGAGAAGAGCCGACTGTAGGCCACATAGCTCGTTCCTGTCCTCGGGGGAGAATTCTCAAAGACTACACAAGTTCTACCTCTGTTCTCACTGTGCATATTATTTTTAAAGTAGTAATGACCGAGCCTCATTCTGGGGAACAGTGCTGTGTCTGAAAGGGTTTTTCCAAGAGAATCGTGGGGGATTTTTGGTTTGGGTTTTTTTGTTTTGTTTTTTTTTTTTTAAGGGTGGGGACCCCCAGAAATATCAAGACTTTGAACCTAACCATCCCGGGTAGAGCTAAGTGAAGTCCTTGGAGGAAAGCACGAGTGGAGAATGTAACCTTTCATCCTGCAGTGGGGTCCATGAGGTCCTGCCAGCATCAAGCTGACATCACCCAGTCACGGGAAAGGACTCCGGGCATTGCTGAGCCACATCCGCTGCTAACAAGGCATTGTTCTGTACGGGACTGGGACAAGCTTGTGTCCATGAGGTTGTGGATCTGGGATGTGGATCATCTTACTGAGACACTGACCGCCACCCCACCCCCACCCCCCCCTGCTCATTATATGCTGGATCCACTTTAGTGAGAGGAAGGGCATATCAGCCATGGGATGCTTTCTCGTGGATCCCTCTCCAGAAGCCCCTGTTAGAGGAGTGAGTCTGTTGAAAAGGCTTCATAGATGTTTACAAGATCCCCTACCTATGGAAAGAATACTCCTTCCTGTCAACAGAATACTGCTTCCTTTTCTCCAGCTCACCCATGCAGTAATGATGAGGCAAAGAAGATGGACCACAACACAGCTGGTTAGCTCAGTGTGCAGCAGGAGGCCTGGGCTCCGGGTTCAAATCAGGGGCCTTGTCCGGTGCCCATCAAGAAGACAGAGTGTTTAAGTATTTGCAGGAGAGAGCAGAGGGACAGGAAGAAGACCTGACATGGTATTCAGCAGACTGATGCTCCACCCTGTGAGATGAGTGTGTGTCTACTCGGATTTATTCCGTTTTTGCTGTGGAAATGGTTTGGGAGAGATTTGGATTTGTTTTGGGTTTTAGGTTTTTTATTGTTTTTTTTAATTTGTTAGTTTTCGAGACAGGGTTTCTCTGTGTAGCCCTTTGTGTCCTGGAACTCATTCTGTAAACCAATCTGGCCTTCAGCTCACAGAGATCAGCCTGACTCTGCCCCTCCTAGAGTACCCCTCCTGGGATTAAAGACATGTGCCACCGCCACTTGACTGGATCCATCACACACACACACACACACACACACACACACACACACACACACACACACACACACACACACACACACACACCCGCATTCTCTCTCTCTCTCTCTTACTCTCACTCTTGAGGTAGAATCTCATTGTGTAGCCTAAACTAGCTTTAGACTCAGCAAATCCTCCTGCCTCAGACTCCCAAATACTGAGAACACAGGTATAATCCCATTTACTCCAGGCTTGGTTGTTACATTTTTTTTTTTTTTTTTTACGGGTTTGTCAAGAGATAAGATAAGTGAAGTCAGTGGCACAGGCTTGTGATCCTGCATTAGGAGGCTGAGGCAGGTCCATCGTCAACTAAAGGCCAACCTGGGCCACAGAGTAATACTCTACCTCAAAAAAAAAAACAAAACGGTAACCCTGACAGGGATGCCTCAGGCACCTACTGTCAGACTCTCCATAGAAGGTTTGCTGACTGATTTATGTCCTGGCTCGGAGCTGTGTGTGGCCCTGCAGAAAGACACAGGGACATATTTGAAGGCTTCCTTTACTTCTTGGATGTCACAGACCATCTACTTCCTCCTGGTGTCCTAAACTGTGCCTGCCTTTCCCTTTAGCTCTTGTGCAGAAGGATTCCTTGTGGAGTTGGCCTCAGCTCCATCCTGAAGTTGGCTGGTTTAGCCAGACGGCTGAGCAAAACCACAAAGCCTCCAAGGAGTGGCCGTGTTGCGGAAGTGCAGGGATTGGAGTTATGTGGCATTGGTTAGAATGGAGTCCCCAAATGGCCATCCTCGAGAATACCCAAACGGTGTCCGGGAACAAGGCTAGTCCTCATCATTAGTGCAGGGTCTCTGTGAACCTCTGTCTCAGAGCTTTTCTCCCTGGCATGATTTCAAAAAAAAAAAAAAAAAACCCAAAATACATGGATGTTATTTTATAGGGATTTGTTTTCCGAGCAATGCCAGTGGTAATCACTTTAAAAAGTGATTATCCACTATTATTCCTGAGACCCTGGGGGCTTCTTCCACTCTCCTTTAGCCAGCAAAAGCAAACTTTAAAAAAAAAAAAAAAAAAAAAAAAAAAGCCAACTTTAATGGATGTCTCGCCAAGTTCAATTTCACATAGTAGATCAATTTTTGTGTCAAAATAATTCCTTAGATTTGGTAATGATAGGCTTCCTAGGGATCTTTAATCTCATCTATAAGGGTGATGGGATTTTGAAAACCACAATTTGTCCTGTTCTGTTCAAAGGGTAAGGATGGGTCTTTGATTTCTGGCAAACTGACACCCCTCCCCACTCCACCCCCAGTCACCAGAAGGAGTCCCTGGATTGATGGTTTTTGTACTGGCCTGGAGGGTTGGATCTATCTGTTAACACAGCAGACTGGTATTTAAAGGGTTCTGTGAAATTATCCTGCCAAGCCAGGCCCACCTCAGCAGTGACGACTGCACACTGTCTCATGAAAAGTTTGTTCCAGCCAGCTTGGTGGCACACTTTTAATCATAGCAAAGGCGGTGGATCACTGAGTCCAGGGCTACGTAGAACCTGACACCCCCCTCAATAAAGAAAAAAAAAAAAGTTTGCCTGGTTAATGGGTCCACGCTGAAGAGACACATGGGCAAGCAGAAGGATTTATGCAGCCTAACTTGGTACATTTATGCAGTATGACCGCCGTTTTCACTGAAAGTCTTCGATGAGTGAAGAGCTTTCTCCTTAACATGATGCCCTGGGTCCTCAGCTACCCTCCCTGTTTCCACTCACCTGCACATACACAGCCTCCCAAAAGCATGAATCTTATGGTGGCCTCACCTCGCCTCAACACAGAAGACTTCAGAAAGTGGAGATGAATGCTAGAGAGAGGGGGCCAAAGCCGGATGCCTGATTACATGAACTAAGCAAAGTGTCCTCCGAATCACCAACCCGTGTTCAGTGTGAAGACCCCTGCCAGCCCACACCGCTCATCCCTGTGGCTTGGTCATGCAGATTACTCTCACAGGTACCCGGATAAGCCACACTACCCTAGCCCATTATACTCTTGCTCCAAGGCCTGCTCTAGAAGGTCCAACCCTGCTCATTTAAAGCTTTCCCTCTGCCTCAGAGAAGCCCAGAGGGTGCTGCAGGATGGAGCCACATTTGAAGAGAATAGACCTTGACAGCCACCTGAACTTCTGTACACCTTTCTGAGGGCCCATCCTGGAAGGCTCACGAGTCTCCTCTTCCTCATCCTCCTCATCCTCCTCCGGAACCATTTCTCAGAACAAGATGGCACTAAGAAACATCATGCATGATACCCTAAGGAAATGGGAGTTTCTTCCTAGTTGCTGGCAATTATTGGTGCCCGAATTCATTTCCCCAACCCCCATGGGTTGACTGGTCACTTAGCAGGGTTCTCTAGAAGCACATCCAACCCTGGCAAGTGGACGCTTGCTATCATCTGGCCAGCATAGCACAGAAACATCCCCGAGTTCCTGCTGATGAGAAAGACCAAGATGAAGTCACTGATGTTCCTCCAGCCAAAGCCCCTTGTTTTGTTACTGTTAGAGTGTGAGAGTCAACTCTGCATACATATATGTACATAAGTCTGCATATACCGTGTGTGTGTGTGTGTGTGTGTGTGTGTGTGTGTGTGTGTGTGTGTGTATGCCCAGTCAAAGCTGGTGTGTGCTATTTCTCATCACCCTGTCCTCCAGCTATGCAGCAAGTCACCCTAGACTCATCTGCAGTGATGCAGGGGGGGGGGGGGGGGGGACACGACACATCTGGAGAAGGGTGACCACCTCATTTTCCCCTTTGCAGTAGACACCACAGCTTCTCCTTCAGTCTTGGACAGGCGTCTTAACTGCGCAGCCTCTGCTGCCCTGGCCATTGGCCTTGCTACACGAGAAGATGGCTGCTTCCTCTATACTGTAATTATTGTTTTACAATTGAGTGCCTTAATAATCGTTTACAAATACTGTGTATTTGTGCGCAACTGTTCAGCTCTCATCTTTTGTGGCTGGGTACTCTGTCTCGTCCTGGTGGTTGAGATTAGGACTTGGGTTTCTCCCCACCCCCTCCACTTAGGTTTATTCTGCTATGCAGTTGGCATTGTGGTTCTTACTCCACAGAGTCTGCAGGAAATGCCTCTGTTGAGTTCCTGCTGGCCAGGTTGGCATCAGCAAACACTATAGCCCACGGTAGCCAATGAAGGATGTGATTTGGGTTGCCAGGCAGCTGGGAGGTGATGCAGGCTTTGTGTTCCCTGACCCACAGCCCAGTACCCTCCCCGCTCCCAGCCAGCCCCTCACAGTTGTCTGCTAGTTTATAGAGGTTTGTTACCACCTAGTCCCCCTTCACAGTTTTCCTGTTCATGCCCCAAGCTTCTTGCAGCAAATTATGAGTACAGTTCATCCGGAAGGAGCCACAGCAGACCCTGTTGTTCACCTTTCAAAGGCCGCCGCCGGCTTCCCAAGCATCACATTACAACTGATTTTTTAATTTTTTTTATATTACATATTTAAAAGGCAGTATCTTTTATACTGTGAATTTGCAGTAGCAGCATAGTGCACTTTTGTTAACTTCTGTTGGTGTGTATTGTGTATAGTCTGTGCTTCTTGTAATGAAAATAAAACATTTCCTTCGTAAATGTCATACGAGTGCCATGTGTCCTGTAGGACTCTGACTCCAGCCTTTGCTGAGACCTGCAGTGTGTGCTTCTCTGTCAGTGCTGTGGGCGTTTGTTGTTTTTTTGGGTTTTTTCCTAGATTGATGATGCCTAAGTTCTAGGCTCTTCTCTAAATTAGGAGTTAGAACCAGTGGAGATGCTGTCCTTCCCATGGCTGTCTCCCATGGCTGGGATTGGACAAGTAGAATACAAACCAAGAGGTGGTAGAGCACACCTTTAATCCCAGCACTTGGGAGGCTGAGGCAGGTGAGTTCCGGGCAAGCCTGGTCTATACAGTGACTTCCAGGCCAGCCCAGGCTACAAAACGATATTCTGTTTTTTAAAAGTTTCTTGATTTTTTTTTTCCCCTGAGACTGGGTTTCTCTGTGTATCCCTGGCTATCCTAGAACTCTGTAGATCAGGATTGTTTCGAAATCAAGAGATTCTGAGATTCAGGCTAGCCTGAGCTACAACAACAGGAAACATTGTCTCCAAAAGATAAAGTTATGGCCAGACATAGAATCCAGTGATGGAGGTGTTGGAGAAAATGGCTCCACAGTTACGAGCACTGACTGCTCTTCTAGAGGATGAGTTCAGTTCAGGCTCACAAGCACCTTTAGTGAGATCTGGCGCCTTCTTCTGGCTACAAGGTTACATGCAGGCAGAACACCATATACATAATAAATCTGGTGGTCAAGGCCCTTAATTCTACCCCCTGCCTGAAAAAGAAGGGAGTGAAACAAGCTGTAGCACTGCTCACTGTAAAAAAAAAAAATTAAGATTTTAAAATTTTATGTGTGTGGTTTTGCTTACATGTATTAACATGCATGCCTGGTGTCCAAGGAAATCAAAAAAGGTCATTGTGTTTTCTAGAACCGAAATAAATGAGCTACACGTGGATGCTGGGAGTCTCACTCGGTCTTCAGCAAGAACAGCAAGGGGTTTTCACTGCTGATACGTCTCCAACTTCCTCTTATGTACTGTAAACAGATGGACGATTAGTCCAAGTGCTTTCTAGAAGTCTTGAGATACCAACCAGCCTAGGGCCCACACCTCTCTGAGCTCCACCTATAAGTCAGTCTAGGGCAGAAGTTCTTAACCTGTGGGTCCAGAGCCCTTTGTGGGGGGTTAAACGACCCTTTCATTGGGGCCACATATCACAGGTATTTACTATTCATAACAACATTACAGTTGCGAAGTAACTAACTTTATGGTTACTTGGTAGGGAGTCACCACAACATGAGGAACTGAATCAGAGGGTCGCAGCATTAAGAAAATTGAGAACCACTGGTCTAGCCGCCCAGCAATGTGTATGTTTCCCATAATGCTCTGGGAATTCTGATAGCCATATTTATAAGTCACTGAAATAAGAATGTGATTTAGGCCTAGACTTTGCTAGTTACAGCCACATTCTATACATGCTTTGAGACAACACCACCTCCACCAGGTGGGTGTTCTTCAGACTTACCAGATACCTGTGAGCTCCGGGCCCTGGGAGTATGTCCCTCGGCTCACTGCCTTTACCTTGATTTTATCTTAAGAGTAATCATCCCAGGGTCGGGTACAATTCCAGATCACACCTGCAGTGTAAGTGGTTTTGCTAGGGAGAAACCTAATGTTTACTCAAGTTCCCTTTCATGGGAAGAGGTTGGCAAATACTCTGTAAGACTTGGGATTTCAGAAAGGCTCACACCAGTATACAGATGTTGCTTTTTTTCTGTGTGTTAGTGTTCTGCCCAAACATGAGTGTGCATGTGCATCTGTGTGCTTGGTACCCTTGGAAGCCAGAAGGGGGTGTCAGATCTCTTGGAACTGAGAGTTACAGATGGTTGTGCTGGGGCTAGGTAGAACCTAGGTCTGTCTACTGGGAAAGCAGCCAGAGCTCTTAGCCATTGAGCCATCTCTAAAGCTTCCTGGTATCTCTAGGTGCAGCAGGAAGTGGAGCTTCAGACCCTTCAGAAATCAGCCGGCCCTGTTTCATGTTCCATACTGCTGAGCTACATAGGGTGGCTCCCATATGGTATTCACCTTAAAGTAGACATGGAAAGAGCCCAGATTTAGCCTGAAATTCCTTTTTTGGTAAACTGCTCCAGCATATAAAATGTTTTGTTTAATTAGCTCCCAAACCAGAGGAGGACATACCCAAATCTAACACTGAAAGGCCGATTCTCCGGGCTGGGATGTGGCTCACAGGTAGAGTTCTTTCCCAGCATGTGCAAGGCTGAATTTCAAATCCTTAACACCAGGGAGGAAAAAGTAACTTGTATGTGGTGTTTGCTACCGGTAATCATAGCACTGAGGAGGGTCAGAAATTCAAAGTCACCCTTTGCTAGGAAGTGAGTTTAAGGCTAGCCTAAGCTATAAGAGGTCATGTTTTCAAAACAAAACTTGTCTTACCTTGTCCTAGAAGCAAAGACTGCCCACCTTGGAGATGTAGGAAAGCCAGTGGTACAGTTCTGAGGTGGCGGGGGAGAGTTATAGTCAAGTGGCAGGACCTGACAATTTAGGGACTTAGGGGTTTGAGAGACCTGTCAGCCCAGAGGTGGTGGTGTACACCTGTGACTCCAGCACTTGGGAGGTGGAGATAGAAAGAACAGGAACCATAACATCAGGCCAGCCTGGGCTAGACTCTATTGACAGAATTTTTTTTTTTTAAGGCACATTCTGGCAGTACGTGGAGGCAAATGCTTCTAATCCCAGTACAGAAGCAGGTGGATGTCTTATCAACTCGAAGCCAGCCCGGGCTGTATAGTTACACTTTCAAAAACAGAAAAGGGGAAAAAGGAGGGGGGCTCTCCCTAAAGTGCTGCAACAGCC